>JANVCC010000019.1:2803894-3403894 GCA_025345505.1 Todiramphus chloris collaris | reverse complement strand
AAAGACTACCAGTCTCTCCTACCCATATGCAGTAAAGACCCTTTCAAATAAGACCTGATAATTAAACCTTCCTCGTGAAATACATGAGATTTTTGCTCTCCAGTTGCACCACCTAGATTAGCCCAGTAACACTGTCTTTCAGGCAGGGTTTTTTTTTTTTTCATTATACCACAAAGAACTATTAAGCAAATTAATTATTTTTTTTAATCTTAGACATTTTTCTGACTTGCTGCAATTGCCAAGACACCCTTAGCTAGCCTTAGTGATTAAATGATTGCCCTTTAAAGCTAGTGTTTTCTTTTGATCACATTTTTAGAATTAGTTGAAGTATAAAATAAATCTTCATGGTAAAATATAAATAATTTATCAGCATGGAATGAATAAGTATTTTGTCTGCAAACATAAACAGGACATGTTTTCTGTTTTGCGTTACTGATAAAAGGATTTATTTTTACCAATACCACATACCATTGTTAATTAATATAGACCTTATTACACAAAATTGTTAGAGGCTAGATTTTTTCCTCCTTTCAAAAAGACATTCTGCACGTCACTTGTTCCTGGTGTCTTTTGAGTCTTCAGCTCCTGGCAACACAAAACATTCTTCATGTAATAAGTGGTATCAGTAAGAATATCATCTGCACTGTTTACACACTGATTTGTCCCTAATGTGTATTGATTACAGTGATTCAGATAAAGTGTGGGAGGTGCAAATGAACATGGGTCACTTCAGGTAGCTCATTTATTCTTTTTCTTCTCTAAGACAGGCTTTGTAAACCACCAGGCAGTTTGCCTAAGCACATACAGTTCACCTATATTCAATCTCACCTTCCCGTAGTGAAATAAAAAGGCAAGTTGTTCCTCTTACAGCCATAATTGCACAGTGCAGTTCCTTGTCAAAAAGCAGCAGCAACACTACTAAGCAAAACACCTCTCTCTGGAACCAAGCATGCAGCGATAGGTTTAGCAGGTTAGCAGTGTTTGCCGAGCACACCCACTCTCCCAACAACTACTGATCTTGCTGACTTGCTTAATTGGGCTTTCTTGGCTGTATTGTTCAAGGCCTCTTTTCCTCATGTGAATTAAAGTGTTTGGGAGCATCCACCAAGCAAAGATAAGGGATCTAGAGTATGTATAAAGCAGATTTATGAAACGGACACCTCAGAAAAGCCCAGCTTGGTAAGATCTCTCATTACATCATGGTGCACAGCCTCAGGAACAGAATGAACTTGTCTCCTATGTAAGGTTGTGATTTTGCTTTATACATCAATTGGGGAAAGGTGGTTGCTCTCAGTAAGGTGCTGTATGCAGCTGTGGTAAAGTTTAGAAGAACCCAAACATGGTGCTAGTCTCTCTTACTGGAATAAACTGCTGCTTTCATTTTCCTCAGAAGATTATGGGATTCCTCTGATTTTATTATTTTTTTTAATTATTCTACCATGAAAAACTGAAAGCTCAAAAGAACTGCCATGGGAACATGAGCACTCCATGAAAACTCAGTTCTCAGTATCCCGTAAAACTCTCCACTTTAGCTTTATCCCCTTTCTCTCAGAAATAAATACCTTCTTAGAGGAAAGTTTTCATTTCACAAGCACAAACTCAGTTACTGTTAATTGGAGTTGTGCAAGAATAAGTAGTCCACAATTTCTCTCCCCTAAGTCACATAAAAGTAAATGTGAACTGCTATGACTAATCATGTACAGAAGCTGCAAAGGAAACATCATTGTGAATTCTTTGCAGGGTGCAAGCAAGAAGGGATTAAAGAACTAAGATATCGCCTCTCTGATTCTCACACCTCTTCCAGTTCTTGTAAAATGTTACATTTAATGCTAAAACTCTGTGAAATAGGGAATTTTTTTTTTCTTACTGTTCTCTTCCTGACAACTCAAACCAACCCAAGACCACTGTGCCTGCAATTTCCCACCTCTTATCCCTACTAGACACACATTTCTAGGCATACCATGTTCCCAAACTTCAGATCACCTGTGGATCGAGACACTGGGACTGATGCAAGCAGTCACCAGCCTTTCCATCCCAATACCCCCACCATGGCTTTTGATGTGGTTGTTCTGAGGAAGACCAGGGGTGAGACAGCACTCTGTCACTTTACCATTTATTCTTGGAACTTAGAAACACTACTGAAATCATGACTCTTCTCTAATGCAGCTTAACAGAATCTGAATGTATCAGTGGTCAAGCTAAGCAACTTGTCTTAAAGTAGAGCTCTGTGTGCTGATAGTTGCAATCTCCATGAAGGATACCTCAGCACTGAGAATGATGAACAAGCTTGACTTGTGTGAACACCTTGCAGCCTCAGAAGCCAACAGAGCTATTAGCATAGCTGCTAATGCCCACAAAAGCAAGATGGATTATTTAGTGTCTCTGATATCTTCTGTCAGACAAATACTTATTCACAGTTCAAAATACTAGAAAAGAAAGGGAAAAATAAAGCATCAGTGGGACCAAAATCTAGCAATTTGGTGGCCAAAGTCATGCTTGCCATACCTTTACTGAGGACAACAGAGGTACTCCTGAAATAAGAGCTGAATGATTTAAAATACGTTATCACTACACAGATGGTAGAACAAGGTCCAGGGAGAAAAAGCAATTCTTTTTATCCCTCACAAAGACAGAGATGAAGGCCTAGACATTCTTGATTTACAGAACACCATGTAAGTGTCATGAGGTGTTTGCTTTTAACTCCAGCAGCATTTTGCCCTGAGAGTGTTTTACATAATATATTGAAGGAAAAGGGCATGCAGTTTTTGTTCTTATTCTGCTTTTCCCTGGAGGCATGCTACTACATTGGGATTTTGACAGGTATTTTGGAAGACTTTAAAGATCACCTTCATGAACTGATGAGGAGTCCTCGGCAGCTGCTGACCACACAGGGTTATGGAGAATTTGGGACAGGAGAAAGCCAGCATCTCTGTGTGCCATGGCATTGCTTGCCAGGAAGGGTTTGGCAATAAGTGTGTGAAACAGAAAAAAAAAAAAAAAAAAAAAAAAAAAAGAGTATGCTGGCATGGAAAAGAATCTTCTCAGCAGCCTAAAAGTTGTTAATGTAAAGTGGGAGGCCAATTTGCATTAATTAGTTGCCATTCCCAGTCATCATCACAATGCTGTACAGTTAAGTATATAATTTGGAACACAAGCCATTTTTAGTGGAGTATTTGTACATCCAAAATCTTTCCATGAAATGTGTAATGCTGGTAGTCATTTTTAGTCAACTTTCACTGATCGATGGTCAATTTAAGAAACACTAATCATGTGTGGAGGTGGGCTTATCAAGCCTATTTTTGGACTACAGGAGGATCATCAGAGGTCGAGGCCTATTTCCAGCAAAGCTGAGCAGGTTCAAAATCACTAGCTAAGTGGGCAGTTACCACTGGCACTGAGAAAATATTTTGAGTTCATTTGCTGTTCCCTCCATATGGTTTGACTGCTGTGATCAGGACACTCTGGCTCTCAGTGACTGAAGAAGAAATCTCTGCTTAAGTACAGATAACCCAGACCACACTTATGTGGCTTTTACCACTGGAAGGCTGTATTTGAAAGCTTAGTGCCTTTTCTACATCTCACCTTTACAAAATGCAGAGTCACTATTATGTAGTTAATACTGACAGCATCATTGTGAAGTGAAAAGAGAAACTAAGACAGGAAAAACGCAGAGAAAAAGCAGTAATAGACCCAGGGTTGGAAATTAAGCTCTTACAGTCATGCACTATGGTGTCTTATTTTTATAAGACATCTGGTAGCGCTCAGTTATTCCTCTGATGGTGACATGAATTGTGAGCTGGCTCTGTACTTATCATACTTTATTGTTTGTTATTGCTGTTTGTAAAAATCATGCACAGAAAATGCAACAAGAACCTTCCCTGCTGGTGTGTGAATTGACCCAGAGCTGCTTCAGTTGGCCATAAGCAGACAGCCTTCTGCAGAGGCAGCTTTATCTGGAATGAGATCCAGCCCTCAGCTGTTTGTCACCACCTCATTGCCTGAGAGAACTTGCCTTGCACATCTGGTGTGATCATCTGATCAGATAATCACATTGAGTGCTTCCAAAAAGACAGCTGGGTTAACCTATGGTTATGAAATGAGCGATCTGATCTAACCCTGCTGATTTTGTACCAAAAGAGTGAAGAGGACTTCTGTCTGCTGATCCATCAGGTCAATCTCCCTAGTTAGAAGAAACATTAGCAGCAGCTCACAGAACCTCTTCCACTAGCACAGCTGTCTGTACAGTGAGCATATGTCTGCAGTTTAAAATGCAGATCCATCTGTCATTTTGATGTCTATGGTTATCAATATAGGCCTGAAGTTGTAAGTATTCCCTCTGAGTCCCCAAAGAAGACTGTGCACTGGCCAGGACAGTGCACACACTTCCAAGTACATAGTTCATACAGAAAAGAGCAAAATGCCTTTTATTTTTGAAGAAAAATCAAACTTCTCTACATCTCTTTCATGAGAGAGTTTTCTACACCAAGACCTTCTGCATTGTTCCAAACACTTGCAGATGATGAATTAAGCATCATGAATATAAAGAGTGAAAAGCTTTAGAGACAGTTTTCAACCAGCAGCAATATATAAACAAGATGAGAAGCTAGCAGGCTGTCCTCTGATTGAAGTCCTTTAAGTACTAACTAGCTCTGTCAGGACCTAGCCACGTAGCTCTGGAGATAACGGTAAGAAGAAGAAGCAGCAGCAATAGCTGCTGACCATACACTGGGGGTGGGACTTGATTCAGAAGCCCGGATTACACGCAGGTAAGGACACGAAACAAGTAAGTACTGCATTTACTAAGAATCTCTCCCTTCCACTGCAAATCATCCTGGCAAGAGTATGACCAGATTCTGCTAGCAGAATTAAGCTTTCCCTTTGATAATACTTAAGCGCAGGGCAAGGTTCATTCTAAAACAGAGGCAGAAGTTCAGTATATACTAAACCAGTCCTGACACAGATCGTTGACAGGACTTCTGCAATGGGTTAATGGCTTGTTCAGGGTTTGCAGGGGGGAAAGTCATGATGATTATCTGCTTACTTATTTATCTTATCATTTAAAGTTGCCACCAACACAAAAGCAATTCAAAGGACCTTTAGCCTTGAGAAGCATGAGTAATAGTCTCCATAAAACAAGTGGGCAGCTCTCATGTGAATGGTGCAGCACTGAAACATACTGGCTCGATGTTCTGCTGGTATTACACCAGGACAACCCCACTGAACTCATCAACTTACTGTCTTTATTGCACACTGTATATTTGATAAGTGACCTATTACTACTGCAGACTATTGCCTCTTTACTATCTATACTAGTTTAAGTTCTGTATAGTTTCTATGATTTACCCTCCTCCATTTATGTGACTGATTTGCCTTTCATCCTTAAGGGTGCATCAGTAACATGATCAGAATATATTTTAATGCAAACATTTACTCTAAAGAATATATAAAACTAACTCTATTTGAAAACTCCATGCTTATTGTCTTCAACAATTTTTATAATCTCTGTGGCCTGTAGAAAAAGATACTATTTGTATTAAACACTACTCGTGCAAATGAAGCAGCACTGGTGAGGCCTCACCTCGAGTACTGTGTCCAGTTCTGGGCACCTCAGTACAAGAGAGATCTCGAGGTGCTGGAGTGGGTGCAGAGGAGGGCAACAAAGCTGGTCAAGGGACTGGAAAATAGATCATATGAGGACCATTTGAAGGAGCTGGGCCTGTTTAGTCTGAGGAAGAGGAGGCTGAGGGGAGACCTCATCACTCTCCACAACTACCTGAAAGGACATTGTAGAGAGGCTGGTGCTGGTCTCTTCTCTCAGGTAATTAGGGACAGAACCAGAGAGAATGGCCTCAAGCTGAAACAAAGTAGGTTTAGACTAGACATTAAGAAAAATAATTCTTCATGGAAAGGGTAGTGAAATATTGGAATGGACTGCCCAGGGAGGGGGTTGAGTCGTCATCCCTGGATGTGTTTAAACATCGCTTGGATGTGGTATTGGGGGATATGGTCTAGGGGTGAGCTTGTAGAGTAGAGCTAACAGTTGGACACAATGATCCCAAGGGTCTTTTCCAACCTGAGTGATTCTGTGATAACATGGTACATAAGCATAGCAAATCAAGTTGAGCTGTGTTTTGCCAATGTATCATAGCTGCTTAAGCCATTCAGTGACACCTGCACACACAGGTCTAAGTGATTGTCACTGACTAAGCAATCTGCAGGTGAAACAGGAGGAATGGATTCCTGCTCTGCCAGCTGTACAGCAATTCCAGGATCAAACTGCACTGACATGCAAGAAGCAGGGCAGGTAAGAAAGATGCTGTCATTTTCTTATAGTCCAAAAAACATGGCCCCAGATAAAAAGACCCCAAATTGTCCTGTTTTCTTTTTTTCTTTTTTTTTTTCCTATTGGACCTAATAAATAAATAAATGATATTCCAAGTAAGGAAATCCCTTTTGAAAAGGCATTTACAAGTTTCTGATAATTGAATCCCTCTATTTGAAATGGAAAAGCTGTCCAGCTTTTTCTCCAGTGTGATGAAGAAACGAATGTTTCACTTCATGATGATGAACACTTTAAAGAACACTTTTAACAGCTTGTCTCTGGAAATGAAAATCCAAACTAGGAGCTTACATTAATTCAATATAGAGCAGTTTTATTGCCCTCTGGCTTTCAAAGTGTGATTGGCAGAGGCTTACCCTAGGCCACGCTGACTTATTTGAATAACATTATTCCACTTAAAGAATACCTACGTTAAACATCAAACACTCACATTGTTTGGCACAGTAACTGCTGAAGTCCATCCTTTGGCTATAGGACTCAAATGTACTTCATGTTTGAACAGTTCCTATGCATGCAGTTTTGACTGCACCAGTATCTGAAGCCTCAACAGTACAGAAGATTAATACAGGGTAACAGTATTCAAGCAGTGGGTCAGACTGTGGTGGAGAAAGCTAAAAAGTCACATGCCAGTGAGCATCCTCAGTCCCACTTGCAACAATTCCTAAAAGAAGTTAAAAACACAGTAATGCAAGCCACTGTTTATACCATCATTGCTTATGAGACCACAAATGGGAGGAGTGATGCTTATAGAAGAAGGAGAAGAGAGCACAGGATATCTATAGCCATTCGTATCTTATGCATTGGGGTGGAGCAGAATATTTTCTTTTCCAAAGCATGAAGACTGACTAGAAGTCCATTATGTGTCAGGGCAATAATGAATGTCTGAGCTGCTTCCCTTTGCCTGGGAAACCCCTGGAAGACAGAGCTGTTTCACTAGTCTCAGGCAATAGTCTGCTAAAATAAGCAGTCCCTGATAAAACAAGACTTAGATGACAGTGTAAATCCTTTTTCTTCCTCCATACAGAAAGAAACATTTTTGCCTAGTCTCTCACAAGTGCAACTTCTTGAGGGGTGTACTGCATGTTTACTTCAACGGCAACCCCCATGAATCAACTCTGCAAGAAGAGTACTCCTCCAGTGTTCAGATGCCTCTGCTGTTATTCAGGGTTCCTTCTGCTGTAGACAGCTATTCAGGCACAATGGTGAGTAAAGTAAAAACAGTGGCTAGTCCATCATCATCAAGTGACGGAAAGCACAGACCAGAAATGGGACGTGAGCGAAGAGCAGGCCGCTTGTGTCTCGGACACGCTGCCAGAAAATTCATCATCTGGATACAAGGCCATCAGTAAACAAACTTCAGAAAGCCACTGACACATTGCAAACAGAAGCATTGTACAGAGGGCAGCTTTCAGAAAAGCCTGAACTTGAATCCCTTCCAAAGTGTGCATGTTCCCTTTCCTACAAAGACTTAAAGCCCGGTCATTTGGATCAACATACAACATGGGGAAACCCAGTGAGTCTAAGTAGGCCAGGCTCACCACTGAATGTAGAGGAAAGTAGAATTGTGTGCACAGCCTTTGTCGTCAAGAAGCATGTCAGCCTGCACAGAGACCAGAGGACAGGCCAGGAGAGACAGCACTGCCTGAAGGGATCCCTGGTTGTGAGGTTCTTTGGCACCAGAAAGCACTGCCGCAGAATTCCTTCTCTGAGACAGCAGCACAAAAACATTTACGTGATTCTGTAACAGGAGAGTCAAATTACCTCAGAGAACATTACTGAGGGAAAGAGACACAAATTCTATGGTTTCTATGCTTTTTATTTCTCTAACTGACACATTTGTTGGTCCTTGAAAAATAGAGTAACAAATAAAAAGTATCTCAATACAAAACTCTGTGCTTTCCTAGAGAATCACGATAAAATCAGACAGGAGGAGAAGAGAAGGTAGGGTAGCTCAGGACATGTGCAGCATATTTGAGAAGAGCAGAAGAGCTTATCTTGAAGGGGCTGTGAAGACATGACATATTTCTTAAGAAACACATTACTGGAATAAAGACTGGTTACGGAAAGAAACAGTTTGTTAAAGGCCTAACGTATACACAAATGAGTGTTACAGTCTGATGGGGAATAAACTTGGTCTGGGAATCACAAGATGATATTTCATGGTCACAGCAGGGAGGTTCAAGAACAGCTATTCAATAGATGCGGAGAGGACCAGAAAACAGACTGCTTCAGAAGGTACTTGACCAGATTATGAAAGGAAGGAGCTATGACACAGTTGTCAGCAACAGTTACTGACCCCCAACAAGGCCCTTTGCAGGACCTCACAAGCACCAAGGCTCCCAGGTCAAAAGGATCCTCTGCTACTCTGCAGAGAGTCAAACACCAATGATGTCAGCACTACAGTGCACACAGGGACAAACGGGATCCTCATGAGCTGGGGAGTCTCTTTGTGCACAGCACATTCCCAAAGCCTCCACTTTCTGAGGTTGACTGTGGCCTCTCCAAGCTTACATTCCTATGTCAAACCTATTGTGGCTTGTATCGCAGACCCTTCTCTTTCCTTTTTTGACTCATTGTCTAAGACAGGAATGTTTAAGAGAACTGGAAAGGCCACAAAGATTGTATTTAAACTGCAGTGAAGACTGATAGAGGGAGAATGGCATTTAGCAATTCCTGCAGGTCTTTGAAGGAGCTTTAGAATGAAGCAGGTAAACTACAGAAAACATGTAATCTATTATTAGGAGTTTGCCTTAGATGGCTGCAAGTGGTCAGTACAGTAGCTAAGGATTAATAGCAGGCATTAACTTGATGGTTATAAAAATAGTTAAGAGCATGGGAAAGGGATAAAACAGCTCTGCTGCCATGTCATGCTTACTGAAGTGTTTAGGATTCCTGAAAAGTGTGAACAAAACCCAACTAAACAAAAAAGTCCCAAAAGGCAATATACGTAAACACTTTAAATAATTTTTATAAAGCCTTCTGAAAATAAGAAAGCAGCTAAGGAAACTTCAGCAGAAAGCTATCTCATGGATTAGCAACTGGCTTTGCAAAAAGAATGCAAAGAATAAGCTTAAATTGATATTTTTGTGTGCTGACAGATTAATATTGCTGTTACCCAGAATTCAGTAACATACCTAATCTTGGTTCAGTTAATATCTTAAGGAGCTGCAGCCAAGTGGGGACTGGAGAAGTAGAAACAGCACATGGGTATTCACTGTTCTTTTTAAACTGCTTAATTAAATGAGTGGTTACTTAGCTGTTTCCCGGAGAGGACCTGAAGAGGAAGCAAAATGCCATTGTATTTTTTCATTGAGAGTTTTTTCATTGCACTCTTCTAAGCTGTCCCATTAAGAGATCAGGTAGATTCCTCTATCCCTTCAAAGAAATCAACAGAGTTCAGGAGACTGCCAGGATCATACACTGAGTATCAAACAGAACCATGCTTCCATCTTGTCATTATCCACTGGACTTTCCCTTACAGGAAGAGATGCTAGCCAAGAATCACGGCAGAAATAAAAATCCTTGACTACTTCATTCTTGTGTGAGATATTCAGGAAACCAGTCAGCACACAATGCCCCAGCACCGCGCTGTTTTCTGTGCAAGTATTCAGAGTACAAGGGCTTAGCAGCTACCAAGAGGATATAAGGAAAATGATGTAACAGGAGTCAGAGAGCTTACTGAGACTTAATGATAAGATAGGATACCCACTTTCTATCCCACATTTACACATCTCAGAAACAATCAGACTTGGTTCTTAAAACAGAGATGATAAATGCATTTATTAAAGACACCAGAAAAGTACAGGAGAGTACCTAGAGGATTTAGTAAAAAGTAACTGAGTGGCATAATAACAGACGGAATTCAAACATGAAGCATGAAGAAACATCCTGCAATGAACTTTTGAAGACAACAACTCAGCCACAAATGGATTTTAAAATGCTTGTTACCTCCTGAAGGAAGGATTTAAAAATAATTGCAGATTCCTGCATTTTGCTCTGCCTCTAGCAGCATTCAGGAGAAATTAATGTTAAATTGCAGAAAAGACAGAACATTATGTTCTTTCATATGCCTTGTGTATCTTGCATTTAGTTTTGTTCAGCACATTTCATAAGTAACAAAAAGCAAAATAGTCTGGATAAGAGCAAAAATTATTAAAAAGGGGGCATTAGTTACACTCCAAGAAAGATATATGAAAACTGAACTTGTTTCTGGGGAAAAAAAAAACCAAAACAACAAAACAAAAACACAAGAAAACCAAAGCAAGCCAAGACAAAACCCCACACAACCAACCAATTCCAACAACAACAAAATAAACAAACCAAAGAAATGTGTTATGAGTACACACCACATTTACAGAAAACTTTCAGCAGTAATTTGTATCATGTTTCTGTAAGCCCCTGAATGAAGAAGCTCTGGGATTTTTTCATTTGGTCAAATTCACCAGACAAAACAAGAAACTTAGAAAGTACACTGTAATTTACTTGTTTAGTTTTCTACTTGGAATATGACAAAAGCAAAGAGCTTAATATAAATTAAAAAACCAACAACAAAGGCTTAGAGACACTTAGAGATATATCCTAGGAACATAAGAAAAATATCTACAATGCTTGTAGTTTTGATTAAGTGTTCCCAGTGCTCTGAGACTTCATGCTTTAGGATAATAAACTCATCCTGGGCAGTTTTTAGTGTCTGCAAGGCATCCAGCATTGAGCATTGTCAGAAACAGTACTAGACCACTAATATGTTCTGATACAACAGTTGACACTCTCCTAAAGTCACACATAAAAACAGACAATGAAGCTGGGATATTAAAACCTGATTCTAAAACTACCAGCCACATGATTACTGGGTTATAAAAGTCTTGAAAACTTGACACAACAGGCAGCAAAACTATCCAGATATCTGCGGGGAGGAATCCCACCTGTCCCCTGACAAACATCCCATGGGTGCTACCATCTGCCACAGTGATATCCTATCAGTGAAGATGGCCCGCAGATCTATGAATCATGTTCTCTCCTGACTTTGTCAGGCTTCACGTTCCACAGCTCCTCCTGCTGCTATACCCAGAGACCTCACAGCTCTGCAGAGGACTGGGTAGACACTCAAAAGCATTAAGCCTACCACAGTACAGTAGTTTTATTTCTATGGGAGAACAGAGATAAATCTGCCAGTTTATGGCCTTGTATCTACTCATGTTATAAATAGTTTCTCCTTTGAAAATCCTAAGGTAAGCAAAGCTTTTATTTTTTAAGACTCTCATCTGAATTGCGGGGGGCCATGCTCATGCTCTTATTCCATGAAAGGTGCTCCTGTCTGGCCTGTAGCTTAAACACAAGAACTTTGTAGGTTTTAGTAGATTACATTAGATTAGCATATCGTCATTACGTAAGGAGACCACGCTATACAAATCTCCTTACAAAAGGAGTCTTAATTAGGAGCTTTTCTCGGGGCTAAATTAATGCTTTGGAGACCACTTTGACAGTATCTTCATTTAAGCTGCTGCAGAAGTACTTCTTACTCTATAGCTTGGGATTATTCAGAAGATAATGTCCCAGCTGATCATGTAAATGAGAGGACAGTGATCTTTGGCTCTGGAAAGCAAAAGTATTATCAATGTAGGCAATTGTCACCTCCTTCAAACAGGATATGACTGAAATTTTTCCATTTGATTCATTAGAAAGAAAAATAATTTTTTAACAAGTTGAAAATGTGGTATCTTTGACCAATAGCTTCCACCTCATGGCCTCAATTTCTACTTTTAGGTGGCAAGTAATTGGTCAAAGCTACCACATTTTGATAATTTTCCAGCTGCCTGCTCTGCTTCACGCTCTGGCTGGATAGTCTGGTGTCTCTCGACTTGGGTTAACATGTCATTCTTTGGATCGCTTACTGCAATGGTGAGCAACATTGCCTCACCCTGTGCCTAACTGAAGTCCACAATAACATCCTGGTTGGGCAATTCTCAGCCTCCCTGTTCACCTGAAACCTCTCATAATAGAATATCACTTGTCTCTCCTAGCACCAAGTAGTTGCATCCACCTCCCTACAAAACTCACTCTCCCAAACCGCAGGAGGAGCAGATATGGAAAGAAGTCTGAAGTTCCGCCTTCATCTGCTAAAATCAAGTCCTTCAACTCTCACTCTGCACCCTGGGGTGCAGAAAACATTTCTATGTCCCATTCCCAAATATTTTATCTGTATAACATAGACCTGTGACAATGCAGTGGGAGTTCTTTTTAATTTGAGAATGGCTTTTATCTTTTCAATAACAGAAAATATGCATTGGATGTGATCCAGATACTCAAATCAGTATAACACTAGTCATTTAGAAACAAGAAATTTCACAATGTTGTCCGAGACAACTGCGCAAAGCACAAATATGCTGTTGTAAGAAATTACTATAAACATAGCTTAAAATAAAACCAAGATTTGTTTGACAAAAACATTACACAAAAGTAGATCCTATGCACAAATTTAGCTTTGTCTTAAGAAACCTAATATGTAGTAAGCCTTAGCAACTGCTCCATCTCAGAGACTCTGCCTTTCCAGCTGTTCCAAGCAGTAGTATATCTGCCCTCCCTGTCTTAGACTATATAAAACACAGCAAGCAGCAAAAATTAGAGGCACACCATTCATCAGGGGTTTGTACTCACTCTTCAGTCTATAACGTCTTCCATGTTTGTTCCTCACCCACTTGGGTGAACAGGTTCCCATCTTCCACCCAAACGCCCTGTAAAAGACATAATAAACATAAAGCCATCAGTATATTCTAAAAGGCAAGATTTGCACTGTAACAGTGTTGAAAAGCATATGTTTGTCACTGCAGAATGTTTTTGAAGGATCCTAGCATTAAGAATTTTTCATGCCCAGCTCAGAATTGCTCTTTCATGTTGATAAACCAGACTTTGAAA
This sequence comes from Todiramphus chloris collaris, assembly GCA_025345505.1. NCBI lineage: Eukaryota > Metazoa > Chordata > Aves > Coraciiformes > Alcedinidae > Todiramphus > Todiramphus chloris. Next base: position 3,390,642 of record JANVCC010000019.1, on the reverse strand, counting down.
CAAACTACAGAGAGATACACCTTTCTCCTAAACAATTTCAAAGGCAAAGATTAAACAAAAAAAAAAAAAACCCCAGGTCTTCTGAACAGCTTCAGTACAATTCAGAAACCATAATGGTGCAAACTAGTCAGTACTGTTTTGTGATGAGGCAAGATTAATTGACTCAGGTAATAACTCATGTTCTTTCTTAAAAACTGACTCAGTCCACCGTGACTGTGGCACAAAACATGGACTCACCAACACTGTCACAGAGAGCTGATAACTAGCAGCAGCTCAGGCGTGGTCCACGTCCACATGGTAGAAGGATGAAAAGAGGCCAAGGTACTCAAGTACTTAATCCCTGATGATTTCAACACAAGAAATGAGTTCTAAGGTATTTGTCAAAGACCAAACAAGAAAGTTATCACACAACTGGAAAAAATAAAAAATTCTCCTGAGTTCCAGTCTAGAACCATAAGGCAGTGCCTCCCAGAAAGATCTGTTTGGCTCTTTTGACACATTTCCTCTAGCATCACACTTCACACATTTGAGCTGTTTTTCCTTCCTTCAGGACAGAAAACACAGCAGTAATTCTGATTGCAAAATAACTATTATTACAGTGTGTAATGGTCTGAGTTAGTAAAAAGTCAAAGGTGTAGCCACAGTGAATAATTGTAAGACTAAAATACAAACCTTCTAGGCAAACCACACCAAGGCAAGCAGGGTAATGAATGTATGTAGGAAAGTAATAGCGCATTGGAAACATGCCCTGCGTTTACTCCAGCAATTCAAACCCACAAAGCCAGAAAAGCCCTGATTTTGTCTTCAGCGTTGCCCCTGGAAGTCCCACAACATATTCTGTCCTACTGAGGAAGTCATATGACACATGCAGGATCCACACTAACATACACTAGAGATGGCACATTTAGCAGGGAACGGTCACATTTCACTAATAGATTGTCCTGACGCAGAATGTTTCAAAAAGTAAAACTGGGCACCGCGAACAACCCCCTTCCTGCACCTTCTGCTCTACTCACAGGCCAGTTCTTACCACTATGTTACTCCAGATTTACGCTTCATAGTGCCCCAGTGAGTTTAAAAAGTCAAGTCCTCTCCCTTTGAGACACGTCTTCTTACTGGAGAAAACACATCTTCTAAACTAGTATATATTTACATCGGGCAGAATCACTGCTTCCACTAACACTACAGTATGCAAACCCACTAATATTCTGCTTGTGTCATTTACACCTTCATGAAAGGGTATTACATCATGACTGCTTGTAGACACCTGCACAGTCAGTTGTAAGGCAGAGAAGACAACAGTTCATTTTACAGACTGGTTTTTAGTATACAAATCTTTAGCATTGAAATCCTCACAGGTTGGGTAAATTCCCTAAGAGCATTATTTTCTTATTTGAACATTTAACAAAAAAAATTATTCACATTTCTTGAATTAAGGCGCAGTTTTCAAAAACAGCTTTCTGGAGAAAAACAGAAAATAACATTGCTCATCCCTCCACGTGCATCCAAAGGGCTAACCGTGAAGCTCAACATGCAATGCTCAGTATGGAGCATATATATTTATAAGGTAAAACCCAACAGAAATTAAGAAAGTTACAGATGCTTGAAGTGTGTTTTCTGTGAAGAAAGGGAGAAAGTCTGAATGGATGTCTGTGAGCATTAATTCACATCAAGTGCATGAAGAAGCTCAAGAACTTACGTTACTGTAATGTCTTAAAGCAACTTACAAATTTTGGCTTCTTCCTCTTTTAACAGTAAGAGACACCAGCGGTCTTATAAGAAGTCTTGTGATATTAAGTTACATACATCTGGCTCTGGGAACCATATAAGATGCAGAAGCGTTTGTAAAAGAAACTACAGTCCTTACATTCATGGTAAAAAGTCTAAAAACATCAGTGCATCAGGAAGGTTCAAAACTAAATGGCAACAGAGCACACCTTTAGTTTTTTAACTAGTATCTTTCCAGCCAACCTCACAATTCTGGGATTCTGACAGGATTTGAGGTATGACTCAGGCAACAACTGAAGTAAAGATGCTGATTTGAAGTGGTTCCATTGCGCACATTACCCTGCTCCCTGTGAGGTACATTAATTTAGCCGTGTATCAGAAGCAAACTAGTTTTATTGTGCTAACTGTACTGTCAAGATTCTACTGTTAATTGTTGAAAGTTTAGGAGCATATTATGTATATACCTTGCCATGAAATGTTACAAACTGCACGTGTCTTATGCTCTTGGACTTCACGGGCACTGGAAAACTGCACTCTCTCCAGTTTAGGAAGTCTTCGTTTGACGAATATTCGTAAGAACTGTGGGCAAGACTCTGACACCAGAGGAACCTTTGATGCATTTTTACCCTGTCCTCATTCCCTCCTAGTTCATCGGCAGTTCAGCTGAGCGCTGCTCCAAAGGGCAACTCCAGGAGCACGCTTACCACAGCTCCAGAGTAGTATAAAAGCGCACACACACACAAAGGTTTTTAAATGGCAAGCACTGGGAAATTCTCGCAATCTGTGTCTGCAGTTAAGGCAAACAGTTCACCTCTTCTAATCACTGACTTTTCCTCACTGGGCATTACGACAACAGGCTTTTTTGACAGCTCTTCCTCCTCCTTGCCAAGGAGAGAGAGACAGGGGCCACGTCTGAAATCCGTCGTTTCAATTCCAAGTCCATAACGTTGGAATACCGACACATCCTCCTCGAGCACCCCAAGGCTGCCCAGCCTGCCGGGAAACCTCTGGCACCTCAGCCTCCTTCCTAGCAGCGGTCCCTCCCGCATCGCCCTCAGCCCGAGGTGGCTGCAGCATCCCACAGGCGCTGCACGATCACAGCTGCCCGCCCATGCGGCAGCGTCCCCCGGCCAGCCCTTCTCTCGCCCGGAGGGGCTTCCGCCACCTCTCCGGGTACCCGTGACAGAGGTTTGCTCGGCCGGGAGCAGGGCGGGGGGTGGTGTGGCGTGGCACGGCACGGCACGGCACGGCACGGCACGGCACGGCACGGCCCCCCGCGCGCCGCCACGCGGCCGCCCGAGCCGCTCGCGGAGGTCGCAGCCCGCTCCGGGCGCCGCGCGACCTTTGCTCCGCCTTTCGCTGTGCGCATGTGCCCGGAAGCTGCTCCCTCTCCCGCGTGCCCCGACGCTCCTTACGTAGCAGAATGACGCCGAGCGCCATTTCACAGGGAGGGGGAGGAAGTCGGGGACCCGCCGGCGCAACCTACCCCGCTAGCCGCCGACGCCTTGACGTTCCCTTTGGTGGGAGAGCGCCGTAACCTATCAGAGGTCCACAGACCGGTACGTGATTGGTTGTCATGCCCGGAGGGGCGGGCTGACTGCCGGCACTGCTTGGTTGCGGCCACACCGGCTTACATAGGGCGGAGTACGGCGTGCCCTTGGGCTCAGACACCGGACGGTGCGGGAGTTACCCGGGTTGTGGTCACCGCTGTGGGCGCAGCGTCAGCGGGGCGGCCGGACAGGCAGGTGCGGGCAGCAGCTGGGAGCGCGGCTTAGCGCTAGGCCTTACTTGGCTGGTGACAGGGCCTGGCGTCGGGGGTCGGCGGGACTCTTAGTCCGGAGGGAGCCATGAGGCAGCCGGGCGGGAGCGGGTGAGGGGCGGCGAGGTGAGGCCGGGCGGGAAGTGCTCTCCTCCGTCCCGAGACTGCGATTCCCGCCTTCTCGGGACGAGACGGGGGAGCCTGGGGTCGCGACCTAAGGAGGTGGCCGAGTTGCGGCAGAAGGTCACCGCGGGGCCTAGCGGCCCTGCCTCGGGCGGCTGCAGTCGCGGAGACCAGAGGGGCGGTGCGGGGGCAGGGGGACCCGGCCTGCCCGGGCCCTGCCGGAAGCCTCTCGATATCGCGGGTGGCGCGACCAGGCCTACGCGCCCTTGCGGTGCGAGCGCGCCAGCCGCCGCACTGGGGTCGTGCCGGGGTCGGGCCGCTTGCCTGGAGGACAGCCTGGCTCCGGGAGCCTGCTCCTCGCCTCAAGGTCAGCCCTGGCAGAGCTAGAGCCGGCGCTGGAGCTGCGGTTGCCCTTGGGTGCTCTCGCCACGCCGCCTGCGAATAGCGTTGGTGCTCGGGAGGCGTCCCGGCCCGTGGCAAGCAGGTAGCGGGCCGGCTCTGTGTCTGCCGCCCACGGCTCCTCCCAGGGTAGTGTGTGGTGCGCTTTTCCAGCTGAGATGTGAAAACATGCAAACGCCCTTGTCCCTTTAGACAAGAATATTAATGAATAGGAAACTTTCCTATTATAAATATGCAAGCTGTATTTGGAAGTTCTGTTCAATTTACTCTTCAGGAATTATCTCTGTACTGTTTAAATACTGTGGGGCAATTACTTAGGCTCCAGGGAAGGTTTTCTGGCTCTTCAAGTGTGTTTATAACCTTGCTGCCTTTTATGTAGTGTGATGACTTTATGCTAATCTTCAAACCCAGGAGCTATAGCTTGCGGCTAAAAGGTGTGATGGAGAATTACTAGACTGATAGGCCTTATGTATGGTTTTGTAAACCAACGGGATACTTTTAAAATTTGTGTTGAATAGATGACCTTGAAATCGCAATACTGACCTCTGTATGTGCTCTTGGTCTAGTACTGAAAATGGGAGATATTGAGAAGGGAAAGAAGATTTTTGTCCAGAAATGCTCCCAGTGCCATACAGTTGAAAAGGGAGGCAAGCACAAGACCGGACCCAACCTGAATGGCCTATTTGGCCGCAAGACCGGACAAGCTGAGGGTTTCTCTTACACGGATGCTAATAAGAATAAAGGTAAACCTAAAGCTGCTCTTCTGAGTTACTAGGGACAAAAATAATTTGGTTTTTGGTGGTTTTTCTAGAACTACTGAAATCTGCCCTGAAGTAAAACATGGAAGGCAAGAATATAAATGTGTTATTTTAAGTCACTGTTTTGTTTTTTCTTCTCTCTAGGTATCACCTGGGGTGAGGATACTCTGATGGAGTATTTGGAAAACCCAAAGAAGTATATCCCAGGAACAAAGATGATTTTTGCGGGTATTAAGAAGAAGTCTGAGAGAGCAGACTTAATAGCATACCTCAAAGTTGCCACTGCGAAGTAAAAGTTATCTGCTGCCTTATTTATTTCACAAAGGAGATGGCAATGGAAATGTCTGTGCTGAGATTGGTTTTTAAACTTTCTATTTTTACATTTATTGCATCTAACCTTAAAATCTGTCTTGCCCATCAGATAACCTTGCTCATGGTGGGTTACTGGAGTACACACTTGTTTGGCAGCCTTTAACTTAATGGAAACTATGTAATTGGGTTGATTTAATTGACTATAATGTTCAGTCATTCTTGATCACAAAATTAAAAAAAAAATAAAAAACATTTCCTGCCTCTTCATTGTTTATAAAATATCTCTGTATAATCAAATCAGCTGAGTAACTGTCAACAGCATAATAGCTTTGACAGCCCAACTCTTCCAGATTAAAAAAGCAGGGTGGGTTTTGACATCTTCCACCATACATTTTCTGTTACGTTACTTTTAAAGAGTAAAAAAAACCCCAACCAAAACAACAAAAAAAAACCCCACACAATAAAACAACAAAGGCTTAAAAAAACCCCAAAAATATTTTTCTAAATTTAATCAATGCTAGGTGTTGTGATATATATTATTAATTTGTCTAAAGCTTGCAATAAGAATGCATTTCATCTGACTTCAGTACTATTTGTGAAATGGCAGTTGTGCCCAGACACTTCTTTTATCTAGGGGAAGCATGTTACCTCATTTGTCCAAACTTTGGCAGCTGCATGCACTAGTACAGTATAACTCCCTCTCTGAAACATCTTCATTTAAAAAAAAATGTTATTAAAGCCCTTCGTCCAGTGAATCTTCCAAAACTCGCCATTCATGGTGTAGTGAACAGAACAGAAAACCATCCTGTTCTGGAAATAAAAGTGCTAAAGACCAAGCTGAGAGTTATTAAATCTTAATTCAGCAGAAGCATTCACCTAAACTCTACTGTTACAGGCAATTTCAGAGGGAGGTGTATAGGAATAAATGTGCTGGTAGATTGAAGGGAAGCAGTTTTCCCCTGTGCCTGGCTGTAGCCGATGTCATTACTTCTGAAGGTTCTGTTTCGCACAGTGTAAAGCGGTATTTTTAATGTTTTAACTGCATTTTTTTTCATACCAAGTGAGTTGTTCAGATGAATGTATTTACTGTGTACTAACAGTAAGGCATAACTCGGAGCAATCAATACTGTAAATTAAAAAAAAATTAAAAGTCTTGTTTGCTGTATGTGTCTGAAATTAAGTGAAAAACAGTGGGTGTGTGGAAAGTGGGGAGTCCAGCTTTACATCCCTAGGAAACAAGACAAGCAAAAGCTCACCATGGAAAAGTAGATGTTAAGGGAGTTGGTCCGAGAAGCACTTACACGTGTGGTGAAGTTAGAAAGTATTTTGGACTAGAACTAGCAAAGCTAAGTTCTTCCACCAGTGTTCTCTTCATCAGCACTTCTGTTGTCTTTCTTGTCTGGGACAGGGTAAGAAAAAGCAGCTTGAGAGCTGTAGCTGTGCTGTGGGAGCGGCTGAGATTGAGTTGTGTCAAGGGGAAGTGGCTTAAAGACTGAGTTGCAAAGGGCTGTTATGCAGAATTAATGAGTGAAAATAATTAAGATTATTAGTAAGTTGGATCACCCATATGTGTTGTGGTTGGCTTGGGGTTTGGGTTTTTTTTTGAACTAAAAGTGCAAACAGCATTTCTTGCAAACAGGAAGGCAGTCTCAGTATTAACCAACAGCAGCTGCCTTATTAAATGTTAAAGGATACCTTCAAATTGTAGTCATTTATTTACTGTTTGAATGTTAGAAGTGCTGTTCCTCATAGCACCTTTATAGCTGTGCAGAACTCAGTTCGCACTGTGCCAAAATCCTGCTAGAGTGGTTGTAGATACAGTACGTAACCTTACCCAGTTCTGCGGTCCTCTGAAATCACAGTGGGTTGCACAGAGATAGTTGTGACACTTTCCGTTTGAGGGAATTAAAAAAGATTTTGTGATCTCCAGGGTACTGCTCTGCCCTAGTTGAGAATGACTTCAGAGAAGAGGATTTTATGGTAAGGTGGCACTTAATTATGCATAGGCAACAATTTACAGAAAAGTAAGTTTTTAATTGTCAGAAAAACTCCTTCAGAGTTTTTCTTAATTATTTTCACTCATTAATTCTGAGTAACAGCCCTTTGCAACTCAGTCTTTAAGCACACTGTTCCACTTGACACAACTCAAGCAGAGTTGATCCTTTGTCCAGTGTAAGTAGAGGATGCAGTTTAGCTTGGCTTGCTCTACCTGTGCATCTCAGAGACCTTGGTACAAAGACAAGTGCAGCTTCTATGTACCGCCAAAGAGGGAGAGAGTTGTACTTTATAGTTCTAGATTGGAGATGGATCCTTGTTTACATTTCTAGGGAAAAGACCCTTCCAACCTTTAAAATTCTATCTTTCTTTCTATGTATGTAGCCCTAAACAGCAGTGGCTTTTAAGATGGTTGTAGCAGATAATCAGCAGCTGTTTACCACTGGCCAAGCTCAATACTGTAGTATTTCTGCCAGTGTACCTAGAAATAGAAGGAGGTTTGATTATCACTTGCTGGGGTAAGTGTTAGTGCAAGTACCTGAGTGGGTTTTTTGGAGGGTGGGAGGGAGGTGTCCGGATTGGTTGTGGAATCAAGGTTTGCTTTTTTGATTTCTGTTTTTATAGTGTAGGAGGAGTGGGGTTTGCCTTTGTCCTATGGAGAAAGTTTAGTGGTTTTCTTTCTGTTCTTAGTATCGTTCTAGATGTTTGGTATTTCGGTACTTCCTGTACAGTTCCAAATTAGGGAATCAAGGCACCATTGCCAAACACTGCACCATCCCATAAAAATGGTTCTTGGCTATGAGTTTACAGATTTGATGAAACATGCCTTTAAAACTGATCTTGCACTATTTTCACATGTAGTTCTGCAAATGTATGAGGACTGTCACTGTCAGGAATGACTGGAAAAAGGTGAAATTCAAAAGTACACTTTTTCACAGTATGACTTTTTCAAAACCAAAATGAAATGGGTAGGATACTTTTAAAATTATAGAAGTTATTATTTGTGCATCCCAGTGAAATTTAGTGATACAGAAGCTCTTTTTTATTTAGTCTTAACAATTCAAGCGTAATCACTCTACAAACAGCTAAGTTTGGGAAAGTTCCGTTTGTAGCCATCCTTGTAATTGTAAATAATCAGTTAAAGATCTGTTCATTTTAATATAGTGTTGTGGGGGATTATATAATACTTTGCTTTTTAGGGTATAAAGTACAGTATCAGTGATCCAAAACAAATGTGATACATTGTACTTTTCTAACAGGGCAGAAGAGAAGATAAACAGATAGTAATCAAGAACTATTAGATATTCTAGCCTCTTATATATATATCAAAGGCCATTAAAGTGCACACATTTACCTCTGTAGTAAGCCTCATAATTTGCCTTAAAATACATCTTAAAAACTGTTTCATGGCCAAAGCCAACAGAAGTCTCTGTGTTGCTGCATATAGGATGAGTCTAACTGATGCCCTGAAAACCAGGTTATTCTGGGAGTTGAGCAGCCCAGAGCTTAACAGTAGGAAATGGTAAGCCTGGGGAAGAGCATGAAATCCTGTCCCTTTCTGGTGCTGTAATGGCTGAGTTAGGACTCCAGGCAGTTCCTGCCATCACCTCATGGCTCTTCATGACTTGCATGTAAGTACTTGCATGTTTTTTCCAGCATTGTTCTTTGGATCTGAGATACAGAGAATATGATAGTCATCTTTTGAATTATTAGTTTCTGGTTAAAGGTCTTACAGGAATTAAGAGATGTGGATGGCATGTTTGATTCTGTGACAGGATACTTCCCCAAATTGTTAATTGGCTCCATTAACCACCAAACTGAACATGTGCACGGGGAGGAAGATGCTCTGTAGCGCAGCATTCAAAACACGTATCTTGGAGTAGGGGAGAAGGTGTGCTCTTTCCAGGTTGTTTATGCATTTAATTTTAAACAGTCCTGAATAAAAGTAAACCTGGCAGTGGGGATCAGAAGTCATTACTCTGCTGGTTTTACATCTCATTATTGCTTTTCACTGCTACTTGCTCAGACAGTGTGAGCCCCTGCTGTGTTCCTTTCAGTGCTCCTTTGAGGTGCATTTTCTCCTCTTCACTCTCCATGTGTTAAAACACAGTTTGTATGTAAGACTGTGCTGTCCCTGTCTTACCACACTGCTGGTCTTTTGGTCATAACCACTAAAAAGCTGCTGACAGAAACATTGAGTAATGTTCTCATCCTTACAGTGATTTGCAGAAATTCACTGCTGATGTCCCCATTCAGTGATGAGTGTCTGGTGACAATTTCTTTTTAAGATGTCTGGTGTTTCTTTATGCAGCATTGTCTTTTTCTCAATTTTTTAGTACAGCTAATTAAAGCAGGTAAAGAGTTTTCTATGGATTTTGCCTGCAGTATATATCTCAGGATTTTTTTACTGTGAACTGCAGCATGATGACGTGGTGTAGTGCTTCCAGACAAGTAGGAAAAATCCACCACATACGCTGAATTCTTGAAATATCATTGGTGTCACCTACATGTTGCCTCAAGAACCTGGTGCTCTCACCCAGGTTTCATTACAGGAATGTGCCTGCACTGACTGCAAGCAGCCGCTCCCTGAAAGAATTTGTAGTGTTTCTCCTACTGCCAATTCACTGTTAAGGAACAGATGAATGGAAATCAGGTTTCTATGTATCTTACCGTGATTCTTACGGGACCTTGCCGGTTTATATCCAGTTATTCTGTCAGTTTGCTTGCTCTCCATATTAGATCTGGAGTTCTTCCCAGTGCTATATTTAAAGGAAAGTTAGTACATTTTCAACTCACAGATTTTTGCTGCAGTGACTGATTAATTTCTGATTCTCGTACACACATTGGTTAGCTTATCCATCTGGTCTTTCTCTTCTCCATTTTACCTGTTACTGTTACAATTTCCACTATTTTTTATTTATTTATATTTTGTACTGATTAAACTGCAGGCAGTTTCTTAACTATTCAAGTGTACTCCTTATTTTACACGTCTCTACTCTGTAATGGACTGTTTGTTACAGTTTCTATGTGAAGACGTTACTTGGAGGTCCTTTTTTTCACTGTCTTATGTATTGTTTAATTGTTTTATTTCACTGCAAAGTATTTGCTTAACTATCCCTCACACAATGGTGTTGTATTATTCTGTATACACCACTGTTTTGGAGCCATATGGCCTTATGTACAAGGACTTTGTCCTTCACAGGGATACCTGAGAAATAATCTTTTCTTGTGAGTCTCAAACACGTGCTTCCAAAAAGCAGTCGTGGTAAGGGCTGAGAAACTTCTCCAATTGGCACCACTTGATCAGTTCCTTCCTTGCACCAAGTGAACAGGAGGGGGAGCCAATGTACTAAAAAGCCGTGGAAGAAATCGTAACATGCACTTGAACGCAATTTTGAACAAACCTCGGACCGTTTGAAAGACGAAGTTCACTTGTACAAAAAGCAGTTTTATTGTAAGTGCTCAGCAAAAAGCGCTGGAGGTGGTTAGTACAGCTGAATGCATTGGTATGTCTGCAGTAAGTTTAGGGTCTTCTGAATTCTTAAACTTTGTGTTTCATATTTCATCAGGCTAGCTCAAGTTTGAAATAGCCTGTGTTAAATTTCAACCTATTCAAATGGTAAAAGAGTCAGTTAGAAAGCAAAATGTTTCTTTCTAATGACTCAAAGAATCTTAATCAAAAGTGGCAATTTCTAATGCATACTTTGGCTTTCTTCTACTGTGGAGCTCACATCGATACCATCAGTTGAAGCTATGCTTGAAACAGATAGTAATATAGTTCTCCCCTAGCAGTTAGGTAGACACATGGTGACCTTTGTTAGTAAAAATGCACTGTAATTCTATTTTTAATACGGATTTATGGATGATGTTCAATGGTAGACTCAAATTACTCCGAAAGCCATGATAAGTTTTACCATACAAGTATAATTAAATGCTAGCATTGTCCTGCCTAGGAAAACTAACACTTCTGACACTGAGTCAGAATTTTACTCAGCTGGGATATTCGTCATAGGGATATCAATGTTAATTTAACTACCAGTAAGGATTTTCTGGCATATGCCTGAATATGAAGCCTTTGCAAATCTTCAAAAGACCATGTTGCCTTTCTTTGTATTAATCCATTGTCTGTGTGTCTGTTGGAAATTAAGCTTGTTTTCAGTGCCTGTTATCAGGAGCAGTGTGATCAGACATAAAAAATTTATCTTGCTTGTGTGTTTGCTGTCATTCTGAATTCTCAGAAAGATGACATCTCTCTCTACACCACCATGCAATGACACATCAGAAACAACTCCCCACAGAAAGAAGCAATCCAAAGGGAGAGCTTTGCAGTTGAAAGATACTTCCACATCAGAAGACCTGTCAAGAACACAGAGGAGTCTTCTACAAATGAACAGGGTCACAGGATAGAAATCAAGATGACGCAAATGAAGCAAAAAGGAGGAAACAAAGTGAGAATGAAGCAAGGTTAGTACAGGATGAAATATTACGTATTATCATTACATGCTCAACAGTTGCAAAGATTGTGCCTGTGCTTTAACCTCTTAGCATTGCAGCAGGAAAGAAAAAGCAGTGAAAACCCAGAAGCAATAAAAAAACCTGCCTACCTTCAGCTGAAGGTTTGGCAACTCTGTGGTGTTCAGTGAATATCCATTTGGTTGGATGCCTTTAATTTTGCTTCAGCTTTGTGAAGTCGTCCAATAGAGGCTACCTGGCTCCAGCAGTCTGTACTTCACTTCCACTGGTTTTAGTGATATATATTCCACATTAGCAAATCAGCCAGCTGAGAAATGGTGTGATGCTTACTCAGTGCACATATCAAACAATGTTTTGCAGGGCTGTAAGCTCTGATCCTTCTGTAACACTAGAACCTGATGTCCCCACTTATGCAACATGCTCGAGTTACGCTGCGGTTGTTGGTAGAGCTTTACATTTTGCTTCAGCTTCAGATCTTACCTGAAAACTACAGGTCAGTAATCTTCAGTAGTTACAGTGAACGTTAATTTAGATAAAAGGGGAACAAAAAAGGGCTTTAGCACAGGGGAAAGTGGTCGTGCAGACTAGAGTCAACATGAAAACCAGATTTTGTTTCTTAACCAGATCATATCAAAAGTATTGATGAGAGCATGGCCTAACTTACATTTACACTGAAGTTTTGTTTTGTTTTTTTTTTTTTAATTTAAGGATACTATTTCTCTGAGTTGCTCTGTGCCAATCCAGGACTCAGTTGAAAATCAAGTCATCAAGAAAGTCACTGTAAGTGAATATAAAAAGGCCTAAAGACAGTGAATCCACATCTGCTACAGTTCCATCTGTCTGGCTCTAACAGCAATTTTCAGTTTCTAGACAGTGCAGCCTGATGCTCTGACTGACGTTGTTAGCCAAATTTCTGTTTTTCCCTCAGGAAATGGTTCCCAATAACTTTCTTACATTATTTCAAGATTTTGAGAAAACTATTCCCTTGGTAAAGCAAGTGGTTTTGTTTTTCTGGTATCAATCAAATCAGCACTGTGCATAGCACTGATGCTATAACCAGAAAAGCAAGAGAAGGAAAAGTCACAACAAAGGCTTCTCCCACTGCCTGCAGTGAACTGGGATAGTTCAAGGGTTATAGGCCATGGCCCAGAGACAGCACCATCACGAGTTGTTCACCCATGACAGCTTGGTACCTAGCAGGTAGGGTGCTTCTGTTATGGCCATGAAAGATTGCTACCAGGCTGGGGCTCCTGGAAGCCTTTTGCAGTCCCCTTTCCGTGATCTAATCGCATGAACTCTAAGCTGGGGGGTAAAAAGGAGGACAGAGGAAAAGATGTCTGTTACCAGTTTGTGCACTGTGATGTAGGTTTTCAGTCTGGGAGTTTCCAGTTTGGGCTGATGTGCCGAGAGGTTTTTTGCCATCCAGAATGATCTTTAATGTTGATGTTCCTACTGCCTGTTATTGTTAACATCTCTGCTACCTCTCCCCTCTCTGCAGCTCCCTTTCCTGTGTGGCTGCAGCAGTAACGTCCACTGTGTCTTGGGCACATTTGATTTCTTCAAATATGAGGATTGTCTCCACTGATCACTCAGGTGGGTATGACTTTCTGTCTACCGTGTTACAAATTCCAAACATTCTTTCCTTCTAACCTTAGGATTAGAGATTTTGGTTCTTACTTTAAAGAGCAGCACAGAATACTCTCCAAACCAGTGATTCCTTAGCTAGTCTTTTGATTTCTCCAGTCCTCTCTAGGGCAATCCAATCACCCTTGTTTGTTTTACTGAAAGAGTTGAGCTCCTTATTTTCTGTAAGATCTTTCAGATTTGGGGGGTTTCTGGGTTTGTTGTGTTGTGGTTTAGGCCCACCCTGCTGGCAACAAAGCACAATGCAGCCGCTGGCTCACTTCTAATCTTCTCCAGTGGGGTGGGCTGGAGAAAATACAACATAAGGCTCAAGGGTTGAGGCAAAGTACAGGGAGGGCTCACTCACCAATTATGGTCACGGGCAACGGACAGAGTTAACCCAAGGAAACAAAATCAGTTTAATTTAAATACTACCACCATAACCAATTTACCAATTGAATCAGAGTAGGATAGTAAGAAATACATCCATATCTTAAGACCGCCTTCCCCCCACTCCTTCCTTCTTCCCAGACTCGGCTCTGCTCCCAATCCCTGTCAGCAGCACAGGACGCAGGGAATAGGGGTTGCAGTCAGTTTGTTGCATGTTGTATCTGCCCTTCGTTCCTCCTCAGGGGGAAAACTGCTCACTGCCCTGCCCTACTGCAATGTGGCATCCCTCCCATGGGAGACAGTCCTCTGCGAACTTCTCCAATAAGTGTGGGTCTCTTCTGCAGATTGTAGTCCTCCCAGTGACAAACTGCTCCAGTGAGGGCTTCTTCTTCTTTGGGTACAGCCACCACGCGAGTGGCATGAGTCCCTCAACGGGCTGCAGACAGGATTCTACCCCACCATTCATCACCACAGGCTGCAGGGGAATCTCTGCTCCTGCTCTGGCACTTTCCCACCTCCTTTCTCACTGACCTTGCTGTCTCCATAGTTGTCTCTCTCGGGTCCCTCTTCTCACCAAAAGAACTAGCCCAACAGGTTTTTCTCCTCTTAAATGTGTCATTGCAGCGCTGTTTCCATTGTCGATGATTGGCTCAGCCGTGGCCAGAGGCGAGTCAACTTGGACCTGGCAAAGCTTCTCAAAGCTTCTTACAGGAGCCACACCAATAGCCCCTTCTCCCATTACCAAAACCCTTCCAGACACAAACTCATTAGAACTTGTTGTTTGTTAGTTGCTTTGTTTGTTTGTTTTGCGAGAACTAATAGGTTTTAATAGAGAGAGTGTCTGAATGGCCCAGCCAGTCCCTTCCTCATGAGAGAATATAATAATATAATCACAAGGGCTTTGCTTTTTTTCTTTTTTTCTGACTGCTGAAGGTGACTCTGAGAGACTTCCAATATTGTGTAATTATTGGGTAAGAATTTCGTATTACTTCATGTGCAGAAGTTCACTTTATTGGTGCTCATCATATACTCTCTTTTCATTTATGGACTTGATGTAATATGAGAGCTTGTAACTTCACTGAAAATGGTAGTAAATATCAAGTGTACAATTTGTAACAGTACTCAACATCAAGAGGTTTCAAAGGCAGTTTTCTTAACTTTCAGAAGCACAGGTGCATAAGTCTAAATAAAATCTTCATCCTAGCACGACAAGAATCTTTAATTTGGGAGTTTCATATTAGAACAAGAAAATATTAATGAAATTCTGAAATGTGTGATCCTCAGGTGACCCATCCTGGTTTCTTTGCTGTCTTTAGTTATTACAGCTACACGTCTCCAGAGAATCAAATAGATGGCTGTAGTGATTAGTAAAACATGCAGGTAGCAGATGCTTCGTTTAAGCTATTTTTAAGGGAGTTCCTGCAAGAACGCAGTAGCTTGTTCATTTTTCTTTTATTTTTGTTTAACTGAGGCCCTTGTCTCTCTCACACACCTGGAGGGGGAAGAGGAAAGAGAAAGGCTAGTGAACTCTGACTGCTGTATAGAGCTCTTTTCCGTAGCTGTGGATGTACCCCATATAGGTGGGACTTTCGCTTTTTCCTGTGACTTGTTCATGGGTACCATTTCTTTCCAGCTACAGAGGAGAAGACCTTCTCACATTTGTAGAGACACCTTTTGAAGGCAGGCCTGTTATTTTGCTGCCTAAGCCCATCTTTTCCAGTATTTTCAGTATTTCAGTGGGTGGAACCAGTTTGAGTTTGTACACTTTTGTGCCTGTCTATGAAACTGTTTCTTAGCAAGTTTTAAGTGGTGCAGGGGGTTTACTTCATAAACAGGAGCAGAGTTTTCACTACTGTCAGGTGTAGTATCCACTTCAAGTTGTAAAAATTAAATGCTTCCAACTTTCTTACTGTGGGCAAATATGCATTTGTTTAAAATTTGAAAGCAGGTGGAATTTTTCTGTCTTTTCAAGCTTTGTAGTGTTTACATAGTGCTGCAAGTAATTTGTAAGTACTGAATAGACTTCAGTTAGTTCAAAAATGCTAGGGGTTTTCTCTTATGCTTTAATGAATAGATGAGACTGTGAACCTGCCAGTATGTGTTTAATCACAGAAAATGCAAGTGCCAGTAAGTCCACACAATGTGTACAAAGTGTGTCAGAGGTGTGAACATAACTGTTTATTTCTTGTCAGTCTCAGGAAATTCAGGGTCTTGAAAAATTACATGTGCCAACTAGCAAGTAATGTGGCCATATGTTTCACACTTGTCTGCCTAAAGTTTGCCTTCTACACCCAAACTTCATTTACTCTCCATATTGTTTCTTGCTGATATGTCCTTTCCTGGATTATTTTGCTTGCCTTTAAAGCTTGCTTTTAAAGCTTGCATCACAAAAGCTCAGAGTTTAATATTTGTTTGTTGGGTTGGTTTTTTTTTTAATTACATTTTACAGAAGATGTAGGAGAGGCAGTCTAGTACTTAAAAAGAAGTGAATGTTTTGCTGCTTGTTGCCTTGAATAGCAAGAAAAGCTAATTCAATGACTGAAGCAATAACTTTTGTTAAAAAGACATCCTACATCTGGAATCCCAGATTTACATCCTAGAAAGATCAACTCTTAATGTTTATCCAGCATTAAATAGTCTATTCGGAAGGAGCTTGTCTACAGGGAATGGATGATGAACCTGTCCCCATAGCTTCTTCTGGAAAAAGTTGTGGGTTCTCTATTCTCTCTGAAAGAAGTCTTGTCTTGCTGATTAATTACTATCTCAAATATATGTATGTTCTACATGATCTCACTACTTCACAGTGTATGTACAGATAACTAGAGATGAAATGTCTGCACCATGGAAGTTACTACAATAATAATTACAGACTCAGTGCACTGAGTGATTTTATTTTTTTAAGTAGCAGTTCAGAATTGGTAAATGGAATGTTGGATAAAGATAACTAGCTCAGAACAGTGTTTTCAGCAATCCTGTTTTGCAGCTCCTTTCCTACTATTCATATGCATTTTCCTGATCTGTGTCTGAAGCTCAGTGTGAAAATAATCAGCTTTTGTGGGATTTAGACATTACAGTGCTTCTCTGTTTCCCAGCACTCAAGTAATAAGTGCTTTGGTGATCATCTCCAGCATATAGTATTACTGTCTTTCCAAAGCTGTCATTGCTATTAGTTTAATGGCTACTCTACAAATTAGAAGCAGCTATGAAAATCAAAAGGGATGGCACAACAACTGTAATCTGAAATCCAGAAAGCTGTGGTTCTTGCTCCAACAAAAATATTGAATGCATTAGCAGAACATGACTTCATTAACAGCATTAAAAGTTAACATTTACAGGAAGGCAGGCTCTATCTACTTTGGCATGTATTTCAGTGAATGACAACTTTTTAATATTTCAACTAACGTGCACTGACAGTTGGTTTAGGGCAGCAGGTCTAAAAGCATTTAGGATTACAGCAGTGTTCTTTAGAATAATACGAATAATTGTTAGTGCACTAGTTTAGGGTTTGTTTTCATTTAAAAAAAGACATTTTGCGGAATGTTTAGTGTATACTAATGTTCATATATAATTAAAACATGTCTCCTAGCTAGCTAATTATGCTGTCAAGTATCTTTCTAAAAATACTGTCTTTTATACTTTTCTCTTTCTGTTTCATAGTAGAAAAAGTAACATATTCTAAATTTTGCTCCCTCATAACTTTTTTAGTTTTGCTTAGGGTTGACTCAGTTTTGGGACAGGAGGTTGGATTGCTTCCTTCTGCTTGTCCTCCATCCTCACCTCTGTATGTGAAACCTACCTAATTTTCATCAGTCCTTTCTGTAGCCCTGGCTGGATTAATTGATGGTCTCTTATTTCTGTCTAGCCAGCAGTGAATCCTCTCCTAGCCTGATGTCACTGCTCCTGCCACTCTAAGATTTAGCTTTTGTGACATTGTCCTGCTGTTCCTAGAATGGATAGTTTCCTTGGGTTTCTGCAAGCCACCTATCTGAGTAAGAATGTACTACTCTGCAGCTCCAAGTCTGCTATAGCTTCCTGAACCAACAAAACATTATTGATAATATTTTTTAGCTGTTTTGAATTTTTTTTCCCTTCAGTCTTGTGATAGTTACATGAATAACTGCTATCATTTTGATTTAAGATGGCATTATTCAATGTTTCAGAAAATCAGGATCAATTTCAATTAGACTTTTCCAATTGTCTTTTACTTACAGGAAAAACAAAGCAGGTAGGAATGCCGTTGTGTCTCTGGGGATTTCTTGTTTACAATTGCAAGGCTTCATTCTCTTCTACTTTTACAGTGATACAAAAGAGGCATAAAATAAATATAAGATTTGCATTTACAAAAATAAGGCACAATGTAAATGTAGATTGATGTAAAAGCCGGGGGGGAAGGGAAAGAGTTTAGGCCTAAGATGGGCAAAATGGAGAGGAGGCGCGAGTAGAGTGCATGATCTTCAAAGCAGAGGAGGCAAAGACAGAAAGTCCGTGAATCTGAAGCAGACCAGGAATCTGAACTCAAATCCTACAGAAAAGCATGTGAGGCATCTAGCTTGATGTCCCTGCCCAGTCTTGCTACAATTATATATTTTCAGGTGTGCCTCTTCTGACGGGAAGACATACAGTTCAGACACTTGACAGACAAAAAAGGGACCATAACTATGTATACAAGCCTTCCCTGCACCTCCAGGGACTGGGGAAGGAGAGGAAAAGCAGACAGGCTCTTCACACACACAGACTCATTTAGGTTGGAAAAGACCCTTGGGATCATTGTGTCCATGTCCTAACTGCTTCTGGGTGGCTGCGGAGACCAAGCAGACCTCACCACAGCTAAAAGTACCCAGGATGTTCTGGAAACCATGAAAGCCTCTCAGCAGCTGCAATGCCTGAGGTGCTGCAGATCTGCCAGGACCTGTGTTCACTGTGCCCAGGCCTGGGAGCAGCTGGCATACAGCAGACTTCTCTCCAAGGCAGTTAGAGAAGTTGTGAAAGCCTCATTTGCTGTCACCACATCCTAACAGAGCCAATAGTCTCTTCTGTAATGGAGCTGGGCACTGTTGTCATACTAAAAAGGATGAAAAAAATTAAGTTTAAAGAAATGTGAGAAGAAAGCAGGAAAGTACACTAAGGCAAACTAAAACCAAGCCTGCTCTTCAGCTCATTACAATGAAAAGAGTGGGGACAAGCAATCAGCAAGTGTCCTTGAAGGAAGGAGGAGGGTACTACTTCAGTTAACAGTAGAAACTGAAAATGCATGATGTTTGTGTCTCAAATATTCACCCTGTTGCTCACATCTAATTTCCTACCAAAGTTTTCGACCATAAGGACAATCAAACGGCACCACATATATACACAGAAGTTTGTATTCTGGAAATGGTATTCTCTTCCTCAGTCAATACAGACTGCCCTGTGGCACTAAAGAACTGTCCATGCAATGCAAGGAGCTGTTTCCTCTTACTGCCTACTGGCAGTGGATATATGTATCTGTCTCTGCTGCCAGCTATGGAACATGGGCTTTGGCACCCCTGGCTGAGCTGCAGTGTCACCAAATGGCGAATTTTCCTCAAGTCACTGAAAAATCAGCTACATAATTCACATTTGGCAAAGCTGTGGGGAGGAAGGAAAGTACAAATTATGAGGGTACCTGGTGTGCTCCATGTCCACCACCTAGATGGAGAAATGGAGAATAAAAGGGTGAAAATTCAGTTGTTGAAAGGAGTAAGGGAAACGTGGAAGGGTCTGAGGAAAAGGTGAAGGGACTCCATGGCAGAAAGAAGGTCAATACTCCTTCTTATGAAGGAGAGAATAAAAGGACTGGAGATAGTCAAAGGGAAGGAAAGCTGGTGGAGCGATCAGACAGAAATTAGGCAGGCAGACCTGGTCATGCTAACTGGGGAGATGGCACTGAAAGGAGACAAAGTCATAAGGAAGCATAAGACTTTGGGAAGGAGCAAAGCAAATACAATTTTAAAGGACTGAAGAATTTCCATTACAAGTGTCATGAATTAAAAAGACTACAGATAATTCACCCAAACATAAAAAGACAATGCTGGAGAAACAGGAAGTAAGAATCAGAGCAGGACTAGGATGTTATTGGCTCTGTTTAACTGAGCATTTGGCCCATCCAGCATTCTGCCCTGTGAGCGACTAATGGCTTGTTTCCTTCCCTAGGTTCTGCTCCTTAGAACAGTCTATACGAGTCCTTTTTTATTTCATTTGGAAAAGCTGACTGTTCTTGCGCTCATACAGCTGAAAGTTCATAAAAATTCAAAAAAGTAATCTTACAGCAAAAAGCAGCATCACAGCAGCGAAGCGCCGTGCCTCCATAGGCAGCAGCTGCAGGAATGAGGTCGGATTTTTCACTCTGATCAGCTCTTCAGCTGAGCATATTTCATATGCCTTTGGTCTCATCCTGTGCGATAACCAAGAGGTAACAACTGAAAATTACTGAGAAGCTTCACGTTAATTATGTAGCTACTTCTTTAACGATTAGAACATATATAACAGGAGGACATAAACACACACTGAAACAATTATAAATTATTCAGTTGAAACCACACTTGCTAAAATACCCTAGCAAATTATGTTCACTTTCATATGGTTTTGAGCTTTGTATCTCATTTGTCAATAAAGATGTGGATCCTTTGATTTCCTTAACTTGGTCTCATGTAGGAGAAAGAGAACACCCATGATCCCATTTTCTTTGGAGGAGTTTTAGTACTAAATAACTCGTGGAACTCAATAAAATGGTATTGCTTCTTGGGAGCATCTTTCATTGCTGAAATTGCTAGTCCTATAGTCCTGATTAAAATTGCTTTGAAAATATGGAGTGGGGAAAATTATTACCCAGGCTTTATTTGTGTTCCCTTTAAAAATATTGACCTACAGTTCAGTAATAACCAAAATGTTACTTATATGTAAATATAAATAGAAAGTTTCTATCCTCTGATAGTAAGTAAATGTCTAGGAACATCTGAAGCACAGGTTTAATTTCAACTGGAAATGAAGTTTTAAACAAGTTCTTATGCCTCACAGGGCAAGCATATTCCTGGGTTTTTGATGATAATGTTTACATTTCTGATCAGCTTCCTCTATTCCTTGAACTTGTGCTTAAGGGAAGGCCTGGTTAAAATGATATTTCAGCAACCAAGTAAAAAGTCCTTTAGGAAGCAATGATTCCATACTCCAAGCTGGAAGCAGAAATGGGAGCTTCTACTGTTCTCTTCTACTTTAGCCTTGCTCTGGCTTTTCCCTTTAAGGATTAAGTATACCTGTGCTGCACAGTGTATCACAATGTAAAGATTTCCAGGCTAATTCTTATTGAGTTAGCATTGCTATCAAAGAGATAAGAGCTGCATTAGCAGAACACTGCACGAGAGCCAAGTTCCCCTGCCAAGAAACTAGCTTGCATTCCTTTACTTACTTAGTACTAGGTCAGGTGTCACAGCCAGGTACCACATTCTGGCATGGAGATGGGAGTGGTACTTCTGGGGGAAAGAGCGCTGACCTCTTCCCCAGGTGATTCACCAGGCAAGGCTGCCTGATAGCAACACCTGCCCAGTGGCCTTGTGGCCCTTCCAAAGGATGTGGTTGTTCATGAGTGACACCGTGAGGCCAAGAGACCTTTGTATCTTTTGCTTCTGACCAAACTCTTCCATGAGAGGAGAGGCAGGCAGGTGACAGTGGCTGACTGGGAACATCAATCTGAGTATTGATTTGTTTCTTTCTCCAGCCTGATCAGAGCAGGCTCCTGCCCCTCCTTTTGAAGGGAACTGGCTGTGCAGGGGCCCAAAGCAGAGCAGCTTGTATTAAGTGCCAGTGGAAATGCCTGGGGAGGCTCTGCAGTCATTACAGCCAATACTTTGCCCAGCACCAGGAGCAGTGACATCGATTTTGCTCCATCCTCTTGTCATCAAGCTGAGTCAAGACTCAGTTCTTACAAAAGCTGCATTAGAAAAATGTCAGCAGAAAATCGGCTGCACCTCTATATATTGTTCAGAAAGCTTGTGGGATTAGCTAGGCCTAATGCAGTAAGACAGTATATAATATTTATCTTCAATTGCTGGAAATCTGTTGTTATGCCAGGCTCTGCCTGTCCTGAGAGAGAAGGGAGTATTGTGCCAAGTATCCTTCACTGAGTGAGTGCAGTTCTATAAATCAGCATTAGTGCTTAGAACTACAAGCAAGTAAGAGAAGGCTAAATGAGCAATACTGTGTATTTAACTATGTATGAGGTACTGTACAAACAGCACAAGGAGTCTGTGCTGGATGTACTGTCAGTGAACTCAGTAATGAAGCTGTTTGCTGGGGAACACTTGCTTTCCTTCAGCCAAATGACAAGAAATCCTTTTTGGCACTGTATGACTGTGATGCTGCAAGTTTTGCAGCGCAGAAATGAACTTGAAAAATCTAATATAACACTGAGCAATAGCTTCCTAATCACAGACCATAACATTTATCTTAAGGTAAATCACTTTCCTCTAGACAACAGCAATTAATGTTTAGACATAGAAGTATAATGGGCAGTTCAAAAAGAGAGTAATGTCTTCATCCCTGCATCTCATAAACTCGTTGTCCGGAATGTATATGGCTCTGATTAACCTCCACCGATGTCCTCTGCAGAATTCACTGCAAATGCTCCAGACCTTTGCTTCTTAAAGGATGATCAAAAATCTAATGAGATGAAAATCGCTGTGATTTATTCTTGAAGCTGTTTGTTGCAAGATTCTGACCCAGATTCAGCTCTCCTTAGGGCAGTTTTGCACGGCACTCTAGGCAGAACGCCCTTGAAAAGGGCAGAGCTGGTGTTTTGTTTGTGGACTACACTCCAAGGTGTCTTAAGCAGCAGAAGTTAAACTCTGCTTGCTCTGAGGCTCTTTTTTTTTTTAAGTTGAAAAAAAAAGCTAAAGGTGGGAAAAAACCCAAACAGTATTCAATCTGTAAAGGATATGCTAAAATCTGTGTTGAGATAATGTTTCGTAAACAGTGCATTAACAAGAACTCAAAGTGATTCCTCCAGCAAATCTGAAATTAGACCTTATTGTTGAAAAAAAAAAGAAAAAGAGTGCTTAGCCATTCTAGCTAGTACCCTTTGGGTTTGCACTTTGGTACTGATGCTGCAGGTGTCAAGTTGGCACTCTGAGTTCAGTTTTACAAACATGACCCTACTCTTACCTTCTGCTGAAATGCTCTGTAACATAACAAGGCTCTTGCTTCCTTTTTCCTAACACGGGTTTTTGTCATCTTAATTCAGCTGGGAAAGAGAAAGACTTGGGAAACATCGTCATCTCCACTGGCTTTACCTTATACCTGAAACTTACTGTTCTTCCTCCAGCCTGTCCTTTTTGTATTCTTCTTCCTCACACCCCATTTTAACTTCTCTTATTCACTCTTCTCCCTCTCCCTCTCCTTGAGCAGGTAAAACTGCACATCTCTTTGACACCTGGATTAAAAAGCTGTGCCTTAAAGAGGCTGAATGCTAATGACAGCTCACCAGATTCCACAGGCTGTGGATTTAACCTAGCTGCAAGGGTGCAAGCCTCATTTGTACCTCCTGCACTTTCACTCTGCTGTGTCCACTGTATTTTGTCTTTGCAAAAACAAAGCTCATCTCAACAACTCCCCAGGGAAAAAAACATGCTGTCTGTTATTCTTTTCTAGAGACTCTTTTCAGATGTGCTTCAGCTGCTGGGATGATCACATAAGTGCATCAATAAGGATTCCTGTCTCACTGCTGACAGACCAGACAAATTTATCTTGATACAGAGAAAATCAAGTTTGCTTTCCCTCTGTGTGTTTTACACATAGACACGTATACACATATAGCTTCCTACCTGTTGTTTCTCATCCCTCTTGTCCTGATTCTCACACTAGCAGGCTATAGCATGATGGAAGGAAGTTTCCATTCCTGTATGACTAGGTTTGTCCAGTGACATCCCACATCATGAAAGAGAGCCAAGATCCAAAGCAACCCCCACGATCTGCTGTTTGTGGATGATGAGGCGCTCTTTGCATTGGGAATCTCAGCAGAGGTTGTATTCCCCTACCAGTAATGAACCTGTTCTTCAGTGTTTGGCCTGAACTGTCTCACCATCTGTCCTAGGACTGAGCAGGTAGTGGTAGCTGGACTCAGCACTTATGTTTAACTGTTTACTGTCATTGGGACAGATGACTGTGCTAGCCCTGTGCAAGCACCTAGCCTGTTTCACTACCAAAATTAGCCCAGCGCTTGCCACACAAATACCTTTCACTTAGAGGCTACTATATAGGTATATAAGAGGACTGTTAGGACTCCTGCACATATCTATTAGAGGAGGCAGCACAGCTGATTTGCAGAGCGTGGGGCCTAATTCTTAAAACATGAGAGAAGCTGAGATGGAAGTGTCTCCCCACAATTCAGCTCATGCAGAAGTCAGAATGGAGAAAACATTTACTGTAACTGATAGCATAAGCAGACTATAGACAATCTTAAAGTGCAGGTAAGAGGATGTTACAAGATTAGGTGAGCATATCGAAAGATTCAAAGATTGATGCAGACTCTATGGTTTCTATCAGTGTCACAGTTTTGGCATTCCTCAACAGGAAATAAATGTTTTTGTCTTCCTCAATGGGAGATTTTAAAACAACAGTGAAGCAAGTGTGCAAGTGTCAGGGGTAATCACCATACTATCCCTGCTGCCAGTGTCTTTGGAAGCTGAGATGGGATTGACGTTTTCCTCCTTTAATTATGTCAATTTTAATTTGCTGGCTGTTCATAAGAAAGTCGCTAGCCTGGAACAGCTTCTGGGGCTGTGCAAAATTAACCTGAGCCATGTCCAGGCTCTAGCAGACGGGCACTGCTCTGTATTAGCTGACGCATTCAGCGCTGACATCCCATCTTGAAGCTGAGTGCAGAAGGCTGAAAGCTGGATATGCCCTGGAGATCAGTATGTCCTGACTTCCTCTGGGTTTATCTTCTTAGGATTCGCAGAGATAGATTTGCGGGGGGGAAATCAGGAGGAGTGTAATTCTCCTCATCTGTAAGTACCATAGCACATTTTGTATCATGAGATGGGGAAGTGACCCTGGCAGGCACCACTTCCTCCCCCAAAGTGCCATCGCGACTGCTTTGTAACTAACCCTGAGCTATGGACACGTAGATGAGATACCTTTGGAAAACCCTAACTACCTCCTACTCCCCACTTTTCACCCTAAAGAACAGGATGCAATTTCTTGAACTAAAGCAAATCTGCCCCAGATGGCAATTTTTACCCCAGCTAAACCACACGGTGATTCCTGTGTTACCAAAGATGGCTCACCCTTCAAGCAGCTTGTGTGCTGATGGTCTAGGGCAGCTGCCTATGGGCTTTTGCTGGGAAATTTTTATCAGTGGCATGTTTGGTTAGTGCTTTTGGTCTGTTTTTACCCCTTCTCTGAATTCTATTATTCAGTCTCCAGTGCTTCCAATACAGTGCTTGGCTGCAGTTTGCCCGAGACTCATTCCATCCTGTCACTCTGAATGCTCTTATTTCAAGTTAGGGCTGTGTTTCATAGGGAAACATTATGGTGAGTCAAGAAGTACAAAGTCCATTGGCATAACTTAAAAAGGTAGAAATCTGCGTGTTGAAGATTTCATCCTACAAAATGCCTTTGAATCAATTCAGAGCACTCTTTCAACAAGGACTTAATCCTCAGGGATTAAGAACCATTTAGTCACATTAGGACCACTTTAATCCTAAATGAGGACACTGTTTTGGGGCTCTAAAGCATGTTGATTTCCCATGCTGTGAAGAATTGGCTTAATTTACTGAGTGTTCCCTTGCAGACAAACCCTAAATCTTCTTTGTTTTGCACTCTTGCAGTGTCCTACAGCAGAGGACTGCTGCATCATGCCTGCTACCCCACGTGGACCCAATCCTCTTTTCTCCTCTAAGTCACTGACTCATCTCTTTCGTCAACTCTTGACTCTCTTTGCAAAGTTTTGTATGCTGCAAGCTATATAAAGAAACAAATTGCATTCAACTGTATTAGTAAGCAGCCTGGAGGGGGTTTGTTGGTTTGGGTTTTTTTCTATACAGTGCCAGAAACAAATTTTCCCCAATCTTCAAACTTTCTGAAAAACTTGACTCACATTCCTGAGTTATCAAGTCTACTTCATGGTTGTGTTCTATGCCTTCATTCACTGTTCTTTATTCTGACTTTTTTTTCCAAAATTATTTAGATGATGCTACGATTAGCATATTTCACATAGAAATAGCAAGTCCATCTACTCTCTCGCTATAATTACAGAGAAATGTAACACATTTGAAAATAAGCAGGACAGGCATGAGGTGGTTTTGTGGAACAATACAGAACAAGTGGGTGGACAGGAGTGTGGAAATAGAGGCAGGATTCTGAGTAGTAAAAATTGGCTCATCTCCACAAGCTTGCTAGAACTACAATAGCTTGAACTCTTGCATTTGGCAGTGAGCTATAAAGTGATAAAAATACATAGTACCAGGAGAAGCGTTTCCTTCTAAGCTGTTCTTTCAGTGGAGTTCTGCAGGCAGCAGCTTAGCTTCAGAAACAATCTAAAGTTACATTTCTGTAGTTGCATTCTTGGCTGTAACTGGTAGAGTTACAGCAGGGGAACTGCAGAATAGGGGGGTCATCTCTGTATAGCTAGAATGACTGGAGATATACAGGGGGTAAATGAAGAGATTTCTCCGTATTGTTGTGATCTGAATGACGAGGAAATACGGTGGCTCAGAGCAGCACTTCATGATTTATATTCCTATACTGTTGAGCAATGGAAACATAGGTATATTAAAACATTCCTTTGACTTTTTTTCCTTTCCTGATAGCGTGGCTGCTTCTTTTCCTGGGTTAAATTCTGGAGTACTGTTTTAAAAAAATGCTAACATATCTTTAGAAAAATCAGGACAGAGGTTCCAAATTCAAGGTGCTGTTGGAAGTTATAATCCCATCTTGCTAGTCATCCCTAAATTCATATCACAAGTCTCCTACAGCACAGTTTCTGTTTATAGTTTCTCACAGGCAGATTTCTGGTTTGTGTGAATTGGTTGAGCTCCCTTGGCATCTTCCAGGAGATCACGGGCAGTGCTCAGTGAAGAACAAGGCACCTAAAATCTGCTTCAGCCATCATTTTGTTAGCAGTAAGAGCAGTAAAACAGATCTTTGTGGCCTAGCTTCCTGGTGTAGTATCTATGGACAGAAAAGTCATGTCATTAAAGAAAGTCATGTCATTAAATCCAGTTATTCATATCAATCTTTACTTGAGAATATTGTTCATCTTCTCTATTTTTCTATAACTTAAAGGATTTTGTGGCAGCTTAGAAAGATCCCATCATAGCTGTGCTATATTTATTAGTCAGGAGGCTGATAGGATGTGGCCTTTTCTCCTTATGACTCTCCAGATATATTCTTCCACTCATTTTCTGCTTCTGGCTGACAGCAGCTCTTCAGATGGCTTAATATAGCATGTAAATATAATGAATTTGCAAAATATAGAGCATCAAAGAAGAGAATTATGTTGTGCTGTGTCCTCCCTCATTTCTCAGGCTAATATAAAATGTCATATGCTTCTGTTATTGAATTGGAAACAAGTTGTTGCTTTTCTTTAAATTTAGGTTATGGTAAAAGGATAAGAGTACTCCCACATACTCACATGGGAAATATTATACGTATGAATCATCTCCATTGCATTTTCTTTCTCCCTGATGCTAGCAGTAGGGCTAGTGATCTCTCCCAGCAATGAGGTTGTGAGTGCTATTCCATTTCTTGAAGTACAACTGATGGCTGGGATTGGGACCAGTACTTGGTTTTCACAGTTGCTAGCTGATTTGAACACTTATATTACTCCTATCCTGAAATCAGCAGGGTAAAAGTATTTGTGAAGAGCTGTACTGAGCAGTTAGCATAAGGGCTATTATTAGCATAGTGTTGGAAGCAAGACTCATTTTTCATTTATTATTGAATGAAATATCCTGACAAGATTATTTTGTGCATCTAACTCAGGATCCTTAAAATAAATGATCCAATGGTCACCTGTGTTTGCACTGATCACACAGAGGTAGACCACAGGAATACCAGAGGCCCAGAACTTGCTCAGAATTGTTCATGTTGATACAGTTGAGATGTCTGTGGCCTTTCAGATGACATCTGCAGCTCAGGGAAGGCTGGGTAGGGAAGAGTCAGAATTAAGAGTCTAAGAACTTGCACAGTGCCTCTCCCCTCAGATGCAATGGGCCTTCTGGGCTCAGTGCCCAGTGAGAGATGCCAGTGACTGCCATCATCACTTATCTGCAAACAGAAGGACATGAGTAATGCTTTGGATGTCACCCTACACCTCTCCTGCTGTGGAGTGGTGGTGCTGCTGCAGAAAAGCCACAATTACAGAAACATAGAATAACAGAATCAGAGAATGGTAGGGGTTGGAAGGGACCTATGGAGATCCAGTTCAACCCCCCTGCCAACGGAGGAACACCCAGGGCAGGCCACACAGGAACAGATCCAGGCAGGTCTTGAAAGTCTCTAGAGAAGGAGACTCCACAACCAATCTGGGTGCCTGTTCCAGGCTCTGTCACACTCACAGTAAAGAATTCTTCCCTTATGTTGAAGTGGAACTTCCTATGTTCCAGTTTGTGCCCATTGCCCTTTTTCCTATCACAGGGCACAACTGAAAAGAGACTGGCCCCATCCTCTTGAAACCCACCCTTTAGATATTTATAAGCATTGGTAAGATCCCCTGTCAGTCCTCCCCTCTCCAGGCTAAACAACCCAGGGCTCTAAGCCTTTCTTCATAAGAGATTCTTCAATCCCCTAATTATCTTTGTAGCCCTCTGTTGGACTCTCCCCAGTAGTTCCCTGTCTCTCTTGAACTGGGGAGCCCAGAACTGGACACAGTACTCCAGATGTGGCCTTACTAGGGCAGAGTAGTAAAGGGGGAGGAGAACCTCCCTTGACCTGCTGGTCACAATCATCTTAATGCATCCCAGAATACCATTGGCCTTTTTTGCCACAAGGGGAAGGGCACACTGCTGTCCCGTGAATAACTGACTGTCCACCAGGACTCCCAGGTCCTTCTTTGTGGAGCTGTTTCCCAGCAGGCCAGCAATCCCCACCTGGAATCCAGGATGGCAGCGGGAATGCTGTCCCACTCACATTTTCCATCTCAGACAGACCTCTGAGCACACGTGACACTGTGGCATTGCCTGTAGCTCTTCTAACCCTGTGCTCACTTGTGCTCAGCAGAAAGCCTGAAGGCTGTAAACAAGGGACATAAGTAGATCTTTGGATGTTGTATGAATAGATCAAGAGACTGTAAGAAGAGCTTGAAGGGGAGGAGGACTTAGGAGAGACAAAGACAGGGGACATGATGATGGCAGTGCTGCAAGAAACATAGGTGAGAATTGGATTACGTAAATGGATTACTGCTCAGGACACAGAAAATATATTTGTAAGTCATCAGACTTAATTTGCTTTACTGCTGATGGAATAAGTTATTTCCCTCTTTAGTCCTAATTGCCATAGCTTTGGTTTTGTATCAACTCTGCCATCAGCAATGACTAGAGAGGCAGATGCAAACTTCCACAGCTGCTTGAAATTTTAGGATGGTAAAAAATAGTGTTTCCTAGCCAGGGAACAGCTCCCGATAACCACAGTAAGTGAGAGGAAGAGTTATGGCTCTAAAGCCTGTGTGAGTGCGTGTGTCAGGAGTGGTTCTCTCTGTCAGTGCAGTGATCTGTACGAATTAGAGGCAGAAGTCACTACAGGGCCAGATCCTCTAAGTAGAGCTTAACCAAAGTGTAGTGTTTAACACCCTCTCCTACTTTTGGCTTTCTGATGTGCTCGGTGTGGGTGTACTGCAAACATGAATAGGCCTTATCAAGCTGTGACCTTGAAAGAGCTGCTGTTATGCAGAAACCGAGATTCTGCTTGTACAGTACTTGTGTAAAAGTCACTAGCAGCCCACCATAGAGTTATTTACCATGTCCTCAGTGAATAGGCATTATTTCACTTGTTGGCATGCCTAGTTCGGAGTTAGTACCAACCAGACTCTAAGTCTGGCTCTGTTACCTACTTCCAAAAATACCATTTGCAGTAAATACGATCACTGTTCCCTTTGTCAAGGTAACTGTGTCACCCTTTTCAAGTTCAGTATTAAGTTCTTATATGATTGGAGCTTTACTGAAGTTCTAAGGCAACTAGCAACAGCAGTAATATTTCTGTAGACCTCCAAGAAAGTGGCAGGATAAAACAAGGTGGAAAGACATGGAATAGTTAACCCCAGACTTCCAGAATCCATGTTACTCATCATGTATGTGATCTGATGCGAAGTACTGTGGAAATTTAAGAGGACCTGAAAAAGGAAGTGCTGTGCTTCATTAGGGAAAAAAATGGCATCTGGAAGTCCTGGTTTCAGAGAGCAAACCAGAGGCTTGGCACAACAGCCATATCACCAAGCTGAAGGATGCTGCAACAGTATTCTTTGTAGGCAGACAATGAACACAGTCTGCAAGAATGGTCCAAAACAACAACAAAATAAGCAGAAGATAACTCTGCAGAAAATAAGAAGGCCATATTTTATTATTGTCCTAATATAAATTGTGAAGATCTAGCGGTAAAAACTGAAATGGAAATGACCTGCCAAACTAGTAACACTCTTCTTTTCTTTCCAAGAGTTACACCACAGCCAGAAGCCTTGCTACTTGTCTTGCTCCCCTCACCAGTAAGTTTGAGAAACTCTCTGAAAAGATGTTCGCAGCTTTTGTGGTTACCTTGTTGGAATGTTGTCTGAAGAAAATGTTTCCCCTGAGCTGCCACAGGGTATTGTGCTGCCAAAGAAAGTGGGTCTTAGTAACCGAGGAAACAGATCTCTGATTTTCCTCAGCTCTGCTTACAAGATTTTGTTGAAAACAGTGACAAAGGCTGTTTCCACATGTACAACTTAACATGCTCATGAAGCACATACCTGACCATCAGAAAGAGTTGTCAAGACTCTATTGTGAAGACAGAGGAGAAAGGAGAAGCAGATTGCTAATACAAGACTAGTGCTTATTGCCTAGATGAGCTTAGTGCACAGTAAGATGTAAGAGGTCATTGCAAATCTCCAGTGCTTCACTTCACACCACGAAAAGGACTTGAGCTTAGTCACTTAACACTATATCAATGTTAGATGTGGGCAATTTGTTTGAAAAGTAAGTACTACTGTGACTTACACATTAATCAGTTTTACTGCTTTGTAAATCAGTTGTATTCCTGATAGAGTGTTTTTAATTGCACATATTTTAACAGTATGCAGACTTCAAAATATTATGAGATTCTGTATTAGCTCTTTTTGTGACATCTAGAAAAAGTCCTTCCCATGCAACAAATACTTAGAATACCAGCAGTTTTTTGAACCATACCAGTGTTTACCTTTTATACCACATTACTACAGGTCAGGTGCCTACTTTCAAGGTTAAGAGTGACAGTGTTCCTCTCCCACTGAAAAGGGTGCTTTGGAGTGCTTTTGTATCAGCTGAGAAATCTTTAGGGCAAAACAGTACTTACATGACAGTGTTCTTTTTAATCTTTTGTATCACAGCAGCAAAGAAATGTACAAAAGTCACATGAGCTGACACCATCTGTAGCTCAGGAAATTCAGGCTACTTCAAAAATGGCAGTGTCATGGGCAAGATGGAGTAAATGACAATCCACAGTGGATGTGGGAACTGGGGTTTGCTTATCAACCAACAAGAGTAGAACTTTTACTCTTCTTAATTATTTCAGAGACTAGCTCACTCCCCTTACCACCCCAGTGTTATGTTCAGTAGGTCTCAGCTTCCCTTCCCAGCAGGGACATCCTTGTGCATCTAGAAAGTTGTGTCAGTTCGTGCTGTGCTGCCGCTTGCAGATACCAGTCCCAGACATTAGTGGCCAAGGTCCCTGGGCATCCCCCCAGCATTCACCTCTGGTCTCCAGGATTCTCTCCCACTTCCAGGATCTTTCCTCTAGCCAAGATCTTCACCTATCCAGGTCACATTCTTTTTCTTGAGAACATTTCTTTTTGAGAACCCTTAATTTCACTACAAGCTCTCCTTTCTAGAATGCCAGGGCCCCATTTTTTCCAGTCTGAACAGCCAGTGTTCAGAAACACGATGTGTACAATCAGCCTCATAACTGGTGGTACTGTCTCATGTCTCTTCATTAACTGGAGGATTCAGGATGTGCCACTTCTGTGTAGTCCAGGTGTTACCAAAATTTACTACCAGCTAGAACCCACTGCAGTTAGTAATTCTGACAGTTCAGAAATTGATCTTCACAAATTAATCTCCACACACATACACCCAACTTCTATCTGTCCACTTAGATTTCACAGTTTAAGACTTTTTTTTTTCACCTAGGACAGAAGCTTTCCACATTCCTCACCCACTGCATTAGCTGGTCCTGGGATTAAAGGGCTTGTGGTAAATACCTAAGGACAACTAGATCTTAAAGTATGTCTAGCTGGAGAAACACTGCTGAGTCTTAACCTCAACTCTACTGGAAAAAAAAAAGAATCCAGCTGGGAATAACTTGGTTATTTCTATCTTCCCCAGCAGAGTCCACGAAGGCCACACTTGAGTTGCTAAACCAGATTCAGGAGTACGGTCCTGTCCAGATGGTTGTGAAAGAGTTGTTTGGATAAGCTAGACAAGACAATAACAACAATAATAAAAAGCACCAGTAAAACTTGGCATCAGCACATACAGAGTGTTAGCAGTAGGCCATTCAGCAGCACAAGGCTCTCTGGTGCTTGAGCTCAACCCAGTAAATCCTAGAGCGCATCTCCATGAGAACATGGTTATGGTGCTTCCAGATTCAAGCTGGCTCATGTGGAGCCCATGTGGCTGCCTCTGCACTGAGAGCGGTCACGGTGCCACTTAGCTCATTCTCCCTCAGTTGGCCAGGAGGAGACTGTCATTGCTGGACTTTGGATGGGTTAATATCAACTAAAACCCACTTGCCTGTATTTCATACTAGCTAAAAAAAGATAAGAATGACTGGATCTGGTGGATAGGATGGCAATATTTTACCACAAGTCTGCTCTATATTTGCAGTGCTTCAAGATCACTTTTATTAGAGACTCTTTTGCCTTTTTCTTCCTTTGTATTTCTAGAAGTTAATTTCCATTTAGAAATGTATTTCAGCTGGATCAGATAACTAGGCTTCGCTTCTTTTAAGATGGCTGAGAATTACTATTCACTGTGAAAAGAGCCCCCAGAGCATTGGGCATTCACGATGGAAAACTACTTTTAGTGTCTTTTCTTAAGGAAACAATGCCTACTCATCCAAGCTGTTTGTTGGCCCACCTATCAGTTTAGATCTAATAACTAAAAACCTGCAGACTGATTTCAGTCAGAGTTGGCAAATTCACAGAGTTCTTACAAATCATGTAAAAAATCTGCGGTTGGATGGAAAAAGCCTATGATTTCCTTCATGCTGCAGGGAGAGAAGGCAGAATTCAGCCATTGTTCTTTTGGGTGAGACCAAGCTGGCCCATTAGTCTGCGCTACTAATTGACCAGGTGCAGAGCTCTATTTCAGCTGCAGCACATATGGCCTCTTCTGTGTCTGGTAATTAGAGGACCTGGAGTGAGACTATTGTAGGAGAGCTTAGGGCATGTAGATAACCTGGAAAAGATGAAGGGACAGCTGGAGTTACCGAGTGGAGCTTTGTAGGAAAGATGTAGAGAAATCAGACTGTAGGAGATCACACTTCATTAGTTCTGCTAACAATGAAATACTATCTTCTCTTTCCCTCTGCAGTTTCTTACCCTGATTTTATATTTCTTTTTAATTTTTTGGGTTTTTTGCATTTCTATTCAGAAATCTCACCTGAATGACTCATATCTTTTCAGCTGGCAGTTTGAAGATGTCATTACCATTCAGCCTACATTTGCTGGATAAAAGTGACAGCTACCTTTCTGGGCATCATGTCCCTGAGCTACTTTGAGAGCACAGAAGCCCAAGCAGCAAGAACACTCCTTTTTTTCCACGCACACATCATCTGTGTCACTTTTCTTCTTTTGAGAGGCAATGCTGAATACACACCTCACATTGACGCTGGGGAACTTTTATGATGACAGCCATGATCTGTGAGAGTGTCAGTTAGTTATGTCTGGATCATTTTAAGCATGAGATTTCAAGAATTGAAAGCAAAGAGGTTTTTAGTATGTACCTGCTAAACAAGGTGCTTTTCAAATTCAAGTTATTCTCAATCTCAAATACATACAGAAGTGACAGGATGGCCACCTGAGGAGGTGAGAGGGTGATAAAGGGAAAAATAAGAGGAAAACAGTAGAGGGAATGTTTGGGTCTGCATTTATGGTAGACATGAGTCTGGTGAAGGAATGAATGAGAAAAGAGGCAGATGAAATGAGGGAGTGGGAATGCAAAAAGCTGCACAAGAAATCAACATGGGATGTCTTCGAAAAATGCCTTTAAGTTTCAAACCTTATCTGTAGCAGCCTTTTGTTAACATACAAAGTGAAGACCGGAAGAACACTGCGTGGTATCATATTATTTTGTTTATTACCTTTCATTTTCTTCTTACAGATGTTAGTAGTTGGCTCACTTTTTGACATCTGCTGAGCACTTGGCAGATGTCTTGGATGAGCTGTCAACATGCACTTGCATCTTGAGCACCACAAATTGATTTGACAGCTAAACTGGACAATTTAAATGAAAATTGGTTACAATCAAGACTGGAGTTATCTTCTCCTTGGCAAAATAAAACTGTGAAAAACACTGGTTCATTTGACACAAATATTCCATTCAGCCTCAGAGAAAGGCTTTTCACAGAAGTAGAGGAAAATATAACCTAAGCCTCCAAGATTACTGTTCCTCCTTCTTCAGTGAGTACTTGTCCATGATGTGGGAGCCCTAACCATCTGCCTAAGGCATTTTCTGGGATAACTTATAGGAACTGAGTTTATTTTGGCATACAACTAATTAAGCACAGTAGATCAGGTAGAGGCATTAAAGCACTGTGTCTTCTTGGAAATAGTTTAATCACTGCTAAAGTCAGGGATTCATTCTCTCATTTTTTAGTCAGAGTAAATGAAACCCCTCAACCCACACCCTTTGGCACAGCTTGTGCTATGGTAGCTCCAGTATTCCTCCTTAAGATATGCACCTCAGTCACAGTGGAGAAAGGGGCACTGGTTCTCCTGCATCTTTACCAAGTGCTCCAGTCACTACTTTTTTTGAATCTAGCCCTCAAACATTTATGGGCCCTTTCTTGCTGAAGCTATTTGTCAAAGTCAGTTCAGGTTCACAAACAAGTCTCGAGATGACAGTAATCACACTGGTAGTATTACAGGTGCTTTTTGAATTGTCTTCTTGCCAGTTCTACTTCGAGCCATCCTTGGAGGTTACATTGCATTCAGAGCCCACTGCACACAAGTGTGATGTGGCCTGTGTTCCTTCCAACAAGCCTCATCTTGAACTTTCCCTGTTGCAATTTCATTTACAATTATATTGGCTCTGAATGTTTACAGTAGCTTTATTAAATCCATCTGGTGTTCTTCATAATCCTCCCAAACTGTGCCAAACACAAATAATCTGTATCACAGGCAAATTTTACTACCAGACTATTCATCCTCCCAGACTATAGAGTATACAGAGCAGTGGCTCCAGCCAGGGTCCTTGGGGCATCCTCCTATTAACCTTTTTCCATTTTAAGAAGTAGTAATTTATTCTATCTCTTCGTAGTCTCTCTCTCAGCTAGTTTTTAATTCATGACAGAACTTTACCTTTCACCTCTGATTCTCAAGTTCCTTTACAGTCTCTTTGAAAAAGACTTTATTGACAGTCTTTCAAGGCTCTGAATTAATCACATACCTTCATCCTTCATTAGCAATTATTTTAATATTGAAACAGTGTTTATGTCTTAGAAAATAGCATTATTAGCAAGTGACTTTATTTTGGTTTATCGAAGCGGGTGCATGGGAGGCCTACTTGCTTGCTTTTCTTCCCTATCACTATGACTGTTACCTTCCAGACTATAATAGTCCCCTAGCTGCCTCAGAAATGCACCTTTAATTCTTTACCTCAACACTGAGCTAAAACTCTATAACCTATAGGGTTCCAAAAATCAACACGAATTCCACTTGAAAGAGTGGAATACTATATTAATACTATATTCTTCATTTTCTCCCTGCAAAACAAATGTTTGCCATAACACACTGCTCTTTGAGGTCAGATAAACAGACCATTTAATTCAAAGTGCATTTTTCATTTTGTGGGATGGGTTTTCCTCACTTCAGCTGCTTCTTATTTTAGTTCTCACTAGACATTCTTAGATCAACTGCTCCCAGTTATGTAACGTGATTTAATTTTGTATTTTCAAAGATGTCTCCAAGAGTCTTTTGCCTTCATTACTTCTAAAACCAAGATAAAACCCTGAATTCCCCACAGGTAGTTATTTCCTGACATTCCATTACACTAAGTAGTGTGATAATGAATGTATAGAAACAATTCTGTGTCTCTGCCAAAATTTTTTCTTCTTCATTTCTGGATGGAAGACTTCCCCTTTTTAAAGACTTTAAAATATACTTGTTCACTCTTGGTTCCTACAGATGTGCACAGACCAATGAACTCAACATTTTTGCTATAGTATTTGCTATAGCAGTTTTGTGTTGGTTTTCTTATTTTTATTTTTAAAAATAGCATCTTATTAAAATAAAAATCTTAACAGTTGATAAATCTGTGTCTATTTGTATTCAAAAGGAGACTTTTAAAGTGGCTGGCTTTAAAACCTTCTACTGGTATCCCTTTTCCACATCTCTTCTGGAGGCAGGAAAGTGGAAAGGCAGCTGCACATCTCTGTCATGGTTGAGGGTACCAGTAATTGGATTTGTGCCAAACGACTATTTGCCTGATCAGCAACTGACGGGGTTGAGGTGACCATGATGAACTGGCTGTACGTGAGCTGCAGATTAGTAAACTTCCTTTTATGCATTTTGCTAGTGACCTCTATATTTGTGTTTGCCCAAGGCAGGTTGTATGGGAAGCTTGCTTTTCCTCTATTTTACTTTGTCAGTCCATCGAGTCAGACTGTAGCACTAATACCATAAATACTTTTGTTCTTCTCTTTCTCAGCAATCACTTTTGAGTTCAATTGAAGGTTTCCCTTGCTTCATCATTGTCAAACCTTACTTAACGATAGAGACTCATTCCTCATCAGCAAACCCTTAGAAAAACAGCACAGATGAAAGGATGCATTGAGCAAGAGACTGGGTAGCTTGCCTTGTCTCAATTATCACAGAGTAATAGTGAGGGGAGTTTGTTGTCCTCCCAATAGCTGCCTGGATTCTCATCAATGTCTTGAGATACAAAAGAAAATCCCAGCCACTCAACATTTTGATCCATTAGGTAAGGCATCTGACCCAAAGCTCATTGAACTTGAGGGATGGTTTTTCCATTGACTTCAACAGCTCTAGATCTTGTCTGATGAAGCTGCCTGGAACTGTAATGATGCTTCACATAAAGGTGAAGATTTAATTTCTTGGACATCCCTTCTGCCTGAAAGCCTTGCTAGCCTCTGGGGAAAAAAAAAAAAAAAAAAAAAAAGAAAAAGAAAAAAAGAATCTGTCTGGACTTACTGACTTGTTTTGTGTGGAGTCAGGATTATGTCTGGGAAGAAATATTTTTCTGTCAAATACGTTCTGCTGGCAGAATTGAAAATGGGAAGTAAGCCATACTAGTATGCTTCTGAATTGTTTATAAACTCAGGCCATGACACTACTGGCTGTGGTACAGAAAGAGGAGAGGCTACTACTGTACATCAGCAGAACTGAACTCACCCACTATAACTTGGCAGCCAGACTGAGTAGTCTTCCTATTGGAAATCTCTTGATGCAATACAAACAGTTAACTCACACTAGCAAGAGTCAGGCTTTCTGCTCTCTTCTAGTGAAATTCTTACCCAAGTACATATACTGAAGATCTGCAGCAGTGGATAG
Organism: Todiramphus chloris collaris; assembly: GCA_025345505.1. Classification (NCBI taxonomy): domain Eukaryota; kingdom Metazoa; phylum Chordata; class Aves; order Coraciiformes; family Alcedinidae; genus Todiramphus; species Todiramphus chloris. Next base: position 3,353,117 of record JANVCC010000019.1, on the reverse strand, counting down.
GTCTGGCACATTAACTTTTCACTGAGGTATGGGGCCCACGGATGCAAAGTATCAATAGGCACAAACTGTAATTATGCCCAGTCTGAGAACTGGGAGACTGTCTGATCACTGGAGCAGGAAGGCTCTGGAACAGCTCTTTGGTTGGAGGCCAGCAGTCTAACCTTCAGTTGAGTGTGAGGAGAGTTGATTCTCTGCTCTTTCATTCTGATGCCAGTCAGGAATAATTGTGTGCTAACAAGTTTAATGTCTGTAGCTGGACTTGCACACATTGTTGGCGTCATGCTTGTTACTGCCATCATTGACCCTTGCCGAATATCACATGCGCTCAGATGAAGCACTAGCAACTTGAAGGATTTTACACAATGGAAAACTTTGCCCATGCTGGCAGGAAAGGTACCTTATAGGTACAATTTACAGGGTTTGAATGATACAATTTATTTTTACTTTGAAATCAAATGCAAAGGCATCTATCCCACAGCCTTCCAGAAAATGCCTTCCAGATACAAATTCAGTGCCTTATCTTACCTTTTGCTTTCATGGTTCTGAAAGAATGAAGTAACTTGATGTCAGCCATTTTTCTACATTAATGTTTCCACATTTTTTCCTATTGTGTGTATTCAAAGGAAAAGAATAGCAAAGCTAACCCTAATAAGAGAAATCTGGATCTTACTCTCATTGCTGAAGGCATGACTGTTTTCAAAGATTAAAGAACCTGTGTGCAGTTCCTCTGAGAAAAGGAGAGCAGGGACCTAACCTCTGGCTTCGAAATGCTCCACTATTGCTGTGTGCAATAGTTACGGAGAAAGAATAACAATAGGAGGTATGGCTGGGCCTCACACAGAGCCCAGTGAAGTAAGTAGGGACTTTGGTTGCAATGGACAATGTATTAAGTCTTCCATCTGCAACTAGGTAATACTTAAAAGCAAAAGACCTATGGGTGTGGAGTGTCTCTGCTAAGCCTTTCTGTCCCACAGGAGTCTTCTGCCTCTCCTACTCCAGAGAAAAACCCTCACTAGCAATGACTGGGCTTGCATCAGTAGGGAGGGACAATCTGTCCCACAGTGCATAGAATTACAGGGTTTCCTAATAGCTGTAGTGCCCTCTGCCAGTTGAATGGCATCTGGATGCCAGATCCTGCAGAGAACTGTATCACGTCCCTGTAAACATGTTTTCTGAACACAGTAAACTTCCATGTACTTTCATACTTTATGCCTTAAGTAACATGGGAAAAAAATAGAACCATTTTTTTTTTTCCATTTGACTGCATTTTAGATAAATACTAAAATCCCAGAATACTTTGAAGAATGAGTAATAGTCACCAATGAGGGGGAGGAGGATAAATGTTATAAAACAGCATCTGGTGTGTATAAAACCAGCACAAGACTGACAAATCCAGAATCTTCAATTGCCAGTTTGTTTATCTTTTCTTCTTAAAGAAAAATGCTACTATTTTAAAAAAAATCTGAATCATTTTCTCTTCAAAACCTTGGAGTTGCCTCATTTCCAATTCAGGATTACAGTTATTGCTTGAAGCATGTTCTCATCTGTGTGAAGCAGAAACTTAACTCCCTGTTTCTTCAACAGCCTGGACATTAGATTTGCTCACTCACCACACGGTGACCATTTGACATTCACAAGCTGTCCCTCAAAAGCAGTAAATCTGGGAGCCAGACTCAATACAACTGGGTGCTCCCAGTTTCCCTGGAGCTAAATGGAACAGATGAATGCAAGTTAAATCAGCAGCAAGAAAAGAACTTTTAGTACCAGTGATGAATGTTACCATTTGGAATTCAGCTACTTCCAAATCCACAGATCCTCTTCTGGCAAGTGCTGCACAAACACACACAAAAAAGACAGTGCTCACCAGAGTCTGCATTTTTGGCTGGATTTTTTATGTTGCATGCCTTCTCTATTTCTTTGGTGTGCACTGGTGCCTTCTGGGATGGATCAGCAGTGCTGTGGAAAGAGGCTGTAAAGCTCTCACGTGACATGTTACCCAGGAGGTATACACTACGCACGGTCATGTCAGCCACAGTAAATCTGTGCATCTTATTAACATTTGCGGCCTGGTTCATCCTATTCCATCTTTGTACATCTTGGGCCAGAAGAAACTTACTTTGACTGTTTGGCACAGGGACTCTAATGAAGAACAATCTGGGTATGCAGAAAGGAACATCAGCTTTCTCCACTGGGGTGCAGTCCACAGGGGTAATTCTTTGCTGAGAGCCAAGCTGGTGGATATTTTGTCCATTTTCAGTGTTGCACCTTCCCATTTTGACTAACATCAGGCCACACAACTGCTTTCCTAACATGGAAAGACTGGAAGACTTCCTGCTCTCTCTGCCCTCATCTGAATAAGTAAACTACAACCCATTAAGTAGTTTGTAAAGAGAAGAGCAGAAGTTACTGTGACAGCAAGTCTGCGGTCCCCCACAGCTGTAGAGCTCTGATCACCATCCAAATGAAGGGCAGAATCAAGACTGCTAAAAGTATTTGCAACAATTAATGATTATTGCAACACATACGAGATGCTTTCACATGGGCATTACAGCATCGGGCACTTCAGAGGTAAACTTGGTACCTCAGAGATATTTAGAAGGGCTCTAAAGGGAATTTAACAAAGCTAAGGGAATTTAACAAAGCTAATTCTATCTGGGAAGCTGGATAAGCCATCAAGAAGACCCAGTGACTACAGTCATGTGAAAAGAGGCCTAGGTAGGTTAGGGAGATAGGCAAGTACTTAGAAGTACCAGCAAGAAAGAGACAGGAAAGGTAGTGCCTGTATCTTACATAATATCAGCCTGTAACTGCAACAGGACAACAGCAACATTTGCCAAAGCATTGCCAATGGGATAGAAGCTTCCCAGCGGTGACTGAGAATAAAATAAAAGGTACTGGCATCAGGACAGAAATGACATAATGGGGAGGGCTCGTGGAAAGATGAAAATTACCAAGGACATATTTATTTTGGTGCACAGGGAGAGATGTTGCTGAATTTCAATACCGATAACTCCTGCCCAGGACTGAAGATCTATGTCCACAGTCATCAGAAAAGAAAGACAGATTAATCCAATAACTTTGCAATGTATACAGCTCTGCTGCTGCTCACACCTTCTTGGCTGCAAGGCTACTGATAAATATACTCCTCTATTGTTAATGTAGAAGCTCTTATTTGTCTTAGTTGTTCATCTCAGACCACAGGACATAACATGTATCTCACAATGAGCCTTTCTCTGTCTGGTCCATATACATGGTACAGAAGCTTGTTCACTCATATGAGACCAGGATTGCTTATACATGAAACATCATTGCATGCCTTTGAGTTCAATAGAGATGCAGTAATTATTTTCACCTAATAATTAAGAAAAAAAACAAAACAAAACCAAACCAAACTACAAAACCAAACTGGAAATCAAAAGACAATCCCTTTCATTGTACCACTGGAAATGTTGTTGTGAACTGTCTTTACAAAACCACAGCAAAGAGCAAGCTAAAAGCACACACACAGTGGTAGAGTTTTAACTCAGGCCATGTAATTTAATTCTGAATTATATCAGATCAAAGGGAAACTGAATTAAAAAAAATACCTGCTGGATTATGCAGAATCAAGTTCCTTTTATAGTAGCCCTGGAAAGATTACAGGGTCACGAGGTTCCATCAATCAGAACAGAAAAAACATAGAGCAAGGATAAATTGAAGGTTAAGTGCATGGTGCTGAGGAACACCCTAACCACCTTCCTTTTACTATTGTAAGTTGAATGGGTTTGTGTTGATGGATCTATTAAGAAGCAAAACCAGCGATCTATATTCAGATAGAGGTTTTATGACCATACATTTCCCCTGATGTGTACAACCATCTTGTATTTGCTATCTCAGTGAACATACTGTTGCTATTTCTCTGTGTGTTGATTTTCTAACAGAAAGAATGACCTTATTCTCAAAGGGCTGCCTATTAAATTATTTCTAAACTTTTCTTTAGCCTGGAAAAAGAGAGCACTCCAATATTTCTTCATTGTTTCTGTTCAACAGAAGAGGAGAACAAAAGGAAAGGAAACAAAGCCCATAAGCCATAGAAATATTAAACTCCATCCTGATAAAATTCCAGTGAACTAATTTAATACTGCCCAGAGATGTGCTCAGTCCATGTTTTTTTGCTGTGGTGGAACACAGGAACAGTACATGTCCTAAATAGTTCAGGAAGCTAAAATAGTGCAACGTCTATAATGCAGGACTCAAGATGGAGATTTTGGACCGGAAAATAATTTTATTTTTCTTTTGTTAATTCCCTTCTCATTGCAGGGCCTGGAGACTGTGCATCCTCAGAGAGCCACCCAGGTCCTTTCTAAATCAAGAGGTAGTCTGAGTTTGGTTCCAGGGGGAGCTGGAACAGGCCACACATGCATAGGAAATGTGTCACTACCTAACAGTATCTTATTACATCATGTGATCACTAGAAAGGTGAACCGTCAACATATTCCAGTTGCCTAATTTTTCCTTAACTGATTTGCTGCTGCAGGCTATTTGGTGTCTTTAGTTCAACAATTGTACTTCTTAAAAGAACAGTACTAATTTTGTCCTATAACTTGTATTTATAAACCCAAAGCTGTATTTATAAAACCTGACACCTAAGGAATTTCTCTATGCTATTCTTAAGTTCAAGTTATTTGCAAGTTGATAAATACCCTGTGGCAATACCTGATTTCCCATACATCAGGAACTTAAAGCTATGTTAAATTATACAATCAAAACAAAAAACGCTTCTGTTGCTTTTCATTGACTTTTTTGCTTGATGCTGACCAAAAAGTCATTGCTTGAGTTTGCATTGTGTAGGCAGCATCTCCTTAAGTTATCATCAGACTGTATGGCTACAGGCAGCAGCAGAGGCAAGAGGAAGCCCTCACTGCTGTAGTAGCACATAGGCCAGCTCTGAAAGCAGCACTCGGGGTGTTTGGGTCACTTTGGTGTGTATGCTTTGGGCAGCCTCTGCTTGTTAGTGTTCTTAATAAATATGATACTACTGTATGGTACCTCTCATGCCCTTGTAAGGCTTCATTCAAAGCACAATGTACTACTCTACTGCTGGGTTACGCTACAATTTTCCTTGCATGAATACCCTCCCTACCTTTTGGCACATCACTTGAGCTTACTTTTTCAAGAGCTTCTGCTCTTTTTTTTTAATGGTATAAATGACAAAAAGGGCTTCTGTTTCCCATAATCACTGCAGCTGAGAAAGGCACCAGGTTCTAAATAGAATCAAAAAGCATCAGTTTTGGGCATGCGAGGCTGAGTAGGAGTATCAGGGTGGCTCATCCCACACCCCTCCCTTTCTCCTAAGCACGGATTAAATGGCACTTTGTAAATAAAAACCGTGTGAATTGTCTGCCAGGTCACATCCCGTCTACATCCTCGCAAGCAGTAATAATTTTGGAAAGATTTAGCGCACACATTAAAGGGTTCGTGGAAGCGGTCCAGAGCGCTTCCAGCGGCTTGAATCTAATTAGTCATTCGCGTTGTTTCGTTTTAAACCAGGCTCGGGGGAACGCGCTAATTTTAGGAGGCCGTCGCGGGGTGGCGGGAAGCGGCGGGAGGCGGGGAGGGGCGCTTCTCTCGCACCGGAGACAGCTTCCCGAGGCGGCGGGCAAGGCCGGGCGCGGGGCGCTCCCCCTCGGGCCGTTGTGGGTGCCCAAGAACCCCGACGAGCACTCCCTGCCGGCGCCCTCAGGACGGGGCGGCTGAGGCGGCAGCCATCGCTCCCCCGGCTCCGAGCAGCGCAAGGCCGGTGCGGGCTCAGCTCTGCGCCTCTTCCCTTCCCCGGAGGTGCTCCGCGCCCTGCCCGCCTCCTGCCCTGTCCCAGAGGCTTAAGGCCGGCTCGAGGGCTCAGCGCCGGCTTAGCCCGGGCGGGGCTCCTGTCCCCGCGTCCCCTCCGGGACCGCTCCCCACCTGTCCGCCGGGGCACCGCCCGTGACGTCATGGAAACACCCCCTTCCCCCACCCCAACGGCCGGGGAGGGCGGGCGGGAAGATCACCTCCTTAGCGCGGCGCGGAGGGGAGGGGAGGGGAGGAACGGGAGCTTCCCGTTGGTCAGGGCGGCTGCCACTCGAGCGCGACGGCCCCGCCCCCCAGCCCCTCTCGTGGACGTTCTCCAGCAGCCGGCGCGAGGAGAGGTGTTGCTCCGCGCGTCCCCTCCCTCCCTCCCTCCCTCCCTCCCTCTCTCTCTCCCTCCCTCTCTCCCTCTCTCCCCGGCGCAGGTAGAGCTGCTCTGTATGGTGCGGTTGTCGTTCCCGCTCGGCTCCTTCCTGCTGGCTGCGGGGCGCCGCTGCCTGGGGGCCATGGCGGGAGCGCGCGGCGGGCGGTAGCTCGGCCAGCAGCAGGTGAGGAGCTCAGGTGGGCGGCCGGGCGGGGCCAGCGGCTGCGGGGCCGCATCTCCGCCGCACCGTAGGGACGGGGCAGCGGGAGGGCGGCGGCGGCGGCGCGCTGGGGCGTAGCCCCCGGGTGGGCGCGCGGTGTTTGCGGCCCCCTCGCTGGAGCGGCGCGGCACGCCGGGGGCGGCGGGGCAGGCCGGGGGACGGCGGCGAACTCCGCACGCGAGAAAAGTGGCTCTTTGCCGCACAGGAATCCCCGTTCTCGCCCGGCGTACAGCGAGAGCCTCGAGAGCTGCCGGCCGGAGGGCGGGAGGGAGGGCGGGCGGCTGCCGCCGGCGCAGCCCCTTTAGCCCCCGCGCCTCCCGCCTGCCCCGGCGAGCCGCTCTCCGCTCACCTCCTGCGGCCCTCGGGCTCGCCGGCCGCGCTGTTGCCGCCCCGCGCGGCTGTTGCGGAGCGGCAGCCAACTTCATCACCTCTCCCTGCTCCGGGAGGGTGCTGCCCAGGGCTGCTCGGCGTTCCTGCCAACTCCGGCTGCGCTCCGCGCGGCAGCGGCACGGGGCGAATCGCGGACTAGCCGCGGTAGAGCGGGCGGCTGCCGCCCGAACAGCTCCCGGGCGGAGAGGCGGCTTTCCCGGGAGGGGGTGGGCAGGAGCTGGGCTCCCCAGCTTGCTGCCTGCTCTGGGGACCGGCCCCGGCAGCCGGCTGGCTGGTGAATGTAACTTCAGAAATCTCGGGCGTGTTTGCAACGCTGTCGCTCTTGTCTCAATCGGTGCTGCTGCTCTGTGCTCGTGTGAAATAAAAAATGCCACCGTCATTATTATTACTTTCTTCTTCTTGCCTATGTCTTCAAGAAAATAGGTTAATTAAATCCTACCACTTAAGTTTCTAGGTTGATTTAATTTCCATTTGAGCGCAAATTAGGCAATACAAGCATTTAAATACTCCATTACTTCAAAACTGGTACAGTTTGCTGCCAGTAAGGTACTCTTCACTCACACTTGCTGATTTATTTTTGCTGCAAAGATATCTGGAATGTCTAGAGAAAAGGATGTTTAATAAATTCACTTCTTCATTGTAAGGTAGTTTGTCAGCCTTACACTTTTGTCCTAAGCCTCTAATGATGGTTAACAGTGTTCTTCCTTTTCTGCTTTCTTGGGAAGGGACATGGGGAAAATCTGGTTGTTGCTTCATCCCTTTGCCTTTCATTGATTAATCATAAAGTTCAGAATGTTTGTCTCAATTTCAACAAAGCTAGTAAGTCTGGTTTGGGTATTTAAAGCAAGTGTTTTCATGGTCATTTTCTGTTAAGCTACAGGTAACAACAGTTTTAACTGCCATGAACTTGTTTTTTGTTGTGGTTTTCTTGTGGTTTCTTTAAGCTATTTATTTATTATTGAAAATGTTTGGGGTTTTTTAAATCTTACATCTCCCTAGTCTGTACGCCCAAAAGATGAAGCTAAATATTTTTTCACTGTGGCTCTTAGTCCCTTTACAAAGCAATAGAATTCACAATTCTTTATTTTCTTTTTCTCTACTCCAGTAACCCGTTCCGCACACAGTGCATTAGGCCCATTTATGTCCTCTCCTGTGACTTTGTGTAATACCTGGGTTTGCATGCAGGGGAGGTGGGAGGGGAGTTCCAGGTATTTGAGATGCTGTCTGTGTAGGAGTGTGCATATGCGTGTGCAAAGCAGTTGTGGTTGGGCTGAAATTACCAGCGTGTTCACCAGGGGCAGGAAATGACGGTGAGACTCAGCTGGAGTCTGCTTATTGCAACACTGCATGTGTGGCTAGCTCATTCCCTTCTGCAAATGTAAGTATACTATATTTTATACAGCTTTTGTTGGTTGGTTTGGTTTTTGTAGCTGTGCATGTATCCTTGTATAGAATTGGGTCTGGTTCAAACATGCACGCTAGATGCGTATCAGTCTTAACAAGCATTCCTTCATGTGTGGCATTCTGCAGGTTTTGCTACATGCTGTGTAGAAAGTAGAATGTGATAGGGCACTGTTTTGGCAGTACAGGATCTTATGGTTTCCAACTATAAAATGGTTTGTAGAACTGTTCTCAGTTGCTACAAACAGGGCTCTTGGGATTTTATGTATGAGTTGCATTTTCAATAGGAAGGCTTTTCATATTTTGTGGTTAGTATGTTTTATGCTTACATTTGCTTCGCTTTGATCTTCATTTAAAAAAAAACACAAACAAACAAAAACCAAACAAAACCAGGTACGAATGAGGCAGCAGAATGAGTATGGGACTGTGCAGCCATGGGGTACTTTTGTATGTCAGAAGCGTGGTATATCAGCGTATTTTGGTCTTATTGAAGTTATTAGAAATTTCACAATTGGTTTAAGTTATGTTAAAATTCAACTCACCAAAGGCGTAAAGGTTTGTGCATACAGTGATATGCCACTACTACAGAAACCAAAGAAACTTCTAGGAGAATCTAGTTGGCCTTTTTCAATATCAAGTTTCAGATAATAGAATGCAGATATTGTGGGATCTGACAAACAGCTCTTCAAACTGTGTTTGTTACCAAACTTCCCCAGCTCTGCTCTTTGAGATGCTGGATTTTCATGTCTGCATTTGTGGTTGTGTTCAAGCTTTGAGGGGGGACAGACATTGTTTTTAGTCTCCCGCATCTGTCACTTCTGGTACAAGTACTTGAATTCTTGAATGTCGTGCCTCAAAAGGCATGTTTCATTGCTTTAGTTTCTTGTTTATCTGAAGGTCGAGGAGCTTTTCTGTATGTGACATTCTGCACTGCTGCAAGTGCTTGTCCTTGCTCTGCTGCTAACATAAAATAGATCTCCTTGATGTTCATTTCTAATTACCTTAGAGTGAAGTTTGCTGCCTGCCTTCAAGACTGAGTGATGTGGGTGTTGATGGTAATGAATATGACAATCTAGGTAAAATTGGAAACATAATAGCTAAGAAAAGCACAGCTGTAGGTCTGATCCTGGGAGGAAGGATATCCGTAACTCCACCTCCTTTCAATCTGTTACAGCTTGCTGCTCATGCAAAGTTCTTAAAGCTGCTTGTGACTTGCATGTAGTGCATGTGTTCAGAAACAACAATATATAATAGAATCTGCTATGACATGAATTAATACAGTGTTAGAGTAGTGGGTTTGGAGCTCTGTCAACATGAATCTCATGGCATGTTGTTGCAAGCTGCTTGAAATATGTTTAAAAAAAAAAAAAAAAGGCGAAGGAAAAAAGTTGAGGGCAGCCTTGGTAAAACTTGAACAGATTGGATTTTTTTCATTCACAAGTTCCAACTGAGATAATTGTTACATTATCGGAGGCTTGTTTGTTTGTTTTTGGTTTTTAAAAAATGCAATTTCAATGGTAATTCTGGTATTTTTCCTGGTAGTAAAAGCAGTGAGTGCTCCAAGAAGTTGTAGCTGAGACCAAGAAATACATTCGGTCAGTTCAGCCCAGTGCAGCTCAGCCTCTACTCTCCTGCCTGTTGTGCCAGAACAGCACTTGCACTGTGCAAGCTCCTTAGGTTAGAAGTCACGTGTTAGTGTGCAGCACTAAGCACGGTTGTGCTTAATCCTGTTTTGGTGTCTGGGTGCTCCGTGACTCTAACCACAAAAGTAAAGAAATAAAGTTGAGCCGCTCTTGACGTGGAAGGTGCTGAGCAATTTTTGCAGTGTCTATTTGCTAATAATTCACGGTTGTTAGAGGCAGGCTGTTCTCACGAAGCCTCTTGAATCTCTTTCTGTGGAAAATAAGTACTGATAACAGGGATTCCTGTCAAATCATGCTTATGTGCAACAGGATGGATGAATAAGAGTGAGAACTGACTTTCACTGACCTATAAACTCTAAGGTGAAGTAGTTTGTTGAGAATTGGTATGAGTTTTTTAGGTCGTACAGAGATCTCCAAACTTACTAATTGTATATCTGTCAGTAAGACAGCCTAACATAAAGATAGTAGCTGCCTAATAGCATCTGGTAAGTCACAGAAGGAAGGCTGCAAATATGATTCTTGATGTGCCTCTGTGCATTGCTCTTTGTTTTTGCAACAGCTTAGACTGAATTTGTAAAATCCTTCCTCTGATGTAATTGTAGAGCTTGTTAGCCAAGCTTGGCAGTCCTTATCTGACAAAGAGGTGTGTATACCTAATGAAGTTCAACAAGGATAAGTGTAGATTCCTACCCCTGGGGAGGAATAACACCATATACAAGTACAGGTCAGGGGTAGACCCACTGGAAAGCAGCCCCATAGCGAGGTACCTTGGCATCCTGGTGGACAATAAATTATCCATGGGACAGCAATGTGCCCTTGTGGCCAGGAAGGGCAATGGTATCCTGGGGTGGGTAAAGAATGTTGCCAGCAGGTCGAAGAAGGTTCTCCTTCCTCTATTCTGCACTAGTGAGACCACATCTGAAGTATTATGTTCAGTTCTGGTCTCCTCAGTTCAAGAGGGACAGGGAAATACTAGAGAGAGTCCAACAGAGAGCTACAAAAATGATGAAGGGACTGGAACATCTCTCTTATAAGGAAAGGCTGAGCGACCTGGGGCTGTTTAGCCTGGAAAAGAGAAGACTGAGAAGGGATCTTATTAATGTTTGCATATATCTGATAGGTGGGTGTCAAGTAGAAGGGGCCAGTCTCTTTCCAGTTGTGCCCTGTGGTAGGATGAGAGGTAATGGTAGCAAGGTGAAACACAGGAAGTTCCACCTCAACATGAGGAAAAACTTCTTCACTGTGAGAGTGACAGAGCACTGGAACAGGCTGCCCAGAGAGGTTGTGGAGTCTCCTTCCCTAGAGACTTTCAAGACCCACCTGGATCTGTTCCTGTGTGGCCTGCCCTGAGTGTTCCTCCATTGGCAGGAAGGTTGGACTCGATCTCCATAGGTCCCTTCCAACCCCTACTATTCTGTGACTCTATGATTTCTCACTTTCAAGTCCAGTTGTTAAATTACAAGTACTTGAACTAAAACTTCCCTCTTTAGTCTTTAAGTTGTGGAGTTTTGATGTCTGAATCCTATTTAGGTTGTTAAACATGGTTGCTGCCATTGATTATTTCCTTCTGGATGCTTTCTTTAGTGCTTCTGTTAACGTGAGTGTGCAAACAAATCTTCCTTTCTCCTGCCTTCCAATATAATGCATGACTTGGGAATTAAGGATATTCTTCATTTGATTCATCTTTCCATGATAGCAACTTTTTAACTGATAGCTTCAGATTCTGCACGTTGGTTGAGCTGAAACCTAAAAAGTCACAGCAAAACCACAGTAGTATGTGGTGCTACAGTTGACATGCAGCACTTGTATTTAACTGCTGTTCTCCAAATGAAAACAGTAACGATACAAAATAGTAAAGGTGAGAAACAAATCCTTGTTTTACGAGGTTTAGAACGATTCTGTGTTCATTGTGATGATACCTGTTGGATTTCAGTTATGGCTTTTTCTTGCCGTTAGACAAACCTGAAGCCTTGGGCTTTCTGGCCACTTGGTGTATCCTCTGAATGTTTTTAGGGTAGAAGCCTGAAATGTTTCCCTGACTGAATGTAGTTGTACTCCTCCCTCATCTTAATTTCTGCCAAGACTGTTATTAAGACTCATGGTGATACTGCAGTGTCTGTTATCACAAGTGTTATCTCTCTTCTGTTGTGGTGATCACTTAGGCCACTTTTGGGTCACCTCTCTCTGATCTGGCTTCCACCTCTTCTTTGATTCTGGAGGCTTTTCCTAGTCACAGCATATGCTGCGTTGTTACAGTTCTGATTTTAGTCTGTTCCATTTTCACATAGTTGCTGGTGAAAATGAATGAAGGTCCTGATCTTAATGGTTCTCATAAAGAACGATTGTGTGGGTATACTCCATTTGCCTTACATATTCATTACTTTCTGCCCACAAGTAGCTGAAACCACAGCTTGTCAATCACCGACCGAACCGCATGTGCCAGGAGGCTTTATCCTTCTCAGTGTACAAGCCCATCTGTGTCTCTGTTAATTCTGCTCGTTACAGAGGTTTAAGTCCTGGCCTTCAAGCCTTCACATGAGCAGAGAAGGTCTCTGGCACTGCTTTCTTCCATCTTGCCAACCATTCACGTTTAAATAAATAAATATTTGTTGCAATGTCTCCCTCTTCTTCAAGATAATTGCTTTGTCAGTATGACTAGAAAAATAGCCTTGAGGAGGGATAGAGTGAGCTTCTTCATACTCTTAGCTCCCCAAATGAAATGTACAGTTCTTATTTTAACAGAATTTTTGCTGTCCTGTCTTCAGTGGCAACAGATGGCTTTGCAACCAGCCTTCATGAGTTTTATTGTCAAAAGGGTTCTGCTGCTGCCTCAGGCTGCGAGGCATAACAGCAGGGTCTCCCCTGAACACAATGCAGAACATACCTTCCCCTGGGGCTGCGCTGGCTGTAACTGTGTTGCCAGAAAATAAGTTTAATAGTTTTATAAAATACTGTACTCTGAAGGAGAGTGAGTGCTTCTGTCATTTCTTTCTATAATCCCTTGCTTGTGAAAATGAGTGCTGAGATCTTATAGACAAAGCTCTGACAGCTTAAACTGTGAATTTAAGTGCAACTTTTATAATGTAGGGGGGGAGGGGGGAGGAGGGAGGAAGTTTCATTATGAATGTGATTTAGTCACTGACCATCTCCTGTACCCTAAAAAAAGAAATAGTGAGTGTCTGTTAATCTTCCGTGGTACTGCTTATGCGCTTTAAAACAACAGTGTGTAAATCATCAGTAGCAATAGAGATCCCAAAGACGTGCTTGTGATTGCTGTCTGCATACTGGGGAGTTGGTGAAGCTTGCTCCGGAGGACATGAGGTACTGAGTCATTGCTGGTTTAAGATGATTCTAGTAGGAGTTTGTGGTGGCTTTCTCAGGTTCACTCCCTAATACCTTGCTGCTTGCCAAAGGCGGGGAGACTGATACTTTCTGAGGGAGAGAGCTTTCCACAATTTGGTAACTGTGTGGGGCTCCCTCACCCCCTCCAGATGGATTTATCTGTGCATGTGCAGCTCAGTGGCACGTGACCTCCCAGTTCTTGGCAACTATGCAGCCATTTAGGTAACAGATGTTCTAAGAACTTGCTAGGCCATTTTTTTTAGCAGTGATTCCACCACCTCCAAAGAAGCAGGCCACCTAGCACGCATCAGGCTCTTTGGAGCTGCCACTTTTGCTGGAAGATTGCAGCTCTTTGCTTTGTAAATGAGGGATAATGGAACAAAGGAACTAACAAGCAAGAGGTGTTATTAAGACTATGCCTGAAGATAAGATTTCTCCCTAACTTTTTTTATTACTAGTACATAAGAGTGATTAATAAGGCTCCAGTGTCTACCCTGGTGCTGTCACGTCCTGGAAACTTTGAAGAGCTGCATCTTAGTTGCTGTTACTATTAAATAGATCTAGGTGAATCGCTCTGAACAGCCATGTTTAGTTTCTTTATCAGAATCTTTTAATGGTTTTGTCACTTGTTAAGGTATGTGACGGGACCAGAGGCAATGGGCACAGAAACAGAGGAGGTTCCCTCTGAACATCAGGAAATAGGTTTTCCATTGTGTTTGAGCACTGGCATGGGTTGCCTGGTAATGTTGTGGAGTCTCCCTCTTGGAGATGCTCAAAAGCTATCTGGATGTGGTCCTGGGCAACTGGCTCCAGGTGGTGCTGTTTGAGCAGGGGGTGTGGATCAGATGACCTCCAGAGGTCTCTTCCAACCTCAAGCATTCTGTCATAATTTTAATAATATGTTTTGCTTAGTCTAGGGCAACTCTGTTCTTCAAGCTGTTAGATCATGGAATCATAAAATGATTTGGGTTAGAAGGCACCTTAAAGATCATCTAATTCCAATCTCCCTGCTATAGGCAGGGATACCTCCCCCTATATTGGGTTGCTTGAAGCCCCATCCAACCTGCCCTTGAACACTTGAGGGATGTCATATCCACAGCTTCTCTGGACAACCTGTTCCAGTGCCTCACAATCCTCACAGTGAAGAATTTCTTCCTTATATCTAATCTAAATCTACACTCTTTTGGTTTAAAACCATTACCCCTTGTCCCTCCCCATCTTTCTTGTAGAGCCCCTTTAAGTACCGAAAGGCTGCTATAAGGTCTCCCTGGAGCCTTCTCTTCTTCAAGGCTGAACAACCTGAACTTAGCTTGTTCTCACAGGGGAGGTATTCCAGCCCCTAGATCAACTTTTTAACCTTCCTCTGGACCCACTCAAGCAGTCCATCTCTGTCTTATGCTGGAGACCCCAGAGCTGAACACAGTACTGCAGGTGAAGTTTCATGAGAGCAGAGAGCTAGAAATGATTTTGGGAAAGCCAGTCGGAGTCCTGGTGTTCTTTTCCAGTCTTGCCTGGGCCTTAACTGAGTCAATAAACAACACTGTGGTTGGGATACAGGTCATCTTTCATACAGCAGGATGCAACTATTGTTGGAATAGGCTTCTTGTGGAGGATTGGAGGTATTTGTCTGACAAAATTTGACTTCTAGAAATAGAACTAAAACTAATGGGGTTTACTGATTTTTCTGATGCTGACGTCAGATAACAAAGGATTTGTATATGAAGAGAGGAGAATGTAGGCTAAATCTAGTTCTGTTATTGAACTGTACTAACAACCATGTTGGGAAAGAAGAGTTGATATTTCTTGTTTGTTTTCTGATTAAAGTCAAACAATGGAAGGAGAAGAATTTAACTGCTGGTCTGCAGGACTTTGTCATGTCTTGTCAAGAAAGCGACTGGTTTTTAAGAAGTGAATTCAGTAGATGCACCCTTACTAGCATCAACAGATACTATTTACTGAATAAAATGATGGACATCTGAGATGTATCACGGACCCTCATTTGCCTGTCACTGTGATGCCTGTACCACTGCTAGGCTGAGTGGGCACCCAGCTGGCTTTATATTCCTGGACTGGTTATGAGGGGCTGTTTTGACATGTTATTCTTAACCTTCCATCCAAAAAGCAAATCTAAAGGGAAATGAAATCTAAAGTTTGGATGTTGAGTAAAATATAAGGCCAAAGTATTGGCCTTATATGATTGATTCATATCTTCCTTAACTAAATGGTACTGATAACTTTTACTGAGGGACCTAGCTAGGAAGTAACAATTCAAAGGTTTTAAACTACTGCCATAGCTGCTGAAATTCAGGAAGTAGAAAACCCATTCATTCTTTCCTGTTTTTTTTTCTTTTTCTTTTTTTTTTTTAAGTTACATCACTGAATTCATTTGCAGACTAGTTACTGCTCTTCAAATCCATCTACCTCATCTGCAAGGCATTAAAGCCAGAGGTATTCAAATTATGATAACTTTATAAACCTTATAAAAATGAAGCTCACTTAATATTGCCCACTGCTTAGAAAATCTCAAATTATTGAGGAAAGAGAACTTACTGAGGTAGGGAGCTGCTATCGTGAATACTAAGTAAAATTCTTGTCTTTTCCAGAAAAGAAACTGGACATCAGCTTAAAGTTTAACATCCTATTTCTTGAAAAAAGATTAAAAATGGACTACTGAAATCATGTTGTTTCATTCAATCCATTGAATAGACACGGAACTTCAATCCTGATTTGGAGATAAGATGTTAGAATTTTCCACAGGATAGCTGAATCATAGGCTTCTTTTCCCCACGTGCGCGCGCACACACACACACACAAACACCTCATTTTGCAGTTTATTTTCCTGTGTTTAATATTATATTGTACTGTTCTCTTTGAAGCTCAGCAGGATCAACACTTCCACAACAGGGCAGCAATTGCCAGGTTGTCACTGGCAGATGAGACTGTTTGTTTGTTTGTTCTTCGCGGTTTTTGTTTGTTTTTTAAGAAAAAGGAAAAAAGTATTGTCAGGCTTTTATGGAATGGAGTATTTGATAAGAGTAACTTGTAAAATTATTTTTTTCCTTTATTACAGGAACGATTGTAGGTATACAAGGTCACTTTCTTCTGCCATGTCATATACATGCAGTTGCTGGTGTACTGAAGATCCCTTATGGGTGATAATCTTACATTATAAAAATACCACTTTTCAAGTAATGGGACACCATTGAGTATTTTAAAATGCATACAAGGTCATTGTTTTCATCAGACAGGCTTTAATAATCCTCTTTTAGTCCTGGGTAATTAGTTTTATAAAGTGAGCAGGGAAGATACAACTTCCCATTTATTTCTAGCTGTATTGTCAGCCATCTCTTTAAACTTCCTTAATTTCATAGTAATTTGGTGGTGGAACAGTAGCTGTATCTCAGTGTCATCAAGTGACTGAGTGTTCTCCTTTTGGGGAACATTTGTGGAGCTTTTCTCTGGTGACTGCTTCCTACTTGAAGAGGCTTAGGAAATCTTGGTTTGTGAAGCATGGTTCAGTGTTTGAAAGCATTCCTAACCCCGGGGATGCCATGTCAGTCTTGATAATCCAAATAGAATGACAGTTCACATTGAACTTCCAAGGGTAGTGGCGGTTCCTTGCCAATTGAGCTGGCATGATTTACTTTAATATGGCTAGAATGCATGGTTAGCATAAACACACCCTTGATGTGTTTAATGCAGGATGAGAGTTGCTTCTGGTTTTCTCAAATTAAACTTTTGAATAGTAGTTCAGACTGCAAAGCCCTTCTCAAAAAAAAAAAAAGTCTTTCCTCGCTCTTAATTTTATATTCTAATGTAACAAAAAGTTTGTATTTTTACTGTCAGGAAGATGTAATGCCTTACTTTCTATGGCCTGTCTTCCAGCACTCACATCTTGCAAACTTCACTTCTTGAGGGATTTTCATTCTTAATATCGTTGCTTAACAGTTTGCAAGGGCATTGCCACCATCCGGTAGTTAAGAAGAGAGGAGGTGTAGGTTGTACATTTGTTGTACGTTACTTTATCAATAAAATAGTATCTTCTATATTAGCCTAGCCTAATGCACTTACAGCTGAGAGGAAGGATGGTATTTGGTGAGGGAACTAGGGATGAAGGGTGATAAAACAGATTTTATTTTTATATGTATCAACGTACATAACTTTGATTCTAACTTATTATTCTGGTTGGACAAACTGTTTTTTTTGTCCTTGTGCTTCTTTTTGGCTCTTGAAGATAATGGGGATATTCTGAGTAAATACAGGTGAGTCATCCTGCAAAACTTTTTTTCCCAGTCTGTGAATGCCACTGAAACATTTGCACATGAGAATATTTTGTGGAACGTAGGAATGCAAACAAAAATCTCTAGGCTTGAATTGGCTGGACTTGTGCTTGGATTGGCTTGGGGAATTGAAGAAAACTGTTCTGGTCTCCTCATTCCTTCCTGCACTGGGATTCTGAAACACTGTTTATGTGTATCTAAGTCCCAGAACTCTGGAAGCTGCAGTCATTGTCTTCAGGAAGGCATAGGCATGCAAAGTATTGACAGCAAATCAAGAAGAAAATATCAACACATTTCATTGTCAGAATTGATGTAGTAGAAGGTACATATGTCTGACTTCTTTTTAGAATCTATGTTTAGGTTCAGTTTCCTTAATCTGCTGCTTTTCAAAATTAATATTCCTTAAAACAAAAACAAAACCACAAAAAACAACAACAAACAAACACAACAACATAAAAACCAAAACAAAAGCCCACCAAACCTTTGTTCACAAAAGAAAGACAGGTAAATGAGTAAAGCTGAAGCAATTTAATATTATCAATGGAAACTTTAGAGTATTACGTCAAGGTCAGTTTGCAGCCCAGGTTAAATCAGCAGTAGTAACTTTGGTAAGTGGTATATGAAGACTTTCTTGCTCAAAGTGGCTGTACTACCATCATAGGACTGGAAGAGAGTTCCCGGATCTTCTTGTTCCAATGTCAATAAATTTGTATCTTCCTTTTGTGAAGTGATCAAGTATCATCTTAAAATGCTCGGAGCTCTGTCCCTGGGTGTCCCTTAATAAATTATTTCAAAACTTTCCTGCTTTGACTAAAATTTTATTCCAGGATTCTGGCTAAATGTTTCCATGACCAGTTTGTACATCTGACTATAACTGGTATTTTCCCTTAGTATTTTAAGAGCATCTGCATTCCCTTTGAGCCTTTGTAAACTGGTTAACTTTTTGCTTCATTCATACAGGAAAGGCTTTCCCTTTTCCCCAGTCAGAATCTTGTGATGTGGCTGACTAGGTATGCTCAGGGTATTCACTTCAGGACAATGTTCTGCTGTCAATCTTCCTTGCGTAAACTGACATTGATCTGGTGTATTTCAGGTGCTGTTTTTTGCTTCCTGACCACATTAGATGCTGGCAGTGCCTTGTACAATGACTACTTTTAATGCTTTCCTATATGTGTCTGGTTTTGTTTTTTGTCTGTGTTTTTTGGGTTTTGTTTTGTTTTTTAAGACCTTCATCAAATTGGTGATGGAGTGAAAGTGTAATCAACTCGTATATGTGAGTACCTTCCCCTCCATGGTGACTTCATGCTGTCTTAGCACAACAAGTAGAAGTTCTCACTACTTTGGTCTTGCCTTTGCCTTCAAGACTGATGAACTGCATTCGTTGTCACTGCTTCCATTCATGTGGTTTCTCTCACGAGGTGTTACAGTCATTGAGTGCCTCTAAACTTTTTGTCAGCAGCAGTTTTTATTAGACACCTCAATTCCCTTCCCAATAGCAGGGCTGGTAAATAAAACTAGCCCCAGGATAACTAATTCTTGGCAACCTTTTCTGGTTATCCTTGTCCAGCCTATTTTTTTTATCATCTTCTGTGGCCAGCTACTTAGTCACTTCGCAGTTCTTCTACTAAATTAGATCACTGCCAGCTTTTTTTTTAATGCAGCTGTTGTCAGATCCAGATGAGATCTACACATTTTCCTTATCTTTTAATTTTGCTTTTTTTAAATATGAAATTTTTAAGAAAAAAGTTAAGTCTGTTCCTATTGACTTTGGTATTTCCTTCTGACTGAAATCTTGCATGTTACTGATTGTAGTAGGGCTGATGTCCTTTCCTTTTTCTCCCCTTACCTCCAATTCTAAAGGCAGGTATTCCTTCCACCATGGAGTATCTGCTGCTGGGTTTTTTTCTGTATGGTTTCTTTTTGGGTTTTTTTTTTGGTCTGCTTTAAAAGATTAGGCTTTGTAAATGTTTCTATTGGCTAGAGGTGAAGTAGGTGCAATGACTTGAGAATGCATGAAAGTTTTATTTCATATATATATATATATATACTCTTTAATCTGTGTTGTCTTGCAGAAATCTGTAGTGGTATCTTCGCATTTCCTTAACTCATGGTCAAGAAGCTGTTGGTTTTGATTCCACGCTGGTTGTGATAGTTTTCAGGCCTGTTCCATAGCTTGCATTCTGTCTTTGTTTCTTTACTAAGAAATTTTCACTGCTAGGTTTCTTCTTCATTTAGTTTTGTTGTGCTGGTGAAGAACTGTGTTTTTAATATCTTTCAAATCAAATGTTTTCAAAGTTTTAACTTTATTCCTGAACTTCAATATATGAGGTGCAACTTAATCAGCAATTTCCCTGCCTTTTTGGGAGTGGTGGGGAAGCTCTTTATCTAGTTAGGCCTATTTCATCTTGCAAACTGTCTACTGCACACTGCATCCCATGAGGCATTTCCAGATTTGTTTCTGCACATTTAATGAAGCAGCAGCTCAGCATTATCAGTTTAGAGTCTGAATTTCTCAGTCTACCTGACTACTTAAACTAATTCCTTTTGCTTATTACTCACTTGAGTCAGAGATGTTAATCTCCTGTAATATCCAATTCACTGGGTTATTTTTCATTCTATTAATATAAAATCTGTATCAAGGCTAGTTTCTTGAATCTACCACAGACTCTGAGCAGGGCTGTCCTTGAGTGTGGGATTTTTTGGTGGTTTTGCTTGTTGTTTTGTTTTGTGATGGTGTTTTGTGCTTGTGGGTTGGTGATTTTTTTTGTTTGGGATTCCTCCCCCCAACTGCTTTTTGTAGACAAAATCATTTTGCAGTGCTGTGTTTGGGGTTTTTTTAAATCTATCGCAGTGTAGTGTAGATATGTACTGGCCCTACCTCTACTGTCTTTTCTGAATGGCATGTACATTTCAGAAGGTGTTCCAGCCACTAAGGCTTTGTTGTCCCTGTGTAGTCTTGTACTTACCAGTTTTGTACTGTAAGCCCAGGGTGGTGGTGTTTGGTTTGGGGTTTTTTTTGAAGGTGGTGTTTTCATTTGGTTTTAAGTACACAAATACTTCAAAATGTTTCATCTGGTCCTGCCTGTTTACCAGGGCAGACTAATTTTCTTCCTGACCCCTATTTGCATCTCTGTTGGGACTTTCAGTCGTTTATCAAATGATCAGAGATAAAAGTCGTCCTTGGCCACATCCTCATTTTTCTTTGCTAGTGCAGTGAGTTTAGATGTGGAGATTGTTTGGGTGACCAACAACTTTCACTTCTCACTTTCATCTGTAAATCCCTTCTTGGGTGTGTCACCTTGTCCTTGGGGGTTGGTGTCCTTGTCTCATGAGGGAGAGTCCATCAGCCACAGAGTCCTGACAAGTGACTGAATACTCCAATGTTCCACCCACCTTTCTCTCTCTGTTATTTTAATGCCTCTTGATCAAATCCCTTGATATATAGCTGGATCAGTTGTCAGAAGTCCTGCCGTATAAATAATCTTTATATTTCCTGCTGTCCCGCCCCATTCTGTTCTTTAACTGTAACTTAAATAATAACACCCAGAAAAAATATAGCTTCACATCAGCAGGGAAGTTCATAAAGCAGAAGGAGTAGGGGGAAGGGTTGACATACACGAATCATTTGATGAGACTGTGAAAGAATTCATTTAAATGTGACTTTATATTTAAACATGAAAAAAAATTTAGGCTGCATTTTAGTGAACCGTGACTGAAATATAGATATATAGTTTTCCTTCCCCGTGAAGTCACAAATGTAGTAAGTAGTAGCTGTTGACAGAGTTTGTCAGTAGCTATTGCTACAGCTGAGGCAATTTTGCAGGTCAACAAATGTGGAGAAAAGCAGCTGGAATTTGTAGACATAACTGGACACATCTGTATCCTTTTTGTTTTCTGCAGGAAAAATTCTCTGTATAAACTTACTGTAAATAGGTTGCAGCCTCTGCAGAATGGTATACATTTACTCTGGATCTTGTTTTGTCATAATTGCTTTTCAGTTAATGCCTTTGTGAAAGTTTTGTAAATGTTTAGGCCTCAAACATCCTGACTTAAGGCTGGTGAAGCTTTTTTTTTTTTTCCGCCCTCCTCCTTTGTGTTTCTGTGTATACATTAAAAGAAACACAGGTTATACTTGCACAGGTGTTCTAATTGTGGAGAGCACAGTAAAATCTCTCCAGTGTTACTGGTGACAAGAAAACAAATCACCTTTTTCTGGTATCTCTTCTCTGCTGCTAATCCCCAGATGCAGATTTAATGGCCAGTCACGTAATGCTACTGTAGCTGTATGCCCACTTTCCCACACTAATGCCGTGGGTTCTTTGGCTGATCTCCACGGTTCTTCCATCCTTCTGCTTTTATGGATTTTTCTACTAATTTCTTAAAAGGCAGCATGTGGTACTCCCCTGCTCGCTGCACTTTATGCGATGGTTTTAAATGTGGGGAGAGGCCGAGAGGTTGTTTGGCACTTGAGGCTTGTGCAGCCGGGCCTGGCAGGCTGCCTTGCCTGACCTGGGTCTGGCTGCAGCTGCCTGAGAGCAGAACAGCTCAGCTAGGGAGAGCCCCACACAGCTCTAGGTCCCTCATGGTTCTGACATGATCAATCCGTCGTCAATTCATGACACTTAACACGTAGCATTAAGGGTATATTTATCTGTAGTAGGTGGATGGTATTGTGTATTTTTGTTTGGGTTTTTTTTAAATATTCATCTGTACTAAATAGGCTGTTGTGATTGGCATAGTTTTCAAGGTTAAAAAAAGCCTCCTGTAAGTGACAGATCTAGTATATAAAGTGTCTCCAGTATTCATCTCTATTTTTGATGCCATTTATTGACATCTTGGTCTGTTACTCCAGAAGGAGAAATCTTAATGGAAAGGAGCATTGTGGTTTTGTGCTTTATGAGAAGTGGGTAAATGAAGTCTGTCTATGCCTGCACTGGCAGCAGGGAGCCTTTCTGTTCTGTGGCAGCTCAGCTAGCAGCAAGGCATGGATGTTCCAACACAGAACAGTGCACATCAGGAGGCTTGCTTTAAAATCTCTCTTAAGCAACGTACATTCCTTTCGCCTGTTTTATCCAGCCTGGTCTGCACCTCGGAAATGGTACGTCAGAGGACAGGAAAAAGCTGTGGCAATGCTACCTTTTGTCTTGTTCTGTGTACTAAGTACTTCCTGGCAGACCTCCAGCTGGTGTTCCTACAGTGCTTGCACAACTCTAACACAGGCAAACCTGGAGTCTTAGATGGCCCATCTTTTCAACTGTAATGTCGCATTCAGTAATTCACATGGTCTGATAAATACTTCCTTTTCCGTAGGTAGTTTGTTACTCTTTTCCTCACTTGTGAAAGATAGAATGAGGAAGACTTAGAATTCTTAAAGAGTTTAGCTGAGCAAAGAAGAGAGAAGAGGATGGATGAAACTAGAGAGAAAGCAGGTAGAGCGCACAAGCCAGGTGATAGTTTGGGGAGTGCAGAGGGAAGGCACTTGGTGGTTATGGCCTGAGGGAAAGTGGCAAGACTTGTCATTACAGCAGTGGCTTTTTTATATATATATAACTTATCTCCCTGAATTGTAGAAAAACTGTGGGCACTTTAATTACATAATGACCTCTAAAATGAATCTGAACAGAAATGCTGCATCTGTAGAACCCATTTCTAGCTGTCAGCCAAGTTTTCTGCCTGAAACCCATTGTTAGCTCAGAGGAAAACTGAAGCCTGCTGTGTAGAACTCTTCCTTCAGTTTTTTTTAAATCCCTATTGGGTATAAGAGAGCAGAAGAGAGAACTTGTTTCATGCCTTTTATTGGTGTGCTGCAGTATCTGCTGCCATAGCAGATTTGGGACCCCCTTGTTTTTGTCATGGCAATGCAATGGCTGCAGGGAAGGGTCAGGCTGTGTGCAGGAGACTTGCTCCTCTTCTTCCCCAGTGGTGCCTAGCTAGGTGGCACAGGAAGAGACATGTGGGTAGCAGGGCAGCTTGCTGGGAAAGTCAACATCTTAACTGGAAACATGGGGTGAGCAAGATTCAGTACAGTCTGCTAATAAAGCAACAAAATGGTTTAGTTTGGAAAGGCAAAGGTATGTGTGCTTCCCTTGCCTGCTGTAACCGGAACCAGAGTGGGGGAATAGGAAAGCAATTGGTCTCTTGAAAACAGGAGTTCTGACTGAGTGTTGGAGACTCTAATGTAATCATCTTAATGGTTTGTTTCCTGCTTCTCTGTGGTAACGTGCAACTGTGTATGCCTCTGTGCTTTTCTGACTGGGAGATTTTTTCCCTTCTTAAAAGACAGAAAAGCTGATGGGGAGCTATTAAACTGCGCAAGCTGTATTTAGCTCAGAGCAATGAAAGTTAGCACTATATAATGACACTTGTAACTAGCTTATCTGTTGTGCAAGCTAGATTTTAATGTTTGGTTTCAGTCAGACTTGGAATTACTGTTAGCTTTTGCTCATATTCATTAAACCCTGAATTTCAGGGGGCATGTCTTTTGCAGGTTGTTTTGAACAGGCCGCTTGCTTCCTTACTGTTCCCTGTTGCTCTGTTCCTATTTTTTTTTTCACTGTAAACCAGCATAATCTTGTGTTGCTTCTGAAAGTGGTAGTTTTGCTCTATCCTTCTCTCTGAAGCTGCCTGATGGGCTCCTTTCAACTCCTATATGCTGGCAGCATGTTCATGCAGTGAACTGGTTCAGCAAACGGTGTGGCTAAAAATGTCTTTTTTGTGGTTAGTTATTAGCTGGATCCATTTCCCACTCTTATTCTACTCTGTAGTCATGTTGCTACTGGTTTTAGTAGGAGTTGCAGGAGAAATAAACAGCAAACTTTGAGGAGAGAGAGAATTGGCTGTTTCTGCCCCAAGGGTCCAGTTCTGCTTGCTGCAGGTTTTCACCAAATTGCATGCCGTTGCCAGATTAGGACTTTGTTACACTCCTGGTAGGCTCTTCCCTTGGAAATGTGTAGCTTTTGGGGGACTAATACAGTACAAAATAGCTTAATGAATTGTTGCTAAACTGTTAAAAGGTCAATTATTGCATGTTCATTCTTTTTCTTGGGTACCAAATAACTAATTTTCTCTGCTCTGCATTAAAGGAGCATCCCTCTATAATGCTCACACGAGCTGTAGTTGCCCACTCTGAGGTATGTTTATTGTTCAATTTATCCTTCTATTCAAGTGTATCAGGCTCTAGAAATTTTTCTAATGTCTGCTTGTGAGTATGTCTCTACAAGTGTGGATTACCTTTTTATTTCACAGGCACAAAAAAAGTTTTAAATCAATCAACCATACAGTTAAGTTGGGCTGGATTTCTCAGACGGTTGAAAGTGTGCACCTGTATTGCAGAATACTCAGCAACAGTATCATATGGGTGCATTCCTATGCTTTCTGATCAGACTAGATCACTGCAGCACAGTGGCTTTGGGAGCAATGGGGAACATAGGCTTTTTTTAGACCAGCTGTGTTGAAAGCTTAATTATTTTTCTTGCTTTTTTTGTGTATAGTGATTATTTATTTTTTTTAGGGCATCATGTGTTTTGGAAGGTAGCACAGAACTGCTGATAGCCTAATGTACCCAGTGAGGGGAAAATGCTTAGGCTGGGTTTCCTTGTATCTCTAGCTTTCCTTTGGGGTCCTTCTAGGTCCCTGCTGTTTCAATGTGTTACATAATATACTGGTAACTAATGTAATTGTCTCTAACCCATTTCAGGTTATTTTTCTCCTCTTTCTCTTGCGCTGTTTGTGCAAATTAGAGCACTAAAGGCATTTTTCAGTGCTAGGTGTTTTCATTGAGTTTTTTCAAAGGATTATCAGAAGGTGATTTTGTTGTATTAACCATGAGAAGTTTTTAGTATATCACTAGATGGAAGCTTTAAATGCAGAAGGGCTCAATAGTTGAGTTACTGGGAAAAATGCCAGCCATGGATTTGGGAAAGTCTGAGTAATAAAATCACAAAGCTGGTTCGTCACTCAGATATGTTATTATTTCATCTGTGTCTGCCCACTGCATGCTCCTACAGGCTAAAAATGTCAATAGGCTCTTATATTAATAGCTATTTTAGGTCTCTAATTGTAAAAGGCAGAGCATATGCAAGAACCTTAGATTAATCTGAAATATCAGAGTTAACATCTTAAGTGTTCTTTCTTCCTTTAGTTTTAAAATTTTCTAGCCTTAGTATTTGGATTATTAAAAATACACAAGTTCATGTGTTTAAAAAAAGCTAATCCTAAAATTAAATCACAGATGTTTAGACTCCAGACAGGCTGGGGGTGGTGGCATTTTCAGGAATGTAACTCATACAAGCAGCAAGGAATTGAATGTAATCATGAAATTAGGAGTTATTAAATGTAGACAACTGATAAGAGAAGTCAAAACTATTGCTCAAAACTCAGTGGGTTGAAAACAGGGAAAAGTATTTCCTTTTTCCTTGTAAAATACACTAACACTTTAAGAATACTACTAAATAAGGGCAGTAATGTCAATAATTCAAGAAATGCAGAAGATTTTATTTCCTTTACGGAAATGAAGCTTATGTGGTCTGTTGACAGCATATAAAAATAATAAATAAAAAATAAATCTGCAACAGTGGGTAACAGTGTAGAGCACAAATACTTGGAGGAATTCTGTTTCTTGTAGTGATCTTGAAGAAAGATCAGGAAAGACTCAGAACACCGGAGGAATCTTAATGCTGTGCTAGTTTTTAGAAACACTAAATAGTACGTGATACCTGGACACTGGTTCATCTGGTGTTGATTACAGACTTCTGGAAAACTGATCATCAAGCTGATAGGGGAACTGACTTAGTACAACAGAAATCCAAATCTAACAATTGGAATGAAGCAGCATACAGTCTATGAATATAGAGGTTAAAGTATTGATCCTTTTTATCTCAAACTGAGAGCACTAAGCTTTGTCATAAGTGATTCTGTTTGGTAGTGTTCATATTTAGCAGTCCAGCAGACTGCTAAAACTGTAAAATTGGATTGTCTTCAGGAAAAGTGCATTTGGCTAAATGTCAGAACTGAACATTGGTTGCTTCAGAGCAACAGGTGAATAGTGACAGGAGTTTGTCAAAGATTAGAACCTCTAGCATCTCTTTCTATGCAGGGTTCTATTTCTTTTTTTTTTTTTTTTTTTTTTTTCCGGACAAGTTGGAGTGAGTTCCCTGCACCCTTGGTAGAGATACGCATTTGTGCAGAATTCCAGATCCCTGGGACCAGAAAGACTTCTCTTATAAAATGCATTGCTCAGTGTGTTAGTAGACTAAAATTTAGTTGTTAGTTATATAGGAGAACATTGCTAACTTGAACTTCTAATACATATCTTTCAGGAGAGGACTATGTAGTCATAGGTGCTGTATTTTGGGGAAATCATTTTTTTGTGGAGTGGAAACACATGAAAAACAAGGTAGAAAATTTTCCAGACACTTACATATTGTACTCTTTACCTCCCGCATGCTTCCTCTGTGTAAAAGAACAATGCATCAGCAAGTTTTATTTCTCATCTGTTTGTTTTGTTGTTGTTTTTCAGATCCAACACCAGACCCATGTGAGTTTGCACATCTTGGAATGGACTTGCTCAGACTTTCGCTGCTGTAAAAGAAGAGGAGATTTGGATTCCTCATAGTTGACACTGAGAGACCACTCACTCACTGTAAGTCAGTCTTCCTTTATCATGGATGTGGTGCCCTCCCTGTAGAAAAAGCAGAAGTTAAATTGATGTGGAGCCTGTTTCAGTGGGGAAAGGACACGATGAAAGAGGATGTGTAAAGCTGCTTGCTATGAAGAATCGCTCCATCAATGGAGAGTGGGAGATGACAATAGTGTATCTGGCATAGAAGCTTTTTGGGATGATACACTGTGCTTAATTGTACATATGTCCAGAAGAATTGAAGGATGTTCCAAGGAAGTGGAATAGGTAAACCTGGAGATGTTTTTTATATATGTATGTATAAAAATAATGTTTGTATTATATATAACCTTATATTATGCTGAGACAAGGGTAATTGTTTAGAAATACCTCAAAGCTGTGTTGCTTTTAAGGGAACTAAAAAAACCCAACAACAATAAACCAATAAAACAAACATTTGTTGGCTTGTATTGTGTTTGGGTTCCCTTTAATCTTGGGCTTTGAAGTTTCCACTGGTCATCTACCAGGTGAGGAAGGGGCTCTCTCACCTGCTGTGCCATTGGACTCTGTGGGCTGTGTCTTATTCTGAAATGCTCTCTCTATAGGCAGCAGACAAAGATAGGACTTTGCAAGGCTGAGATTATTACTGGCAATATTGGAAAAACTTCTGTTGCTGATGGGTGTGTTTTGTTTTGGTTTTTTTCCCCCTGAGTCCTCACTAATTGTGAGATTTATCACTAGGATAAAATCCTGTCCCAAGTCATGTTGTCAGTCATGGCACTTGAGGCATTTTCTCTGGTAGCATGTAAATGCACTCACAGTGCATTCTGAATACTTAACAATTTCTCTTTTGGGGCAGGGATGTTGGTAGTGCATGTGAGCTTTCTGGATAGCTGTTTGTGATGCATTTTAACTTTCTTTTATACATATATATATATTTCCCCTTTTTTAACCTGTATGCACTAAATTACTATTATAGGGTGCATAGGACAGGTAGGCTGTTGTAGGTCTTGCAAGCATGCAACTTAACATGTTTGCTTGCAGTTGTGGTAAGCTTGATGTTCTGAACTGTGCAGTTTTTAGTCTTGTGATTGCATATAAACATTTTGAAATTAGTGTTAATGGGCTTACATGGCTCTTTTACCTGTAAAGCAGCACTGCTGCTCTGTGCTGATTTCCCATTTTACTTACATCTGTGTGTAGGTTTAGTCATGGCTCAGTGAATTCTTTCAGGCTAATTCTCACAGCTTCATTGTGAGCATGTAAAAGGCTGTATATTGCCTAGTAGGACTGAGGTTCCTCTGGAAAGCTGAGATGAGTCCTGAACACTGAAGTATGTAGTAGGCACAAGGGTTGAGTCTTTGCTAGATGTGGCTGCTGTAAAGCATGTTCATATCCATGTGTGTTTTCAGCTTCTACAAATTGGAAGCTGAAAAGGAATAGGAGGAAGAGAGCAAGGAGTAGAAAATAATTTTACTTGTTTGTGTTCGTAGGTACTGTAATGCTGCTACAATGTCCTTTCTCTGGGAGGTGCCTGGTTGCTATAGGATAATTTTACCTATGCAGATAGCAGAGTTTATCAAATACTATTATGAAATAGTTAACTGATAGTATTGTGAAGTTTTATGTTTTTAGTAGCAAGGCAATGTTTCATGATTGTCTAATGACTTTCAAAAAGTTTTGGTGCATTTGGCAGAAATTAATATAGACCTTCCTCACCTCAGGGTGCAATGTGTGGCTATTTTATTTACAGGGGGGCAGAGGGGGGTTCCTGTAGAACAGGTAAGTTCACAGCTTTTCATGGGGTCATGCAGGAAACCTGTGAAGTGAGGGCAAGGCCTCACTTTCTTGCACTGGAAAGATTAGGATAAGCAAAGTTCTCCATTAAAAGACAATGTTGATAGTTGCTAAAAGGAAGGGTGGTAGTTCTGCAGGGATACAAACCAACAGTTTGAACAGTTACAGAAAGGTAGTTTTTCATTACTCCTCTAATAGCCATAGCAGACGGCTGCAATAAGGACTAGTGTTTATCTTAGGAATAATATTTTTATTTTCGTACTGACGTAGTGCCATCCTGTTGGCATATGTTCTTGGAATGCAATAGTAATTTGTAACAGCCTTTCTTGAGATATGTTAAATCTCACATTAGCACATGGTATAATTTCACTGAATAGCTCTGTCTCTGAAAAAGAAAAGAAACAGTGCTTGGTGCTCAAAGGTTATCTTAAAAGCATTTTTACAAAGTTGCAAACTGAATCTGTTGCTGTTATAGAAACAGTTTCCGTATCTTATTGAGCCTTTAGAGGAATTCTTTGTTGCTGTCCTGAATGTAGGAAAATATAGTGAAGGAAGTGATCTTCATTCCTCAGTCCTCACAAACTTTATTAAGGAAATTTCATGGAACCTCTGCATATTCCTTTGGTATTTTCTCTCAGTTTTGCCAACCTAAAATTCCAAGCTTAGTTCTTCAGTACAAATATTATGTACATAGGTTTTTGATTTTTCTCTCTGTTGGACTGCTGATGTAGTGAATCTTGTGAAAGGCATTTAATTTTAATTTGTAAGCTGAATATTGACAGAAACGTTACGAATATTGGCATCTCAGCATTGTCTGCTGGCTCTTTACTGTCTTATAAAAGAAACTCTACAGAACTAAATTCTGTGCTAAGATATGTCATTTAGTACTTCTTTTGAAGAAGAGAGGTAAAATCTTACTGTGTATATACTTTTAATGCAAAAATAACCAATGTGCACAACCAACCCTATCTGCTCTTTGCACTAAAGTTCGTGTCTGTGAATTTAAGTGACTTCTCTTAGATGAATTTCAAAGTGGTTGTGGATTTAGTTACGAACACTTACACTAACTTCTTCAATAGATAGCAGCATACGTAGATCTTTCTGCAAAGAAAGAGTGGAGAAGGAGAGAAAAAGGATGTTTAACTTACTGTCTTACTGGTTGCTATTGAAACAAATTAATTTTGTTATTGTTTTAAGACTAAAATAAACTATGCATCTGAGCATCATGGATGGCATCTATGAAAGGGAGGGGTAAAGCAGCAGGATAACTTTACCTTATAAGAGCATAATTTGTAATTTTTTGATTTAGTCATAGTTACTTTGGTCTTAAACAGATAATACCTGATTAGACAGAGGAGCTGTTTGAACGAACTGGGCTGCTGACTTAGTAAGATTACAGAACAAAGTCAGTTTTAGAATTTGTGTCAGTAGAAATTAAATGTTTGCGCAATTATGAATAGGTGGATCACATGTACAGGCGGGGTTTCATTAAAACAGCATTGTAAATTGGTCATAGCTTAAATGCATTTTTTAGGGTAAGTTGTCACTTGTAAATGCCAAACACGTCAAGCTTATGTTGGGCTTGGTGTGAAAAGGTTCTGAATTTCTTGATCTTGTGGTGTCAAGGCCACAGACAGTTGCCCCTGAAGCAGGGACACAGTATGTCTCGGGCATTAAAATTTGGATCTTTTTAATAGTTACTACTTCCTACCTTGGGAGAGACTAGTGCTTGAAATAGGTAATCAAGATAAACAAAAGTAACTTAGAAAATCAGATTGTACATCTTGTTTCCTGGTTTTAAAACTTTTGATTCCTTATGCTTATATGCAGAGAAAAATAGCAACTGCTGTGTGTCTTGTGATTCCAGAGAGTACCAGATTGATCACTCTGCATTTTAGCAACGCGCCTAGTTACTGACATTACAAGGAGGATTTTACAAAGTGAGATTCTGCGTTTTGCTTCCAGAATGTGATCTGGATAGTCCAGATTCTTACTACTGACAAGAGTTTTCATTGCACTCTCACTGAGCAGAAGCATGCACGTTTTATCTGGAGGTCATGAACTCAGTTGGTCCTTTGATGTAAATCAGTTTTGATCTTGAAGCTGTGAAAACTTGCCCCTTGTTTTCAGAGTAGCTCTAAGATACCATTTCTATCTCTCAGTATATGTTTGAACGTATGTTTCCATCAGCCTTATCTTTTTTAGAAGAACTGGGTAACTTTCCTGTTTTTGCTTAAGTAAACTGATAAGTTATTTATTTGTCCAGCAGGTGAAGAATAGAAGTAATGCTTAAAATACATGAGAAGGCAGAAGATTTGTCACATTTCAAGGATAGCTTTAGAAATTTATTTATGAAAAGCAACTGCTGTATAGCTTCAGGGACCCTTGCTTTCCAGCTGTGCAACAGCAAGGGTTTTGCACGCAAGCTAATTGCACAAGAGGAGAAGAGAAGTTTGCGATTGTTCGTGGACTCCTTTAGTAGATGAGGATGTAGAACTGAATCTCTGATCCTGGCATGTACAGTAATGAATGAGGTGTGTTTCTGGCCTCTGAGGATTCCTTTGCTCATTCACCGACTCTTAGTTTAAATTGCCTTATACTCCCATTTACTTTTGGGAAAAGGTCATATCCTCATTTTTTCTTGTAGCATTAAGTATTTGGAGAAGGAATTAAAATTGTGGTGTTCTGTTAGGTTTGAAGAAGCTTCCCACACTGAGTAGAAAAATATTACGATTATTAAAGTGGTCAATTTTCGAGGAGAAATAAAGATTACTTTAAAGACTGAGTAAACAAGTTACTGCGGAGAAGTTCTTCACCTAATATCATATTTCATATGATACCTTACTTTAAAAAGTATCCAAAATTTTCTGTATGTCTCCCCCCCCTCCTGCCAAGATTTGCCTATGTATATGTTTGTCCTCAGAAGCTTTTTTTACATCCAATATTTAGGTATCTGAACAATATGACAACTGTCCATAGGTGTGTTTGAATGTACTGCAAGTAGTAGCATATTTAAAACAGTGGGAATTGTGCTTTCAGAAAAAAATCAAGGAAATGTAAATTAATATTTTGCTTTAGAAGTCTAGTACAAACCAATTAATGAACATGTTGATACTAGAAAAATTGTCCTTTTGTAATGCAGCAAGTGTTTGGAACTGCTAACAAGTGCTACATAAGGCAATATTTTAATTCTTAGGGGCTCTTATGTTAATTAAAAGGTAGATTCTGTAGCTACTGTAATAGTCCAGGGACAGTAGTGCTTGCTGTATTGCAGTGAAAAAGCTGAGTGTTTCTGGTTAATAGACATCAATAGAATTTAGTGTTGCTGCTCAGAAGGAGAAGAACTGCAAAAATACCCTGTCCTTTTCTGTGTGTTTTGTTTTTTTAATGCCAACTTTTACTGGGCAGCAATATTTATTAGGCAAGCTCTTTGCTTCTAAAGGTTGATACTGTTTATTAATGTAGTTTTTAATGCTTATGATGGCCCCCCTCCCTACCTGCTGAGTTTATGATATTGATAAGCAGTTGGCAGGGTAAAAAGGTAACCTAAAATAAGCTAGTTTATAGTTTTACCTGTAATACCTTCCAGCATCTGGCCAGCAGTGTTTGAGAGAAAACATTTTGTTCGGAAGTGGAAAAAGCATTCACAGTTCAAGTTTTGGGATGCTGAAGGAAAATGGATTCTCCAGTCTTTGGAGGGAGTTGGGCTGCAAAGTTGAGACATGAAAAGTTCACTGGATTTCAGTTTGTCATGAAGGTAGCATAAATTTGCAAATTTTCTAGGCCTGTGGAGAGCTTTTATAACTGGGAAGCTTCTGACTGAATTTAGTGTATTGTATTGAAATGGGGATGCGAAAATATAAACAGAGCAGACCGTGTTCTCTACCCATGAAGAGGAAACGGGCCATGTAGCTCTGTGGTTCTGTCAGTTAAGGTGATAGCAGAAAACTACAAAAATGTCCTTACATATGGAACAAAATCTTATTTTATTTTTAGTTGGCTTTAATCTTTTTGTATGTTTGCTTTTTTATAAAGGTATGGAAAGAGATTCTTATTAAAACCAAATGTACTATATATGGATGTTTGGTAGTAAATTTAGCTTAGCAAAACAAAGTACTTTTGCAGACAGCTGTACATATTTAAGTAATTTATGTAGCATTCTACTTCAAATTCTTAACTGTAAACTTTTATTAGTCTTGGAATGGTGACTAAGATGTTATTCTGTGTATGATCAGTGGTAAACTGCATTTACACAGAAACTGGTTAAAATACAGAAAAAGTTTTTTAAAATTAGGTTTTAAAATATGCAGCTTACATAGAAATAATTTACTGAACCAGAATTGTACAGTTGTACCACTGTACTAGTTTGCTTCTTGTTATACTTCAGAAGTGTAAAAGCTGTTCCATTGCATGACTTTTTGTTAATGTATTAGGTGAAGAATTCACAGGTTTTTTCAATTCCCATTTATCTTTCCCCTTTTGTGAGTGATATACAACACTTAAGACTAGGCAGCCTTGATTCCAAGCGGGTGATTATCAGTTCTTCCTAATCCCTAGGTTAGTCCCCTTAAGCCCTTTCATTTAAGCATATGCTGCTTTAATTTGCATTTTCGGTTTACATCATGTTCACTAGACTGTAGTCAGGCAGTGTAATCATAACTTCAGAAATAAAATTTCAAAGTGAAACATTTTGACAAGGCTATTTTTTTTTTTTTTTTCCCTGTCCTTTCAGGCTGTCCCATAGACCAGAGTTTCAGATTTTCCAGTGTTCTGTCATCTGGGGTGACAGAATCCACCTCTTTCCTTTCTGTTCTTTTAACGGGAAAGACAACAGGTCATAAAATATGCAGAAGTGACAACTGCCACACTGTAAATAACAACTGGACAGTAATTTGCTTCCAATAATACATTTTACAAGGAATAACTGCTAAAGAGTTTTAAATCAACTCTGGTTGAACTCTGGGTTTATGATCTGTAGTGTTATAGATTGAAAAAGATATTAGTGAATACAATGGTTCACTCATTTAAGTAAACATAAAAGAATGAAAATTTAAATAACTGTTTTTCTACAGGAGAACACTAAGCCTGGAGAATTTCTTGTGTTGTGTCTTTGCTGTATGACCAGCTATAGAAGTGTGCACATCTGTCTAAAATACTGATAAAACTTTTTGCTTTGATTTTCTTAAATAGGTCTTGACCACATGCATTTTTATTTCACCCATTGTTGTTGGAGGATGTATTGGAGGGAAGAAAAGAGAGGCCAGCAGTGGGTGAGGAGGGCTGCAGCTGTCTGGCTGTAAGGAAAGTGGAGGCTGTATTGCTCCAGTTAAATCTTCTTCCTGGCTTTGTGCAGCATGGGCTCTTCTACTGACATAGGCTGTATTGGTCATTTTTCCACAGAAATACTTGGGTGTATAAAATTTAGAGACAAGGTTTCTTTCCTTACTAGCCCAAGTCCTGCTGGAGTGTGGCTGAATAGTGAGGGAATTCACTTGCTTTTTTTCAAAGTCATCCTATGACCATAAATAACAAATTCTTTGAAAGTCTTCTAAATGTAAAATGATTCTTCTCTCAGGCCATAATTCATACTTACCTCTAGATACTGAATCTAGAAGGCTCTTTGTTCTATCTGGCCAAAATGTAGTTTATACTTCACCTTTAAAACTTTTTGCAGATGGTTTATGTTTTTGGTTTGGGTTTTCTCCCACCCCCAGTGTCATACAATTATTGAAATCTAAAATGAACCAATAACTAAGAGGGTGTGATAACTAAATAACAGCTCTAAAGGGCATGATTCCGCACTGCCCCTGCAAGTTGTGAGATTTTGATCTACCCTGTGTCTGCAAACTCCTTGGTGAAGGAATGGTGGTGATGAAGGTGCAGGGGCTGCTGTGATGGATGTACTCTGTGCTTCTCTATACCGACACATGCTCTAAAGGAAACCACGTCAGTCCTTATCCTGAATAGTTATAAAACACTGGCTCTTTTGTCAGACCCTTCTATAAACTTCATCAGAGTGACTTATCTGGTGTGAAAAAGGATGTCTTTAAATTATGTTTTCCAAGCTTATAGAAATTGTGCATCCTATTCTAAGAAGCGTATACCCTGATGGTATACACAAAGCCAAATAAAATATTGTATGGATTGACTTTGGACATATTTGGCAAAAATAAGCCTATTTTCAAGAGTAGTGGGTATCGCTTCTACTGGCAACAATTGCCATGACTTAATGCATCAACTTGAAAAATAAAGCTCTTTTCATTTAAATAAAAGTGAAACTACAAAAAAGAAAATCCCCAGACACCAAGCTAAAGAAAGCAACGACTGTAAGAAACTGTAGCAGCTGCAGTAACAAGCAAACAAAGTTGGCCCTTGAGATGAAAGGGGTGGGGGGGGGATAAATGCCTCCCTCTCAGCGAGGGAGCTTTACACTGCATTATTAAATCTCACTTGACAAAATTGAGATGTTTTGCTCAAGCCACTTGAATGAGTAACTTCATTTTTATTTGAGGCTGTTCTCTTCCCACTCCCAGGAATGCTTGCAAGCTCTCACTGCTTTTGGCCATGTTGCTCTTAAGTTTGTTTACTCTCTGCAGTTATATTTCAGATGAAAGGTTTTTGAACAACATCACAAAAGTATTTGTCAAAAGAAACGCGTAACCTCCCAAAATAGTGAGTATCATCAAGATTGTCAGTATGTCAACACAGTATCTCTGAAATGAGCTGTGCTTTTGTAAAAGTGGATGAAGTGGTAGGAGAGTGGCACCACGCATCAATAGTCACCATCTCTGTGTGGCAGTGGGAAGTACGGAGGACAGTATGGCTGAAAGATGTAGGGAACAGTGACTGTAGGCTTTAGAGAAATGTAAGGAATGAAAGAAAGAAATGACTGGCAAGAATTTCTTAACAGCTTTGTATTTCTGCACTTAAAATCAGGTATTTGGCCTCGTATAATGCATGTATCTTTCAAAGCAGAGGTACAAAGGCATCTTCAAATCATGAACAGTTTTCAGAGTTCTGTAAAACATAACCCAGCTAAAATCTTATTTCTAAATGGTTTTAATTTTATTCCTGTGCCTGTCTTACATGCTTGAAAAGGCAAATGAAAAGGTTTTGAAAACTCATGTTAAGACTGAAATACAACTCTTCTTCTTTTCTTTGAAGTCCTAATGGAGTAGGATATAAATAC
This sequence comes from Todiramphus chloris collaris, assembly GCA_025345505.1. NCBI lineage: Eukaryota > Metazoa > Chordata > Aves > Coraciiformes > Alcedinidae > Todiramphus > Todiramphus chloris. The sequence goes on along the minus strand of JANVCC010000019.1, from coordinate 3,317,052 downwards.
CTCTGCAAAGATAGGGTGGTCAAGCCACAGGTTTAGTGTGCATCTGTCTAGGCAGGTCTAAATATTTGAGGATTTATCTTGTTAGCATGTTCAGACTTGGTTAATTAATGACTAGCAGCACAAAATTTGAGGAATGCTTCTGAAGTGGGATCTTTGTCTATAAGCTGGAGGCCCTTTTAATAGTGGCTTGCAAGGGATAAGGAGCCACTAACACTGTGTGTTGCCTGGATGTCTTGCTGTGTGTGTGGGATGCTCCAGCTGTGCTGTTAGAATTGTCACCTGTGGGAAGATAAATTCATATTTCTCATTTACATAACTATGCATCACATAGTTATGTAACTTTTACTTACAGCCCAAAAATCTGACCACAACATGCTAGATAATGTGTGCATTTGAAACACATAGGAAAAAAAGTGCATGTTAAGAAAATTAAGAAGGATCATTAGCACTTGAACCACTTGATAGCATCACTGCAGAGGTATGTATAGAAAGCATATATGTATATATGCATATACTTTGTGTAAGTACTGGAAATAAAGCAGCTTTATGACCAGCAAGAGTTGAGGAGTTTGATGTGGAAGGTGCTGCAGAAGTTCTTAGTGATGCAGGCATTGAGTAAAATGTCCGGATCTGTTGAGACTCTGCAGTGACTCAGAGCTAGGGGCTCAGCATCCAAATATGCCTGTCATGGGGCTGGTATAATTTAATAGACAGTGACCCCTAATTGTCCTTCAGCCTTGCAGCATCAGGCTGCAACTGCCACGATTGAGTATTAGTCAGTAAAATTCCTGTCATTAAGCTGGAGTTTGGGAATAACAGGCCTTCAATTTTTTTTATTTTTTTAAGGGTAGCTTTCTTTAATGTCTAACAAAGTGTCCTTAGCAAGGTTTTGTTTATTTAGCTGGTGTGAAGCAGAGCAATATATTGTAAAGTTCAGGTAAGGAAGATGTACCTTCCTTTATAAAGAACACTTTATTGCTGTCACAAAAGTAGTACTTGTATTTCTGCACGTGTTTGCATTTTGGAATACTCTGAAATAACTGTGAAAACCAGCACTGGTGATTTTTATTTATTTCTGTTACCAGTGGTGAACAAATCCAGATTCAGTACATTACATGGACTGTCAAGTGGAAGGCTGTTTAGTGGTTCTGGATAAACGTTGGCAACCCAATTTGAACTGTGTGCTTTCGTATGATTTGTTTCACTTGTTACCTGTGAAATATCCTGGTTTTGTGCATGTGGATGTGAAGGCTGATTGCTCGAAGTGGATGGTGTTGAAACAGTATCCTGCTGCTTGCTCATCTGAAGAGAAGTCAGTCCTGCAGTGTTCCTGGAATAGGTTCTGAATATTAAAAAAGCCAGTGGGTGATTATGTACAAAATGTTAATTGTTGCTCTGCTCTGTTCAGACATAACTAATGTGTGACTTAATTTAGACACACTAGCTGAAAATCGTTACATTCACATGGGAAGAAATGCATTTGTCACGTGTATTTACTTTAACATGCTTAATGCATAATGTCCAACTTGCACTTGTTGGTGAGTTTAAGCCTCTTTAATTTGCTGTATAAGGTGGTTAAGCCGCTGGTTTTAACTTTCGAACGCCTCATGCGTTTTCCACATCCTTGCCTAGCTTTAGAAAAGTATTTCAGGCACAGGGAGTGGGGCAGGGAGGAATATGGAGGAAGAGATGGAGCTGTTAATGTACAAACTAGCAACAGGAGAGGTGAACTCTGAGGAGTTTGTGGAGTCACCGGGAAGAATTAATACAGCCTCAGATCACTCTCCATAAGGCATAAGTCAGCAAAACCAGTGCATCACAGCATTTACTGGAAGCTGTAATTATTTTAAAGCAGTGTTTGCTGCAGTTGTATGGACAAACCCCTGAGAGCAAATGACAGACTTTTCAAAATGATTAGATGAATACCATAGGAGTAAAGGCAAATTTAAATCCTGTTGTTGGGAATGATACTGAATTTTTGAGTAGCTTAGTGATTGGTAATAGGTCAGAGTTTGTATGGGTGAGAATGCTATCATTTACACAAAGGCAAAATGTGTAAATGCTTTTAATACAGTTTTGGGCCAGCTTAAATGAGCTGTTCTTTGGGTGGGTGTTTTGGGAAGCACAAAGATGCAGTCAGCTTTCTCTGGATGCTGTTCAGAGCCTGGCATGTCACTCCCATTTGTCCCACTTTCAAAACCTTCTTTCAAAAACCTAGGATAGGAGAGAAACATAAGCAGAAAGATCAGAATCTTTTTCTCATAGTAATCCAGCAACTTTTTTGTACTTGACACAAATATATATTTGGATTTTGATGTATGGGCTTCCTAAGTGAACTGGCAATGCAGCTCTTAATGACTTTTTAATTCAACTGACCAGTATGAAGAGATGAAATACACCACCAGGTGCTCAGAGATGTCTCATGTTGTACTCTGTATTTCTTGGCTTTCACCTCCTAAAAGTCTGATATCTGTGATAAGCATGATAAGCAGTCTATTCCTAAAATCATCTCTCTTGGTTGTGCAAATGATAGTGGAGTGTGGTGGGAGATCTTGCTTGCGTTGTCACTGTATTTTGTGTTATAGTTTGTCTGCTGACTTGAAGCAATGATCACCTTCACTGTTTGTCTGCCTAACTAGTAGTCTAAAATCAAACTAGAGACCAATCTTTAAATATCTCACTTTGGGCACAATGTGGGAATAGCTTCAAAAACTATTTTATGATTCTCCCAATTAATATGAGTTCTAGTCTGGAAGATCATGAGGGACAGCAGGGGGATGGTCCTTCAGTTGAAGTAGGAGCTGGTTGTTGTTTTGAGTCTCTGCCTATATGTGCAGGTTTGAGTTTTGTTAGGCAAGCAGATACATGTGGTATTTTCTCTCAACATCTGTGTGTTGCTAATCACAAAATGCTGCTCATGAATTTAATCCATAAAGAATATGTTATGTAGAAGCTCACCTCCTGTACTCCAGGAAAGCTTCAAAGTATTTCCAAAAGGATATTTTTGCAGCAGTCCTTCTATTGCACATAAAGTGAAAATACACTCAAACTACCTTGTTCTTTTCCCCAGATGCTGATGAGCAGTCAGAGTTATCATGCTTGAGAAGAACAGTCTGAAATAGGACTGGGGGACTGCTGTCTCCTGTGGCCACCTTGTTTGCTGCTAGGACAGACAGTTGACTTATTTTTTTTATTTTCGAGTACAGAAGACTGGAAAACAGCAAATACTGATGCTGTAACTTTTCCAAATGTAATCCTTCCAACTGCCATTTGTCATTCCAAGATTCATCTTTAATGTGACGTTCCATGTAAGTCCTTGTAATTTTGGAGTAATAAAAGTAAAAAATCTGAATATATTTGACTTATTTTATTATGTACTCTCAAAGAGTGTAACATAATGCTTTGGAGAAAAGATTCATTTTATAAAGAAATTTTAAATTTTCTTGACTTAAATTAACATTCACAGTAATTTTTTAATCATTCCTCCTCCAGTTTGCCACTTTCTACGTGTATTTAACTTTTCTATCTTTTCACAATTGAATACGTAGAACAAAATAATGAAATTCAATTCAGTGGTTGTGTTTTAACTGTATAGCACAGGTGTATCTTTTCTAGAAGAGAATTATGAAAGTGCTTTAATGTCTGCAGACTTGAAATTTTGTGGTCAAGACTTGATGAAAGCTTTGTACATAGGGTTTCGATATTGAGCAGTCTTTGAAGAGACAATTTTATGTCAAAAGTGCAATGTTATGGCATAAGCTTTGGAAAGGTGTTTTTTTCCTTTGTGTTCTATATTTTACCATGTAAAAAAATGTACTTGAATGAGTTTATCAGACCTTTTTACCATGAAAGTATCACCTGATGGCAAATTTGTGTAAAACAGTCATTGAAAAATGAATATTAATAGAAGTTAAGGAGACAATATGTAGGTCAGCATGGGTGAAGTGTGTGTGACTGCCATCTGTTAAGAAATTAGCTTGCAATATTATGTTTCCTGCAACTTCATATGTTACTATCTTAGACACATTTTTATTAAAAATACAAAACAACCTTTCGTCTCCTTCCTCAGTGGAATTGCTTTTTTAATTCTCCTTTTAAGAAATTCAGCAAGTCCATTACATAGCATGATATCTTTCACAATTTTCTAAGTATGTCAGGTTGCAGTTTATGCTGCATTACTCATAATTAACCACGGGTTTACTTTGTTTTTTGTAAGTCCTGATAGTCTAGAAAAGTCAGTACCATATGCCAGCATTTTAGAAACAAACACGAAAATGATGAGAGGTTTGGAGGAGGAGAGTGGAGAGATGGAAGGCAAAGACCAAGAATGGTGGCACTCTTCTAATATTAAGCAGTTTAAGGGGAATCTGCATCACTTGTAAACACTTCTGGTTATTGCTGCTTTTATTAGCTTATAATTAAATCCTGGTTGTTAGTTGCAGTTCAAGTATAACCAACCTCAGAAATGCTATGAAGCAAGATGCTAGACTGCACACATCATAAAACTCATGTTGTCATCTGCTGTCTCTATAGCCTGTTTATAGTGACTAGAACTGAAGTAAAAAATAAGTGCACTAATTAGAAATAGCAAATATTGAATTGTTAAGTTGTAGTACCCTTTCACTTCAGCTCAAATAGAGTTCTTTGTAAATAATTGATTCATATTACTGAGACATCCTAATTAAAACCTTCCATCTTTTAAACCTCTAAAAATGCTTGAGAATGGGAGTGTAGCTGAAGCTTTTTTAAATCATGCAGAATTTATTTATTTTTTAAATTAAATTCTAAAAGATAGTTGGTGGCTTGCAGTAATCTGAATCTAAATGTAAAATTAGGGACAGAATCTTTTTCAGATCTGTCTGGACCAGTTGAAAATAATACTGCTTCCACTTTCTCACCCACAAGGTTGTGATGCCTATCCGTGCATTTTGTCCAAAACAAAGTATGTGAACTACATACCCCCTGTGACAAATGACTCTCCACTGAAGTGGATGGGAAGGGCTCTTGTGATATTGTAAATTATCTCATTTATTTATTTATTTTCTGGTCTCCCTCAAAGAGACAGTAACAAATTGCTTGGGAGTAAGAATTTTTCTAACTGCTTTGGCAGTTTTAAAAGTGAATCCAAATTTGAGCTCTAACCTGTCAGTGGAGGCACTGAGCTGTTACTGAGTGCCACAGAAGTTCACAGGACCTTTGTGTTAACTCTGAGCCCTCCTGCTGGAGGCAGGCCACGTTTTTACATTGGGATGCCATACTGTCATAGGCTTGTATAAACAAACTTAGTGCATTAAAACTCTGTACGTCTTCCTTGTGCTGGGCTGGCTGTAGCACAGAGTCTTAATTGAAGCTTTCCTAATCTCATAACTTGCTTTTGGATTTTGTTCCATTGTAGCAAGGCAGCAGCAGGATAAGATCTAACATGAAAGCACTCAGTCTGAAATGGACCTTCTACTCCTCCTCAGCACAGTTGCTGCTTCTGCAGCTTTGTGCTCACTTTGTTCCTTTCTCGCAGTCTAAAATTCTCTTACTAGCTCTGTCCAAGTAGAACCTTGGACTAGATAATCCTAGTTGCATTTCAGTTTTTCTTTACCATTTCAGAACTTGAGGAAATGGTGGTGGGGTTCTATCATTTGAGGTGAAGAGAGGATCCCTTTTTATGGTCTCTTTCCTGCTCAAGAACTACTCTGTTAATCTAGTCAGAGGCTCTCATCTCTAGCCTTCATATTCTTTGGCTGACCCAGCTATTGTGATTGATACTTTATTATTTCATATTCCTTAGGCAAATCATTGCATATAATCATTCAGACTTATAATCTCTTTTCCCATGTCTTGCATCTCTCTGCTTCTAGGGCTCTTTCTGTTCATCTTGATCCAATGCCATGAGGATAATGTTGCAGAAAACCTGATCTGTGCAACCTCTTTCCTGGTTCCTGTTGTCAAGGTGTTCATTACAGTCATAAATATGAATGGATTTAAGACCCGCTGTGACATAGAATCTTCCGAGAGCATGGTTCATTCCATTCCCCTCTACTTCTCATTCTTGTCACCTACATCCATGTATGTGATATGTGTTTCCAAGCAAAAGGACACTTGCAGGCATCATCCTGTCTGTTCCTGAAGAGCTTCAGACCAACCCTAAAAATTTAAAATTTTTATTTAAGAGGAGCACATTTCTGTGTATACATTATCTTTTATATTTGCATTTTTTTTTCATTGAAAGCTTAGAGTTAACAAACTCTTACCTTTTGGCATTAATAACAGAAATACTTAGCGCTTGTAGTACTAAGTGTCTTCGCTATACTTTACACGTGTTGTTTCCTACAGTATGTCTGTAAAGTGTCAAGGTTTATTCACACAATGTTTTCAGAAACACAGCATTGGAAAGTTAGTGGCCCCTCACCTAAGATGATGCTAGAAAGGGTTAACACTGATGTGCTAACAACTGCCTGCCCTTGGTCAGGATGCTACATGCTGCTTTTGATGTTTCAAGCATCTTAATATGAAAGATATTTTCTAATTCTGCGTAATATTCCCAATTAATGTTGTAAAGTACACTGGAAAAGGTGTACTGAAATGGACATCAGACAGAAGCCTCTAAAGATATACTAAGTTGATCAAGAAGAAATGTTACATCTTCATAACTCATAGTACTTACACTTTACAAAGTGTGTGAATTAATTTGTGTAATCTAGGAAGAACAGAGTCTTGTTACCATGGTCATTAAAGTTAATGAGAGTTAAATCTCAAGCCAATAGGTCTGCTTATAAAGGAGAAGCACTAAACATTGTCAAAGGGAAGTGTTGCTTCCTTTAACTTTTTTTTTTTCAGAAATTCAGTGACCTACACAAGGCTTAAATGACAAATCCAGCATACTGTGGAAAAAGATATCTCCGAGGAGGCCCCTTGCTTTTTAGTTGAAGTTTTTGGGGGCTTGTTTTTTTTTTGGGGTGGTTTTGGGTTGTTGGTTCTTTGGTTTGCTTTTTTTGTTTGTTTGTTTTTGAGAAAGTATACAACGCCAAAATGTGAAAACACTGCATCACAGAGGATAAAGCAGGTTTGTTGGATCCTACCACTCTTTAATGAATACGTCTAGCTCTCCTGCATGAGCTAAAGGATTGAGGTGTTGTTTGCTGTTCATACATACCCCATGATGGTTTTTTTTCAGACTTTGGTCAGGATCATTCTAGGGCCACCAAAACTCTTTCAGTAGTCCTATTTGCTGTTCTAGCTGAAACCACAGGTGATTGGCTTTGGGTTTCTGTCTTCATAGTTAAAGCAACTATATCAGCTGGTTTAGTAAAAATATATTGCTTGATGTCAGCCTTGATAGATTTATGCATCTTACAGCATTATGCAGTCTCATCAGGTCGGAAAGAGACAGTCTGATTTGAAGTTACGTGGATGCCTTCAATGATTTGACAGGAAAGTGATGTCTTTTTCTTGCTGTGCAGGCAGTGGTGTCTTAAGATTTGAATTACTACATGCTGGCAGATTGGCAGATGTTTTGAGAACTAACATTATGCCTATTAAAACTGAATATAGGAAAACAAACAGTATGTATTTCAGTAATGGTTTAGCAATAACAAGTACAGTTCTAAAAAGAAATAAGCCTTGAGGCATAGTGGAATATCTCTGTTTTGGTGAACAAAGCAAGCTTTAAATAGTAACAGAGAGCAGAAAAATTAAAGGTAACCAAGCTCGTGCCAAAGCTGTGATGGTAATGTTTCCCCTTGCACCACCTCTGAGACCTTATCAATAAGAGATGGGCCTTTCCAAGGTTTTTGGTACAGACTGTAAAACGATACCCATGTGCCTGCTTCTTTCCTTACTAAAAATTATAATAAGCCTTTCTCTCTTTTCTATTGCTTGATCAGCCTTCATCCTTTTCCTTGTAAGGTCTTTTCTAGACGAATAGCGCTTCCAGCACAAACAGACCCACTGCTGCTTTATTGTTTGAGCACAGGGAGGGCTGTTAACTTTGTTAGCCCGACTGCATTCAGTGTATGTGCTCTGAGCATAGGATCTGATCACAGCTGAGTAGCTGTTACTTTTTGCTCCCCTCTCTTGATAGGGAGACTGTAGGCCCCTCTGCCACTGGTCACAAACCAGTTCCATTGGTCCCCCCACTTCTGGCTTCTCAGTCAAGCATGTAAGTCATGTTAAGAGCTGGATGGGGGGGCATGTGGGACCGTGTTCAGTCCAGCAGTTCATGCTAGAGAGCCCTCAGCTGCCAGACTGTCCCTCAGCAAGGATCTCCCAAAAGGGGTGGGGGGGAGAAGGAGAATTATTTATTCTGAGCTAGGTCAGTCCTATTAGCTATGATTTTCAACTGTGGTTAGAAGTTGGGTGGAAAAGGTGCTATGACAGCTAATTACCATAATAATACAGCAATTCTGCATGTATTTTCTGTAGTACTCATCACCGAGATTTGTAACATATTATCTAGAATACATACCCAGCAAGTTGGGATTTTTTTATACATGTAATCTATCACAGATCTCTTGGGGGGGTGGAACGAGTGTCAAGATTATGCATTTAAAATTAATCATAAATAGTATTATAGTCAGTTTCTATGATGGACGTGAGGGAAAGGTGGTATTTTTATGTATAGCTATGTTTTAGAATGCAAATTAACCTATTTATGAATTTCTGTAAGATTTTCCTTCTAGGTGAGCTAGATGGAACTGTTTCTTTGCATCATGGATGAGTTTGGAGGGTAGTCTGTGTCCATGGCTAATGAAAGCATCTGCTCCACAGTGGCTGTGATTTGGATGACTTCTAGAGACAGCACCTACTGATAGGAAATCATCAGCTCTGAAATGCTTCCTGTTATTGCTAGTCTTCCTAAGCAGTTTGAACTTTTGCTTTCCAAGATAGTTTTAATACCTTAATTGCTTTAAATTATTTTATGTTAGTTAATGCAAATTTTCTCCTGTAAGGAGAGCACCAAGTAACAATAGTGTTTGTGTGCTTTGTCCTTCAATAGTACGAATCTTATGGAACAGCAAATACCTGCCTTGAAAAGGCATCTCCAATGGCATATGGCATGTCTATAAATAATTATTTCCTTTTTTGAGCCACGTGATACACTGGGAAAGATTAAAGCTGACAATTTGAAGCATAACAGAGAAAGCCATGAAAGCAATACTTGGAAAAGATGTGAGTGAATGCAATTTAATAATAGCTACAGAGCAAAGGTTTCAGCATAGATTCTTTTTTAATTCTGTGAAAGTCACTCAGTGTTGCTTGCAACTCTGATTTGAATTGCTCAGTCCTGTGCTTGCTGTGTCCACATGACTCTCATCAGGCTTTCTGTTGTTCCTATTCTTCTAGCCATAAAACCATAATTGACAATGGTTACGGAATGAGATGTACACTTCCAGTTTTGCTGCTCAAAATCTCTCTGCAAGTGTTCTTTCACTGCTGAATCAGCTGTGAAGCAGCTGTTAAGGCTTTATTTTTCTTTCGGAGCCATAAAAAAAAAATTGCATAATGTTGATTGATTTGGGGTTTTTTTTAATTGCTTTTTAAAAAATTTTAAAATTTTTTACATTGTTTTCTGAATTTCTGCCTTTCTTCTTTTGTGAGATCTGGAAAAACTGGGATTTTGTTGTAAGTTTATTGCTTTGAGAGTTGCAAGGGATGAGTGTATGATACTGAGAGGCTGCTTTGAACCTGTGCAATTTTAAAGGTTGACGGGTAACTCAGGCTGATACTTTTTTTAAAAAATGGGTTTTCCTATTGTACAAATCATCTCACACGTACATTAGCTTTAATTGATGCAGAATGATAAGGCTCCTAGCAACAGACAATAAATAGAGATAAGTGTTGTTTATGGATTTAGCACATAATAGCTATAAATAATATTTGATACTGATGTATCTTTATTCTTTAGAACGCACCTGGCAAGGTCATTTGCTAAAGTACTCTTGGCCTACTTTTGCTGCTGTTGACTTGATAACAGGCCAATACTTAGCACTTGTGAAAATTCCTGTCTTAAATTTATTTGTATTTGCCACAGCCACACACCTTTGATATGTCTTTTTGGAGTAGACCAAAGCGGCACTGGGCGCTCCAGAGGAAAGGTGGGAACACAGTTCTGAGGCTGTCCTGTGGCACGGGGAGGAGGAAAATATATTGAACCTGAAGCAATTGGATTATGATGGCCTCAAACCATCAATTTTAGCTGCAATCTTAGCTTATGTAGCATAATACTGATGTTTATGCCTGCTTTGAAGTTGTAATTGCTCTTGTACCTAGTAGACTTAAGTTCCACAGGTAATGTAAAATACTGGTTGCCCTAGACAGGCACAGTCTGGATGACAGCCAGAATCTGAGAGCCAGTTTGGGATGCAGGATCAGTGGTTTCACACCTTCCTGGAAGAGTAAGTGGATTATTCTTTAAGGGTAACCAGAATTTTCTTTTTATCTTCCTAAATATGAAGAGGATTTTTGAAAAGGAGCACAAAGTAGTTGCTGGAGCATCCAGCAGTTTTTGTAGATAAGTTGGAGCCACATTCATTATTCATGTATGCTTTCGTGTTCAAATCTGTAAGTCTCGAGGTAATAAGTTAAATTACTGTGAAAAATGAATAAAATAATAAAACACATTGGAGAGAGTGTCCTGCCTTCTTTAGGGCTGGTAACAAAAGTTTTTCTTCAGCCCATGTAGGAAATTAATTCGAAGGAATAAAAGGAAATTTAAATGGCCAATTTTGGAAGCAGACTGACAAAATCTTTCAGGTGTGCTCTGTCAGATTTACCCCACCTGTCTCCTGCCCCTTTATTAAGCACCTCTGTCTGTGTGGCTGAGTTACCTTCAGCTCATTTGAATTCTGGAAAAAGGTCGATCTCTCTATCTCTTTCTGATGCCAAAAGGACAAATGACGTTGCCAAAGGAGAGCTTAAGTACTTAGTTAGGTGACGTCAATGTTAGGAAGCAGAGCAATGCAGTAGAAGTTGACCCATGTAGTCAGTCAGTTAAAGGTGAGGACCCAACATCTACACCATGATGGAGCTAATCAGATCTAGCTCTAGCCTGGTGCTGTGGACTCATTTCATTAGGAAGGCATTTGTGCTCCAAGACTGCCCTGTGGTGCAAACCTAAATGTGGCAAGGGGGACAGAGCAGAAGATTTGCAGCAGAAGTGCCCTTCTGCTCTGTCCTAAAACGCTAATGTAGTCACACCTTAACTTCATTTAGACTCCACACCAAAACCAGGATGTTAGAAATACTCTTCTGATTGTATGCTGTCTTTTTTGTGCTAAAGTCCGTGACATCATCTTTTTCAGTTACCTGATGCTTCCAGGACAACACGAGCATTGTTCTGTGTGTTTGAACAGGCAAAGAGGCATCGTGTACCTTAAATCCAGTGTATCCTGGAGATATACTGGCAACTTCCAGTGCATTTTGTTACAAATTAGAGCCTGTTTCTTGCCATGAACTCTTCCACTCTTTACCAAAATGCCAGCTAGTCACCAAGGAAGGCCAAGGGCGAAAGCGCTTGTTTTGAACGTGGAGCATTGAGGAGGACAGGTGGTTATCTGAGCAAGCAGTGTGCCAAAAATAGTCAAGCACTTGCTGCATGCTACTTTCAAGGGGATATCTGAATGATGAGTTTGCAAGAAGCGTGTTTCCGTTCCAGTGGTGAATATTTGACCTCTGCTTGTTAAGAAAGATGTTCTCATTAAACTCTGTCACTAAAATACATCTTGAAACTAAACAAGAAAGTTACACTTTATACTTACTTCACAGTTAAAAACCTGCATGAAGAGAGATAATTCTAAACCTGTTAAAAGTGCTAGTCCTTACTGAAGTGCCATACAAATTTACCTTTTGGATAGGGAGCGACTGTACCTGCTCCAAAATGCAGTCGTGCTAATCTCAGTCGAGATTTCAGACTAAAATCCAAGTGCAGTTCAGATGTCACATGGCTGTGCTCTTCTGGCTTTCTTCAACGTTTGTGTTTTGCTCCCTGACTTTGTACCTGTCTGATGGTTCCCAGAAATAATGGTGAATCTGACTCGCCAGTGAAAGGGCCTCAGCAGAGGATTTCGCACTTCACTTTTGGAGACCGGGTCTGTTTCTTTACTGCTGCTGAGCATAGATCTGCTCTGGGGGTAATTGAGTATTTCTAACTCAGTGAGGTGAATGCTATGAAGAGAGACCTTGTTTCAGGTGAAAACAGGGCAAGTTGCTTGAAATGGTACAGCTAACTATATTGCTGAAGGTATAGATTGTATCTATAGATACAGATTATGTAGATTGGAAATGGTCTTCATTCAGAAGTTAGATGCCTCAGACTGTGGCAGTAGGGAGAGAGGTTTGCAGCATCATAGTGTTAAATGTAGTGTCTGGTTTTATTTGGGCGGTTTTGTGGGTTTTTTGTTTGTCTGTAGGTTTTGTAGTGTTTTGTTCTGTTTTTAAGGGAAATTAATTCTTAAAATACACAGTGTTTTACTATGTATCTGAAAATGCTGCTTCTCTCAGAATAGGTTTTTAAGCCTCTTCAAGAAAAAAATGAGTGTCAGACATTGATAAACAGTGATTCCAGTTCAGGATTGTTCTGACAGTACAATTGAGGAGTTTGGGAAGCAGTGCCTCCCTGTTTTGGCAATGGAATTACTCTTCTTTTTGTAGAAACTTCCTTATCGTCCTCAGTGGTGTTTCTTGCACTCTTCCTAATGGGCAAATTCCTTGCCTGAGACAATAGAACCGAAGTGATAGGGAATTTATAAAGCTCCTCCACCACCCCAAGTTTTGGAAAGCATCACCCTTTTGTTATGTCCGCTGTTCGGTTTTTAAAAAAACATGTGGTTACCATGACAACTCTTGCCCGCACTGGAAATCCGTTTGGGGAGTTTCTGGCATGGCTTTTATTTGGATATTCTGGGAACAGCACTGCTATTAAACAAACTGTCAATTATTCTTCCAGTCACTGACTGAGAAAACTGATATGACAGTAGTTACAACTTTCTGATTCCAGGTGAGAGTGGCCGTGCACAGCTCTGTGCAGCTGAGTTTGCATGCTCACTACTTTCATGTATTGCTATTTTTCGTAGAGAGGTTTTTTTCCCCTATAACCTGAAGCCATGTTTACTTGTTTAAATTATAAAGGAACTGGGAAAAAGATGTATGGTTTTGATTACTCATCATACTTTTTGAGAGACATTTTTATTAAGTGTTTTCTTCTCATTTTTAGGCTGTTTTGGTCCGTTTTATGTAGATATTTATTATCTGTGTGTATTTTTTGTAAATGAATTTCAATCTTTAAAAAGATGCTTGATACTGTACTTTATCCTCTGAATAAACAGTGACAGTTAAAGCATTCATTTAAGATGTAAAATTCCTGTTATTCCTGCTTGAGACTTGAAAATTTATCTGAAAGTAGTTATTGAATTAATTCCTAATAATGTACACTAATGCAGTCAGGTTGTATTACCAAAAACTTTATTATGAATTACGCTATAGGATGGCAGTAAGAGATGTCATCTGATAACTTGGCTTTTTGTTTTTCTTTTCCCTTTTTTAGGAATTTCCATGGGATGCAGATCATGCCACTGGACTGCTTTTGGTTAAAAGATGAGTTCTGCTTTTCCCTCAGGAGTCTTCCCGCACATTTTGTAAATTACCTTTTAATGGTGTTCTGAGTGAACTTATGTGAAACAACTGGTATTGCATCATGAGTGAAGAAAAAAGCTTCGGTGTATCCCAGAAAATATTGTCTCCTTCAAGAAGTACTAGCAGCTGCTCCTCCAAGCAGGGAAGTCGACAGGTAATGCAAAATTTTTGAACCAAACTGAAAACATTACTAAAATCGGCTGTTACTTTTAGTCTTGAGTATTGGTGAATCTGTTAAACTCTGTTTTGCTGTTGCTTGCTTCTTTCATCACTTCTTTATTTTCCTTACTCTTTTTCTTTTTTTTTTTTTTTTGTTGGTAGCAGCATCTTGTTTTGAGCCAAATGCAGTAAATGCACATTACCTAATTGCAAGTGCTTGGAAAACCAGAATGCTAAGAGTGAATTTGAATTTCTTTTATGCATGGTATGCATAAAAGATACCATTGTATGTATGGTATCTTTACAATGAAATATTGCTGCAATAGTGTCTTGTTCTCAGTAGTTTGATATTGAAATCCCAGGTTCTCCCTGTAATATACCACTTTTGTGGTAGAATATTGTGTAACTACTCTGCTTATTTCAAGTTTCCAGGGAAAGGTGTGTGTGCATGTGTGAAAGAGAACAGATTTTTCTGAAACTTGACACAGAGCCTCTTTGACAATGAAAAAGTGCCTGTGAATTCCTGTGCATGCTCGTTGTTGCTGTAGAACTGTAGTTCTGAAAATAAGTATTTTTGTAACTTGATGTATCTGGATGTCTAATGCAAAGGATGCTTTGTTTCCTGCAGAGGTGATGCTGTTCTTTAAACCTTACTGTTTTAGAGGGTATCTATGAGTATTTGTACCTAACAAATGAGACTAGCTTTTATTTGTGGGCAAGAAGTATCGACTCGTCGCCACACTGAGAATTAAGCTTAAACATGCTCAATCCATGCTTGTAAAATCATGAGCAATATGCCTAACATAAACTTCTATTTCTACAAATGTTGTCTTAGTAGAGCTCTTGAAGCTAACTCAGGTTGAAATATTAATTGGAATTAAGCATGCCAATCCCCCCAAAGCTATGGAGACCTCAGCCGTGTTTTGAAACAGCACCTGCTTCTCTGGGACTTTTGGCCCTGTACATGCAATTGGGGAGGCAGACAAATCTCAGAACAATTCACGCCTTTTAAACTGCTGTGCTTGTTAGAAATGCTGTGCCTTTGTAGTATGCTGAGAAGAGAAACCCTTGCTTTCAGGATGCCTTTTTTGTTTTCCCGCAACATTATTTTTTAGATCCTCAGCATGAGGTTATATTTAAAAAGTGTAATTCAAAACATTGAGTATTGTCTTTTTCAATGGTTCATGTCTATCAAGTGTTATCATGTTTTCTTTAAATAACAAGATTTACATGATCATGACTAAATCCACTGATGTGTTACACATCCAGTATAAGCAACTGTACGTATGCAGAAGCATTTTCTGCAAGAACCTTGTTTACTGCTAACATGATCAAATCCATTGGGTAGCTCAGGCTTTTGATACTAGGTCCCATTTCTTAACCATTTTGTTCTCACCAGCTCTCTGTGGAGAAAAGGAATAATTTAGGAAGGTTTAATGTCATCCTGTCAATCCCCAATTTTTTAGTTTTTGATCCCTTGTACAAAACTGCAAGATGTGCCTGACTAAGGTGAGAGATGCACTAGGGTTGCATGGCCCCCTCCAGATACTTATTGCAGCCTTCCAGTATTTGAAGGGAGTCTACAGGAAAGCTGGGGGAGGACTTGTTATGAGGACTTGTAGTGAAAGGATGAGGAATAATGACTTTAAACTGGAAAAGAGTAAACTCAGATGAGAAATTAGAAGTTATTCACTGTGAGAGTGGTGAGACACAGAAACAGGTTGCCCAAGGAGGTTGTAGGTTCTCTAACACTGGATGTGTTCAAGACCAGGTTGGATGGGGCTTTGAGCAACCTGGTCTAGTGGGAGATGTACCTGTCCGTGACAGGTGAGTTGGGACTAGATGATCTTTAAGGTCCCTTCCAACCCAAACCATTCTGTGATTCTGTGGTGTTTTATTTGTGTTCCTGGTACATATGTACTCATTCATTTTAGTCAGACAGACAGTAAATTGCCTTGTATACCTATCAGGTCAAGCTAAATGAAGACATAGAATAAGTTGTTTCCCAATGTATAATGAAGAGTGATACGGTTGATACTGTGGTATTTCTTCATGATAATATGGGGCATTGTGATAAATATCTTCACTTTCATCAGTGTTTCGGTATTTAGCTTTCATGGTCAGTCATTGCAACAAACAATAGACTTTTGCAGCTAGGGGACCTACATGGATTTGACTGCTTGCCCATGTTTTCAAGGGGGTTTAATGGCAGAGGCAGGCCCACAGAAGTTGAGGAGTTTATGTGACTTGTTATGTTTTGGGAAATGATCAGTAAGCAGAGCTAAAAGCTCGGCTTGCTTGCTTTTTCTATGTAGTCTGAAAATATACAAACATGTTTGTCAGAAATTACATGTGCTTTTATTGAAGATTCCACCGGTGTATCTGATATTGTTATTTTAAAATAGGGACTTCTAAGATTTGTAAGGAATATTTTAATACTTTCTCTATTTCTTTCTTTACCAAGTGCAATAACTTTCTAGCTTATCCTATAACTTTGTTTGCATTGTCAGTATTTATGTGCGTGGCAGTGTATTGCTGTTCCTTCCTTAATTCCCTGATGGTTTTGGTGTTTTTCACATGGCTGTTTTTTCACACTGAAGTCTCTTGCGGTTTACAGAACAAAGTTTTAAATATCTTGTGCAATACGATATTTACTTGATATTTACTTGAAAATTACTTCCATGGGTAATTTTCCCTTTTTTTAAATGTATTTGTTGATTATAGTTTGTGATGGTAGGATGTTTCAGTGAATGTTTTGTTGGATGTACTCCTCTGTGCTGCATGTGGAAAGATGGACCTTTAGATCTAGCAGAGGCAGTACTCTGCAAGACTTACTGTCCTGGACACAGCAGTACTTGGGGTGAGGAACAGCTGTCTTCTCTCTGTTCCCCAAAAGGCTCTGGTCTTGCAGATTATAAGGATCTTTACCTTGCTAGATAGATCCTTTCACTAATGGTGTAAACGGTATAGTACAGCATATATTATAAAATCTAAAGTGTTGGTCTGGGCAGTGAGGATGTTGAGATGTTTCTTGTGTCCTTTGCTTCCCCCTTCCCACAAAGGACTTCTTGTCACACCTGATCAAGTAGTTTTGTTTACATCATTAATTGCTTCTTTTCCTACTCAGCCTCTTGTAGTGGCAAATTGGAATTTTGCAGTCTGTCCCTATTAATATCCACCTACTCGGGGTTTACAAGACTGGGGATTAGTGATGCCACTGCCTGAGAGTTACTTAATTTGCCCTTTTCCTCCCCATGTTAGTTTAAATGACAGCACTTTAGGTTTTCTGTTAAGAAAATGGCACCAACTTGAAGTTCTAGAAATCTGTTAAAAAAACACTAGTCAAAAAAAGTACCACAGGTTTTGTTTTAATTTTTCTTTTTGCAAAGACCTGATAGAAGAGTACAATGTAGCAGTGTTACTGATACTTTTTTTTATTAATAGCATCATGAAAGTTTAAATAATTTTTCTGTATGCTTTGCAGATTGGGGAGTGAAGTGTGGTAATTTTGATATTATTTCCCTATTCCTCCTACAAACGCTTGCTCCTCTCAAGAGACCTTCAGAGCGAGACTTGTTCCTTGCAGGTTAACAACAGATCTGCCTGACAGCTGCGATTCTCTGTGCTGCTGATCTGACACAGCAGTACTTTTAATCTGATTAAGAAGAAAGAGAAATTCTGAAACACACAGGAGAAGGAACCTGGACAGTTAATTTGTCTAGTGGGATCTGAGTTCTGAGTCTCTCTGATTTCCTAGGAAGAGAGTCCATTGCAGACACACACTAGCACTAAATAGTAAGGAGCTACCTGGGGCTGGGATATGGAACCCTCATAGTACAAGGCTTCTGTGCCTGCGTGTGGCTATTGCTCCCTGCACCGCAACATACACTAGCGGTATAGAGCATAAGTAGAGTCCTGTGATGCAGAAGAGGGGCTACTGTGCCAAAAAAGTTGACTTAAACAGAGCTGCAGGACTCAGAGAGTCCGTCCTTTGCTAAACTTGGTGCCCTTTTTCTGCCAGTTACAACACATTTGCAGTGTAAATGGAAGATGTTAACAGTTAATCCTGTTCCACTAAGCTCACCTTCAACATGATGCCCTGTAGCAGGCTGGAGGCTGCTGCTGCATCCCACTTCTTCCTCTGCTTTCCTCTTCCATAGAGGCGCAACTCAAACTGGGTTTTGTGAGGAAGGAAAACTGGTGTTGCTTGTCTTTAAATTTAAATTGACCTGTGATCAAAAGAAGATATATTCTGGTATTTATTTTTAAGTTTAATATGTTAAGTAACTTTTAAAATAGATGCAGTAGGGAAAAGCTTTATGTCAGAAGAGCTGCTTAAAAAGCATTGTGTTTGAAAAAGGAAAATTAAATCATTTCTGCCGATTTTATGAACCGTAACAAATGCTTTAGTTGCAGCTGATGCCAACCCTCATCCTTCACAAAGCAGGTTTCTATTTTTGGCACTTTAAAGTATTTGGTACAACTGACTGCATTTTACACTGGAAGAAAGTCTGGCACTGTCATCTGTTTTGTTAAGGGAGCTGCAAGCGCAAACGTCGATCTGAGAGCTGTTCAAGCTCATTACTTCATTCTTTCTCCTGAAGTTATTTGCCTTGAGGAGCTGTATAGTACAGAATATTGTAGAAAATAAGGAGGCTTTTATTTATTAAATAAACAAAATGACTACAGTTACCTCAATTGCCTGATGACAGACTTATCTCTGAAGACCAAAGTGTATGCTTTTAATTTTTTTTTTTTTTTTTTTTTTTTCCTTCTCAGCCACAGAGCAGGTGTAAGGCAGGTAGTAACTACAGGGTGAATTTCCAGTGCTGACCTGAAATGAGCACTTCTGGACCTGAGCAGGGTAAAGAGTATGTTCCTTCCACAGCCTTGAGTAAAATTTCTGCCTCGGCAGCAAATGCGGTGCTGATCATTTTGTGCAGATACTGGCCCATAAAGATACATAATCTTTTATAGTGCCACAACCTCAAGACACTACCAATGTTAATATCACTCAGCTGGGAGTTTTGGGGTTTTTTTTGGGGTGTGTGTTGTAGTTGCTTTTATTTTTTTTCTAATTTATCACTGTAGTTGGGGCATCTCTTTCAGTTCCCTGTTGTGGGATAAGAATCAGCAAAATGGAGCATAATCTGGATGCTTCGAGTAGCGTTCAGGAAATCCTGTATCTCTAATTTGCTCTTCTGCTATTTCAGACAGATGAGAACAGTTGATAACCGACCAGCCTGATTCATTCGCCTTCATTTTTAAAGAGTAAGCAGTTTTCTTTCACTTCCGCAGCTGCTCCTAGCAATAGCCAACTGGAGCTTTTTCTTTATCAAATGAGGTGTCAGATCTCTTGCTAAACAAAATACTGATCAAGATCCTATTGAGTCTGGCTCAAGAGTGGACAGATCCAAAACCAGTCACAGCAGCAGGATTTCAAAAAATGTGGGAGTTTGGTGGTTCAGGTGGGAAAGGGTGGACTCTTCTGGACAGATGTATGTGGAAGAGGACCAGATGCTGTTACTGCAGTGTCGCACCTTGTATATGTATCCAGGAGGTCAACAAACTGTTACTTCTCTGAGTTATTCCTTGCATTTTCTTGGCTAACTTAGTTGATTAAATAGTCTTGTGTTTTTAAAAGGATCCATTTCTAATTCAACTACGTACCTTTGTGTGAAGTTGGCACTTCGAGTGTGAGGTTCCCAGGGCAGAAATGTGAGTAGGAAACTTAGCTTCACCACTGGAGGCTGGGCAGGCCATTGGGCCTGCTTGATGGGAAGAAGTGCTCACACTTGAGCTTTTCTTCCCATTTAAAAAGTATGAAATTGTGAAGGTACGTTCTTGGCCATCTCACTGACCTGAAGATCAGTGAGAAATGTGGCTCTTCTGCAGGAACATGGGAGATGCCTGGTGTCTGGACTGCAGGAGAGGCTCAGACAAAACTGGAGTTGTAATTTAAAAGTTTGACCAAAACTGTTGTTACTGTGTGTATTCCAGGTCAGTATGATCCGCTGAGCTATTTCTCAGCTGCTTCTATTCTCTTCACCTCACATGGAGCATGGGTCTGTCTCACTCTAGGAGTTCCTTTTTTTCTGAGCTTATCCTTATAGAAAGATGAATCTGAATTCTTGCCATTTTCTTCATTGTGCTCAAAATCCTGCAATCAGACCATTCTATCAAACATACACTGTGTTTAAGTTTAACCAAAGTCTGTGAGAACTTGAGCCAAAGTTCAAGAAAGTTGTTTCATAATACTGAAAAGGATCTACTGTTCACCAGTCTTGACTGTTAACCAGTTTAATTCTCAGTGGAGAAGTTATGTCTTTAGGTATTGCAGTTTAATATATTTCAGCAAAGGCAAGGGGAATAGCTTGACTGGTGATCAGGCAAAACAGCTTTTTAAAATTCTGGTGAATTTCAAAGAGAAAGAATCAAAAATATATATGCATCATTTTTCTTAATCTTGCAGATACTCCTTTTCCTGATGGAACTAGTGAGAGACAATTTTAATTAACCTTCTCATTTTGAAATGTTTACCTTTGTCCAAGTCCCCAGTTTGAAATCGGTGAATATAAAGATGAATTTTTTTTTTTTAATACTGGCTCATTTAGTAGATGATATTTTCTGAGGAGATGAGATTTTATCCACACATTGGATGTTTAAGCAGCCGTAAGTTCAGCTGTTACTTGGTTAATGTAAATTGTACCATTACACTATTAGATGATATCTAAAGAAACTGCTCTCTGTCATCATAGTAGTCTCAGTCCTTGTGATTATATAGGGGTTCATAAATAGGCTTTAACAGGAAAAAGAAATCCAAGACCACTACAGAAAGCACTTAATGGCCTAATATTTAGAATTATGGCAAAAGAGGTAGTGGAACATACATTTCTCTTTGGCTTCAAAGCTGAAGTTGTAGACTGGAATGTTCTGTCCCGGAAAAAAAAAGGGTGTGGGGAGGTGTATAATAATAATTGTGGAGGCTTAGAGCTTTGTCCTCTGCCAGCTTCACCCTGTGAAAGAGCAGTGCCGTTAGTCTGTAGCAGCAGGGTGTGTGCTTCTGTGGCTGGTGGTAGTCTGATGTGCTGGAGACAGACAGCCCAGGAGGCCTTCTGCTCTTGTGTCAGCCCCCTAACTCATGATATCCAGGAGTAACTTCTCTGTTCCCTGATCTGATATCATAGTAATTTACTCCAAAGCAGGGAAGGTTTCATGATTATTAAGAATTTTAAGTGACTCATACAGTAGTAAAAATAAAGAATATGGAGTGTAGCTTCTGTTTTCAATAGGAAAAATACGATTTCACGATTGTTGTTTAGAAATAATGGTAGCTAAGCAGTTGTCAAAATATCCCTCAAACTGGAGGGAGTAAAGAAGCTATCTGTTACAGAACTGACAAGGGTAAAACTCAGATCTGCTGGGACACAAAATGTGTGCCACAATAACAATTTTGATTAGGACGACTGCAGTTTTGACTTACCTTCAGGTAGTTGAACATCATTGTATGATCTGTAGGATGACAAATGATGGGAGCCACTCAGCCCACATTTCTACTGCTTGCAGCCTGTGCTGTGCTGAGTGCTGGCAGAGTGAACTCAAAATACAGAAGCAGAGCACCTTTCTAGTTTGTGCCATAAAGTGCAGAACAAGGGGAAAAAAATTAATGTACTAGTAGAGTGTTGCTAATAATGTGATGGAGTAAGAGTTCAAATTCCTGAAGTTGTTTAATGAATGTCTTTTCTAAGATGGTTTGCTGTTATGCCTTGCTACTCAAGTAATGAGCATATTACCTGAGGTTATTTTTCTAGGTTTCTAGGGGTGAATTTTAAGGATTCTGGAAATGTATAAATGAGCACAACTAGCACTCTTGCTGATTTTTGTTTGATATTTTTGTAAAGGGGTTTTTTGAGTCAGTCAAGTTATTTTGGGGAATACTTTTCTACATATCTTACAGGGAGGACTGCAACTACATACCTACTTGGTGTAGTTGTTTTCCTTGAAGTGCTTCATATTGGTCCTTTTTTGTCATTCAACTCTATATGTTAAAGTATTCTTTGTCTTTTTCAAATATATGGGGATGGTACCAGCACACGCCATTTCCTGTCAGTTGTTCATAACTCCAAATCTGTCAAGTCGAATGGTAGCTTGCAGTAAACAATTAATGAGATTTCTGTTCATAAATCTTGAAACTCATGTTATGTTGTCATGAGCAGTTGTTCGTTAAATAAGAACTGTAAAAATACTATGAGGTTTATTTTTTTCTCTATTATGCTGCTCCAGGGTCTTTCATTTAAGAGTTCCTGATGGCAAAAAAGAGAGATCTTCTTTTAGTTAGAGATGCATCTGATGAGATGTGCTCTCCCTGTTATGCTCCTTGTGGTACTTGAGTTACTCCCTGCCCCCCCCCCTTCCCCCCTTCTTTCTTTTCTTTGACTGCAGTTCACACCAAACACAAACTCTTGAGTTACATAATATAGCAAAAGAGTTTTATAGAAAAAGTTTTCATTTTCAG
This sequence comes from Todiramphus chloris collaris, assembly GCA_025345505.1. NCBI lineage: Eukaryota > Metazoa > Chordata > Aves > Coraciiformes > Alcedinidae > Todiramphus > Todiramphus chloris. The sequence goes on along the minus strand of JANVCC010000019.1, from coordinate 3,294,755 downwards.
TGTCTTTTATTTCTGCTTCATAACCTACAAAACATCCTTTTAGCGTAGGCTGTGGTGACAGGAGGTTTTTTATGCTAAATTGTGACTAGGCTATGGCAATACACTGTGTGTATGTATGTACAGAAAAATATACAAACAAAATTCTGGTAAGCATATGCATTCAATGAAGGATGATAAAAATAGTGGTTTGTTTAGTTTGTGTAGTTTCTATCAAAATAAAAAAAGAATCTTGTCTCTTGGAAGATACATAACAAAGTTTAAAGATGGATCTGAAATTAAATTTCAATATAATTTGGGGTTTTTTTACTTATAGCCTTCTTCTTGAATCTCTCTTAATTCTGTTCTTTGGAAGAAATAAGATCTACATTTGGATTTCCTGTTTAAGCAGGACAGCTGGGAAATTGTAGAAGGACTCCGTGGAGCAATGAATTGTACCCAGGAGCCACAGAAGCAGGAGGGCTGCTTGCTGAAGAAGAGGAAATGGCCATTGAAGGGCTGGCACAAGGTAGGAAAGGAATGTGTATCTGAAAGCTGGATGCCATATGAGTTGAACTTGCTTGCTGTGGTTTTGTAGCAAAAAATTTACTTAAGAGCAGAAAAAGCATTCTGCAAAGAAATATTTGAGGGGGGGGGGGGGGGTTGCATGGTGTTGTGTTGTTTTTGTTCAGGATTTTTAGGCTGTGTTGGTTGTATTTTAATTCTCTGCATTTCCCATTACAGAGGTACTTCTTTTTGGACAGAGGGATTTTGAAGTATTCTAAATGCCAAGCTGATGTAAGTGATCTGAACCTCTTTAAGGTCATGATAGGGTAGCAATACTATTTTATTCAAAATAACAATAATTCCATATTGTTGGCAATGTGAAATAGTGTTTTAGCAGTTCTAAACAGTGGGTTGAAGGGAGGATAATGATGGTTTCAGCAGGTAGTATCTATCCTTTTGCTTTATTCTGGAGTAAAAAGTACTGGTTTTACTTTTTTGCAGATAGAGAGAGGGAAACTTCACGGTTGTATTGATGTTGGACTTTCTGTTATGTCTGTAAAGAAATCAACAAAATGTATAGATTTGGATACAGAAGAGCAGATATACCATCTGAAGGTAGGTCTTCAAGACTGTTATAACTGTACTCCCATGACAGCATCATTAGCTGTGTATGGTGGATACTTTTTAGTAGCAGGCCTGTTAGTTACACTTGTAACTTACTTTCTAGTCTCATCAGACTAGTTTACATGCTGTAACTTGAGAGGCCTTATTGTACTGTTTCAGGGACAATAATCCTTTTCTGAATAGAAACTCTGAAGGTGCCTCATGTTTAGCTGCACTTTTTCACCCAGCACTTCTTTCAGCAAAGGGTATACGCTTGTTGCATAAGTGCTTTTATTTTCAGTACTTGTATCTTGCTCTTTGTCTCATCTATAGGAAGTATTTTCCACAGTCAAATGTGTAGATCTATCTATCCCTGGGGAAGAAATTGTTTTATAATGTATCATCAAAATAAAATTTCTATTTGTGGTTAGTTAAACCTTGACTAAACCTTAAAAAAGGTAATTAAGAAATGAGAAATTAAATGCTGGTTTTAAACATTATTTACATTGTAGTTTTTTTTCCCCCCATCTAGAAGTTGCTAAGTGTTGTGCTCTGCACTGCAATTCATAACTATACTACCTGAAGTTTCTCTCTTTCTTGACTTTGTCCTGGTATTAATTTTCTGTCATGCTTAAGCTCATACAGTATGCGTTTTAGGAGGAGCATCATTAGAAAAAACTTTCCTGGTCCTTTGCCAGTAAAGGTCAGCCAGGCTAGCTGTCTGATGAGTACAAAATATCTTAGTTTCTTTGTTAGTGAATTTGACCCTACATGTTAATGTTATAAACACTGAAATTTTGTGTAGGTGAAATCTCAGGAGCTGTTTGATGAATGGGTAGCAAAACTTCGTCATCACAGAATGTACCGTCAGAATGAAATCTCCATGTTTCCTCATGACGTCAATAATATTTTCTTCCCTGTGTCTACTACTGCGGACTCTGTCCCTGGTTTCTGTGACTCTACGCCAAGTAGAAAGGTAGTATTATGATTTATAAATAATGAGCTTTCATCGGGGATTAAATTAGTCTCATTTGTGTTTATTAAGTAGAAAGCATAATGGAAGTTTGTGGTGGGGTTTAAGTTATGACCTAAAATATCAGGAGGAAAATTATATTGATTTACTCCCAAGCAGTTTTCTCTATGATGCTATTAAATTTCATAATGTTCTTTCATTGTTTTAATGCAGTAAATTATGTTTTCATGATGACGTTTAAAACTGCATATGGAGTTAGAATCCTTGTAACTTTTAGGACATACATCACTATTTGGCTGATATGTGGGGGTGCATATTAGCCTAAAGAGTACTCAGCTAGATTTCTTTTTTCCTTTTAGCATTTTTTCATTTATCGTTTAGCTAATAAATCCTTTCTCCTTTTACATTAATGAATCTGACTGTGCTTACCTGAGGAGTATATAGGAATCATACAAGAGCCATCTTGTGTGGCCACTATTTATGTTTTTAACTGAGATAGAAGCATTATTCAAACCAATCCAAGTACCATGCTGTAGGTGTGTGTATGGGGTCTGGATGAGTCCAGTCAGTTGTGTACTTCTCTTTAGGAAAAATCTGTGACTGTTAGTTTCATAAACAACCTGACAAATGCTCAGTCCAACACCATAACTGGATTCTTCAGTTTCACAGAAGAGTGATTGTGTTCAGTGCCTGAACACAACCCTCATGCATTCAGCAGTCTGCATATTGACCATATCTCACCCAAAGAAACTCTTCTGCTCCAGTTCAGAACCAGTGATGTCTTTTGATAATAACGTCTTTTTAGCAATACTGTGTTACTTCCTATAACTGGAGTGGCTGTCTGTTTCTGTCAATGCCAGAGTGTCTCCTGCACAGCAGTCACCTTTTTGTTATGCTCCTATCTCAAGTTCTCTTTTCTCTGGCTGTATTGCTGTACGATCTGAGTGGGCTTGTTCCCCAATACCTGCAGTTCATCGCTTTGGTAAGACTATCCTGTAACTCAGTATGAGTTCTATCAAACAAAAATATGTGCTTGAACAGAGCAGGCAGCTGGAAAAGCAGTAACCCACCCTGCGGGAATAGGGCTGCTCTGCAAAGAGCTGTCTGCATGCTTTCCATGGTGCCAGCATCTCTGTGGCTGTGACAGCCTGCTTTTCTGAGGCTGTGTATGCAAGGAAATGACAAACCTCCTGTGGCCAGTTAGTTCTTTTCTCTCAAAAGACAGCAGGAATAGAAGGGGAGAAAAACATTGAGGACAAGAGTAGAATTGCAAAGCCTGTGATATATCTATGGCTGTGCTGTCTCAAAAAACCCCCAAAACAACGAACAAAACCCAAAAAACCCAAACAAACAAAAAAACCAAACCCCCAAGAATCCATGTGACCAGCATACCTAGAATGTTTGCTGTCAGAAAACTAACCATTTCTGCTTTGTCACAAAAGACTTTAATTCACTTCTAATTTATTAATCCAGATTTGCACTGCAAAGAAGCCCTACTTATTTTCATGTGAAAAATAGAAGGGGATAGTTCATAAGCTGCAGCTAATCACCTTACCTCTGCTGAAGCTAAATGGAAGTTTGCCAATTTACACCAGCCCTAGCTTGATGTTAGTTGATACCAATGCAACAGTTAGGTTATTTTGAGAAAAATACATTGAGTGAACTTTGCATTGCATTTTATTTACTTTTAGAAACACCTCATTGGTTTTCACAATTGTTTTCTTGTTTTTGTGGGGAGGTAGGTGTATGTATCTGCATACATTTATGTGGAATGCTTGGATTCTAAGATTTAGCCCTGCTGATCAAGAGCAAAACTATACTAACTGGAGCTACACAGACTCTCTTGCTTACTGGCAATGCCTGCTTCCTTCTTTCCCTCCTGCTCACATATGTGAGTTCTTGAAATGTTGGTTATAGATGATAGGATAAATGTGGGATTTGTTCACAAAATGCCAGTACAGTTGCTCATCTTTGAATTCAGTTTACTTGTGCTTTTAAAGCATTATTATTTGGGTATGCTTATATTGATGACAAAAGCTCATATGGCTTTATGTAGGAATAAAACTGCTAACCTACATAGATTAATTTAAAAATAAGTGTGTTTAATATTATTGCATAGTGACTATGTAAATTGACACAGTATTGAATGACCTCACATGGATAGTGCATCTTATTTTATTCTGCAAATCAGTTTGGAGCTTACATTGTAAATTAAAAAGACCATCTAAAGAGCCTGCAACTGACCCCAGGAGCCCCAGACCTCTGAGGCCCCAGAGGAAGTCAGGATTAAGGAAGAGTTTGCCTTTTTCAATGATGACTGTGTTAGGGACCAATTCAGTAATCTGGACGTCCATAAATCCGTGGGTCATGATGGGATGCACATTCAGGTGCAGAGGGAGCTGGCAGAGGTCATTGCTAGGCCACTCTCTGTCATCTTTGGTAAGTCATGGGGAACAGGAAAAGTGCCTGAGGACTAGAAGAAAGCAAATGTCACTCCAGCCTTCAAAAAGGGTAAGAAGGAGGACCTGTGTAACTAGACTGGTCAGCCTCACCTCCATCCCTGGAAAGGGGATGGAATGACTTTTCCTTGGAGCTGTCTCTAAGCGTATCAAGGATAAGAGAATCATTAGAAGCAGTCATCATGGTTTTACCAAGGGGAAGTCATGTTTGACTTCTATTAGTACATAACCAGGTGGATAGATGATGGTAGAGCAGTGGATGTGGTTTATCTTGATTTCAGTAAAGCATTTGACACCGTCCCCCACAGCATCCTCACAGCTAAACTGAGGAAGTGTGGTCTGGATGATTGGGTACTGAGGTGGATTGTGAAGGATAGAAGCCAGAGAGTTGTGGTCAATGGGACAGAGTCTAGCTGGAGGCCTGTGTCTAGTGGAGCCCCTCAAAGGTTGGTACTGGGACCAGGACTATTCAGTGTATTCATCAACGACCTGGATGAGGGAACAGAGTGCACTGTCAGCCAGTTTGCTGACAACACAAAACTGAGAGGAGTGGCTGACACACCAGAAGGCTGTGCTGCCATTCAGCGAGACCTGGACAGGCTGGAGGGTTGGCCAAGGAGAAATTTAATGAAATATAATAAGGGCAAGTGTAGAGTCTTGTATCTGGGAAAGAACAACCCCAGGAATCAGTATGGGTTGGGGACTGACCCGTTGGAAAGCAGAATAGGGGAAAGGGACCTATGGGTCCTGGTGGACAGCAGGATGACCATGAGCCATCAATGTGCCCTTTTGGCCAGGAAGGCCATTGTCATCCTGGGGTGCATTAGAAGGGGTGTGCTTAGTAGGTTGACAGAGGTTCTACTCTCTCTCAGCCTGCCCTGGTGTGGCCACATCTGGAATGTTGTGTTCAGTTCTGGGCTCCTGAGTTCAAGAAGGACAGGGAACTGCTTGAAAGAGACACTCTGGTCATGTATTGGCACTTAGGATGAAACATTTTTAAACTGATTTTAAACAAGATGTTGACAAAGCATGTAAGTTGTGCAACTTGCTGACATAGGTATTATTAAAGATGAAAGGTTTAGTGAGGTCTAAAAATAATTAGGTGTTAGAATGGCTATTATTTGTAGTTACATTAGAGAAGAAAACAGCTTTATAGGCCACAATCAACTGGTAATGGTATTGCGTAGATGTTTCTTCCTATTGGAAACCCCGTAGTTGTTCTGCTCAGTTAGCTCTGGCACAGAATTTCCGGCATCTCCTGAAGCATCTGACTGGGCATTCTTGAGAATGAGAAGTTGAAAATGGTTGTGAAGACATTGTAAGGGCATAGTATTTAGCCGGATGAGGTGTGTGGTCACACATGTATTAAGGCCTGTCAAGCCAAGTCCAAGCTAAAGTCATACAGCCTTGAGTAAAATTTTTAAATAACATCTAGAAGCTCTTGCTTTCTTCACTGAAAAATAGCTTTAACAAATATATGCATGCTACATTTAAGTTACTTTTGTGGCTTCTTTGGGGAGCATGGAGAAGGAACAGTATATCGGACTTTGGTCCTGTGCAGATATGGTGCTTTAATTGTAGTAAGTTAATCTGTGCAAAACTTTGCTATCCCTCAAAATTAAGTTTTCAGCAAATTTTTATGGTTATTTCACTATTTCTACTGCTTGTGGTCAGCAGTTATGTTAGATACCCTGACATTATGACCAATGACTGTACTCTGAGTCTAGTTCACACACTTTTTTTCCTCTGTGTTATTGATGCCTTCAGTCTTTGTCCCTGATCATGGACCTCAACTGTTGGTTGTCAAAATTTGTGCATGCACCATTAAAATATTGTTTGTTAATGAATCACTACTACTTCTTTGGAACAGGCAGGCAGCTTGACCAAGCAGAATTCGTTGTCAGCTGGAGGTAACTTGTCATTTTCCTTTTCGAGTAATGAGTCCAGGATTTCATCTTGGCTACAGTCTTCTGAAGACATGGAAAAATGCTCAAGAGGTAATGACATTTGAAGGAAGTTGAAAGTAGACTAATATTTCCCCTAGCTTTTCTTGACTAAGAGAGTACCACACTGTAAGCAGTTAGGTTTTTTTAGCTTTCTTATGCTGGGTAATCAAAATAGGAAAGCATCCAAAATCTAGTAATTTAAAAAGCACTAAATCCTTGTACTATAAAGCAATTTCTGTTTTCATGCTTTTCTAAGAGCATGAAGATCTTTCTCATCTCAATAATGTCTCTGTGATGCTTATTTGGTGAAGCTTTACCTCTTGGTGAGCTTCAGCTCTAATCAGCTCTCATCAGGAGCCTGTCTAGCTCTGAATGTACGATTCAGTCTTGATGCCTGCTCATTGTTACTGTGAGGGGCTCTAACTAGTCTGAAGCTGCAGTAATGATCACACTATTTTAATTTTTCTGCAACCAGCTAGGATAAAATATCATGATCGTTATACACACCAACTAGATGCATTTCAGTATTTTGAATCTGAACTTGAAGATTTTTATCAAGCCATCTAATAATGTGCTTTCAGTTAGTGAATAACTTGGGCTAGCTATAATCAAAATAAGACTAATCTACAAATTAAAAAACTTTCAGTGTGTCTGTTACTTTAGGGCAACTGAAAAGTATTCTCTTGTTCAAAACAGACCTCTCCAGCTGTCACACATATTTACTGGAAATGAACCAGCTGTTACAGAGCATGGATGTTCTTCACAGGACATATTCAGCGCCTGCTATAAATGCTATGCAGGTTTGTTGTTTAAAAAACAAAGTTAGTTTCTCCTTGAAATTCCAAAAACCAACCCCGAATCCTAAAGGATCAAGGTATTTCTTAGCTCTGCTAGTTTTGTGGCAGCCTGTATTATTTTTGTCCTGTGTGTTGTTAAAAGGTTGGATCTTTTGAAAGCCCAAAGAAGGAGAAGAGAACACACAGGAGGTGGCGATCCAGAGTTATTGGGAAAGAGGCTAAAGGAACATTACAGGTAAATCCAGACCTTTCAGTGCCCATCTTTCTCCAAATCTTAGTTGTTGATCACTTTGACCAGTTTAGAAACTATGAATCCTTTCTCAGTAGTGCCCTGTGCTAGCTCATTTCAAGTGGTAGCATATCAGACAAATGCAAATATGTTGTCATTGATATCTGCAGTAGGATCTGTGCTGTTGCCTTCAGGAGACTGGCTGTGTTTGTCACCCATATTTTCAATCTGCCTCCAGTTTTGGCGGTTGTGGTGGTGTTTTATTGTTGGGAGTTTTTGATTTTTTTTCTTATCAGTACAGAGTTTTGCACATTATCCAGATCATTTTGTACACATCAGTATCCAGAAGCTACTTGATTAGATACTTAGAAGTGGGGAAAAATATAGTATAAGATATGCTACAGCTCTCAACGGTCTTGTTTCTTGGAATTCTACCAAATCTCCAATTATGGTATCTTGGGCAAAGTTATACATATGGTTTCATTTGTCTGGTGTCATCCATTCCAAACCTATTGGTAATGGACAGTAGTTTTTCCATTTTTGGTGTTTTTAACGTGTAACCCAAGTGGGTACCATAAAACCATTTTCTTTACAGTTTGCACAGACATCACAAATAGCTGCTCTCCTTACAGGTGCCTTCAGTATTTTCTGCCCCTATGAGACTGCATGCTTCCAATCCGAACTTATCTACAATAGATTTTGTAGAGGAGAAGAATTACTCTGATGGCTCTGAAACATCATCAGAATTTACTAAAATGCAAGAGGACTTATTTCACATTGCACATAAAGGTAAATGAGATTTTGTGTCTCATCTGTTTTTATAGCATCACAATGTGAATAATGGTGTGACTTCTGAGAATGCTTCCTATTTAATGTTTAGAAAAAGCAGAAAATACCCTCCCTTCCTTTAATTCCCTTGAGGAACTGTGAAAGATGAGATCTTGAGTCATTTGAAAAAAAGTGTCTCAGTCATCACTTTTTTTTTTTTAATGTAATAAAGGACAGGGCTTTATTTTATGTGCTAAAAACCTAGATTGTATTTTTTTTTTTTTGCCAGAAGGTAAAAATCCTAAAATCAGTTGCCATAAACACAACAGCAGATTATACTCTTTTGTGTTTACATGTGTATGTGTGTATACAGGCACACGTTTTGTTTGTATGTTTGGTGTGCTTCACTGTATTTCAGAGTCAACATTTGTTGGTGATGCAAGGGTTGCTATGGCAGTAACCTATTTTTAGTGGTTACAGAAGAGTAAAATCATGTAAAGCAGCCAGAGAGGCAGCTTGATTCGAAATGTTTCTTCTCTCAAAATCATTTTTCATTAGCAGTGCTTTGCTCCATCACCCTCACACCAGAAACATTTTTATTGTTTAATTGATCTTGGTAAAGGAAGGCACTTAAGCATTTTTATCTGAAAAACTTGGGGAAGTATTGACTTTGACCCCTTTTGCACAAGATAATTGTTGATGTTATCAGTAAGCATTCTGTGCTTGTTTTTCCCCTCAGGTGTTCATATATCTTGATTCCATTACGCAAGGAATATATCTCAGTAGTATTTATAAAGTCAATTGTAGTCAAAACTAATGTATGTTTTCCAAAAAGAGGAAAGACATGGGGATGGGCTGCAGCTGGAAAAGTTGCTATTAAGCAGAGAAAAGAAGTCACCTATTCAGGATCATCTTATGTGAAATGTCCATGTTGAAAATTTTGGTTAGATTGGCTCATGCGTTTGAAGGGGGCAGTTGACTTGGTACTATTTAATACAGTATTGTTTTATTAAGAGTAGAACAAAATGGTTTTATACCACTCTTCCTCCAAAACATGGTAGTGCAGAAAAATTTTTACTTTAGCTTTTGATACAAATTAAATAGAAAGTAATACTAGTACTTTCACATTCTTGAAACTTCAAGTTGGTATACAACTTATTAAATGACATTTAAGGTCATTGGAGATTCAGGTCATGTCATTCACATATGAAATGCTAACAAAATAGATCATACATCTTCCTCCCTATTAAAGTTTTCTTCAAATAGGTTAAAGTATAGAATTAGCTTTGGTAGTGGTTTGCAGTGTTAAGAATATTTTCTCAGAGGAGTAAATTAGGTTACATCAAATAATCAAGGAAGTGACGATGATTCAGGTTAACTTGGAGTGGATGATTAGAAGAGAGGTATCTAAGATTTCTTGTTCTTTGCCTTATCCGTGCATCCAAGCTCAGATTTTGTATCCCCATTTCCATGTAAACGGGTACATTTCTGCACTGGCTGTTCTCGTTGTATTACAAGGCCTTCAGAAATCCTCTAATTCATCAGTTAGCTAAATGTTGAAATCCTTCATAAAAAAGTATTTCTCAAGTTTTTATTCCTTGTGGTTAAAGAAAAGATTAAAAGTCTTAACAGTAAAAAAAAAAAAAAAAGAAAGTGCTTATCTCCTTTAAAAATCTAGTGATTTCAAAATTGCATGATCTGTTGTCTGATTTGAATGTTTCAGGCTGGTGATGCTGGCTCAGGAAGTAGTAGAATTAGCGTAACATGCACAGCATTCAGGATCTGACCCTTTGAGTCACCAAGTCATCTAACAAGCTGAAATTTCTTTATCCCAAAAAGATAACAAAACTCAACACCACATTTGACTTCCTTGTGGGGAAACTACTAACCCTATAGCTATGGCACAGTATGTGTTATAGCTGGTTTTTTTTATTGGTGGTTTATTTTTGTGGTTTTGGGGGTTTTTTTTTTCCTATTTCATTTTTTAATTCCCTCTCTTCTTCTCCCCTACTGGAATTCTTAAAGGAATGTGGAATAGAGTCATGACCATCTGAAGACTCAAGCTAATTGGGAAACAAAAGCAAGTGAACAGCAGATGTGGTTAGTTAGCTGTGTTGCCATCTGTCACAAATAATCAGAGTAATTTTGACTGTGGCTAATATAGTCAATATGGTAGCATTCACCATAAACATTTCTCCTACTAAAAAAATCTACCCTGTAACCTTGATTAATATTATTTGGTTTTAGTAACCCACCCTGGATCTCTCAACCTAAATTCTTGTTTCTGTCACCATAAATGATATTTCATTGAAGTTCTACATAATTGTTTTGTATACAATTGGTGGCTGGTTTTAACTGTCACTTTTTATGAAAACATTGTTCTAGTTTACTTCACCTTGAAGACAGCTTTCAGCACCATATCTACAGAGAGGGAAAAGCTGAAGCAGTTGCTGGAGCAAGACGCATCCTCATCTCCATCTGCACAAATAGTTGGCTTGAAGAATGCCTTAACATCCGTAAGTGACATGCTGAATTCAGTTCAGCAAGCTCCATTATCATCAGATACTACTTTTATGTTTTATAGTAGTTGATTTCTGTTTCTTTAGTGTCTGTTACTGTGCTAGAATTTGCAGTATTGAATCATAGTAAGTTGTTATATATGGTGCTTTTCAAAGACTCTTTCCTTAAAGGTATTGTGAAACGACTGCAGTTTGATAGATTGGCTTAGATATATGGTATAAGCTGTACCGGTAATGCTCTGTGAATATGAGTCTGCTTTATCTCGAATAATACACTGATTAATCACTAAGTTCTGGTAGGTTGTGGGCTTCCTTTTCCTAATCAGCACTCAAGTATTCACTGTATGACTGGGCATAAAATAAAGGCAAGAGTGGCTGAAAGAACTCAGCAGTTCCTTCTAGTGCACTAGAACTTCAGTATGCTGCACTAAGTCACTGCAAAGCAAATTCAAGTACAGCTTGTTTATATTCACTTCCAACATTAACAGCAGTGGAGCTGTTAGAGCAGAGTTCTTAATGACAAGGATTGTGCCCTTCAAAAAGGTGGGGTGTTTTGATTGGTGTGCTTTTTGTAATTGGTTGAGACCAGGATTTTCAAGTTGGTCATGTTTGAACATATCAACCAGATAGTGATCTGATTTCAGAGCAATCATCGGGGTCGTCATTACCATGGGCTTCAAATGTCATTGTTTATTGCAAATTCCTAATCAGAGGCAGGGAAGACTCTCTGGCACTGTTAAATGTGATATAGATCATCTTAAAATTATTTCAGTATGAAAACTTCCCTTTGCTTTACAACAGCTGTGTATGTTTATGGTGTTTTAAGGGTATAACATGCCTAGACCTTTAAAGGCTGTGGTGTCTTCATAGTATTTAGGGACAACTGAAACCTGTTGCATAATAACTATATTCAGTCACTTGCAGTTATTTGGTTTTGGCTTTCAGATGCTACACTTCTGATATTTGAATAGGTGACTTCTGTTTTTCCAGTGTTAGATGCCTACCATTTTATATCAAAAAAACAATTTTAAGACTTCTTAACTCAGTGAACACTCAGCTTAGCATGAATTTCTTTTTTCTGAGCGATTAAATTCTGTTGTCCTTCTTTATCCTCTAAAAGTCTCTTTTTAAAAAGTCATGCTTTTAGGTCTTATCCAATACTTCATAAACCTTTTGTAGCCCATGCAGAAGTCAGTTGTGAACCTTGGCAGTTTTAGGAGTGATTAATACCTGTGAGAGCTATTCTTAGCCTGCAGATCTGTAAAGCCATGATGGCAACAGACATTTTCTTACCCTCTACAGCAGAGATCCTGTAGGACAAAGGAATAAGCTTCCTTTGAAGACATATGGTAGCACAGATATGATAAGCTTGACATATTTGTAAGACTTCTTTTCAAGAGAGTCCTGTGTTGTTCATTTTGACTTAGTGTTTGTTGTTCATTTTAGTTTGCTTTCTGTACATGAGGAACAAAAAATATCAGACTCAGGTTGAAAGCCGTCAAACATAAGTCTGTTTTGCTCTCAGCCTGTCAGGGAAAGAAAAGAGAACAGATTTAAAGTGGATAAAACACCACAAAATTAGCATCTGCTTCTCCCTTATTAAGTTAGTATCCTTTAGATACACACAGTCCAAGAAATGCCAATACAGAATGGGGAAAAGTACAATATTTTTATTTTGGGGGGAGGAAGAAGATGTAGAAGGAAGAAAACAGGTTGAGCAACAATAAAAATTACTATTATAGGAACGCTGTGTATATTATTTTTTTTTGCCCTGATTTGGTGGTGTTGGGGTAACCTGACCACCTGAACACTTGACACAGAAGTAATATATGCTTGTATGGTGAATTTAGGCCACACATGTATGTAAAGTCAGAAACTACTTTTTCCCCCTCATCATCACTTTGAGCTTACTGTCTTTCCTGCCCTCAAGACTATTTCCAGCATAATTCACTGACAAAATCAGAAACATTTGGGGAACAAAGTGCATGCATAAACAGCAGTGTTCTCCACTTCCTAATATTGATTCACATCACTAAAATAGGCAGTAAGTCTTCAGTATTGTTCCAGAATTATCAACCCAATTGTTGGGGTTTTTTTCAGAGATATTTTCATGTCAGGCAGGGTTGTGTTCTCTTCCTACAGGTCTACTCTAACCGACGCCTGTCAATCAGATGCACCCAGCATGAGTAAATAAGATGTAACAAACATCAGTTTGCAGTAGAGGCTTTTTATTCTGATCATTACCATTTTAAGCTGATAGGACACAAATAGGACCTGTACCTATGAATTTGAGTCTTATTTCTCTGTCAGTGGAAGGCAAAGGGAACTGTCAGTGTACCAGGCTAATGGGAAAATCAAATGTTATTGGATATGGCAAGAATTAATATTGAGAGAGGATAGATTGGAGAGGGGTGTGAGGGGATGGAGCTTGAAAAGAAAAACGATGCACAAAATTAATTTATAATTATCAGCTTGCAAAACCTGGTAACTTGAAATATCCTTGCCATCTTTGGCTTTTTTTTTTTTCTTCATTCATGTATCTCTTCCCTCACAATGAACAAAAATAGTTTTAATTTGAGAGATAAGGAACAAGGTTTGAAGACTCTAATAAATTATTTGCTGAACGAGTACAAAAGCCTGCGGTGGTGGTGTTTGTATATTTCACTTTAAATACTCTTTGCCCCTTTTTACCCAATAAAGCCACATTCAAATTAGTTGAGAGAACTTTATATTCCCAATATTTTTGTTAAATATTCCAGGCAATAGCACAAAACACAGATCTTAAAGACCGGTTACGCAGAATACATGCCGAATCTATGATCCTTGATTCAGCATCTAATGCAAAATCAAGTCCAGATTTGGTGAAGGTGGGTATGGATTTCCTCTTTCAGTGATGTCTGTTCCTCAAGCTACCACATCTAGACAGTGCTGCATAGCTGCATCTTGTCCTGTTCTTCGTGTCTTTCCTGTGGTGTTTTGTGTTAGTAAAATGAATCTAATTTCATGGTTCTGAGTGCACTGTGTAATATTTGATTTCGAAGACTTTCCTTGTGAACAGTTTTCCTGAGCTTCTTCCATTGCTTCCAAAAAGCAACTTCCATTGCTTTTTGCTACTGGTTCCTGGTGTCCTCCCTTGCTTCAGCATGAACAGAGCTGCTGCCTTGTTACCCTCATGCTACTCTTTCTCTCCCCCTTATTTCCTTGTTAACTTTAAAGTTCTGTAGTTCTTTCTGTTGCCTGTCTGAAAATAGTTAGCCCAGAACACAGGGTACAAGTGTGGATCATGTAAGGTTTAGAACAACTGTCAGACATTTCCATGAAAGAATCAAAGAAGAGACATACAAAAGCCCTTTTGGACACACTGTTTTCTTTGTGTGAAGCCATGGAGTCTTCTACATATCCAGTTAACCATTTTGAAAGGTACTGGTGTTCAGACAGTCTTTGGGCTTGCTGCAGAATGCAGGTGAATATGGTGTATTTATAGGTCATAGTATCTATGTGTTAATGCTGCTAGTGAGGGAATCAAGAGCTGTGTTATTTCTGATGGATTTTCCTAAATGTTAACTCATACAGAAACTTCTGCTGTGCTTGTAGTATAAATCTTTCAGTAGAACTTGAGTGCATGTAACTCTGGGTGTTTTATATAATTTATTATTTCCTTTTATTTTTAAAGGCAATTTAGTCATTCTGTCTGTTTTCTTCTGGTTTAGCTTCGTTTAAGTAGGGCTGTGTTTTGGTCATATTTAGCTGTTCATTGGCATTTTTCACCTTTAAGGTAGTTAATCATTCTAATGCCTTTTGCTTTTAATCTCATGAGAATTTGAACAGCACTTAAACTGCTCTCCAGACAAGCATTAATGCATTGGGGTTTAATTTCCAGAGTTATTTTCTTATTTAGTGGAGGTCCTTGCAATGACAATGGTTTATTTCTGAAACTTGTTCTATGCACTATATATACACACACACACAAACGACAAGAATAGCTTTCAAAAGGTCCTTTGGAGGTTTCATTCACAAATTCCCTCTGGCATAGTTTGGAATTGAACTTAAGGATGAAATCACTTCTAGTGGAGAATTTTCATTTTAGATATGTCTGAGGGCTATGATACAATAGTGCTGCTTGTTAGGAAGACCAGACCACTGCACAAAACTCTGCTATAAATGATACATAAATTAGTTATCTCGGGTCTTAGCATAAGGTAAGAGTTTAGTTTGTCTGTTGGGTGGTTTATGTTGTTCCCACTCTGGCATGATAAACTACATGAAAGAAGACAACCTGAAACTTCCATGTGATAGAAATAAATACCTGCTATTCTTTTATGAGCCTTTCCTGCACGCTTTCCTTCTCAGATTCAAAATAGTGCTGGAAATAATGCCAGTAGCAATGCTCATTTGTGGAAGATTTTTGTCATTACCTGTAGACTAGTGTAACAGCCATCTCACAGAAGAGACAATTTGAGGTTTCTTCTTGTCACCACTATCAGTATTTACTCAATAACATTCCATATTATAGTAAAATCTACCATCAGAAAAGCTTTGAAAGATTTGTCAGTTTGGTTGCAGACTTGTCAAATGACTCATTATGTTGTTCTGAAAGTAACACACTACATTTCCTGCAAAATCATGATTGGGCAGTCACGGTTACAAGTTAGTAAAGCATCTCATGGAGAAAAGTTTGATTGCTGCTACCACACTCCTTTGGGCCAGCTAGCCCTTTACCTCAGTGTTGGTGGAGTTACCTGGGAAAAAAATAGTGCACAATGTTCTCCAACCTATTTACTGCATCCACAGAATGAACCAAGTCTCACTGGTCCCACCACCTTTGCTAGGCCATCTTTTTGAACTCTGCTTACGCCAACAATGTGTAGAGCTTCCACAGGAGGAGTTACTGAGATCTCCATGGCAGTCAAACGTGCCTGTAGCAGCAAAAGCAATGTCACTTAGTTGGTTTTGGTTAACACAGAGCTATCTCAGGTGTGGATACAAAGGAAAGCTTTCCAAAGCACAGCATAGAAAAATATCTAGTGAAGAGAGCAAGCTAGGAAAGCATTGCTATTACATAGAAAGCTACTTTGCCCTTCTGAATTTTGTATGTCACTGCACCGCAGGCTTTGCATCAAGCAAAGCTTGGTAGGCAAAGTCTCATTCATTTGCTAAGATCAGATAGGAATTTGAATCTAGGATGTAATATAAAGAGATGGGAGTTTTGTTCTTTTGAGGACTTTTTGATGATGCACTTGTGTATATCTGCCTAAATCACTCTAAGATCAAAGGGATTTTTTTTGTTTTTGTTTTTTTGGGGGTTTTTTTGAGGAAAAAAATCAGTGGCAGAACTGATTTACTGAATGTGCATTGGTTTTGTTTGTTTTTTTTTTTCTTCTTTTTTTCTTCTCCGTAGTCTGATTTACTTTGGTTTTAAATCCCTCTTTGAAACACATGCTACCTTTCGCTAACTCGGAGAGGAGCATGTGCAGTCATCTCCCAGTGTTTTACAGCCCTTTAAATTATGTGACTGTGGAACTGCATGCATGAATGACATTTGTAGTACTTCTCTCAAAACTTTTTTTTCTTCTAAACAGGAAAATTCAAGAGAAGAAAGCCGAGGTCTGGTTCACCAGGTCTCCAACGAAAGCAGGCTGTCCATAGCTGACTCTCTCACAGAATTTTTTGATGCACAGGAAGTCCTACTGTCCGCTAGCTCTTCAGAAAATGAGGTCTGAGCATTAAAATTGGCATCATTCGGATGTAATTTTTTATCTGCTGCTTGATGTGTAGTCTTTCTGAGTGCTAACTGCACATCAGATGACTGCCAGAAAACAAAAATTTTCAAATAACTTAGACATTAATATGCCATGTGTATTTATTTGTTGTCACTGCCTCTTAGTAAAATGAAACAATTATGGAGAAGTCTTCTATGCACATTGAGACAAATGGCAACTTGGGAGCTAGTGTGCATCTGTTGTAATGTCTACCTTGAGTTGTTATACAGGTGCTGAAGAAATTGTATCGTAGAAATATAATTCCATATCTGCCACTGTGATATCTGTAGGTACCTTGGCAATGATGCCATGTATATAGAAACATAATAGCTCATTTTGTTACCTCCCTCAGACTACATAAAAACCTTGGCTTTTGATATGAGGAAAGCCTTAGCCATGGGGCCAAGAAAATAAAGCATGTCTCCACTAAAATAGTTGAATTTTCAGTGATGGTGATCTCCCCCAAACTCAATTGTGTCTTTTTAGGACTTCCTAGTACTTTGATGTAATACTGAAAGACAGCTTAAACAGTTCACATCTATCAAAACAATAATTGCAGCAGAAAGTAACAATTTTCATGTGTGTACGGGGTTGTTTTAATGAGTGATGTATCTTGCTTATTTCCCCACTCCACTCAGGTATCAGATGATGACTCATATGTAAGTGATATCAGTGATAATGTCTCAGAAGATAATCTAAGCAATGACTTGGAGAACGAAAGACAAACTTTAGGTAAGTTCAGAGTTGTATTATACCACATTTTGAGTATTTTCTTTGTTTCTTTTTGTGGGGGATTATTTTTTTCTTCTCTTACTAGAAATAGTTTGATACTACAGATTTTGAGACGTAAACAGCTTGTGTTTATTCTATTACAGCCTCAGATTTGTTTTTAACAGCCCCTTCTGGCTAATTAACAGGGCCTGGGCATCATTGATTAGGAAGGATGGTGAAACACCTGTTTTGTGAGCTGCTTTGATGCAATTCCCACTCCTTTTCACTTCCTTTCATGGCCACAGTTTTTTTTCACAGTAGCAAGGTCTAGCTGATTTCTTTTTAAAGAAACTCATACTCTTTTAGTTGCTCTTTTTTCAGCCTGAAATTTAACAACTGCATTCAGAGTTCTGTTGTTTTATCAGAACTCAGTGTTTAAAGGAACATGAGAATAATCACACATTGGCAGGGCTGGTGTATGACCATAAGGATTTTTCATTGCATGTTTTAATCGTGGTAGTCTTGTTAGTGCATAGGCTTATTTAACTGTCTTGCTAATTAGAGTCAGAATCATAAAAAGAGGAAGAAGACTTGGTCATAACAAACTAATTGGCTTTGTGCCTTCAACTCCTTTCAGCTAACCACAATGTTCTTCCCACTCTATCAATATATTTTTATCTTCCAAAATGCTGAACAGTAGTTTCTTATTAGCAGCTGTTTCCTGATGTTCTCCAAGGACCAGTGGATCCCTCTGAACTTGGGCTCTGATCTGTTGTATTCTGTAACTGTTTAAAAATGGAAGGGTTTTTTTATTATTATTTTTATTTTTTATTAGGAAAGCATACAGATAGGAAAGAATATAGATTGATTTATCTCATGATCTGAAGCTTAGAAAACTGTACCAATGTGGCTCTTCATGTTATTGTAACAGCAGCTACCACTGAAGCTCTTCTGCATTAGCATCACTTCTACATGCTCCTGGCACCTGCTATTTCTGTACTTCGGGCAGCCTGCCACTCCCATTAATAGCAAACTGGAAGTCTTTTTCCTGTGGGGTTTTAGCTGAACCATAATTTGTGGGATTATGATAAAATCCTCTGGCCACTGTAATGTAGAAGGTCAGACCAGATGATGATAATGGTCTAGTCTGGCCATAAAAGTCATTTGAGTCTATCTGGAGGTCAGATGTCTTAATCTCCTTCAGTATCGTTGTTGGCTCTTGTCATAGCTCTTGCAGACCAGAACTGCATTGACTTTTCATGGGGGTAGGCAAACTTCACTGTACAGAAAACTTGGTATCTGTGTATCTTAGTTGTTTCTCTACTCTGTTTTGTGACCAGTTTACCCTTGTTAATGGGCTAGTCCAGAATATGTAGTTTATTCAGTTAGTATTCTGCTTTAAATCAGAAGCTGTCAAAGGACACAGCCAAATCCCATTTCAGAGAGCTCTTTTGAGCATGGATAATTTTTTTTACCATTTAACTCCTTCCTCTCTATATATCCCCTCATTCCTGAGGTATCTAAGGGAATATTCTTCTTCTGGGCCTCTCCTAGTATTAAACTCTTACAGGAGGAAAGTATAGGAGCCAACCTCTTAATTCTTTACAGTATAATTGGTTTGGGTAGATTTTTTTGATTCATAGTGCCCATGCCATTTTTATTCTGAGAGAAAGAGATAGACAGTAGACTGCAAATAGTCCACTTGTCCTTGTTCCAGTAACTTGGTCATATGAGATATTAGGATTTCTTGTTTGTGACTGGCAGGAAAGGTGGAAACTTCTTCCTCAAAACTTTGAGGCTGCTGATTACACTTGGAAACCTTCATCTGAGACACAGGCAGCATACCTGGCAGTGATGGAGGAGTTAGCCCTTGGAGTTATCTGTACCTGGTTACTATTGGGAGGACTGCTGATATCATGCTTAAGTCAGTGGATCAGCAGGGGAAATACAGGCTGAAATCGTGCATTTAAGGGCAATGATTCTTTGGACATGTGCAGCATGGGAAAGATGTCCTGCTCAGTGCTGTTTCAGCTCCTCCAAGACAAAACTGAGTGAGGAAAGTCAGATGAGGACAAGGGCTAAACCTGAATGACTCCAGGTGGTAACTGGTTCTAGGGTAGAAGCTTCCTAGGTACTTCTATGGATGTGTAAAGATAAAATATGTTCTTGTACAGCAATTGTATTCCTCCCTGAAACAAGATTGATGTACAGCAAAGCAAAGTAATCACTTCAGCCTAGTGCCTGTTTCAGAAGCTTGTAGCTCTATTTTGATCCTACCACAAATCATTTCATGGCACACTTAGAACTATTTATCCAGTTCCAATTACTTTGACATAGCAACGCAGACCTCATATACTCATGTCAAGGACTCTTGACATGACTTTTTTTTTTTTTAATCTTTAACAAATCCATATCTCCACAGTTGTTTTGGCTTTTCCACCTTTTAAAAAGGCCATTCCTTCATCAACATTTGGGCATATCTAAAAGCTAACATCACTAAAATTTTGTAGCTGCTAATTGCAATGGGGAGTGCTGAGGAACAGCCTTCACGTAAGTCTGTGGTGCAGTAAATCTCCCTGGTAGGAGTATTCAAAAAGTATGAAAAGATAGGTAGGAGTTGTTATTATGCTTGGATCTGTAAGTTATGCCTTGCTTTCTGAGAAATGTCAACTTAATTGAAGTGCTGTCAAGGAGGGAGGTTTTATGTCCCTTAAACAGATAGAAATCCTTCTCTGTTACAAATAAAACAGTTCTAATATTTACTCTCTCAAACTGAATGGAAACCCTGAGCCTTTCTTACAGACTTTAAGGGGAATGCTTCTTTTGTATCTGGCATTTACTTCAGTTAACATATACAAATTAAAATCTTGTTCTTAATTTTTTATCTTCATTATTATCGTTGTAACAGGCTTTATGTAGACCACAGGTGCAATACTTGAATGAATTGTGAGGGTGGAAAGAAGCTTTGACACAAAAAAAGCTGTTTCCGTTTTAATGTATGTTTGCAAAGGGAATAAACCTAAGTAAACAGTGAATTGACTTGTTCTGCCACGTCCTTTCTTTTCAGACTGTATTTCTGAAAGTGGAATCGGATGCAATTCGAAACGCAGAACGTGTTTGCCAGCTCCATGTCCTAATACGAGTAACATCAGCCTATGGAATATCCTGAGAAATAACATAGGAAAGGATCTCTCCAAAGTGGCCATGCCTGTCGAATTAAATGAGCCACTTAACACCCTTCAGCGTCTCTGCGAGGAGCTGGAGTACAGCGAGCTACTCGATAAAGCAGCGCATACGCCTGACCCATTTGAACGCATGGTAAGTATGTTATTCCAAATACTTGGTAGTGTTCAATATAATTAGAATAGAGTAAATAGAAAAGCAGTCTGCCAAAGAAATGAAGGTGTTCTGTTCCATTTTTCATTTTCTCCCAGCTGAGAGAAGCAGACTCTCCAAATGTGTGTCTGTACATATATACCCACTGTTTTTCACTCTAATGCATTATTTCTGTTCCTTTGTTGGGAAGCATCAAGTACCTTGCTGTCCTGCAAGGTTAAACAAAGAAGTAGCTTAGTTCTGGTTTGCAGCTTTTATTCTGTAATTTGCAACAAAAGGGAGGGGGAGTTGAACTTCCCCCTTGAGTGTGAAAGCTACAATGTATGTAACACATAGTAACACGTGTGCATAGAGGATGCTGGGTCTTCCAGGCCTGTGCTGCTGTGGTATCTTTATATTAACTAAATGAGCTCCATTTGTTTTACTAACTGCTTTTGTGAAGTTTTGGAGTTGATCCAAAATATTCAGGATCTCAAAAACTGGTCGCTGTGAAGGTATGCTTGGTACAATAATGGTGTCATCATCTGTCAGTGCAGAACCCTGAAGTCAGCATTTGTTAAAAGAACAAGAGAAAAATGTATTTCAGTTGTTCTGCTTCCAGGTGCACAAGAGCTACTTAATATATAAGCCTGTAAATCCAGGATTAAAAGCTCTCTTCTTAAATGGAAGCTATAGATTGGTCCTTAACTGAATTAAGCCTTTTCAACTCAATATATCTTATCGTAAAATGAGGTTATTAGTGAATGTAAATAGTTGCGTTATAAATACTGTTTGAAAAACCTCATGCTCCATTGTGACCCTCTGCGAAAGTTACAGTTCAGTGTCTGTTCTCAAGACAGAGGGTGGGGCTGTTAACTGTGGTTTTCTACTCATAGCTTTATTTGTTCTCTTGAGAACATGTTAAAAGAACAGGAAATGAGAAGTAGTTGTTTATATGGCACTAAAAAGAAGCCTTTTTCATCCTTCCCACACCAAATGATTTGAAATTTCCTCAGAATGGAATATTGTTTGTCTTTGAGAAATTCCTGAGGCCAAATTAATGCTAGCATTGGCATAGTAATTTCAATAGTTCATGAAAGAGAAATTCTGAAGTGGATTCAGTTTCTGAAATTGTGAAATGAGAGTGTCTACACTTTCACAAGATGAGGAAAAGGGAATGAAAAGGGAGAAAAATGGTACAAAAAGGACCTGAATTGAACAACCCAAATTGTAATTCCTCAGGTATATAGAAAGAATTATGTTTGAGTTGACTGCAAAAACTTGGAAGGGTTACCTCTGTCTCAGTCATAATCAAGAACAGTTTCATGTTTAGGTAACAGCACAGCATAGATAAAAGGCAATTCAGTTCAAACTGCATTAGAAATAGCAAACTTGGTGAAAACTGATCCAATGCTTCCTGTGCCACACTTAGGAAGAACATAGTTGGTAGATCCATAGAATCACAAACCATAACCATAGAACTCAGTTGGAATACAAAATCTAACAGTGATTTTTCTTTTTTTTTCTTCTTAAGGCTACTGCTTTGAACTGTGTATGCTAAGCTGAATGCTAAGCTACTTCAAACAGTTTTCAGAAATGCTGTTTTCAGTTGATGAAATTTGCAGAGTTTGACCCAAGTAATTCCATCCCTGGACCCTTGAATGATGGCTCTGGAAAATGAATAATGCTCTAATGTGGGAGCTAGTGCTTAACTTGCAGGAGGCATACATGTTTGTAGACTGCAAGTGATGGGAAAAATACAGAATCAGATGTCAGGATAAGAGTTTTGGGTTTTTTTTTTCCCCCTGTTAAATCAGAATATATAGCAAAAATTATGCATGTCTGCGGTAAATGAATTAATCAAAATTCCACATGTTATTCCCAGGTGTATATAGCTGCATATGCAGTCTCTGCGTATGCATCCAGTTACTACCGAGCTGGAAGTAAGCCATTTAATCCTGTGCTTGGAGAAACCTACGAATGTATTCGTGAAGATAAGGGTTTCCAGTTCTTTGCAGAACAGGTACTGTATGGTGCAACCCTTAGATACGCTACTTGATACACTGCTTAATTCTAAATGAATGGCTGGAATCCTCTGGAATTAATAGCAAAATGCAAAATTACTTCATATAACCTGAGCCCAGCAAAGCTCAAGGGATGTTGCAGAATTATAAATGAAGAAGCTTGTTTTCTGGGGAAAGTCTTCTAACTCTGGGATGGAATGTGGCAGCCAACAGCTCACGCTTGAGAAGCAAAGGCTGACAAGATGCCCACTCCAGTAACTAGATAACTTGGTTAAGTAGCGTGCAATTCCCCTTGCTGAAATCTGATCTTGACTGCAACAAGTGTTCACATTCTTGTAATTTTCTTCTCTGTGCTCAGCTGGTTAATGTCTTATTTTGTAACAAATGTTTTCATTGTTTAAGTCAATCAATCACTAATATTTTTCTATGGCACCATGAATATTTCTGCTTCCTGTTCAAATACTTTTTGTGAGCTAATCTTTTCAAAACTGGTACCACAACTTAGTAGGTGAAGGATGTATACAACCCATCAAGGTCTGAGTATTTATGAAAACAGTTCCTCAATAGGAGAATAATTATTGAGTGAAAAATATTATACATACACCAGACAAGTTACCAAAATTGCTAAGCTTGAGATATGTTAAAAATAAATAAGAGTTAAATAATCTAGTGCCTAGCAGAGTAAGAATGATTGACAACTGTCTTGTTTTGTCTATACGCAACCAAAAAAACAAAAAAAAAAAAGTAAAAAAATATTGTAGTGGGCAAGGGTGTATAACCTAGAAATTTGGCCAGATAAACCCTTCTAAGAGGCTTCTTTTAGGAAACAAAAAGTGGTTTTTCATCACCTCTGAAGATACAACATATTGTACATTATGTTTTACAACTGACAAAAGGGAGTGCTATGTGATCTTTCCTTAGTCTTGGTAAATGTCACAGGCAAGAGTAAAAATGAGTGAGAAAAAAAAAAAAGCAAACCAGTCAAAGCAAGAATCAAATCTGAAGTTCAAGTAATGTATCTGGTTCTTCCTTGTGTTACTTGCGTTCCGAGATGATGTGTATAGAGTACTGCAGTTACCAGTCCAGCATCTGATTGGAGTAACAAAGTGGTGAATTAGGGTTGGTAGTGACTGTAATGTTTGACTGAATTAAAGGGAGAGATTTTCCCATGAATATTGGATAAATCAGTACAAAAGCTACTTTTTCTAAAGAGGAAATCTAATACATGAGGCAGCTTGGCCTGTTAACTGTTGTTCTAATACATGCAATAAGTGACAGGAGTTTACAGAGTGGTAAAGTTACTCTAATAGTATGGGCTGGAGGAATATTAGGGTGGAAGGGCAGTAAAGGAGGAAAGAAATTTCATTCAGGTTGCAAGCATTAAATATTTCTCTTTGCATCAAAAACTGTTGCTTATTGCTTGTGCAAGCATTTTGATGCCTACTCTAGACAACTTGTTAGTGCAGATAGTATGTAATCCATGGAGTAAATAGGCAAAATGTATAAAATAACAGAGATTCTGTTCTATTACTAGAATGAGTTTAGAGTAACTCCACTTAGCACTATGACCTTGCCCTGGAATTATAACAGTTTAAGTGAGAGCTAAGTTTAACCCATGAATTATAGTGACATCTGGGGTTAATCTGGGTGCTGTATGAGAGAGAGAAGAGTGTTGCTCTTGGTAGATTAGCACGTAGCTGAGAGTAATTAGTATTTTTTATCTTTTTTTTTTTTATATAATAACTGAATAGGTGCAGAAAAAATGCTTGATAGCAGATTGTCAAAATCAGTAACAATGAAGAAAGCAAAACTGCATTTGAGTCATGTAGGCGATTAAGAAGTTAAATTCATAGTGGGAAATAGCAATTTGATTTGAAAATAAAGTTGCCTTTATCAAAAGAACAGTAAGTGTTCCACGTCAGAGAGTTGGTCCTGGTCAGTTGTTAGTCCTGTTCACCTAGAAAAGAGAATTGACAGCCAAGGAGGAGCAGCTGCTTTCACTGTGTGCAGTTACTTTTATTATTTACTATTTCCTTTTAATAGTCTACACTGTGTGCGTGATTATTTGCTCACAGTCCTAGCTTTGCTATTTTGGTGGTCTGCATAATTCATCTACGTGCTATTACCCAAAGGTGACAAAAAGCAGTGCACATGAAAACACCTGGAGTGTCACTACTGGAGTAGCAGGGGTTGCTAAATACAATTTCATGGATTCATTTCTCCACCCATGGTCCCCTCAGAGATGCTGGTTGCTTTCTCCTCCATCATAGTCCGGGTTTTGTGGGGTTTCACTGTACAGAAGAATTTGGCCCTTTGTTGGGGTTTTGGTTTTGTGGTTTTTTTGGTTTTGTTTATTTTATTTTTGTCTGTATGTTCAAAGTGTGGCTTCTGTTAATGCATGAAGAGGTCTTAAGGGTAAATGTAATTATCACTGCAAAGACAATGTACAAAATATATAGTTAGATTTTTGCTCCATGAACAGAATTCTTAGGCCTTTTAGAATAACTGCTTCCCATTTCTTTCAATGCTTCTTAGATCTCAGTACGTTATTAATTTCACTGACTCCCCCTTCAGGACACAACTGCAAAAGGAAAGTGAATGTTCAAACTGTGAATGCCATATATGAATGAAAAATGAAGGGGGAAAAAAAATGTAAAATAACCAAACAAAAATGACTGTTCAAGTGTTAATATGTCCATCTGTTGTTTTGTTTTGTTTTTTTCCCTTTCATGTCTTGCTATTAGGTCAGTCACCATCCACCTATTTCTGCATGCCATGCTGAATCTGTGAATTTTGCTTTTTGGCAAGGTAACTTTTCAGTCTATCACTTACTTTTACAGTGTTCTTAATATTTCCATTGCACATCTAACATGAGATATCCAGAAACTGGGAAAAGGTGAAATGCCTTCCTCAAATTGTATTAGAATGTCTTTGAGAATTGCTGACCTATACTTACTTGCGTGATTCTTTCTTGGATGTTCTGCCATTATAAAGACATTCAACTTTTTTTTAAAAAAAGCACATTAATTGGCTATTCTTTTCATGTGCAAATATCTACATTTTGTTAAAATCAGGTTTGGTATGGGGAGTGGGGGTTCTTTAGTGAAGAGGAGTTGTACCTCAAGCTATTTATAAAATGAGCAATGTAAACAAAGCTTGACAAACTACAAGTTAAATCCTGAGCCTTGGCAGATCGTGTAAATCTGTTCTGAAAATAATTTCCAAAAATGAGCATAACAGCAAGGATAAATATACTTTGTCTTTCCCTGGCTGGCGTTATTACAGTTTGTAAGATTTTGTGCTATTTGGCTACTAACATTGTGTTTCAAAAGTTGTGTGGTGGAGCTTCGCTTGCTGTGTAATGCTGGTGGACATGACAGCCAGACACCGTATCTGTGTGGTTAGGTATTTTTGGAGGGTACACAGAACTTAGCTATGCCTTTTAACTCAGTTAAAATCCTTCACCCAGATGTTTGTCAATTCACAGTGTAGCCCTATAATAACCTTTAATTCTGTTATTATTGATTCTGCTGGCTTGATTATAGTTATGATGGATGGAGCTGTACTGAACAGAAATTGGAACTCCTGGATTTCATTATCCAATATAATTCTTTGCTTTGTAAACAAATACACAGACAAGAGTCCTTTTGTTCTTAGCCAAAAAACAGAGATGACCAAAAATTTATTCACTAACCGAAAACTATATAAATAAGAAGAGATATCAGCCTGTCTTAACACCTGATAGGACTAATTTGTTTAACAGATCTTAATAACAATTTTCACTCAAATTTGCATTTAGAGAACAAAGTTCTTCTGTAAAGATAAGGGCTGAGAATTTGATCAGTAAGAGAGAGTCTGAGATTTGGTCTTGATGAGCACAGGAGATTCAGTCAGGGTACTGCAGGGTTTTGGGGTTTGGTTTTAATTCTGGCTAGATGAGCTTATGGGAGATCTAAAAAATTATTGTTTCCAACATAAAGGCAGTTCGTAAATATTGTGGCCTCTTTTTATGGGGCTGTATTAATTTATGTGGAAAGATTAGCATCAAGTTAATCGTAATGGCAGCTTGTCAATGAGGTAAGTTCTTACTGGGTGCAAAGATCTGTTCACATCATGTATTATCTTCTCAGCTGAAAAGGAGACAGTCCTCAGCAACATTGCTACAGTAATTCTGTTATCCCACTAGATATTGACTTCAGTCCATCTGTTTCAACTTGAAGAAATCTCTTGATCATCTCTAGTGAACCAGAAGACTGGGTTTTGACAGTGACAGTTATTTTTGAAATTGTTTGCCCTGAGTTGCTAAGCTTACTCTGCTTTTGCAGAGGGGTTTGGAGACATGAAGAATGGAAATGCAGAAAGTTCCAGTTATTGCAGCATCTGCACCTGAAGTAGTCTGAGCACAGCTTTGAAATAACACTTCACTTTTCTGTGCTTCCCTAAAATTTTTTTCATGATCAAGTTGCACACTGGCTCCCAAGATGTTTCCCACATACTGATCTCTGTGGCACAGCTTTCTCATAAATGGCAACATAGAACACTTTGATAATACATTTCAACTGTTAATCTCAGCAGGGTGTGCCTTTGCTCTTACTTTTCCATCTCCCTGCTGAAGAGAGAAAGCTAGTACAGAATTCAGCTCAACATCATCATACTCAAGGTAGTTTTGGATCTCTTATTGTGCAGTACAGGAATCACAATGGAACTGCTGTCACTAAAGATGCTGGCCCAGCATCCAACTTCAAAACCAAAAAAGGCAAAAGATCCTTCTCTGAAGTGGTAAGAAAAGGATCTTTTTTTCCACAAGGAATTTTGCCCTGTGTCCCGCTGCAACCTTTGAAATGGTAGGCAGCTTGGCATGGTGCAGTTCTACCACTTGCACATATGCAGAGGAGATCTGTAATCTCCTAACTATGGTTAGAGCATCTGTCTCACTGCCAGTGTAACAGCTTCCCCCCACAATTGCACAGGTGTTTTGGTTTTCCTTTTGTTAGTACTAGCATCTTTCTGAGGCTAGAGATTAATTTTTCCCTCCTTTTCAGGCTGGGCAGGGAATAGAGTAGTGTCTAGTACAGCAAGGATACTATTCCTCTGAGCTCTGAAGTTACTACAACAGTTACTGCCTGATTATCTAGCCCAATTTAACTCTGCACCTCTTCTGCCATGCTTCTCTGTTTGTGCTTCTTTCTCTTCCAGGTTTTTTTTTTGCTCAAATTCGTCTAAACTTTCATTGGGATTTCTTATCTCTTTTTGGAGAAATGATGTGAGATACGGTCATGTCTTTCTGTGACTCAGACAAAATTTTAAAAGGACAGTTAAACTCATAGAGGAAGGACTAAATCTCTCTGCAATTTTGTGTCCTTTGAAATGTTCTCTTCTTCACTATGGATGTTCTTAGATGTATTTTTGTATTTGAAATTCTGCTTTTGTTTTGGATATGTCCGCATTCATGTACTAGTAACTGAATTGCAGTGAAATTTTTGCTGTCTTAGCTTATTCAGATTCTCTTTTGAAAAGGTTTGAGAGAGGACTTTTAAACCTCTGTTTCTTTACTATATAAATAACCTACAATGTAGTGAAAAGAAAAAAGCCCAGCCAAACCATGTTCGAAGGTCCACAGCATTCTTTGAACGCTTTTAAGTTATTGCATTTTGTTATTTTGCATTTCTTGAAAATAAAGCGGATCCCAGAAATAGATTGACTCATGCATTCCTATGACTAAACCTGTCTGGTTTTTGTTCTCTTCCTGTTTCAGATGTAAGATGGAAAAACAAATTCTGGGGAAAATCCATGGAAATTGTTCCAGTTGGTACAACACATGTAACAATTCCAGCGTAAGTGCTGCAGTCGTATATTGGTGCTCGCACACAGGCACAGACGTGCCTGCACACACGGGAGCCACAGTTACCCAGAAGAGAACACGCTGTGCTGTGCCCTCTTAAACCTTAGGAAGAGTTGGTGATTATGGTTTAGTTTAAAAAGAAAGAGAGGAGGGGACAGGGAAAAAACCTAACCAAACCAAAAAAAAATCCCAACACCAAAACAAACTCACAGGATAAAATTACGCAGTAGAGGAAGCTGTGATTTTTTTTGCTTGGATATGGATTTGGAGGAGGGTTGGATGTTGTTCCTGTCTTTTGTATCTATGTTTGTACAGACTCTAACACCATGGGGTCCTGGTCTGTAGGTGAGGGTGATAACCATGATTACTGAATAAATAATTATTGTGATAAATGGAACCAGTTGCATATCTGGTGTTTACTATCCAAGGCAGTAAGCAGTCACTGTAGTTAAGTGAGTATTGATTAATTTATTATTTTTTAAAATAAAAAACTGCAATGTTCCTATTCTAGTTTGTCAGAGTGCCCATTATAGATCAACAATTGGGATCGGTTAAAATTTGGCCTATATCCATCATGTTTGCAGAACCAGAGGTTTTGTAGGTTGTATAGTGTTCCAATCAAATCTGTTTTCCAAAGACAGTCTACAAAATTATTCTGCCATCTGGAAAAAAGAAAAGAAAAAAAGAAAAATAACTCAGAAACCTATCACACATCAGACTGACTCAGCATGCCTTGTTCTCTTAAGTGGGTAAAATTGTGATATAGTAAGACAGTATCCAAAAGATAATGTATAAAATATGTGTCCATAGCAGCTCGCCTAAGCTGTGGAGTGAAAGGTCTTTAGGATGTGAGTGGGGATTCAGAGGCAAGGTAAGATTAGGGCCATAGATTAGGGTTTGTGAGGGCTGATGAACTGGAAAATAATCTGATTCATATGTGGTCTCCATGAACTGTTTTGTGTCCCTGTGTATCAGATACAGAATTGGATACAAAAAGGGTACTGAGGCTATAGGTGAAGATGAGACATCAGTGTTAAGGTTATCTTTAGAGCAAACACAGTATTTTTAGCGTGCGTGATAGAGCCTGTGACCTGCAGGTAAGGGCAAGAAAGCAAGGTGCTGTGAGGTAAATTGGCTACATATCTGCTAGTCTGTAAAAACTGTCCTTGTGCATACTCTTACAATGCTGCGAGTGAAAGCAGGTGACTAAGGGGAGGTAAAGAAAGATTCCAGTATCCCTATGGAATGTGTGCGAGGCAGTTGCTATGGGGAAACCAGTGATTTGTAAGTTTACCTTTTACCTTACCAGTAGTGACTTGGATATCAATACCCAGAATAAATTATAGAATATGTATCTTCATAAGACGTTCATTTTCTTGAAGCTTTATAAAGCTGCTTTATAGGAACATCTACTTATTAAATAAAAAGCTAATGTTCTATTACCTATTGGTATTTGCCTTTCCTTGTCTGCTGTCCTCATGTGCAACTGCACATCTTGAGCTACCTGGTGAGAACTTTTGCTCTTGCATAAAGCAGATGGATAGGCTCAGCCTTGAGAGCTTCAGCCAAGCTCATTCCACTCAATAAGTTTTCTGGTGACTCCAGTGGCCCATGTCCTTGTGTTTTTAGTTGCCACTGTGTTGCAAGCTGTGAAATGGGCATTTCAGCTATTACTTTTGGAAACTTAAGACTGGTAAAGCGAGACAAGTAAAATGAAAGTAAACTAAATTTCAGACCAAAGTTTATAGCAGAAGTGAAAGGGATTTTCTGGGAGACAGGATTGTTGTCAGAGGGGTTGGTTTTGACAAGCTGTGGGAAAAGAAGATAAGGCATTCCACAAAAAAAAAAGGGGGGGGGGGGATTGTTTTGATAGTTTTTTTCTAATCAAGATCTCTTTTTTGTTAATTTTTTTATTTTCCACAAGTTTATGAGCTCACTTGAACATGGCATGAGATTTTTCTCGTGTGTATTTCTCATACAGTTTTAAAGACCATTTTACATGGAACAAGGTGACTTCTTGCATCCATAACATCTTAAGTGGGCAAAGATGGATTGAACACTATGGAGAGATCATCATCAAAAATCTTAATGACGACACTTGCCACTGCAAACTGACTTTCATAAAGGTAATCACAGCAGTCATCACAGCAATGCTGGCAGTGCGTTTTCTAACAGACACAGCAGTGAGTGGATGCTGTCTGCTGAAGCTTAGTACAACTGCTTACAGCCTGTACTTTCCCCTAGTTCTCTTGTAATTACCTGTGATTCTTTGAGAAACTCTGAAGGAACTGCCACTCACTAGGTTAGAGTCACTCAAGAAAGAGGAGTTAAAAGCTTTTTCAGGTGATTCTTCTGGAGATGCAGAGAAGTATGAGTGTCTTCATGGTTTAGGGTCAGGGCAGCCTGCTAGATCTATAACAGACGCTCTCTGTTAACGCCCCCTCACTCCCCACAGGGGAAGAGAAAGGGAGTAAGGTAGAGAGACTTATGGGTTAGAGAAGGAAACTAGAACAGCTTTAATAAAAATGAAAGTAATAATAATAAAAATTGAATATATACAAAACCAGTATCAAACCAAACCCCCCCCCGATGCCCTGTCATTTTCATCACTGGTGCTGTGGAACAGGCACCAGGGGAGTCCGAGGCTGGGCCCAGTGGCAGATGGGAGCTGTGTTCAGGAGCTGGATTCTGGTACTGGATTCAGGAGCACACAGATCAGGATCAAAGGCAGAACTGACAGAGTCCTCCTTGGATGCCAGCCACGGAAGAAGCAAGAAGAAACCAGAAGAGCTCAGCTGAGCAGGGCTTGACCCTCCTTATCCCTCAGCTTTATACTGAATATGACACATATGGGATGGAATCCCTTGCTGGTCAGTTTGTGGTTACCTGTCCTTCTCCTTGTCCGCTCCTTCTTGCAAGTGCAGCCTCTTAGTTTTTGTACCCTCCAACGTGGTACACAGGACCCAGCAGTGGCCTTGGTCTGCACACCAATCCTTGGCAGTAACTCTAAACATGGGCTGTTAGCACTGCTGGAAGCAGACACTGTCTGTGGGAACAGGCTGCTGACTTCAGACAGTGCAGTCAGTTAGAAGAACTGAGCTGAAAAGTAAAATCACTGAACAGAATTAGTTCTGTTCTTACTCCAGCCAGGACAATGAGGAAAGGAACAAAAGAAATATGATGAAAAACCTACCCTGTGTTTGATGAGAGAGGTAGGCACAAGGTGTCTACTGACAGTGGTTTACCATATGCCTCCTGCTAACCCATTGGCATGTGCTGTGGTTGCATTCATTCACCAACAGAACCAGTGCTTATGCAGGGTGCTTCACCCAGTGCTTTTTTCTAGCTCTTTGCAAGTACTTGGAGGAGTTTAATTGAGAGGTTGTGGTGTTACTCATACCTTTTCCTTCAGTAGAAGGCGTCAAGATAGGATTTCCTCAGGAAATGGCCTTATAACTGAAATTAAAATTAGGTTCTGGCAATAGATGACTTCTTCCTAGTAAAGGAAAATGAATGAAAACCTAAAACAATGCCAGAATTTCTAAGCTGAGAAGTAGTTTTGCAAAACGTGCTAGGAGACTTACCTTAACCTGCATTTTCTGTATCTGACTGTGGGAGAAAGGCTGTGCTTTACAGAGAAACAGACTGTACGGATACAAGCGAAGTATTTCAGCACACCTATGCAGCACGACATGCTCAGCAGCAGAAGGAAAGTTTCCTTCTCTTGTTTTCCAGAATACTTTGTGCTTTCTGAGAATCATTAGGGCGAATGGTTTTTTTTATTATTTTATCTTTTTATTATTATTTATTTATTTTTATTTTCAAATACTAAGTTGAAAGTATTGTAATGTATTTGCAGAGTTGCAGTGGATGTTTAGAGTTCAAATTTTATAGACCGAGAGCCTGCAGATCTTACACCTCAGATAGTGTAAATTGTATAAAGTGGAGATTACTGCATCATTCCTTCTCTTACTCTTTTGCAAATTTAAGGAAGAGGCAGATAACTAAGTCAGTAGTCCGTGTTACCTGTCACTGGGCAAAATTCAAGGTCAGCTATGCCTCACCTAGTACCACCACCAAAAATAAGGAGAAAAAAAAAGCCAAAACCAATTCTGAATGTTAATATTTTAATAAGCCAATTCATAATACTAACATCATCTGTTTGCATATGATACTGTAATGCACACCTAAATGAGTAATTTTCATTTCAGAAAACCACTCTACAGCATGGTGCTACTGACATGGCAAAATCACCCATGCTTGATCTATTAAGCCCCTTTTTTCCCCATTGTTCCTTTTAATTCTAGGCCAAATATTGGAATCCAAATGCACATGAGATTGAAGGCAGTGTCATGGATAAAAGTGGGAAAGTTGTGCATCGACTCTTTGGGAAGTGGCATGAAAGTTTATACTGTGGGACGGCTTCATCTTCAAACTGCATATGGAGAGCAAGTTAGTGATCAGAATGGATACTGTACAAAACTTAAGATCTACTTGAGAATAAGCTTACTATTCTCATCCATCTATTAGGCTGAAACTTCTTGTTATTTCTATGTGGAATATTACACTTTTGTCAAGCATTTAAAAATTTGACCAGAAGAATGTATTATTTAACTTAAATATTATGGGAGCTTAATCTGATGTCTTCCTGCATTTTCTCCACTCTCCCTCACTTTCATATTTGGGCACAAAGTGAGTATTGAGGACTCTAAAAGGAGGGTGGGGAGAAGCAATCACACACACCCTTTTTGTGTAGAGAAGTGTTGTGTGTTTTATGTATTAAACATTGGAGAATAGCCCACAAAGCTCAGTTCTGTAGTGACAGCTGTATCTGAACTTCTCTGAAATTTGTGGGGTTTTGTCTACTGTAGTTTGAAAAAGGACCGTGGTAATTGCATGGCCTTCATCACAGTTGTCCTCAGGTTCAGATGAGGGAACAGAAATCTGTTTGGTTGCAGGGCATTTATCAGTGGGGATGTTGGTTGTCTTTTGTTACAGTAGTAATTCTGGGGGATTAAGAACTTTTTGAGTTAGTGGTTCAGAGATGAACAAGTGACTGAGGGGAGGTTGGAATTTTCCTTCTAAAGGTGATACTTTTTAACTGGAATTCTGAAATCACTCTTTTCTTTTGTAGATCCAATGCCTAAAGATTATGAACAGTGGTACGGATTTACTCAATTTGCACTGGAGTTAAATGAACTGGACCTGCAAACTAGGTCTTTACTCCCATCCACTGATACACGTTTTAGGCCAGACCAAAGGTAAGCAGCTTTAACTCTTATATATTTTCCTCAAATATTTCTAAATCTTCTGTACACTTACTTTATCTGAAGCTCAGACTATTCTGTGTAGATACCTGCAGTGCCTTTCTGTTTCTACATTAATGTGCATCTGAAACAGACATTTTAAGCACTTACCAAGGAATGATCTAGTCATTATGGACTGGTGTTTCCTAAAATTGGTTCTTGGCTGTTCTAGATAACTGCTTTTCCAAAGATGTTAAAACTTCAGTACTTCAGGTACTGGATGTTGAGCATACCGTGTTTGAACAGCTAAAAACTGAGACACTTAAAATTTCTTTCTGCCACAGAAGTTCTACTGTTGCTAACTTCCAAGTAAAATAACATAATCCAACGATGAGTCTGAGCTCGTTGTAAGAGTTACTTTTCCTTAAGTGCTTTTTTTTGATAGTGCAGTTGTCTGCAGATGTAGCTGTTTACCCTTCAAACACTGTGATCCTCCTGCTGTAAAGATTAAATTCTGGGCTCTAGAGAACCTGGAAAAGATTGAGGACAGGAAAACCAGTTGTGTTTCTTATCGCTACTGGTGCTACAGGTTTCTAGAAGAAGGCAATATTGAAGGAGCTGAAATGCAAAAGCAGAGGATTGAGCAGCTGCAGAGAGAACGACGAAAGGTCCTGGAGGAAAACAATCTAGAGCATCAGCCTAGATTCTTCAGGTACTATATAATAATTAATATATAATATAATATGTAATATAACTTACTGAAATTCTTATTATAGATCTACTTATAAAATGCCATAGAGCAGGCTCCAGTTTTTTCTAGGTTTCTCCTGTATTCTTGATTTTTGTAATTTGGCAATGTAGAACACTTCAGATTCAGTTAAAACTCAGAATTATGTATTAGTTTTTTGTTAGTGCATCCCTGAATTTCTTTCTAATTTTTGGCCTTTATGATGATTGATATTTGAATTTATGTGATTGAATTTTGCGTCTTTGATTCTTTTAAGCAAGCTGAAGTAGCTGGATTTAGCTTAACTACTTCTGCTGAATTCAGTGTGATTGCCTGGTACAGAAGCGTGCAGAGTTGGATCCTTTCATTTCCAGAGTTGTTTTTGAACACGTTTCCCCTATTTCATGGGGAGAGAATTATCATTCAGAGGGCAATTTATTTCTCCCTGTTGTAAATCAATTAACAGGAGACTTCAGACATCAAAAGATAAAAATGAGTGCTAGTGAGGACATGGCCTTTTGCCCTCCCAGCTTCTCTGTTCTCCTGAAATGAAAGAGCTGGAGCCATGGTGAACATTGTATGGTCCTATGTATCACAGTTAACAGATCTGAGGTCCTAATTTTTTCTTGATAGATAGGTACTGTACTTCTGAGGATCAGAGAAATGTTTAAAATAGGTGCAAATATGTGCAAAAAGGGAATGGCTCAGACCACTGCATGTCTGACGGGCTGGTGAGCTAACTCATCACATGTCAATCACAATAAAAAGAAACTAATGTTGCTTCCAGTGAGATAGAGGCAAAGTCTAATACTTGGTAGTTGTATATTCACAATGACAATCATGAGTAAGGATGAGGATTTGAATCCTCACAGTGAAGATTTGTAGATTTAAATAATAGAATAAATAATATAACTACTATATAGCAAAAGTGTTATCCACTGTTAGATTAGATATGAATTAGGCATTTGGCTTTTCAGTAGTGATCTCTCTCTTCAACAAGATACAAGCCTTAATTTGCCTAAAATAATAATTAGCTGTTGTGCCAAAAATGTTGCACGCTAGGTTAAAACCAGACTGATTCCTTCTGGGTATGGTACCTAATGCAATGAGTCTCACCCTTTGGCACTATAGGCTCTCTTTATGCAGTAACTGTGGTGAGCCATCTTTGATGGAGTAAAAGGAAGTTGTGCACTCAAAGCTGCCTTCAAGACCACAAAATGAACCTGGAGTGTAGTTTTAAGTGCTAAGCACTGGCATGTGACTGAAATCGGAGTGTTGATCTCAGGTGAACACTAGGATACTGAGGTGCATCTCCGAGGCTCAGTGCAGGCATGCCAGTGTGACTCGCCAGCTACGTTGCCTTGTTTGAAGGCCGTTCTGAGTTGCACTGAACCTGGCTCTTGGGCTGGATTGGGTGTCTGCAGTGTGTTACATTGCATTACACAGCATATGTATGGAAAACAGAAGCTTTACGTTTCAAGACTTTGTTTAATCTTTGATAGGAAATCCAATGATGACTCCTGGGTGAGCAATGGAACCTACATGGACCTAAGAAAAGAACCTGGTTTTTCCAAACTGGACAATCCTGTCCTCTGGTGAAAGAGGAGCTAAGTGAAGATATTATGTGACATATTCTCAGATCGGATTTAAAAGTAGTATATATAAAATACATCTGTCTATATACCCCTATATATATATATGTACACACACACAGAGAAACACACCACATATATATTTATTATATATTATATATATTTTATATATATAAAATCTCTCTACATATTATATATTATATATATATGTGGGGTGTATGTATGTGTGCCAGTGTGCATATGTCCAGAACTGCGCTTATTTTAGAACCTGATGATTCACTTCCTTTATTCTGACTGTTGCAGTGATTGAATGTATAAATACCCTGACTTCTTTTTATAAAATATTTAATAAATGGTACTGAATGTTAACAGCGGGAGGGAAAAGAGGAGCTTTTACACTACTTTTCCAATATGTAATAATATCAGTTCTGTGTTAACTTATGCCTTACTGAATTGCATTGGAGACAGTAGCATCAGCATCTCATAGCTGTGCTGAGAAACCAGAGTGCAAGCCTTAGTAACTCAAACTGTAAGTAGGCTTCCACAGTTCAATGGGTAGTTCAGCTGTCTCTGGGCTGGTATAAATTGCTAAAACAGATTATCAGCTGGTGCTGGAATCTAAGTATGATCTTTTGCTGCCTGTAGAAAAGATTTAAATAAGGATTTGTTTCTATTAGCTTTCTTCTTAGCATTATGGAAGAGGTAGTGCTGAGCTTACATCAGTGGTTCTGCTGCCTTATACAGAAACTGTACCTGGCTAAATGTAGTGCTAGAAATTCAGGAATCGCCAAAATTTTCCACTGGGAAAAATTTCCACTTCAGATTTATAGCCCCCAACTGGGCAGGAGGAGAAGATCCTTTGTATATACTGCTTGAGTACTGACTAGATGAAGAAGCTCTCTCTTTTTCCAGTAAGAAAGATCTATACAGAGCACGAAATCCTGTGCTTCCATAGCATCATTTGTTTTTATTAACCTAAAAATTGCAACAGTAAGACTTTCTAAAAAGTAAGCAAACTGATTGTTTTAAGACAAATTTTTTCTTAGTATTTTGATATTTTCTACCTCTTAAGAAATAAACAGCATATTTAAGATCTTATATTTAAAATACGACCGTCTGCCTTATGGACAAGTGTATGGAGTCTTTGATCTTCCTCTGTTTGTTTATGTTCAGATAAATATTCAAGTGTCTTGCACTGAATCAATTGCATCCCTTTCCTGTAATTTTATACATACGGCTAGATCTGTGATACTACTAAACCACAGGTCAGAAATTTAACAGGAAACAAATGTAGCAGAAGTTGCACTTTTGAATGAAGACTATTGTGACGGGTAGTATTTCTTGGTTTTCCACCAAATCACAATGCCATGGTCATGAACAGAATAATTTGCATGCCTATCTATCTGCAACTCAGTCCCGACTCGTGATTCTTCAAGTCTGTTCTGTGTGTCTGTGACTCTCTGGCAACAATGCAGTTTCCAAGTTATAGATCTACATCCTGTCACCACCACCACCACCTTTGCTTTTCCTTACGTGCCACTGTAATGACACAAAAGAAACCCATATGTTGTTGGCATGTTAAACTGGCTTATGACTGGAAAAAATTGAACATGGCATGGATAAGGGAGACTCCCAGTAGCGGAGAAAAGTTTGTAGTTTACTATGTACTGCTTTGTTCTGAAGAAAACCTATTAAAAATGGATCCATGTATTATATGTAACATGAAGGAAATACTATGAATGCTTTAATTTTAAACCAAATCTGTGATGTCAGATTAGATGAATATTTGAATTGTGTTTTCTGTTATCTTGAAACCCCATTGTCTTAGAGGCAGATGAGTGCTTTTCCACCATTTTTCACTTTGCCCAAGCACTCTGCCTCACTATCATTTCTGTCATTTCTTACCAAAGAAGTTAGCATAGTTCCTTCTATTTAATACGTCTTTTAAAGACTTGACTACCACGCCAGCAGCTTACAACAAGGCAAAGTTCACATCAGTATAAAGACAAAATCTGGGCTTTGATTCCAGAGGAAATCTTAACCTTGGGGACTGTTTGGCTTTTCAAGGCAAGTGAAGATCTCTTCATGGTTTGTTCCCTTCCTTTGGTTTATTCTTACATTAACCGTCAAAACTTGTTATAGAAATGAGTTGATATTTGTAGCTATCCTTGCTGTTGGTAATTGATACTAAAAATAACATTCATTTAACACAAAAAACAGTAAGGGAAATTCTAAAAACAACTTTTAAGAAAGGGAGCAAAATTTGTGAAGGATGCATTTAACTTGTTCATTGTCATATTTGGCAGCTACTGTGATTACTGTCTGATCTGATTGTTGGGTTTGTATTTTCTGTGAACGGATGGCCTTTCCCCAGACTTTGTCCTATGAGCTAATAGTTGATAGCATCTGAAATTAAAGGAT
This sequence comes from Todiramphus chloris collaris, assembly GCA_025345505.1. Taxonomy (NCBI): domain Eukaryota; kingdom Metazoa; phylum Chordata; class Aves; order Coraciiformes; family Alcedinidae; genus Todiramphus; species Todiramphus chloris. The sequence goes on along the minus strand of JANVCC010000019.1, from coordinate 3,256,341 downwards.
TAGAGGCCAAAAGGCAAAGTTAAAGTATTGTAATGTGTTAAAATCAGCAGGTGTTAAATGAAACTAATCTCATATTGGGTGTTCGAGTCATGATATCTGAGAAATCAGACTGGCAGTGTTGCCTTGTATCTCACAATCTAAGATGTCTAAAATACATTTGATTATTGACAAGCATTGGGCTGAGTAGTGCCTTATATAAAATTTTCTTCAGCAAAATTCCCATATCGAGAAGGTAAACATGAGAATTTTACTACCATTTCCAGAAAAATAATGCCTGAGAATAATCCAGGGCATTTCTTAAATACATGAAGCAAAATCATTACACAAGGAATAGCTCTTTTTGTAAATCTCTGATACACATCTGCAAACACAATGTAAACAGTTGTGAATGATCATCTGACCCTGTGTTTCCAACTGCAGTATAGTTGTCCCTGCTTACCATTGTACAAAAAAATTGGGCTTAGTTGTTAAACTTCTGTCAACTGTATATTAAGTGGAAGAAAATGGTCTTGATGTTACTTCTGTGTATTTCTGCATAAAGATACATTCATCATTCACAAACCTTAATATACTCTATACGGTTATTCTTGGTAAAATATGAAATTTTGGTAATTTTCTTCCTCAAAACTTTGGATGTGTTAATGAGTACAAGAATTCCATTAGCTTTCTGCAATATAACTAAGACAGGTGGTGTTTTTAATAACTGAAACCAAGGGACTTTTTTTTCCCCATTTCTACCCTGAATGGTGAAAAGAATGCATCAGGCAATGTACTGCTTCCTTTCATACACAGCAGTGATCCCCAAGATGTTTAGCTCAATGGATCAGTCTTAAAATTTCCTGATGATCTTTGCCTGCTGTTATAGCTCTTTTATTTGATGACTTTATAATCTGACTTTATAATGACCTAACTATGATTTTGGAGGGCTGCTTGAGAAGCAGTCATCTATCCCTGCCTTTCTTTGTTTCCCTTCACAAAGTAAAAAAACCTCACTATAAACTTAGGTCAAGATGATAGAGCAGCTTAGGCCTTTGGGTGTTAAAATGCTAGCTCAGTTTTCAAATTACACAGCAAAGAAATAAAAACCTCCATGGAAATAACGTTCATAGAAACAGAAATCCACAGCTCTACTTCCAGATTTGCACACTTGACAGTTTCTGATTTTGGTGAAGTGTTAAGTTTGGGATGATGAAGCAGTGTAACTTGTTTAGGAGACTACTCTTGATAGCATAAAGTGCCCTGTAGACTGAGCAGAACTGGAGCGCGCCATTAATCATTGCATTCCTTTCTTAGTCTTTGCTCTCTCAGATCTGCTTTCTGTGTTAGCTTGCCAGCACTGATCTAATTCTTTTAGATGCTTTTTGAAATACAGATCCAGCAAACTGCGTAGGTTCTTATACAGAGTTTGGAGAATTGGATGCATAGAAGGAAGAGATAAAACAGACAAAATTTTGAGAAACAAACATCCTAGAGATCAAGTACATGAAGGTCCTGAAGCAGGATTGCTGGTTTCCCTTAAAACCTGCCCCCTGAAGGAGGCCATGGTTGCGAATACGGTGACCTTATCATTTGGGAGTTTGCTGTTGAAGCCAGATCACTGTACAGAAAGGAACACAAATTCATGGGGCCAGAATGTACAACCAGGGACAGCTTTGTGACTGCACAAAGGTCCTGTGCTGGTCTGAAAAAAAAATATCCAAAAAACAACCTAACAAAAACCTCACCCTGTCCTGTGCCCCCATCTTCCCTCAGCTGTTTACAGTCCTCTGTAGGTTTTCTACATAGCACCTCATATCTAGAAGCATCCTGTTTTCTCTTTATAAAAAAATAATTCTGGCTTTTAAATGACAAATCATGTCTGAAAGCTACAGGTAAAAACTTTCCCTATAAACATTGGTGGCCTATTTCTGCATTTTCTTCCTTGACAGCAAACAGGACTTTCTTCCCCCTTGCACTGTGGAGTCAGACCACAGCCTGGTAAGGGTAGCGTGCTATGGAAATGTGCAGCTACATCTGCTCAGCATATTCCTAATGAATGTCCTTGCACCTGCTTTTGTGTCAAACTCTTGTCATCTCTCTAGATGACCAGCTTTGCAGAGCAGGAAATTTTTAGCATATCTTATTTTCTTCAATATGGTTTTATTTTTTGTGCAACTCATACAGAGGAGGCAAGCTGAAGAGGCGTGCAAAACTTGGCCCACAGTGCACATATAATAGAGAGAAGGATTAAATCCAACTTCTCCACATAACTGAATACATCTTGCAAGGGCTAGAGTCAGATGGTGGTATTCAAAGGAGTGAAGTCACAATGAAAGGGTTTTTTTGGTTGTGTTTTCATTTCATGGATTTTGGCTACTATAAATAAAATTCACAGTATTCACTAATTCATCGTTTCTATTTTCTAGCTACTGGTGGGTGCATCTTACTTCAGCAGCTGTGAGTTCATAAGAAACTGCACATATTATCTGGCTTATCTGTTGAAACTTAGTAAACGCTGTAACATATCACCAAATGTATTATTGTACTGCTCAATTCTTAGATACTGTTCTTGCTGCAGCTTTCGAAAGCAATAAGAGAAATTTTCCCCGTAAATAGTTGCCATATGTTAAAAAATTCTTTTCAGCAGTTCGTTTTTTATATGAATTGTGGACTTGGTGTTTTTGTTGTATAAAATGGAACTGTATTAAAGCTTGTGAGAATGTTTGGGAGTTGATCAGCAAGGGGTGATAAGCTTCTTCAGCTCTGCACCTTTGAGATGGTTGGCATCCTTGAGATCAGGCAGTCTTGTATTTACATTAACAGTATGTTACTAGTTCCAGTACTGGAAAAACATACCACATGTATGAGGTATTACATACACAAAGCTGCTAAATGCTGAGTTTGTTGTTTGTTTTGATAGGGCATTAGTGATTTCAGAATGAAGAAAGGTATGGTACGTGTTAGAATTATCACAGACTTTCAGATTTTTAAGAAAACTGTCTGGAGTCAGGATTATTCCTGTTTGCTGCTTCACTTGCTCCAAAACTTTGTTGTAACGTTGGAGCACCTTGATGCACAATTTGATTTATTATTTTTGTCTCTGTAATAAGTTTAGTTGGATGTTAATAAATCATACTTGCAAAAGGTCATGGAGCACCCTGACTTTTTCCCGGGGGTTGTAAGCATCTTCCTTCAGAGATTGTTAGTGACATCTGAAATAAGTCTAGCTGCTGTAGTGATCTGTGCTTTTTATGCTTGCCAAAATGGCAAGTATGAAAGAGCTTCCATCTGCTGGATGCCTTTTTCATCACTCTTACAATCTGTCTGGTAGTTGTGCAATGTTCCAGTTGTTTAGCAGTTACCTGCACACACTGTACGGCATGTCGTATGGCTGTTATGCCAGATACTGGGGCAGGGAAAGGGGTAAGCTCATGGAATGCTGTTACAGCTGGAAGTTGATTCTTAAAAGCAGTTTTCAGTAGACAGATGTGCAGCATAAATGTTGTGCTTCAGCATGAATGTAGAGACCACAAAGCACATGTTCTCCATCAAACAGCTTTTAAAAACAAGGAAACATAGTGTTTACTGTATAAAATGAAGCAACTGGAAGGAAGTGGTATCCAAGTGCTGTTTTCTCCATGAGTGAAGGTGATTCAGGACATCTCTGCCAATCAGATCTCAGCTATGGCTCACAGTCTCACCATATGTGTGTAAAATGAAATACAGAAGGATTAGGATCTTGAAAAATGTGGGAGTAGAGCGAGTGCAATTCCTGACCAACTTGTAATTCCTGACTGCGGTTCTGTGGTACTTCCTCGGCTCAGTGAGTACAAAGATTTGGTGGGAGGGAGCATGGAGCTTCCAGGAAGAGCTGAGAAAATTGGATCAATTAATCTGTTACCATGCAAAATATCCTGAGCTGTTGTACATGGCAGAATAATGACAGAGGCTGAAAGAAAAACAGCTTTTACAGTGGGCAAGAGTCACCTCCTGTTTTTTGAAAGCCAGCCATTTTGGTTCTGTATTGGGTTATGAACTTTGCAACTTGCTCATCATGGCAGTGGGAATCACTTATTGCTGAATAATTTCATAAAGATCTAATATGCTTTAATTGTCACCTGAAATAACTAGCATTTAGTTTGAGTTGCTGGGAAAACCGCAGTTTACAGAAGTGGTAATATTTTTTCATAATTCTGAAAGGGAGAGGAAGATGGCAAGGGATGCTCATTATTGTTGCCTAACCATGAACACCTAGGGCAGTAGGAACTTCTCTTACAGACACATCGATACGGAGTGAATACCTCATGACTGCCTCTGCACCTAATAACATGCCAAGTACACACAGTGTGGACAGTGCTACCTAGACAAAACAGGCTGTTCTCCCCTACAAGTGTAAGGTAAACTTGGCTCCTATAGAGCTTGAATCCGATTTGTTTTTAAGCTCAGGTGTCTGATAATTTACAGTAATCTCTATTTTAAAGTCATTTTGCTTACTGCAAAACTATTCAAACCACCATAGTGTGAGGAAAAACACTGACAGCTGAGCAAAGCTTGCGCTGCATATTAACAGATGCATCTTGGCTACTTGTTCTTTCTTTTTTAATGCCTCTGTTACATTTCTTTCATCTTACAAACATCACTTTCCATGCTCAAATTGTTGATTTTTAACTTAGACCGCCTCTAGAATTTGCAGGCTTACTCTGAGCTTTTAAATGGGGTTAAAAGCTGGTCAGATACCAAATTCTGCTGTATGCTTATGAATTTGTATCTCTGCTTACTCTGTACCAAGGGAAATATTTGAAATTGCTATGTGTAAGCTCTCATTTGACATAAATCAACATTGCTCTACAAAGCTGAGGCTTAAGTTGAGAATTGGACTCTGTGGGTTCATCGATGTAGGTTTTTTACGGACTCTTGAAACAAAAATAAATTCATGGAAGACAGGATGTTGTGTGCGAACACCAGTTCATATTTCTGACTGTAATTTCACAGACTCCAGGAATTATTTGCTTTCTCTAAATGTCAGGGCACTATTTCTCATTGAGGATTTTTTGAGCTGATGTTTCACTTGCTATTTTACTAAGACCAGCTGTTAGAATTTGAATTTTTTTTTCTTGCTTAGTTAATATTGTTTATTAAAATTTCTTTTTAAAAATTGCTTTCCTAAATTAAAAATCTCTTTTTAACTTCTGTTGAAGAAAAAAAAAAAAAAGCCATGATAAAAGCTGCAGTATATCTAGTTTGAATTACTGCAGTACATGCCTTGAAAAATCCTTTCCTTTTTAGGTTTTATGAGGCTATGTCTGCAAATGCCTAGATTGCTGCCTAGAGCAAGGAAGATCATGTAGATTTGTCAAAGATGAGAACCTGTCTAGTAGCTGAGAGAGATTTACTGTGTTGTTTACTCTTAGGTTTGTTATCATTTCAGCCATTGACAGACTGAAGATGAAGTCAAGAGATCATCTTACTTGTATTCATCGTTTGTTACTTGCCCTTCAGTCAGTGGAACAAATCTTGTGAAAGCAACTAGAGCTATATAATAGCCATATGGGTTTTTTGGATGGGAAAATCAATTTTCTTATGAATTTCAAAAACAGTGCACCAAATTTTGAAGTCCTTTCATGGGAAAAACTACTCAGGATTTTGCCTGAGAAAGAGCACTGCAAGTAAATCAGTTAGAGCAAGCCTGAATTTTTCCAGAGTTCTCTAGTTACCATTCTTAACCTGTTTCCTTTCATTTCACAGAATCACAGAATGTCAGGGGCTGGAAGGGACCTTGAAAGATCATCTAGTCCAACCCCCACCCCACCAGAGCAGGATCACCTAGAGTAGGTCACACAGGAACGTGTCCAGGTGCGTTTTAAATGTCTCCAGAGAAGGAGACTCCACAGCCCCTCTGGGCAGCCTCTTCCAGTGCTCTGTCACCCTCACAGTGAAAAAGTTTTTCCTTACATTTCTGTGGAACCTTTTATGCTCCAGCTTACACCTGTTGCCCCCTGTCCTATCATTGGACATAACGGAGAAGAGCCTGGCTCCATCCTCCTGACACTCGCCTTTTATGTATTTATAGACATTAATGAGGTCACCCCTCAGTCTCCTCTTCTCCAAGCTAAAGAGACCCAGCTCCCTCAGCTTTTCCTCATAAGGGAGATGCTTCACTCCCTTAATCATCTTTGTGGCTCTGTGCTGGACTCTTTCAAGCAGTTCCCTGTCCTTCTCAAACTGAGGGGCCCAGAACTGAATACAATATTCCAGATGCCGGAGAGAGGGTAAAACTTCAGTCAGTTGTTGGGAGAGTGGAGAGCTCAGGCGTATTATATTCTCACCTTTTGTGAATATTGGAAACTGGAAAAGAGATCTGGATGTTACACGACACGAGAAAGTAGGAGCTCCACTGTATTTTATCTAGCTGCAAAGCTTCCTAAAGCTGATGGTCATATGAATGCTTTGGTCTTGATACCAACAGGAATTGTTTGAAATAATGGGAGAAAGGAATGAGATGAAAGAGTATGCACTGTTGAAATAAGATTCTCAGTATTGAAGTGTGCAGTCATGAGGTCCTAGACAAAAGAATGACTGCAGTTTATGCTTTCCCAGTACGGGTTGCTCATTGTTTCCTTTCACTTCCTCTCAGGACACAGCTGGTTTTCCTTTTCTCTTACAAACAGCATTGCTCACACTGTGCTGTATTGGCAGTATTGAGGCGGGACAGTTAACTGTGGAAGAACCAACTAAGCCTCAGCTCAAACTGACTGCGACCAGTTCTGTAGGAGAAAGTGCATTCCTGTCTCCCAGTTGCAAAGAGGGTAGTACTGGCCATAAGGAAGCCATCCACCCAAGGTTACTTGCATCACTCATTACAGATGCTACTCACCCAAATCAATGCATCAGTCAGACAAACAAGGTCAGCACAAGGACACCAGTTTCAGTCCTATGATAAAGCAATTAAAATACATTTCTAATTGTCAGAGAACAGGCAGCACTTTATTTAATACATGAGTTTTTTTCCTGGGTGGTGAAGACCTGGTCTGTATATGTAAATGCACTATAAGAAACAGCATCAACAACGTGCACTTGTGTGAGCCTAGCCCTAGCCACCACCAGTAAAAATTTGCAGGAACCACTGGTGCCCCCTCTGTTCAGAAGGGCAGCTGCAGCCTTTCACACCTACCAATCTGATTTGACCCATAGCACCCCCTGGATGGCACCTTGATATCTTTTTGGGCAATACTGTTGCATAATATAAAAGGAACTCCCATGCAATTAGCAGCCCACAGAGCTTTCAGCTGCTTGCCAACACTTGCTCCTTGTTTCAAAAAGAAATGTTCTTTTCATCCTGCCTCCCTTTAGTGGGGAAAACCCACACATGTTCTTACCCCAGTGTCTGTATGGCATTGAAAAGAAAGCCCTTTGCGTGCTGAACTAGGAGGCAGCCCTCAGAAGCCAAATGGCTTTCGGAAGAAACACGAGGCCTCAGCCTTGGTACCCTGTGGGGCTGAACTATCAGCCTTGTGTGAAATGGGGTGGGATTTTTCCTTTGGCCCTCCCTTGTGGTGTGCATTCCACAGCCGGAGGTGCAGACAGCCCCAGGCAGCTCCTGCTACAGGGACCTTGGGATGCTGTAGGAACCCTGACTCACCCTGTAGTAGCAACGCAGCCTCACCGCTCCTCGGGACCCTCTGGACTTTTGCCATTTGTGATTATCTCCTCAGTGTATCTGCTACTTTTGTGGGCCGTGGCCTGCTTGAAAGATCTCTAAACAAAATTCTCAATTTCTGTCTTTGTGGGCACTTAAAAAATGAATTTATTTTGTTCTTCTGGAGTAACCCCTTTCACACTGCCCTGAAACAGGAATTCCAGTTCATTTCTGAAAGACACAATTAACAGGTAGTGAGAGTAGTGGTTAAGGACTTGCAAAATAACTGGGAAATAAAACAAAGTAAACACAAAAGCCAAAAGGGAAAGACGAAATTTGGTTTAGATTGTAATAAATCCATTGCTACAAATGTAATAGATGAGAGCACGCATCCGATGTTATTCAGTGAAATATTAATGTTAAATTCTGAACATTTTGCAAAGTTTGGCCATGGCCATGCTCCAGTTCTGTGTCAGTGTAACACAAATACCATCTGGTCAGCTGCCTTGTGGGGAACTGCAGTTGCATACTGCAGATTCTTTGGGAAATTCTGCCCAAATCCTTTACTCCCGCGGTTGGACAGTGAGTGTGGCTGATGGTGCTGGTGCGTACACATCCATTCAGAGGTTGCAAGAGGAATTGTGTGAACCAGGATAAACATGGGGAGCTGATCAAAGAAAACTGTTCTTCACAGTCAGCTTTCAGTCACAGGCTCTTCCCCTTGGATCATTTAACTCCTCTTGTTTTGCCAGTTTTGTCCTAAACTTTCTATGTATTCTTTAGAGAGGCTTTCCTTAGTTCTTCTATTTGCTGTAACTTTAAGGTTGTCTATAAACAACAAAATCAATATGAACAGTAATTTTAGGATCACATTTTTCATTCATCTGGAAATGTAACAGAACAATTGAGTCGAAGTAAAATTTATAAAATCAATGCATATTATGTAATAACTTACAATCAGTTGTTACTAATACTACCATACTATTAGGCACTGTACAACTATACTTTAAACAGTGCCATGTCCTTTTTAAAGAACCCTGCCAGAGTGCTTGCAGTCTGAAAGGTGTATGTGTGCAGAGATAAAAGAAGAGCCGCCTCATGTTTTGGAGGCTCAGCGACAGGTATGGTCTGTTTGCAATGTCTTATGGAATAAAATAGTCCTAGTATTTGTTAATACAGTTCATTATTTGACTTCATAAGCTCTGTTCCAACTGGCCAAGAACTGAAGATGTAAAAAAAGAAGTAAGCATAGAGAATAAGCTTTGTTTCAGATTTTATTAATAATGCATTTTTTTAGCCTTTTGTACTTTAATGCGGAATAATATGCTTTTAAAATAACTGTTTATATAGGACCTACATAAATGTTTGGGGTTCCTCCACAATAGTTTGATAGCCATTCCTTTTGGCTAATTTATGAGGAAGTCCTCCTACTGAATAGCTTGAACAATATAGCAGCCAGATGGTTTTTGATAAAACATTAATGAGACCAGATGGTTCATAAGAAACTAGTATGGAAAAAGACTCTTAAGATATGCAAGAAATGTTATCTACTCCTAAGTCTTCATTTATCATTATTGTAAAAGAAATAAAGGTCTGTGGCTGTTGTCTAATTTAAAGTTAGAAGCATTTAGTTCCTGCAGCTTCGTGCAAACTGTCCTCCATAGTGTTGTTAGAGACATCACTAGATGACTCCTCGGGTAACCACTATCCATTTAGTCATGACCCTAGCCTACCCTTTCTGACACTTTCCTTTAACTTATGGGAAAATCATTAGATAACCACAAGATTTTCAGAGGCAGATCTTTAGGTTACAGCTACCTTCAACGAGAGTCCCCACAGGAATAAAAGAGCTTTTACAGTGATGGAGGGGAGCCCTGTGCCACAACGCATGCACTACAGAAAGGCAGCTAGAGCCATACTTCCCCCCCATGCCAACATCAGTGCTCAAGGTACCAAGATCTGTCTGTCTTACAGCAAACAGGCTACGCTGAGTACCACTGAACACATCTGCCTTCTCCCCCTCAGTGTGGCACTCTCCAATTGTCCTTCCAAGGGACTAAAAGAACAAGTGAACTCTTTTTTTCCCTCCTATTGGTCCCTAAAAGTAGCAGAGATTAACCTAACAATAAATGATAGCCTCTAAGAGGACAAACTCGTCTCACAGGCAAAATCTTCACGTGGCTAAAGACCTTCCCCTCACCACTGTCAAGAAGCAAACGGCCAGAAGTTCAGATAACTGGGTAGGGAAATGCAGCAGAATGGCTCTCTGGTTGCTCTGAACTCAGCCCGTCCCTACTGGCTTTACTGCACCCACACACAGGTCTCCCCCGGGCAGGACACAGTAACTTGCTGCTTGCTAAGCGTGTCCCTAGCTGCTGGCACCGTGGCAGGGCTGATGACAGCTGTACCAGCAGGACAGCAAGAAAGCTGTTGTTTGCAAGAGGAAATGTTTTGGAGGACTGAATGGTATAGGCAAAAACTAAAGAGCATCCCATCAAAACAGGAGATGAATTTTAATGTGAAATACAAATGAGGCTGGTTAGTTGATTTGAAAGAAAGAAAAGCTTTCTTTGTTTCTTTAAACAAACAAAAAGTGCTGCTCAGATCTTTTATTCTTGCAAAAGGAAATGGGAGGGAAGAAGTTTATTCTTTTGTTGGTGATTTGGCTTATGTTGCTGGCCACCTTTAAAAAGATTTTCTACCCCAAGTAGCCTTCTTTTCTAAATAGAAGCCCAAAATAGTTTCACACTTTCTTCCCATTTCCTCCACAGAACTGAAGCCAGCAGACCCTTCTCCAGCCAGTGTGGGGGTTTAGAAAAAAAGCCTAGCAAGCAGCAACAGCGAGCTTTGGACAACCTCCTGACACACCAGTGTACAGGCTGAATGCCAGTGAACGCTTTCAAGCCAGGCTGGATGCAACCATGCCATCACTGATGGCTACAAGGCATTATATGCCATTGCACTGTTAATACTGACCCTATGACAGCATTTAGAAAAGCTTTTAAGATAGAGACCAAGAAAAATTAGCCATTTTTGAAATTCCCCTTTGCAACAAATTTTGGACTTACATCCATGTCAATGTTTGAAAAAAAATAAGGCCAGATTATCACAGAATGACAGAATCGCTATGGTTGGAAAAGACCCTTAAAGTCATCAAGTCCAACAATTATCTAACTCCACCAGGGGCACTACTACACCATATCCTTAAGCACCATATCTAGATGCAGGACCCAATGCAGGACTCAGCATTTGGCCTTGTTGAAGCCCATAAGATTGGCCTCAGCCCGTCAATCCAGCGTGTCTAGGTCCCTCTGAAGATCCTTCCACAACACTCCCACCTAACTTGGTGTCATCTGCAGACTTACTGAGGGTGCTCTCAATCTCCTCGTCGAGATCACTGATAAAGATATTAAACAGGAGAGGCCACATCACCAAGCCCTGGGGAACACCACTTGTGACCAGTCGCCAACTGCATTTAACTCCATGATGCCATTTTTAAAAAAAATGTTGGAAAAAAACCACCCCTAAAATTCCAATGCCAAATGCTTATAGGATGCAGAGGCTTTTTCTGTACATGGTAGCAATAACCATTCTGCAGTGCTGACATCTTGTGGTGGTCTGCCCACTCAGTTCTTGGATTAAGACCACACCTGAGGAATTTCACAGAGAGATGTTCAAAGAGCATACAACTATTGCTTGGGGTTTTTTTCCTTTCAGACTACTATATTTTTTTTGTTATTACTCACTTATTATGTGCATTTTGAAGTTGTGACTGTGAAGTTCTCGTGTCAATTGTCTCATTTATTTAAAGGAGGTAGCCAAATCTTGTCCTGTACCAAAAGCAAATTGACCCAGAGGCAAAAGTTTCTGGGTTTCTCCCGCTCTTCCTGCATGAGGAGTTTCTCCTGCGGGAGTAATGCAGAAGGACCTTCTAACGCAGAAGTGATGTACTTCACGCTTTTGCTCGGTAGAGGGAGTGCGTGGCAGACAGATCCCAGCAGAGGCCACACTCACAACGTGGATTTCTTTCTGTGACACGATGTTCTCCCTGCTGGCACCCACTCTGTCATGAACTGACCATGTCCTGTATACTTTGCCTGTGCAGTACACCTGAAGAGCATTTCCATGAAGACTGAAGGTTCAAAGTGGGTGTTCAATCCTAAAAGTCTCCTGTTTGTAGACAGTTTTGATAACGGTCTGAAGCCTCTAAGTCAATTGCTGCATAGTCCCAAAACTGTTTGCTAACACCCAGACCCGTGTTTCCATCTCTTCTGATTCATGAGAAGTATCTGAAAACTAACTGACATATCTGCTTGAAGACTTTCTTGAAAAGATGGAAATATTCCTGGTGTGGGTACTCTTTACTGATGGGCATATAACTGCTGGTAATGTCTTTAAAATGACTTGCAAGTTTCACTGGTTTTATTTGTGTTCTCCCTCCCCAGTGAGTATTTCCATGGCAATGTGGTTCAGGGAACTTCCTGGCTTGATTACTCAAAATGTGTTTCAGTGGACACTTGCATTTGAAATGAATCACACGTTGCCACTCCCTGGAAAAACACAACACATTACGAAACGTGCTATTACTGGCCACTGTGGAAGATCATTACTGGAGCTAGCGATTCTGCAGCTCAGTGCTGATGCTAAAAAGAGACCTCCTGAGGATGTGTGGGCGCTTTTTCTCAGGATGAGGCTCAAAGAATGGAGCTGCCTTTTTTTTCTTTTTTTTTTTTTTTTTTAAAACCCAATTAATTTTCCCAAAATTAGATTACTATTTATTTTTACACTCAGTCTATTTGTTCAAATTTCTTAAACAGGGGGAACCCCCAGAGGGGAAAGCAATCATTGATTCACTCGGGATGCCACCTGGGGGAATCAGAAAGGGTTGATGGATCAAAATCTGATGAAATTAACTGGGTTTTGGATAATGTACAGAGTTAAACCGAATGGAAGAAATGGATTCTACTTTAGCTACATGCATTAGCTGTATATAACCACCTGGACTGTTCATTTAAGAACATGCCAACTTTCAGCTTCACTTTGTTCCAAAGCCCAGGTGTTACCCCACTAAGATCTGGTGATATCACACTTGTGACTGCAGCCTCCAATGCTCTTTCTTCAAACTGCAAGGGAAGTATGTGACCTGCAGAATGGTTCACTTGATAAAAGACTTGTTTGGTGTTTATTATCTTAAATAACTACTTGTTGGGTTTCTGCAGACTCATTTCTTACTGTATTGCTTATGTGGTATCATAAATAAGCAAGTTGTTTCGTTGTGCTGTTTGTTGCATTGTTTTTCAGAGGGCTGAGACACAGTCACAGAGTTAATTATTTCATACTGCAGTTCATTAACCTGCCCCCAATACTCCATTGACCAAACTTCTCATTTTCCACAGTGCTGCTGCTCAAGGTTCCTGGACTGGGAACTTTGGCTTGGAAGCTCCCATTCGGAACGCTGCGACCGTGCAAGGTCAGCAGTGCCACCTCTGAAGCTGCAAACCCACAGCCAGAAACGTGACGGGGCTGTTCCTTCCAGCAGATTGTGCACGCAGGCCGCTGACCCTCTGCACCTCTCACTCTGGGTGATCTCAACCACATTTGAGAGGAGGTCACAAAAACTTCCTTTTCGGTTGTGCTATAAAATATCGCCAGCAGGCAAAAGCAGCTGTTTGTAGTCTTTGACGGGAAGTAACCGTGCGAAGCGGGCCGAGGCGAGGGGAACAGCCGACCCCTCTCAGGGCAGCCCCGCGCCGACAGCTCCAGCACGGCGGCTGTGCCGGGCGCCTGCAGGCAGCAGCCTGGGCCGACATCCCCTGCGCGCACCCACCTCATCGCGGAATTGCCAGCCCCGGGAAGATGAGGCATGCGGAAGGGACACCCAAGGAGGCAGAAACTGAACCGGGGGTTCCACTCGGGGATGCGCTGGGGCGGCGGCCCGAAACCGCAACATGGCGGCAGCGGCGCATCCACCAGTGCCCCGGGGCGCCACCACCCCGCCCTTTCCGCACGGCCCCAGCGCCCGGGCGGGGTTTGAGCTCCTCACGCCTCGCCCCTCGCCGCGCCCTAGAGCCGGCAAGAAAATCCCTCGGTGCTGGGGGGCTTGACCCCAGCTACTCGCAGACCTCCACCCTCAACACCTTGCCTGGGGGCACGGCTCGCCCCGCCCCGCCCCGCGGGCGGAGCTCGCCGCATCCTCGGGTCCGGCGGCGAGGATCGCTGGGAAAGCCGTGAGTACGGGAGCGGGCCCCGGGAGGCGCCGGTGGGTACCGGCTGTGTCCGCCTCCCCAGCGCTCGCTGAAGGGCTGTCGCCGCCCCTCCCCGCCGCCGGCTGACCGGGGCGGGCGCACCCCCCGCCGTTCCCCCCGACGCTGTCACACGCTCCGGAGGAGCCGCTGCGGCCGCCTCGCTGACTAGCGGAGCCCCGCTTTATTCCCGTCTGAGCTCTGCGGCCTCTCGGCGGGGAGGACGGGGCCGAGGGGCTGCAGTTGGCGTGTGGTGGTTTCGAGAGGGGCTTCAGCGCGGCGCGGGGGGGGCCGCGCTCGGACGCCCGCCTGGAGCCGCCGCCTCAGCGCAGCTCGCGAGGAGGCGTCCGGCGGGCCTCTCGCCGAGGGCAAGGGCAGCCGGGGCCGGTTCCCAGACCACGCGGCTCCTGCCGCACGGCCTCGCACCTCTGCCTCGCAGGACGGCAACTGCCGGGTCCCCATCGGGTGCTCGGAGCCGCTGCCGTTTGGTGCAGCGTCGAGTCTTCGGAGGCACGCGGTGTGAGGTGTTGGAGGCACAAAAGAGGGCTACATCCAGGGCTGGAATTTACTGGATGTGTTCTCAGGGACCAAGTGTGTTCAAGAACTGAGATCTGTTGTGCGACTGTCCCTGCTAGGCTTTGCAGATGAGCTTTCATGGCTGGTTTTTATTCAGTTAGCTAAAAAGGAGGTGAAAATAACTACAAGGTTTTGTAATAAAACACATGTCCTGCTTGTCATCACTTCCAGGCTTTAGTTGCCTTTTGGCATAAACTCCGACTGCATTAGGATTCGAAGGCCGTTGCCACTGCTGCACAGCAGAGTTGATGCCTGACAGCTCTTCTGGCCACGGCTGCTGCCCAGTCGTCTTTGGCCTTCGAGGGCTATATTTTCTTACCACTTGGATTGCCAAGGGATGTGCTGATACTTGGTGATCCAATTATCAGTCTCTTCCCAAATTCCCTGTGTACTCTGCCTAGTGTGCTGGGTAACCAGATGTTACCCAGCTTTTTTTTTTTTTTTTTCCTTTTGTGAAGGTCAGTATATGTGTACGCAGAATGTAAGAATTATCAGGCAACTGTTCAGAACTTGCTTCTGTGCTGACAAAGGGAAACACTGATTATTCATAAAACATTTCTTTAGACCTGATGTCCCGCTATATTGAATTAGGGAACTGTGATAAAGGGAGGAAGCAGGGTAAGATTTAAGTGAACAGTGAAATTCCTTTAAATATCTTCATGTGTTCTTCTCCCCTTTGCTGAATAATCCTCAGCTCATTAAATTTCTCGTTAGGCAAGCAAGGTAGTGCTCCTTCCTTTCTCCTTTCACACCTAGCTGTCAATTTGCAGAATGAATTGACTCTGACAGGCTTTTCCTACCAGCTTTGATACCTTCCTTTTTTAATTCTACCAAACTGAGCACAACTCTAACAAAATTTCCAGAGGAAGAAACTCCAAAGGCATTTTTCTTAATGCAGAGTCTGTAACTGCTCCGTGTCAATTCAGTCATGATGCCATCGATCCTGGTAGCTGTATTAACTCCCTGGTGTTGGCTAAGGGCATAGTCAATTGCTCTGTCGTTTATGTTTTGTTTTTGTGAAACAAGGTATCTGGGTGCATTTTGGAATTTGTGTTAAAGGTGCTATATCTAAAGAGACATCAACAGGAATTTGCATAGAATATTTGTGCTTTGCAGGTACAGCTGCACCAGCAAATACGCTCCTAGCAAAGACATTCCCAGCACAGAAAAGTGTGGGAGATGCTGACGTCAGTCTGAGGCAGAAGACGGTTCCATCTCTCCTTCCTGGTGGGTCTCAGCAGTCCTCATAAGCATGCTGTGTTCTTTCCTGGATGTCCTTTTTGCTAGTCAAAAGCCTGGTGACTGGGGGTGAAGATAAACCACCATGACTCAGAAGTTTTATAGAAGGCTGTCAGTCGTTCTTCTCATGAGATTTACTGAGTGTGTAACAATGCCAAATCAGAACTGGTTTTTGCAATTTGAACATAATCAGAAACTGGTGGGCCTTTTTCTTTTTTCTTTTCAGAGACTATGCTCATGTGAGTTGGTTATATAGAACTGGGATCAGAATGAGTTAACAATCACGTAAAGCACAAAAATGTTCAAAGAAGTTTGTGCTGGGGAGGAGCAGCTAATGCAGGCAAGGAGAATTTTCTTGTCATTCCTCTCCATTACAAATCAGTCATCTGGTTGGTTGCAAAATACAGCGTCATGCAAAGGAAGTCCCAGGGAAATAGAAGACTTTTGGGAGGCTGTTGCAGGGTTGGTTGGTTTTGAGATTTTTTTTATTTTATTTTATTTTTTCTGGGGTTGCTTTGCTTATTCTGTTAAGGTGTTCTCACTGAGGTTAAAAACAGGGAAATTGAGGAGAAATTTAAGAATGCAAAAAATCAGTCTCGGTTCTGGAAAAGGTCAGAGAACAAGAAAGTCAATGGAAGTATTCCCAGTGCAGATAGCTAGGGCTGTGCTGCAGTTTTGTTGCAGCTGCAATTACAGTGAAAGTCCCAGAAGACTTCAGGAAAATATTATGAAACTTTGACATTGTCCAAATCCTTTCCATGCAGGTGATGCTGGGAAATGCCTGTTACTTGCCTATGTAGGGAGCTAAGAGTAGGCCACAAGGGTTTCGTGAGGACGTAGATACCTCAACATGAATTGGTAAATACTGGGTGAAATATTATCTGAAATGGGATTTGGGAAAAGCTAAGGGAAAGGTAAGTTCCCATCTGCAAAAAGCTTTTTTTTTTTACCTGTCCTCCAACTGATACTGAAACATGGAGCCTGTGGTCCAACCACTAATATCTTTATTCAATTTTCCATTTTCTCTCAATAATCCTGAGTGTCCACTGCAATATCAGTTTTTGTTTGAAGTCTCCTCTAACTTTTTTTGCCTGTATTTGTAAAAGACAAATCTAACATCTCTGCAGAGCAAGACAGGTAATTAATCATGAACTTCTGGATACCCAGCTGGGACATCTTATGATTTTAATTGAATCTTCCAGTCAGTGTCAGCCAGGGGGTTCAAAGGAATGCTGCCAACTTTAAAACACTGATTTAATGATGGAAATATCATTAGATTAAATAACACAGAATTGAAAAATGAAAAAATACTAGATTTTTTTTAAAAGATCAAAAATAAATTTATATGAATTGTGTGTTCAGCACTTCTGAATAGACATCTTTAGAATTTCTCCTGAGTTTAGCCAGTTTCTGAAGAATTTTCTTGTCAATACCGCAAAATGCATTGTGTGGGATAAAGAAAACTACACAATAAGAGATGCCAGTATTTTTTAAATTTAAGATATTTAAAAGCTAGAACAGGAGAATCATATCTGCTAATCAGTTACATATATCAACAGTTCAAATAACATGTTCAATTTTGCTGTAGTTATGGTAATGGGAAATAGAAACTGGAAAAACATTGAAGGTAAAAAAGTTCAGGAAGAAAAATATTAATTGGGACTTTCCAGGGGTGTAGTTCACAAATGTAACTTAGCACAAATATTTGTTGCTTTTTATAGAGTAACTGTGATTATCTGTCTGTGTGTTTACTCACTGCTGAAAAGATCGAGATAATTCATGTGAGTAATACCAAATTACCTCACGTGGAGTAAGATAACGTTATGTTAGGTAATAAAAGAAGGATTCTGTGGGGAGGCAGAAATCCTCTGTCATTGCACCAGTGCTCTCCATATCCCAGCCAGTCTCTGCCACGTGCTCAATAGTAGATTCTAAGAAAAATCATTTCAGGTAAGCTGTGTAAGTGTTTTCCTTCCTAACAGATTAATTACCTGTGAGTGTTCCTTGAAGGAACTTTTCAGCTGTAGACTGGATTATTTATTTTCTTGCACATTTATTTTCTTTCATCGTTATCTGCATGATCATAAATTTTGTATGTTATCATTGTAATGTTCAAGTCTTGCATATCATGTGTGGAGGGCATCGTTCTTTGCTTATTCAGTGTTACTTGTTTAAAGTTTTAACTAAAATTCTTTGGTCTCTTACTGTGAAAACCTTTTTACTTTGGGATAAATGGTTTGAACTGTTATGGTTCCCAGGTTGGAGTGGAGAAATGGGGTGAGAACACTAGTTGTTTCTGCATTAATAACAATACTATGAAGAACTTCTTAAAGTGGCAGTGTAAATGTTTATACTTCCCAGCTGTAGTTGAAAACCAGATGTATTCTTTCAGGCTTTAATTGACTCCCTAAGATGTTTGCAAAAGCAACAAAGAATTTTGTGAGAGAAACTGACAGTGGAGGTGACTTGATCCCTGTCTCCAACTTGAATGCCTCGGACAAGCTGCAGCTTCTGAGCTTAGTTACAAAGAGGGAGAAATTCTGGTGCTGGCAGAAGCCGAAGTATCATTTCTTGACAGTCACCCTAAGCGATGTGCTTACTGAAGACAAACCAATAAAACCAGGTAAAGCCATAGTTGGGCAGCACTGCTAGTGCAGATAAAAAGAATGCAAAGCCTAGTTGTTGTTGTTGTTAATATTTTTAATTGTGTTACTAGAGGGCTTCTTTCAGAGGAATGCTTTGAAGTATTCTCCATTTCCATAATGGATAGAATCTTTTATCGCTTTACTAGTTTTAGTTAAACGAATAGTTATAATAAATGTTTGTTTTAACAGCAGCAACAAAATTTGTTTTGCCTAGTTGGTCTGCTGAAATGGAGTGCTGAAGCTTGTCAAGCCTTACGGTCCTGCTGTGTAATAACAGTGCTGTATGCAGGAACAGGTTCTCCCCTAGAATATTTTTGGGAGATTCCAGGATGTGATAGTAGTGTGAAACTATACTGTGTTCCAGGTCAAAAAGCACTGGATAAAGCGTTTCTTACTGGTGACAGGAACCCATGGCCTGCCTGCATAGGCAAGGCCAAGCAAGTTTTACCACTGCTTCCTTTCTTCTTGCACAGACTGTTAAAAATGGTTGACTCTTGTACTTCTTTCTTCATCCAGCTGAAGCCATCCTAACCAGGTTTTAGGATTGACAATCTGGAATCCCATATTTCTGGGCATGTCATAATTCCATACAGGAAAATAGATAAGTCCCTACATTTAGGTGTTAATTGTAGTTAGCTTGGAAGATCAGCTGCTGATCCTGAGTCAGTTCTTTGGTTTATAGATATATAAGATTCAGAGTGAGATGCTTCCATTGGTTTTCAGTGAGCTTTGGGACAGCCCTACAATGCGGTATGTCAAGATAATGCCAAAATAGTAACGCTGTTGTACAAGCAGGTCTGCTTTGTATTTTTTCTTTGTACCTGAAATAAGTTTCAATCATGCTTTATAAATCTTACATAGACCTGAGCTCAGCATTTTAATCACCATATGTTTTCCTAAAAATGACAAACCATAAAAGCTATCAGAGCAAAGACAATGAAAATATGGAGGAAGCAGAAGTAAGAGTGGCAGAGCTGTAAATGTCATGATTTACCTGCTCAATACAGTTCCTTGCCTTCACTAACTTGTCATATTTTCTGTAAGTTTCTGTTGTCTGGTCACTTCAGGACCATTTCAGCACTTCTCTTTACAGACAGAAATTACTTTCACTGCTTTCCTAGTAATTGTGGAGTCTGACTTTGCAAAATATATGGGGAAGTTTGAAGATTTTGTTCAAGGAGGTATTGAAACTTCATTTGGAAAGATCAGCCTGGGAGCTGGAGGGAAGGGCTATGTGGAAACCCAGTCCTCATTTGGAAACCTGAGGAAGCAGGAGATTGACTTGCAGCAGCTTATGAAAGACGTCAAGGACAGGTATGTTTTTAATGTGGGCATTGTAATGGTCAAGAAGGAGTACTGAGCTGGAAAGGCTTGGGCTGGCCGTGATCACTGATACAAATGATTCTATAATGTTGCCATGGTTTGAGAATTACTTTTATCGTAAGATCTCTTTTTCAGGTGATAAAATATAAAAATATACAAAAATGAAAATTTCCAGATTTTGAAAGCTTAATGGTCAAACCTTTCTCTTTCATTTTAAAAACATCTCTTTGCAATTTCATCTGAAGTATTTGCATGAATTACCACATGGAACAAGAGCCAAATCCTCCCTTCTTTGAGGGACTGTACTGAGGTAACAGTCTGGAAAAAAATTGATTGGATTCTCTATGTAACAGGGGCAAATGGTATGGAAACTGAATTCAGAACTACCAATGTTCTTGTAAGCAAGCTTTCTATTTCTTGTCTGTGTGAGCGACTGTGCTTGCAAATTAGATTATTTGAAGTTGAAGGAATAGCAAAGGTGAGCAAACATGGTCAATTCATGTTCTACTAGTTGAACAAAATATATTTTATGGATCTATTGTGGACTGTTATACGCTGTAATAGCTATGGGGAACTATAATTTAGTTTTACAAGACATGCAACACTTCCCATCCTACTCTGAAATCAAATTTATTTAATCTTGCAATAAGATGGTCATGGATCAAAACCTACTTGGCAACCAACTGACAAGTCAGGGGTCTGCTCTGTATTGCAGGTCCTGACTTGTGGGAGACGAGGGTGCTTTGTTTGTGGTGGCATTGTACCCTAGATCTGTAGCAGGTGTTGTAATGCATTTTAATAGCCTTTGATGATGCTCTGAAGATAAAGATTATAGATTTTTGTTATCAGTGCAGAAGTTGTCAGAATCAGTGTCAGTTTGCTTTAGATAGTGATGTTCTGGAAATAATCAATTCTCCATTTTCACAGAAACAAATGGTTGCTGTTTGTTTTATCCTGAGCATTCCCAAGTTAACAAATCTATTCTAGTAAGTTTGGAATAGTGGAATAATCTTC
Organism: Todiramphus chloris collaris; assembly: GCA_025345505.1. Taxonomy (NCBI): domain Eukaryota; kingdom Metazoa; phylum Chordata; class Aves; order Coraciiformes; family Alcedinidae; genus Todiramphus; species Todiramphus chloris. The sequence goes on along the minus strand of JANVCC010000019.1, from coordinate 3,235,687 downwards.
CCAGGGAAGTGATGGATTTCCCAACATGGGACACTTCTAAGATTCAGCTGGAGAGGTTGCTGGGCCATCCTGTCTAGACTGTGCTTTTCCCGAGAGAGGTTGGACGGGATGATCCTTGAGTTCCCTTCCAACCTGGTATTCAGTGATTCTATATAATAATAAGGCACCTTGCTATCTTTGTACTGAATATCTTATTACAGCAGAAAGTACTGGGTTAAATGTGTGTGACAACCCTATAAAGTTAGTATGCGTCTAGTATCAGAAAAATAGCGTCAGTCAAGATTCAGAATCTTGTTTCTAACACAAGAGTCCTATAGAAAAACAAACTAGGGCAACTTCCATTTAGATTGGTAAGCTTTGACTTAACTTTTCTGCAGTAACTTACCTACTCTGTTCAAACAAGTAATTGTCCTAGAGTGAGTCAAAGTTACTTCAGCACATCTTGGGGTTATGATCCTGAATGTAAATAAATACTTAGAAATATGTTATCTCCTTCAAAGTGTGGAAAATCAGCAGCTCTGCACTGATCTGAATATAACTGTAAGTGAGGTCAATGTGTGTGCTGCTTTATACAAGGAACTAGTTCTTAGTTCATACAAAAGATGCTTGCAGCCTAATAAGGCTTATGATGCAAAGTGTATAATTGATATCCAGTCATCCTGGCTTCTGCAAGGTCACTGAAAATGAGGAGGATAATGCCAAGGCTCGCTGGAAATTGTGGCAGTGCTTTACAAGTGAAATTACAGTTATTCATAAATATTCAGTGGTTTATGATGGATTGTGTACAAGCCTTTAGCTTTCATCTTGTTCATGGAGCATTGTCTGGAATTCAGGAATTCAGTGCTTAGGAGTGCTGGTGCCTACAAGCTGGTGATTTTTGGATGCAAAGCTTTATGGTACTTAAAGGATGTTTACTCGTCAGTCCATAAGAGGTGAGAGTCAGTTAAGTGTTCTTGATTTCATCTGATGACATACATGGATTGTGCTTGTTTGATCAAGTATTTATTAATATTATTTATTTATACAAATATAGCCTAAGTAAGTGTCATTTAAGAATGTTTTTGTATTAGTCTGTTTAATTCAAAGTTGCAGATAAAAAGCAGAAAACTCTTAATAAAAAAAAAAGTCAAAGCTGATGTGCCTTCTAAACTAAGTCATGTGAGTCTTCAAGGTTCAGCAAGCTGAAGTGCTGAGTGGCAGCAAATCGGTTTCCTGTGACTTCTTATGTGAACCTTCTGAAGGAGAATCTTACTGATCTTTTAATTAGATTCCAGATGCCACATTGGTTCTCCTTTTCTGAAGAGAGATGACAGCTGAAGGATGTGGGGTGAGATCCTTCCTGATTTGCAGAAGCAATGACTTTGTAAATGCAGAACACACTTATTAACGTAATACTCAATACAAAAATAAAGTTAAATGTTACTTTCAGGTATATAAAGGCAGCATATGTTATTGTACATTATTCTTGCCTTTTGTATTACATTGTGCTTGCTAATTCAGAGAGTACTGTAACATACTAATTTCAGGTCAGAGTCCTGTGCCTTTAACTCTGGATTTAAGAGTATATTTCATCTTGTATTCTTAAGGGTTTCAATACTGTCTGACATAAGAGCTTCATAGAGGAGCTGAAGAATGGGCTGGATGAGCAGAGTATGAAGTGAATTGAAAACTGGCTGAATGGCTGCACCCAGTGGGTATTGATAGTGGTACAAAGTCTAGTTGGAGGCCAGTAACATAACGGTGTAGCTCAGTGGACAGTACTGGTTCCAGTCCTCTTTAACATCTTCATTAGTCGTGTGGGTGATGGGGTCAATGACTGTACTTTCAGGAAGCTTTCTGATGGCAAAAAATTGGGAGTAGTGGCTGATACACCCAGAAGGTCATGCTCTCATCCTGAGGGACCTCAGCAGACTGGTCTGGTGGGAACCTCATTCAGCTCAGAAAAGGGATGTGCAAAGTTCTGCATGTGGAACCCTAAGCACCAGTAAATGCTGTGGGCTGACCAGCTGGATAGCAGCATTGCAGAAAAGGACTTGGGATCCTGGTGGACACCAAGTCAGACACGAGCCCGCAATATGTACTTGGTGCAAAGAAGGCCAGTGGTGTCCTGGACTGCATGAGGAGGAGTACTGCCAGCAGGAAATGATCCTTCCCCCTCTATACAGCACTGGTGAGGCCACACCTGGAATGCCGGGTTCAATGCTGGACTCCCCAGTGCAAGAGAGAGATGGACAAACTAGGGAAAGCCCAGTGAAGGGCCATGATGATGATGAAGCAACTGGAGCACCTTGTAATTTGAGCAAAGGCTGAGAGAGATATGACTGTTGAGCCTGGAGAAGGCTCAGGGGAGGTTCTTATTAATGTGTATAAATACCTAACAGTCGGGACTGTTCAGCCTCAAGAAGAGAGGACTCAGGGAGGCTCTCGTCAATGCGTACAAATCCCTGAAGGGAGGGTGCCGAGAGGACAGAGCCAGGCTCTCTTCAGTGGTGCCCAGTGACAGGACAGGAGCCAGTGGGCACAAACTGAAAGACAGGAGGCTTTCTGAACATCAGGAAACACTTTTTCACTGTGAGGGTGACTGAGCACTGGCAAAGGTTGCCCACGGAAGATTGTGGAGTCTCCTTCCTTGTAGACATGATACTAGGCAGCCTGCTCTAGGTGGCCCTGCTGGAGCAGGGGGTTGGACCAGATGACCTTCCAACCATTCTGTATTCTCCCCTCCAGTAGAAAGGATTATGAGGTTATAATCTCTGTAGTTTTCATGGATTGATAAATTCACTTGCTTGTTTTTACCATTTCACTAAGTTGTGTTAGGTGATGGGAGACAGTGACAGCAGAGAGAAAGAAATAGGACGAAGTGGCAGCAGTCAGTCAGTTCACATCAGCTGCAGGAAAGCCTACCCGTCACATTTCCATCATTTCCTGTGAATGATTCCTACCTCTAGGATTAGCGTATTGGAAAAATAGGGTATGTGTGGCATGATTGAGCAGTATTTTTACAGGACTGCATCTTATACTTTAATGTGCGTTTCCATTGATTCAACTGTTGTCCCCACTGAGACAAAATTAGGTGCCTATTCCTAGTTTGGGTACAGTGGAAATTCAGCCCATTTTGTTATTTCTATTTTAAAACTTGACCATTTCTATGTATGATGAGAAAACCATTTGGTTTTCTACCAAAGTCGGTACATGGGTAATATGAAGTCACAGACTGTTATGTGACAGGATTCTAAAAAAAACAGTTGTGTGTTTCTGTAATTAAAAAAATAAGGAGGATGCAGAGGAGAAAATAGAGGAACTGTCTCATCACTTGCACTCTCAGAAATCTCTAGTATTCCTGGGGACGATGTTCTATGGCATAATTGTCAGGTTATTCTGTAGGGAAAATTGTTGTTAGAACAAGGGAAGCTGGGTGAAGGCTCTCGCTGTGCAGCAAGCAGCATTTGCGTGGAAGACATCAGACTCTTGTGCATTATAACTGAAGTGGAGAAGACTGAACAAGTGGAGGAATTCTGGCCGATCAGTGAGAGCGGTTTTGAAGTCAGTCACGTGGCTGTTATGGAAGAAGCTGCATTTGGGTGAGGCTGTGAGAGTGAGTCACCTATGTCTCTACAGCTGGGAGAGGAGACGTGTTGAGGTGACGTTGCCCAGCGCAGGACTGAAAGTTTTTCACTCACTGGTATTTTGCACTAGTGGCAATTTGTGCAGGCAGGATGGCTTCAGTGTGAGTGTGGAGAGTACTCGCAGCAGGAACCGTTCTTTTTGGTATTTGTAGTAAATTGTCAAACAACGTGTTTGAGGGCTTGTGAGGTGGGTTACTCAGAAGACTAGACAGGATTTGATGGAAAAATGGTCCCAGCCTCTCTCCTTTGTGAACATTCTGGTCAGAGGCTCCTGCTCTCTCCTGTAGCCGTGAGAGCCTTCTCTATTGCCACATGTTGTCTGTTTTCTCCTGCCTTACATTGTTTTCTGCCTTTCTCCCTTCTTTTCTGCTTCCAATCTGCAGCAAATTGCCTTTCTGCCTCTCTATTCTCCACTGCTTTCCTCATGCAAGAAGAATAAGGTTGAATAAAAGTGAAGGAAGCCTTTGCATTATGGAAGAGTGGAAGTGTTCAATCCCATTAAATATGGAGAGAGTGAGACAAAAACTCCTAAGAAATTCTTTTCAAGAGCCTCCAGCATAGTAAATCATTGACCTTGGGAAGATTATTTTAGCAGGACAAACAATCAAAAAAACCCCTATAATCCTTATCTTTTAAATTATCTTTATTTATACGGACTCATACTCTGTGTGTTGATAATGGGACTCAGCAAACTAACATCTCATTGTATTTTATATAGTGTTACTTTTGAGTACTTCATCTCAGCTTCCCAAGGTGGGAAAGAGCATGGTGATGTAGTACAGGTCGGACAAGACTGGTGAGGGCTTCTGTAGAGCAGTGGTTGTAGAACAGAAATACAACCTCTGAAACATGACCTGTAAAATAAAAAAAAATGCAGTGCAGTTGGTTTGCCTGCATGCATGTATTCTCAGGGATGCAACTCCATCTCGTTTTGCAGATAGATTATTAATATTCAGAGTGTTAGGCTAGCAAATAAGTTCAGCTCTTGCAAGAGTGCACTCACAGGTTCAGTGACCGTTGCCCTGCAATACTTTTAAGACCTGCTCTGGTTGTCAAACTTTAACCCGGTTGCATTTTGCTCTTGATGACAGTTTTCAATGATAATTCAGATAAGCTGGGTATTTGCTTACCTCCTGTTGTCTCCTGTTTGAGTTGCTGAGAACAGCAGAATGTTTTGCCTTCTGCAGGCTGCACCCCAGTAATAACTTGTGATGCACCCACAAACAGCTTTAAAGCCTAGGAGGGGTTTTGTGATAGAAAGTTCAGTGCCAGAAGTCTAGAGGAGAGCATTTAACGGTGCTGTCATAAAAGAGAAGGTATTTGTAGCTGTTGGTATGGGCTTGTGTCTTAAAGCTCTGAATCTGATACTCCCTAAACTTAGTGGGAAGAGGAGAGCATTTCTGCCAACTTGATAGTTGAACATATCCACTAAAGTCACTTGAGCCCGGGGACAGAGGTAGTGGCTGCATCCGTGGCACCCACTGCAGCTCGGCACAGAGGACCCGGTTACCTCCGAGGCACGGTGCCCGTGGCAGTGGCACCTTGGGGTGGAGCAGGTAGCGCTGTGCCCCTGGCTGTTCATGTGGCTCTGTAGCCTCTGGTGCTGTGCCAGCTCATCCGGTGCTGTCTCAGAAATTTCTTCACTATGTCTCTTTGCAAGTTTGCCTGTGTCTTCTGTCTCTTCCTCTTGGCCACTCTGATGTTAGTTCTGCATCTGAACCTGAAAGCCAGGAGCATGAAGGGGTCTGAGCCAGTCCCACCTTGGTCAGAATACTGTAGAAGTAGGCAGAAGAGAAAGTCTCTTGGATTATTTTGGTCATTCATTTTTATAAAGTTAATTAATATTCTGTATGCTTCATATGTTAATGCTTATTCAGAAATAGCAAATCTCTTATTTAATCTGTATTTTCCTACCATTGACTATTTTGTTTCTTTTGCTCTATTTTTGGGGGATATGCTGTGAGGTTGTCATCCCCTAAAGTGGGCTAAAAATGCATCATAGGAAAGCAAATGACAAATTGCTTTTGTGCTTCTTCATTGTATTTCTTCCCCTGTGGCTTCTTAGGTCAAATGTTAAAATTGCACATTCTTAGTGCTTTAATTGGTATTTTCAAGATGCTTAGCACACCTCTTCAGAACCATGAGTGATTATTATGAAGTATATGACAGGCTTGATGGTCGTTACTGTCATAACCAGTAGCTCTGGTTTGGCAGCCACTTCTAAGAGCGGTGCTGTTTGTGATTGCTTGACATTTTTCCCAGTTTTTGCTTAATCCAAAGATTCATCATAGTTCAAGCATAAAGCATGGCTTTGCACTACAAGAAGAAAAGCTATATTCATAATTTCAGGAATGTTTGGAGGTGCTTTTCTGGTGGCTGCTGCATTGCTTCAGAGGTATTTTCTTCCCTTTGTTTAAACAATCAACTTTAAGTTTTTCAGACAGTTCATTCCAACTGATTGAACTTTCATATAAGCATGTAACTCTCCAAAGATCAAAAATTGCCTCAGGGTATTTTTAATCTAATAAAGAACCAAGCTGACTTCAGACTTGTACAGACTACATAAATCCAAAATTCCAGAATCTAATAAATCTAAAACTTTTTAATTAAAAAGTGGAGATATCTTGATTTAAATGAAGTGAATTCAGATGTGTCCTTCTGCCGTATTTTTGGGAAATTGACATTTAGCCCCGTGAATAGCCATTTCCAGTAAAAGGGATGAGAAAAGACTAAATCACTTGAGCCAGGGATAGAAATCTTCTAATCTTCCGACTGTCTTGCTAGAGTTATCTGTTCGTAGAAAATACGACGTGTCATCTGAGGACCTCCAGTGAGCATTTTGCAAAAGTGTAATATAATTGACACATTTTAAGGAATTAAATACAGTCATGAAGTTGCTTTAACTGTTACCAGGAAGTCTATTAACACCCAGAAGACAAGGTAGTGAATTTTGCCATCTTTTACTACAAGATATTCCTCTCATACTGTTTCTGGGTGTTCGCTTTCTTTCTTCTGCTCATTCAAGAAGGACCTAACTTTAGAAAGATCTCCAGCGGCATTGAAATGTATATGGAATTATGTTGTGGAGTAGGGATGGCTTGTTAAGCTGGAGGCATGGGCTAGAGATCTGAGGTCCCTTCACAGTTAATAACTGTGACAGTCCTAGTAATTAATTGTAAATTGTGAGGTTATTCTGATGAGTAACACAGGAGTTTATAGCATGTGTTTTTGACACTAATCTTTTCCAGTCTCCAAATCCATGAAATCTTTCCTATGTTTTTCTCATCCAGCCCTTTGAAATACTTGGTCCCTGCTGACGCCACTCACCCAGTTCAAAGTTGAACACTGAAACAGATCCATAGCAATCTGTGAGGGTTGTCACTGAGTCACTCTTGGTGTGCTGTTCATCCCTCAGGGTGAAATTCTTGTGACTCAGAATTTGGCAGCACATGAGCCTTCAGAGGCCAAACCAACACTCCTAGTGGTGGCTTCCTCAAGCTGTCCTAGTCTAGGTTGAGTCTGGAGATAGTACTTGGCCATGAAGGAGCCCCATGTCTCCTCCCCTGTTGAGAAGCGCCTGGTGGCACACCTGCAGCAGGCAGAAGGATGTACAAAGACAGGGGTGGCAGGAGTGAATGGTGACAAAGAGATAAATGAGACCAAGTTTGGCCAGATGTCTGGAAAGTGGTAGCAGTGAACTGTGGGAAGGAGGGGAGACTAAGGCTGGGAGCTAGGAACAGCTGGTGTAGAAGATAGCCGAGAAATCACATGACATGGGGCTGGTGAGGTAGCTGGCTGTGGGACAAATCTGAGATGAATGAGAAAGAGGGGGAAGAAATGAGACTTGATCTGGTCAGGTAAGAGAGAGAAAACTGGGAACTATTGCAAAGAATGCGTGACTTGATTACAAAGAGGTAGACTAACCAGACTGGAAGATTGCTTGCTGTGTATTTCCCGACTTCCAGTAGCTTGATTGCAGCTTCACTCTTTCTGAGCAGAGCTTGGTGATGTGTGGATGCTACTACCATATTACATGCTTATTATGTATTATGCTGTTATAGGTATTTTTACTGTGTGTGTCCATGCATAACATATGCAGCAGTGTGCTAGGCTGCAGGAACGTCACAGTACAGACCACATTTGTACTCCCTGTTATCTTTTTTTTTTTCGTTGAAATAATCCTTTTGCATCAAGACTGGGATGTGACCCTCCAGCGTAATGATAGCGTTTCTGCTAACACAAGACTCTGAAGAGAATGGTCAGTTGGTATCCTCTGCCATGGCCATCTTCATGTCAGTGTGAGTTCACAGGAACAGAGGATTCAGTCCAGTGTCCGTGAGCCTGGCTGGTGTTTTCATATTACTCTGGAAGCTTAAAGTTAGCTTGAGTTCTCCCTTTTTATTTGCTTAAAAAGTAGCCAGACAACAGCCCTTCTTGCTCAGAGTAAGGCATCACGAATTCCATATGTGTGGAATGCAGATATTTACTGCTACCAAATAACAAAAGAGGACATGCTCATACAGAAACCATTGTTATTTTTACAATAAAAGCTTCTTCAAGCAATTAAGAAAATGTTTTTCTCAGTTCTAGTATTTATGTTAATAGAATCTTTTCTTTTTCAGAACAATAGATTTAAACAGCAGTTTACTACAACAAGTAATAGAAAGAAAACGTGAAGTGCTGTGCGTCTTGAGAGAAAAGATAGTAACAACTCAGAAGTGTACAATATCTGAACATATTCTGACAGAAGAAAAAATCAGTGGTGTGATGGGATGTGGTACAAAAATAGTAAAGGTAAAGGTATTAAAAATCTTCAAGTAATAGAACATTTGCAGATTACCTGTGAAGAAATAACGATTTCCCCAGGTAGACTTTTGAATACTTCCTTACCACTGAACTCGCTGCACTGCTTAGTTGTGAAGCTTCACAAAGGTAAAATGTTTTTATTCATTGCTTCACTGGCAAAAGATGCCATCTTTTAGTGTGAGCCTGGAATGTGGTCTCCATCAATACTGCCAATTTGTGATTCAGGTTTTACGTAGATTCTTGCCTGCAGCAGAACCAAAAACAGGCATATAACAATTCAGTGACAGTTGAAGAGCAAAAACCATTACTGAAAACAGATTTGCTTGAAAAGCCAAGTAATCACTTATCAAAAATGTTTGCAGAGTCTACTGAGAAGCTATTTGTTTTCAGTTGTGGAAGTAGGGATTAACTGCATTAGGAGGGTATCTGAAAAATTGCCTGTGAATAGAGAAGGAATTAACCAAACTCAAAACACATGCTCAGGCACTGTAAGCTTTTCTTAAAGCTGCAGATGAATCACTTCTATATACAGGGTGTCTCCAGTAGCAGAAAGCTGAGAGTTGCAGTTCAACAACCCTCTGTGAAAGTACCACCTTCCTGGTACCAGTCTCCAGCTGGGCAAAAGGGTGTCAGGGTAGAAGGGGGCAGAGCAGGGTGCTGAAGTGGGTGCCCATTTCCTAGTGACACAGGGTCTCATGTGCGGCAAAAGCCGCACCTGGAGCTCAGCTTTGTACAAGGGCAGAGTAGGTGAGAGTTTGAGGGCTGCTCTTGGCATTGCACTTCTGCCTCACTGCTCATCTAGTTCTCTTCATAGATGTCAGGTGTAACTTGTCCTTTAGTTAGACATGGAAAATAAAGCACATCCTTTCTTTGTACCTTTTTTCCACTTAACTCTGTGTTCAAGCTACGCAGTAGCCAAGTCAGATAAACGGTGACTAAATCTGTCCTATAGGTTTCAGTGAGTGAAAATGGAAGTATGATGAAGGACTCTAGTGTGATCCTTGAAATTCCTCCTGCAACCACTATTGCCTATGGTGTAATTGAACTGTTCGTAAAGCACAGTGGCCACTTTGGTAAGTATAAAGCTCATGTTCTGTGTCTCAAAATTCAGTTGTGGACAGAGCTGTCTGCTGGGCAATGATTTTTGCGTTTCCCTGTGTATGAAGGTGGTGATACTGTATGGTCTCCATTGCCTTGATAGTTATTTGTGCTATGAAATGCTACTCTTCTGATTTAGTAATGTTTTTTCACATGTTTGAATAAATCATAAACTCAGAATAACTGCAGGAGGTCATCTGGTCCAAGGCAGGGCTAGCTTCTGAAGCTTTGTCTAAGGTCAGAGTTAGAGCACGTTGCTCTTATTCTTGGCTATTCACGTTTTGTTTATCTCCAGTGACAGAGATTCCTCTATCATGGTGAACTTTTTTCCCTTAATATCTGATGAGAATTTCCTTTTCTTGAGTTTGTGTCTCTTTCCTTTTGTCCTGTTGTCATACAGAAGAGTCTGGCTAAGGTTCTTCCCTAGCAGTATTTTCTCCAGGCTAGACAAACTCAAGTCTCTCTGTTTCTTCTCATACGTGATGTTCTACAGCCCATGGTGATCTTGGTGGCTGTTTGCTGGACTTCAGCAGTATATGAATGTCCATCTTCTACTGGGGAGTCCAAAACTGCAAGCAGTCTCCCAAAGTGAAAAATCACTTTAATTGATCTGCACACTACACTCTTGTCAGTATGCAGCAAACTTGAGCAGCTGACGATCCTCTCGAATTTGTTGTCCAGGACTTTCTCTGCAGTTTTGGTTCTAGCTTGCTGACCCTCAGCCCTCCTGCTGCTGCCCTCACCCTTTGGCAGGGAGAGTGATCCCAGTATAAATTGGCAGTCAACTGGGAGTCTTTAGACTATAGAAAAGAATTATTCATAAAGTGTAAGACTGGAATTGAAACTTTTCTGTCTCTTTTAATATATAGATTATTCTCAGAATGGTTGCAGAAATGTCTTTATCATGTTTTCTGGTCATGCTTTATTTGTTTCAGGTTGAATACTTGCAGGTGTAAAGTGAAAAACAAAATGTTGAAATTGGCTTTGGAGGGATTAGTAACACTGCTCTGCAGAATCACTTGGGTTTTTCTTTCTCATCTATCCTCAGTTAAACTCCCTGAGCTAAAGGAGGTTTCAGGGGATGTTATGCAAGAAGGAAGGGAATAGATGGACTCTGGAAGTTAAAGACTGATTTGGAGAGAAATAGGAAATACATTGAAGAAATAATTGAAGGGCAGTTGAGATTTGAATCTGGGATGCACTTTATTTGGATAAGAAATGCAGAAGATCTCTCTCCATCATTCTCCTTTAATTGACTTCTGATATTAAGGAAGTCTGTAGATTCAGGGATAGAAGTAAATATCATGTAACCTGTAAAAAAAAATTTCTGAAATGTGGAATTTCTCTGACATAGACTGAGCATGGAGATACAGCACAGGGCATTGACTTCATGGTCATAATAGAACTGTAATTCAGATTAATTGTGTGCAATTAAGGCTGTCTGACTACCTAGGTGTGTAGCTGATAGCTTGCTTATGTGATTTCTAGGTGGAAATTCCTGTGTCCTCCTAGCTGATGATAACATGGGTCTTGTTAATGATCTCTCTTTCTCTGCTTTTTCCACTTCTGCTTCTTTTTACACTTTTTTCTTTCATATTTAATGTTATGGTTTTTAAGCTTCAAAGCCAGCACAGTTCATTTAATGTTTTAGCTCAAACAACTATATCTAGCCTCTCTTCTGGTTTGGGTTTTTTGTTTGTTTGTTTTTAATTTCCTCTGTCTTCCCTTGCCTGACTATCATTGAGAAGGTAAAGTGGAGGAACTAACAAGAAAATTGGGGATTTGCCAGCAAGAGTAAGTATGGTAGAGTCTAACCTCCAACTTCTTAATGTCTGAGCAGTGACAGTGTCTGTTTAGGGAAATAAAAATAGCCTTTGAAGTTAAATCCAGAGACTAATGTAGTCCTTTCCCAGGAGACTGGAAGTGACCAGCAGCAGGTGTAACATAATGGGATTCTCTTCACAGATGATTACAGAATAAGGTCCCTGTAAGCTGGCGGGGTGTTTAGTTTCTTAGACACTGATAGTGCTTGACTTGTTCTATAAGGAAGAATGGTATATAAACTTTCTTTAAATATTCTGGCTTATGAGACTGAACATGCTTGGACAGTTTTATAAATAAATTTTTAAAAGAAAGGAGGGGGGGGGGGAGGGGGGAAAGGTCTAATTGTTTTCTGATTCCTGCAATCATTCTGTTAGATTTCTACGGGCTGATTTTCCACTGCGTGTAAAAGCTGTTCCTGCTGAAGGCTTTGCAGTTTTGTGGCTCTAAAGGTTCACTGCAAGTCCTCTTGTTCTTGCTTTACAAAACAGGAGGTATAGTAGCACCCAACTTACTTGCTTTGTTCTGTTCATTGATATATATGTGTGACTTTGTTCATCTTAAGTGTCTGTAAATTAAACAGGCCTAAACTTTTTTTGGGCTTCTTCGTGCAAAGGAGTCTCTTTGCCTTTGACTGTTCTCACTGACCATCTTTGGTTTTCTTCCAGTGTTGTTAATGTTTCATTTCTGAACAGCTAACATCTAACTGCACTACTAGAGGTTTGTCATCAGTGGATGGAACAGAATTCAATACAGAAAATTATCACAGTATTATGTATATTCTTTCATTCACTTATTTGCCCCCCCCCCTTTTTTTTTAAGAGTATGATACAATTAATGAGATGCAAAAATCATTAACAGACTTATTAATGCAAAACTTCCAGAGTCCTGTATTTTCTTCTGAGTCAAGTCCTATTACCAGAGTTAACAGCAGGGTCTGAATCTCTTAAAACTTTTCACGTGAGGCTGTGCATTTATTTCCCTTACTAGCATCATCCTGCCGTAGGAGGGCAGGTAGTTTATTAGCCCTGTCTGCCTCCTTCAGGGTTCTTGTGAAAGCCTTCTTACTGTCAGTGAAAGTAACATGAGCATGTGGGACTTGTGGTGCCTTAGCTACTGTCCGGAGTCTTGTTGCCGTGGGAAGTTCTTTAATTTATGTTTAATTGCTTGCTTCTCCTCTGTAGCTCACTCTTCTCAGTGAAGGGTCATGCAGGCATAAAGGTCTCTGTTGCCTTTCTTCCTCTGTGGCAGAGATTTCTTTGTCTGCTCTTCCTTTGAAAAAGCTTTTTGCTGCTGGAGTGCTCTGCATGCTTTCTCATCTGCTTTGAATGTCCTTAATTTGGTGAGACAGACTATTACAGCTGCAGGAGGGTTATATATAGTTTTGGTGCCTGGTACATGTGAGCACTGTGTTTGATTAGTCATCCCCCGTTCCCCCCTCCCCTTTGCTGTCAGGTATTACTTTAAAATTGAGTTTCTCTTGCTACCCTGCCTGCATTCTCCTTAACCCTGCTACAGAGTGCCAGGGTACGGTTTCAGATCTTGCGTTTGAGCCAGTAAAAGATGATCAGAGTAGACATAGGGTTTTGATTATACTCTGTATCTTTGGAGCACAATATTGGACATGTGAGCACAGAACTTGATATTCCAGATTTCTCAGGATAACTCTTAGAAAGGCTCCCTGTGTACTTGCAAGGAGACACTTAGTTTCATCAAGTTGGAGGCAGTGGTTGTCAGGAAATCAGCAGTCCTGTTTGGGTGAGGTGGCCAGTGCTCATCATGGAGACAAGGCAGAAAGGGTAATCCAGCCAGGGTGTGTTATTTCCTCAATGAAAAGGAAAGAGAAAGTATATTGTAGAGTGAATTCTGTCTGTGAATATGCCCAGGTGAAGTCTTTTAGGTACTCTGAAAAACCTCCTTTCTTCCATTCATCTGGAGAACTTGAGGACCTGTGGCTTGGCTGAGAAAGAGGAGTCTATTAGTGTCATGACCAGAAGAAGCTCTGTGAGGAACTCTCTTGAGTTCTTGGGAATCTCAGAAAGTGCCCTCGTGTGTCTCCATCCTGAGGGGATCCTGTAGCCCTCATTACAGGGCATCTCTTAATCGGTAGAAAATGCAAAGCATTTGTACCTGCATCTTTCCTGTGCAGCGTGCAGGTTTACAGGGTCAGTGAGAAGTTTTTCTGTTGTTTGCTGTCTGTACTGCTGTAGTTCACAGGAGCTGGTGTCGCAAGCTGTGGTTTGTTGTCTGTGGGCCGTTGTTTGTGGGCCGTTGTCTGTGCACACGCTACCAGACACCCGGGCTGCAGTAACACACAGTAATTCTCCTCTCTAACAATTACTGACATTCTTTCCATGTAGAGGAGACGAGCCACGGAGAAACCACATGTGAAAACACTAGATAATGTAAGCTAGCATCTCATTCAGTAATTGCTTATATATTTCATTAATTATTTTTTAAATTGAATTTCTAATTACAGAATTCTGTCTGCTTGATGAACAGCAAGGAGGTTTTGAAAAAGAAGGCACAGAAGGCTCAACTTATCTCCATTCGGTGCTATTCAAAGACTCTTCGTTTCTCTATCAGCCAGATGCTGTTGATAATGAGATGTTCTCTGGGGCTAAAAAGCTCATTCCCAGTGATGCTTCTTTAAGTGTATTGAAACAAGGTATTAGTAGAAATGTTTTACACGATTACATTACAGTGAGTTAAGCAACATGATAAGAATAAATAATCTGGTACAACAGTGCATCAGAAATTATGTTATAGTTCATTTTAATAGGCCTTATCAGGAGCTCTTGGGGGAACGCACTGAAAGAATAGAAGAATTTACTTCTGTGATAGGTTTCTGCAGTGGACTGTTCCCTAGGAGCATCCTGGATCCCTTTGTCATAAGTATGACCTTACAAAATCAGTCTTTTGTGACAATTCTGTTACATTCCACATAAACTCTATAAGATTAATGATGATTTATGCTTTCATTCAGAAAGGGTCACTGAAAATACATTTTCGTGATTTGGAAAATACCCTCAGTAAGGCTTCTCAGTTAAGGTTACTTTAATTCTCAAAACTTACAAAGACATCTCCCTGGCTTCGCTTCTGGGAAGCTTTATAGAAATCTTTGGTATCAACTAAGGCTGATGAAATTAAATTGTGACTTAAGTGGAAGTTTGCAAATCAGTATAATGGGCCAGGAACAACTTGTTTATTGTTGGAATGTGGAAGACAGGGGCTGGATTGTCACCAGAGAGATTAAAAAAAAGGGAAAACAAATCAGAATGCATTTTACTTTTCATCGCTTCTTGGTAGAGTTCTTACAGCTGGTTCTAACAATGAACATCACTTTTGTTACCTCTGAATTTCACCCTTCATTCATGGCTTTTTGATAGACCAACTGTGACCAAAACAGGTGTTTGTTGTCCTGGAATAAATTCTGTCATTCTCTGATGTAGGCTTGTCTGAAAGGAATGTCTCCATGTGTAGTTAAAAAAGCACTTATTTGTGAAAGGATAGTTTGCTACTGTTATGGGTTTTGTTTTAGCTTGACACACCTTGGTGCTTTTCTTGCTTAAAAGTCTTGGAGGTTCCTTTTTATTAACCTAAACTATCTTTTGGGAGGTGGGGCAGAGCTTAAATATTTCTACAAAAGCAATTTAAAGTAGGTTTCCTCTTTTCTTATTTGTATGGACAGTCATAAAAAAAAAATCTTCCTGTGGCTGGGCTTTTTTTTTTCTTTTTTTTTTTCCTAATGAAGTAATTTTTAGAAATAAAAGAAAATTTTAAAGCAAGAATGTTACTTGACTGGAGTGATAGGAAGGGAAATTTCTTTTAAACTAGGTCAAGAACGCTTGCATGCCCATATTTTTGGAATGTGGAAAACACATTCCAGCCTTCCAGTTGGCATTACTGACTTGAAAACTTCGTTTCTTTTAGCAAAGTGGTGATGTCAGAAAACATTTTGGTTTAGTGTCATAGTTGAATTGCGCAGAAAGAAGTGCAGTGCTTCTGTTGTATCTGTTGTTGTCGGTTCAATATTTCAACCAAGAAGAGTTTTGGTTTTTTTTTTTTTGTCCTGATTTTTGTAATAAGTGGTTTTTTTAGGTCAGGGAGGAAGAAATGTAATTCTTTGGTGCATCTGGTGAAATATGAGGACAGTAACAATTTCTCATCGCAGTAGGAACTTTTAATTCTGCGTGTGGATTTACACCGTTGACTTTGTAATTCCTGTTAATCCACAAGAAGTAAGGTTATGAGCAGCACTCTTCATTCTGCCTTATAAATGAACATTCTGTGGAGATGAATTTCAAGAGAGACACTTAATATGTGGTTAACATTACAATACTGTCTTTTTGGTAGCTGTTCTTCTGTCTTAAAATTTTAATTGAAGCTTCTTTGGCTCATTAGGGAAATATAATCAGATGTGTCCCAGCCTTGCATTATAACCTGTGCTATTGGAAACCAGGATGTCAGAATGTGGTGACAAATGAGCTTATGAAATGCACAGTGAAAATGGTAACTGTTTTTAATCGTATTTGGGTAGAAATACTTAGTTTTACTTTTTACTGCTTTTTTGGGAAAGATCTTTCCTGGTTGAAGTCACAGTTCCAGCCCTTTGTGAAGCTGCCAGAAGACAAGCAGAGAGCATTATGTAAAACCCTGTGTGAACTCTTGCTCCATGAAGAAATGGTAGCTGCCCTGGGGGACATGGTAAGATGGAGAAACGTTTACTTGCTTCCGAAAAGTAATTTCAGGATATTGCTATCATTCTCTTTGGCTTGAACTTTCCTCTTTTCAAGTTTTACTTACTCTTTTGCTTGCAGTTAGATGATATATGCACGGGAGACACGCCAGATCTGAAGGAGTTAAAGCCTGCACAACAAGGAGACCTCATTGACTTCTTGCAGCTCTTAGGGTGCACTTTACAAAGTGAGCTGTGTTTAGAGAAATATCAGCCTCAGGATGAAGAACTCTTCTCAGCTACTCACCTCCTCATCAGTGCTATCTCTGGTATGTTGTGACTGAAGAGAAGAACCTTTTATTATTTTCCTTTTAGAAGCTCCCTCTGTGTTAAAGCATTCATGGCCCTCTTTGAGCAGTTGGTGAGCTGAGTTGAACGTAATTTGTTCCATTCCTTTTTATAGGTTTCATATAACCATGGTATATTCCTGGCTGTGAATTAAATTCAGCACTGAATCACTGACAGATTTTCCTTGTAAAATAAACATTCCCCCAAGACTGCTCAAGTCTGCTTTCTGCTGAGTGTGGGCATTTCCAGTTTGGCGAGCTAGTTTCTGTTCTTACTGCATACCTGAGTTCTTCCTGCCTGAATGCTGAAAACAACAAATTAGTTGTTGTGTTCAGTGTAACAGCATTTATTGTTGAGGTGTAAATTATATTTAGCAAAAATGAATTTAACATAGAGATGCTGCACCTGGATAGTTGTTTTGCAGCTGCTGAAAAGGGAGATTAAACATAAATGTCAAACAAATGCCATGCTCACAATGTAGTTGGCACCACAGTGTTATATTAAAAGCTACCTGCGAATTCCAAGACACACTCCTTCCTGGCTTTTCTCCCTTCTCTCGTATATAAAAAATTTCCTGACATTAAAATAATGAAGGGAAGTCCACTGTAGTATTAGTTAGATGTGGCACTGTGCAGCAACATGTTGGTGTGCATCCATGTATGCACAGTACCCAGGAAAGCTTAACTCATTTGTGGAGATAGAAAAGAAATAGAAAACAGAGACCTGCTACGTGGCAATATTTGTCAGCTGCTATTAACAGCACGGTGCAGTTAATTGAGTGTGTTGTGTTATCGCCTGGCTTTGGACATAATGTCTTCTGCTAATGTCCAGGCATAAATGTAGCTGCATCAAGAATCAAAAGCTGGTTTATGCTTTTATTAGGAATTACAGCCTTGAGTTACAGAGTTGGACTAAATGATCCTTGTGGTGCCTTTCATCTCCCTGCCCCAAGGCAGTCTCAGCTGTGTCATTCCTCTCAAATTGTGTTTTTGCTGAAGTCAGCATCTCATATAAATTTTGAGAACAGAGGTTCTTGTTTTATTCAAGGCCTAAATCATTCATCCAGCCTACAGACTTGGAGTGAAATACTGAGGAGATACTGGGGGAGGAGATGAGAATAATGGAGAGGAAATCTTTCCTATGAGCTGCCTTCTTTCAGGGGCAGGGATAGTCAGTGTGGGCTCTGTACCCATTGCCTATCCTTTTTTATTCTGCACTCAAATGCAGGGAGGAAAGGGCTGGATCAGCCTCTTCCAAATACCCAGTAGAGCACTTGAGAACTGTCCTCAGCATTGGATCGGTTTAGCTTCCAGCATCCATTTTAGAAGGTGCTCTGCCTGCAGATGGGCCTCAAAAAGCAGCTTGTCTGTCTGCTCAGCAGGAGGGACAACCCCATAAGAGAGCTCACCGTTAAGCAAGTCCCCTTTCCAGTAGCCAGCCTTGTGCAGTGGTCGCTGGAAACAGTCTTTCCATGTTAATGCTTTCTTCACAGAGCTGTCTGGTTACACTCTGGTCCTGCTGCGTGCCTGCTGTGATCTTCAGGTTGTTGCGGCGCTGTGCTCTTTGGTGAGTAACCCAAACACGCCTGTCCAGCATGTGGGCCCCAGCAGCAGTAGCGACTCTGCGCTCTGCCTTACTCTATTTCTCACCTGTTAAAGAAGATGTCAAGCTCCAGTGCACATTTCAGCTGTAGGCATTGCTTAGGCATGGGCAGAGTCTCAGAGTGGCAAGCGATGCAGGTAATTTACTGCAGGTTGACCCCGACCTACAAGGTTTCTGTATTTGGGAGATGCCATGGGCTGTGAACAAAAGAAAATTGTAACTTAAACTGAGGCTTTAATTTACTCATAGTTTCACCAGCCCATTTTAAATTCTCAGTAATCAGCTGCCCTTGGGAAACAGAAGTTTCAGTCTGATAGCAGCAGAGCTTGGGCCTTGGGAAATTCTGGAGTTCTAAACCTCTGAGGCCATTCATTGAAACTGCTGAAGAAATGGGGTAGTGATATTTTATTTTGGTTTATTTTATGTAGTCTTTTTTAGCTCACTGACAAAAACAACAGTAAAAACTTCAAATATGTAGGGGCAAGGGGAGTGATACTTTTTGCTCAGTAAGAGCAAGAATTAAGTGTGATCTGCAGGGAGAGAAGTTGAACTGGGGAGAAGGGCACTGTGGGAGAGATGTTTCTCCTTAAAGGATGCCATGGAGCTTTGGTTCTGGATGAGTACGTTGTACTTGTCAAGGCTGATAGGAAAGGGAACCGTGCCCTTTTGCTGCTGCCTTGTAAGCTCTCTGGTGGTTTTGTAAGAAAGAAGGGAGCTGCGTGATGGCAGGAACAGCACTGCTTGGAGAACTTTTCTAATGTGTCTTGTCTTTTCCTTTCTCTCATAAATACAGCCTAACCTTGCCTCAGCCGATGGCAGTGTGGCGCTGAGCAGTCCTTTGGTGGCTCCTCTCACTGACAGAGGAAGATTTGATGTCGTGCAAAGGCTGTTGGCTTCATCAAACATTAATTTGGAAATGACGGAGTCTTCTGTAAAAGCTCTAACTATGAAAGAACCTCGATTCTTCCCACTCGTTCTTTATGTTGCATTGTATGGATTTTATGCTTTAGATGGGAATGTATAGGAGCTTTACTGACTATCCAGTTACTGCTCTAGCCTGTTCTTTCTTCTGTAGCTCTGCAGTGTAGTGTTGGTGTGTTCAGCTAGCAGTAGAGCCACTTGAGTACTTGGAGCAGTCCAGGCAGGGGTTCTGGTGTCAGGGTGGGCTCGGCGTGCCTGGGGCGAGCCCTCTGTGCTGCCATCAGCTGTGCGGCTCCCCTGCAGCTTCACCAGCCTGTCTGCAGTGGAAAGCAGGGGGTGAAGGGAGGAATTAAAAAAGACAAGGCTGGATCAGAAATTGAACACAGCTATTCTGGTAGTTGTCAGATCTGCAGGGCAGTGGAAGCCCGGTTGCTTGCATTCATTTGCTTGGGAGAAAAATGCAAAGTACAAGCTGCTTTTTGTAATCAAGCAAAGCAGCAGGCTGTGGAGATCCAGGGTTCTGCAGCACAGTACATGTTTTGCTTGTTTAAGACTTGATGTGCAGAATGCCTTCCCTCTGGAGCAAGTGGAGTGGAGAGCTCTCAAACAGGTACTTGATTAGGTTTTCATTTATGAAGTGTAGTTGGGCTTTACAGATGTGAACTGCACACTGCAGGAAATTTTTTTTTTTATTAGGGATTTATGCCTCTGTACAGCATTTCTGGTTTTTATTAGGTTTTACTCAGCAAGTTTCATCTGTTTAAATTGCATCCTGAAGTTTCTCTTTGAGGTACAGTGATGCCTTTTGGTGGAGGCATGTGAAGTGTCCCTCCTAGACTCCACAGAAGTGAATCATTTTACTCATATGACACTTCAAGTGCAGATGTTTTGCTTGTTTTTTTGACTAACAGCAAAGTGTTTGTAAAACACATGCTTTGAACTATTTTGCCTTTTTTAATCATAATTTTTGTAATCATGAGGGTGGGGCAGAAATGCAGCAGGGATCTGCTGTAAATATGAGTTTGGGAAGATGATGTTCCAGGTAATTGGAATATTGGTGCTTTCAGATGGGATTGTGAGATGGCTGACAGGCAAAGCAGCAGGTGCTGCAGTGTGTGAAGGGGGGTGACCAGTAACTAGGCCCTGCAGCTTCGCTGCTGCTAGGAGTCCGAGGTTCAGTTTTCTGCCCTATTCCCACATAATCTTGAGGAGATTGCCTAAGAGGTCTTTAAAAACACGTCAGTTAAGCTTTCCCTGAGGACACAGACTGCAAAAAAGCATCGTGGTACCTTTCCGTGCCCTGAGAGTGCAGGATAGCCTTGCACACTGAGCTGCTGGTGTTTCTGTGTCACAGCTGTTCAGTGAAGCTGGTGGTGTTGCCTGACCCTTGCACTGGTGTATATGGGAGTGTCCTTGACAATGGAAATGTGTTACTTTGCTGCTGAGAGTGATGCATGTTTGTAGATGGGTGTTTTGCCTCTGGGGAAATGTGAATGGAAAGTCAAATGTTGCCTCTGTAACTAATCTATCAAAACTTTCTATTATGTTATGTCAAAGCAACAGAATAACTTACGGCCTCCTGTGTGTAACTTTCATTGGTTTTCTTTTTGAGATTCCAGTCATGCCCTTGGCCTTGAAAGGTGGTGCACACAGATGGCAACTGGATATGTGGACTTCAGATATTTGAAGTCTCCAGTAAGTATCTCTCTGGAGGTACTTATATATCCTCCCAGAGCGTCCTCTTCTCCAGGCTGAACAACCCCTCTCTCTCAGCCTGTCCTTGCAGGAGAGGTGTTCCAGCCCTCTGATCATCTTTGCGGCCCTCTCCTGGCCCTGCTCCAGGAGCAGTATGTCTCTCCAAGTAACTCTTGTCCTGCCCTTCCCTGAGCCAAGTGAGGATAGCCTCTTCAGGGAGCCAGCCTGAGCTGCATCAATGTAAATTACTCCAGAATGCACTTCAGAAAAGCTGGATGTACATCCACTACATCTGTGCTAAACCAGCAGGTCCTTATACCTGCCTGGTCTCATACAGGATGCTTTTTCAGGGTCTGATGGTGTCTTTCCTACAAACTGCAAGTGGTGAAAGGGCTGTAGGATCCCTCAGAGAAGGTTGGAGCTTGTCTCGTTAAAGCCTTGATTTCGTACCCCAACTTCCCAAAATGCTGCTTCCCTTTGCTATACTTCCACATGCCCCAGGAGGAAACCACACCTTTGCAATTCAGCGTGAGATCAGAACCAGGGAAGATGAAGCTGAGAGCCTGTTTTCAAACCGCATGCGCAGCAGGCTCAGCCTTGCTGTCAGGATCCAGCGTTTGCCTTGTGCAAGCTGCAGTCCAGAGCCCCTTGGGCTTCTGTAGGCTGGCTAAGTACACTGCAGGCCCCGGGAATGAACTCTGAATGCTGCAGTGCTCAGAACATAAGAAGCCCAAATTCAGCAATGATCACGTTTGTAGGGGGGATGAAGAGACCCCAAGAGTTCTGTGCATTGAATAGGCATTCAGCACACTGAAGAAGATCAAGTTAAACAAGACCAACTGAAAAGCTGCTTTTCTGAACTTTGAGCACTAGACGAGACCCAGACAGGCTGTACCAGCCTGGTGCACGTGGGTACCCGTGAAGCCTCCTACCCTTTAAAAAACCAAAGCCCAGCCTGCACAGTCACGTTGGTCAGCGTCATACCTGGCACCAGCACTCCAACACAGGAGTGTACTGGCAGGAAATGGTGTGCTGATGTTGATCCAGCTTTCAGCAGTAAGGGATTAAGTAAAGATAAAAGGCAGATGGGTGTAGACTGCTTCCGCAGAGCTTACTGGCTAAAATTCAGAGCATGACCCAAAATAAAAGAGGAAGGCTAATTACATTTTTTTCAATATTAAATCTTTATTATATACAAAAATATTTTGTTGGGAATTAATGGAATTTCACAATTTGTACATTAACATTTTTATGTTTGGCTCTGTTTATTGTGAAAATATTAGCTGTGAAAAAGACAAGGGGGTTCTTAGAAAACAAGTCACAATTTAAAAATGTCCTAGAGGTTAGCTGACCTCACTGGGCTGAGGTCAGAATGCTAACACATCCTGTCTCCTAGGCCTGCTCTACAGTATTGTATTCAAACAACAATTAGGTGCTAAATCATTGTCAGGTTCACATTAGAAAGTTTAGCTAATAATTAAGATTCTTTTTTTCAGGATGTTTTCAGCTAAAGAAAAGAATAATTTTTTTTACAGGAGAGCAGATTAAAAGTTTTACAAATGTCAAATCCAGTTTAATTCAATATGCTGTTGAAGGAAAACAAAAACAAACAACAAGAGCTTTCAACAGGCAAAAACAGTTGTGAGAAGCAGCAAGGTAAGGAAATGCAGAGCGCCGGACTGCTAATACACAGCTAACTCCAAACACTTAACCAGGATTTTACAGTTCTTAGCCCAGTTTGGGGTGGGAGAGCGGCAAACTTTCCTGTGTTTTAAAACCAAAGGAAGTGGTCCCCTTTCTTATACCACAGTACACAAATGTTACACACAGACAATATAGGATGAGGGAGTCGGGGAGGGGAAGGAATGTCCAAGATGCATTTTCAAAGAGGGAAAAATACATGTGAACAGTTATCTCCATATGTAATGGTGTACAAGACCTAAACCAACAAAAATCTGTCAGAAAAACCCAGCCAAGAATTTAGCTGCCACCCCCAGAACTGTACAAAGCAGCGCCCTTTGCTTTGCTCTACACTATGTATTCTGTAAGAGATCAAGTAACAGAGAAGTAAGTTATTTGGGTTTTCGGAAGAGGATTTACTGTATTCTGTGTAAATATTGGCTACTTCTGGAGTAACTCCCCACTCAGCCATGAAGGCAGCCAGACTTGCACGGAGAAGCGTTAGCACAGAGCTAGTGATGTTGAAAGGAAAAGGATAAATGGGAGAAAGCGCTTCCAGGCCTCCTTGTAACTGTTAGCCTTTCAGGTTGGTCAGTAAGTATTCCAGACCCAGCAGCAAAATGACCTCCGTACCCAACGAGCACAAGAAAGGGTTACAAATACTGAGAACAAAATTCACATATACTTCAAGTGTAATATATTCAATAAAACAGAAATATTGCTGAGACCCCACTGAAAAAAAACCAAACCAACCCAAATCTATTTGGTGAAACTGTTAACAGCCTTAACCAAGCTGGAGCTTGTCTTCTAGGCCTGTACAGGTAAATCCAGCTGCAGTACAAGCAAATGCACTGAGAATGCAGCAGTTTAGAGGATGCCAGTTTGTGGAATAGTATTGCAGCATGGAGAAATCGGGTAAGTCAGCAGATACTGTCTTAATTACTTCTAGTACTATCCTTAAGTTTTATTTACACATGTGAGCACATGAGCATATTTTTAATACATTTGGAAGCCAAAGCTGCCTCTGAAAATTGGTTATTTTATGTTTTGGTTTTTTCTTTCCCCCCCCGCCCCCCCCCCTTTTTTTAAATAGTATTTGTCTTGGGACTATAACCAGTGAGTTATACCAGTCTTAAAGAGCAATGTTTATATTGACCACTATTTCCTCTACAAGACACAAGTTGAGAATCCCAGACGATTCCCATCAGTAAGCTTGTTAAACATACCTGAAAACCAAGAAGGGCAGGCCCCGAAAAGAAACCTGGCAAAGAAAGAACTGGGCCAGGACTTCACCAGCTTCAGTGAGGGCAGATTGTCAGGGAAAGCAGAGCAAAGTACCTGTAACTACAGCAACCCTTTAATGTCCCAGGAGAGGTTTTGTGTAGGGACGGACAGCTGGAGGGGCATTTAAGGCATGAGGCCCAGCAGATGACTTGTTCTGGTATCCAGTACCTGCTACCCAGACAGCAATAAATTGATTTAGCAGAAGTAGTATCATTAAGTTTGGCAATAACAATATGGTACTTTTAACTCTTCAGAATTTGTGTGAGGCATAAACCAAATGGTCCCTATACATTTGCACTATGGATACAACAGCCCTCTACCTGTAATTTGTCTTAAACTGTACCTACAGGCACAACGAGTGATGGGCGATCAATCTACTGCAGTAGGCACTACAGAGAGATGTACCAAGAAACAGCATCTGTCTCAAAGCAGAGTCTGAAAGTAGAAGCAGGATGGAGTAAGCCAGGATGGGAAACCAGGGAATAGGTAAAAGGAAGTTTCAGTTTGTTTTATGTTCACAGAAATAGTTCATGTGTAAAGACAGGCAACAGTGTGCATCTCCTGCTCTCTGGGGCAGTACTCCTTGATTCTCCACTGGGCCATAAGTGTAGCAGAGAGGTAAGTTTGGCTCCAGAGGGTACCTAGCCAGGAATTTTCTGTGTTTCAATGACAAAAAAGTTTCCCATTTCTTATCTGAATCACCTTCTTCAAAACAAAACCCAGATGACTTCCTGGACCCTGAGCTGCAGGCATTATCTACAGCAAATCATTCAGATACGGTTTTAGAAGATGCCATGAGTTAGAATTGTAGAGAGAGGATTGGGGAAAAAGTGTCACATTTTGATCCTAGCTATCCAAGATGTGACAGTTTATATAAACAGAAACTCCAAAGCGAGGAGCTCCTCTCTGCCATCCTGCAACACAAAGCTTTTGTACAGCTAAGTACACAGAGCTGCATCGGTCTGAGAACATGGTAGAAGTTCAGGATACTGCACCAGTCCGTCTGTGATTCTCCTCCAATTTTCCCTTCATTTTACATTTGCAGAACCTTCTGAAAGGCCTTTATAAGTCTATGCAGGATGACATATCCCATTACAATTATTCCACTGAATTTAAGTTGACTGCATCTTGTTGTATGATGTAGAACCTAAAGTAGACCTGCTAGGGTAACATTTAGAGAGAGCAAGGTAAACACTTGGGTATACCTGCACCAAAGTATTTACATTAAAGTTGAGACTGGTGCACGCTTAAGGGAACTTCTGGTGCATGTAATGAAATAACTCTGGGGTCTTGGCATACTGACTGTACTTTTATGTATAAGTTTTCATTCACAGGGCAACTACAGTGTTTCTTCTATAAGTCTCTATATGTACAGAATTTTACAGCACTTCATGCACTGTCCAAAACAGATAGAAATTACAGATAAATATAGAATTTTTAGATTGAAATATCTGTATATTTAGAAAAATATACATTAGTAAACACAATAAACCAGGTAGAGAAGTGTCCCAGTTCTAAAGTCTCACATGCAGGTACATTTCTGGATTAAGTCATGGTAGCTTAGTGATGTGATAGCAGATGTGTCAGCATTTTTTGTTTTACTATCCACATACATACATATACACAGACAACTATTCAATAATTTACTTTTCTAAACTACTTAAATATTTATCTTGTGATACATACCACAAACATTTAGCAGCATCTTCACCTCGTTCAGACACACCTATTGTTATCATTAACAGTCAATGTAAAAAGTTTCCCTGTTAGGATCTGGAAAATGAATGAGCAACATGATATACTAGTTATTTTAACTCCTCCAAAGTACTTTAAACAGCTGTTACAGGAAATATTTTCACTTCCCCAAACCTAGCCTTTCATAGCGTCTTTTGCACCAAGGTACAGATCTCTCTAACAGCTGATCCAGCATACCCTGACAGGCAGAGACAGTCACTGCTATGTATATGACAAATGGCACCATCAGTCTAAGAACCTTTAAGAATGCTTTTTTCTTTAAAAAATAACCAAAAACCAAACCAACAAAACACCAAAAAACCCTGAACTGTCATTCTCATTCAAGTCATCCTCCCTGGCAGTGACAAACTGCACCGCATAGCTAATCCAAATCTGATTTTGCTAAAATGCAAGCCACACCAACCACCACCATGACACAAACAAACCAACCCCTCTCCCCCTCAACATCACCTATCTGCCAGTCTCGACTCTCTCAAAGATTTAGTGAACAGATACAAGGACGGTGGTGTTTAGGATTCCCCCCCCACCCTTACCACCTGCGTGTGCACATCCAGTCAAAACCTGCAGCCACTGTGATCTTTGTGTGCAACCTAAGCAAGCCATCCTCTCTTATTGCTTTGGAATTGTACTTCTCATTCGCTTCTACGTTCACAGCACCTGCTGCTCAGCCAGTGGGCTCCACTCTGCTACCTGCTTGATTTAAAAACACTCTGTGAATGCATAGCTACAGCTTTAGGCTTTACCCAACACATGGCTGTTCGGAGACTGCTAACGAGGGAGGTTCTTTGACAGTATTCTCCCTGGGATGGAAATAGAAGGAGCAGAGAGGTTCTCCTGACTAAACCTTGGTGCTCATGTTTCATTTGGTTAAGTAAATTTATAGGAAAAAAAAAAAATTGAGTGATACTTGCAATATAAAATACTATAGTGTGGAAACTGAAGATTCTCATTCCATTCATTAGGGAAGAGTGAGCTCAGCCCACTTTTGGCATCACAAATAGAGTATTTTCTAACTTGTAATGAAAAGGCATCGTATCTGTCCAGATAGCACATCTTATTTACAGCATATGTAGGTCACAAACACAGTTCAGTCACGTTCAGCGTACAGTGCCAAGAGCAAATCATTAAAATAGTCAAGCAGTGGCTCTGCTCTCGTTGCTGCTCCATACAACACTCAATCTGTTTCTCAAAGCAGCCTCTGAGCGATAGGATCAGAGGACATGGCTCCTGGGAAAGGAAAATAAAAGTTTCATGCTGGTGCTACATTTAAAAGCTCTGCCAAACTTACTAAACCAAACCAGAGAAAACACAGCCTGAAAAGTATAACACTGAAACAAAGTAGTGGTATAAATTTTCCTTAAAGGAAGAGAGTTTCAGATTTCCTCTAAAGATTGAGACCTCGGTAGCGAGAGCCACAGAGATTACCTGTGCAATACACAGGTTCAACTAACATTTTCTACATACACTGGGTCTCAAGCTCCCCTGCTCCTTTTCCCCCATAAAACCCAACTATATAGGCTTTGTAAAACTCATCTGTAATACATGGGTGTTTTGAAGGGTTTTTAGATACTTAACACTTCCTATACTGCATCAACTCCATTTTTCTTGTGCACCTGAAACTCTTCAGGAGCCCCAAGAACTAATACTGTTTTACAGTGTCTAAGCCTCTTCAGAAACAGTTCAGAGGAAGTTGCCGTTTGATAGCATTCTGTGTCACACTTCGGTGTTGAAAAAGGATTCAAAAGCCAGGTGCCTGTCACCAGATGGAAGAGAAATTAAATCGATGACTTCAGTTTAGACACCTAACCTGGTAAATTATGGTTAATGTTCCTATATACAACAGCTGACATTTATATATAATATAAAGTATGGTCACAAAAAGAGCTAGTCTTAGTGACAAGCTATATTTTCATTTTGTTCTTGTTAAACGGAAATTTACATCAGCATAAGTTTTGACTGATGAACTCGACCCTAACATGAATTATATCACCAAGCCTACTAAGGGGAGAACTGGCACTAAACAAAAGCAAAGATGTAAACCAAAAAGGTATAAACGACATTGCTTTTTAGCACTAAGCTTCCAATTCACAAGCTATCTAATGAAAAATGTAATTAAAAACAATGTAACCAAAAGCACAAAAATTCCATTACACCACACTCATAAAAATACAGCAGTTGATCACGCACAAATATTCAAAAAGATAATATAGAACCCATCTAGGTATCACAGGAAATTAAGCCACAGATCACTACACAAATATTGAACAATGTCCTAAGAAAAGAAAATGTTTCGGGGTCTTTTTTTTGTTTCATTTTGTTTTTCTAAAGCAGTGTAATTTCACAACCGTGAATAAATAGTCCTAAACATTAAGCATCACTCTACAAGGCTCCACGGTACCAGGTTGTCTCTCGGGCTACTTCACCATTACTCAAACTGCACTGGATTACCTTGCGTACAAGCTTTCGAACGTCAGCACTTCAACCGTAATGGGCTAAAAGGTTGGCTCCCAAGAATAGCCTAATAAGCAGCTTGCAAGGTATTGCTTTACGTTATTTTAAGAGACACGTCTAAGGAAACCTACACAACAGTTTTCTAAATCAAGAGACAGCAAGAATTTGTGAAACATCAAGAATGCACCAACATTAAGCTGAAAGAAGCTGGAGCAATGGAGCTGTGTGTTGGTTGCTGCTTTTAATATTTAGAATTCTGCTCCCATGAAATTATTATCTTGTAAAGGAAGTAAAAAAAAAACCAAACAAAACCCAAGAGAATTAGTGTTCATTCCTAATAAGAGCTGTGGACTTTTGACCAAACACTGACAGTAACAAGTTTTACAAAAATTGTTTCAAGTATCCTCTTTTTAATCACAGTGAAAATGTAAGACCAAGATGTAAATGTTGAAGTGAATGACTGAAAGCTTCTTAGACGAAAAAGGCAAAGGTACTAAATCAAAACATATAAAAATGCTTAAACGCATTTCCTTCATGTGATATGAATAGAAAGGTTATCTGTAAAAAGTTAGAAAAATTAAAATAAATTACATATTTAAGTACACTTTCAACATTTTTATAAAAATTCAGAACAGTGTACTTTTGAATATACAGAGAGTAAAAATGCACAGGTGCCGTAGGTTATTGTCGGTATCTGCATGTCACGTGAGCACATTCGCTGCAGTAGATTTTGTTTGTTACTTAAGCTCGTCTCGGGAATTCTCAGTACACCCAGCTAATTGGGACCCACTGTGGCTCCAGCCTCAGTCTCTCGATGGCAGTCTGCAGCTTCTCAAAGGCTTTGTCTAGGTTGTCATTTACAATGGTCAGATCAAAATAGTGGTTGTATGCTCTCTGGATCCGTGCGCTCTCATCCACCGTTTTTTTCAAATCAGTGTCCTGGTGAAGAGATTTCAAAGATCACTAAGAACGTAAGACTTGGCAAATACTTATAAATACAGGAATATCCCTTCATCACATACTGCAACTGACTATTTCAATGATACATACTGGATATAGTTTTTGAATAATAAAGGTTTTCATTCATAGTAAATCGACACAGACACAACTTAAGCTAAACTGCATCGAAAGGGCTGAAAAAGTTACGAGCCGTGGCAACCAAATGTTTGTGGATCGTGCAGTTTTTAAGAAAGTCAGCAGAAGCACATGAACTTGGGCTGGTACGCACAACGGGCAATTAATCATTTAGCACGTGCAACTGATGAGCCAATCGGAATAATAGCGATACTTCAGGAGTGACCAAGTCAACCAGTTATGTAAATACATTTTTGCCCTTTTGTATTTTCACAGAAAGCACTACAAATCCAAGAATTTAAATTAATATGAAAGACAATGAAAGATACATTTCTAGTAGAATAAAGCTCTAGAACACCTTATTGCTTCTAGAGGCCACATTCCAGCCTTGCTGACATCAGTTCATCATTTGTAAACTATTGCTGCATTATTTTAGTTCTGACAAGAGCTGCAAAATATGCAGGAAATTGTTATACCTGCATTATGAAGCTTTCATGAAGTGCTGCCACTGAGAATTTTATGTTTCATTAGCCCTACATTCTTAGAAAATTCCTCTCCACTTTTGGACAAAAGCAATTTTATTTGTAAGCAGTTTTGAAGATTTGTCCCCTTGACAATATTTTCAAGTCCTGATACAGTTGTAAATACAAAAGCCAAACTGAAAAAGCACATCTGTGAATAGCTTTCCCTTCACCATAAACGGAGACAAGCAAATGCATCACCACAAGAGCCAGAATTTTTGCAATGGGGCAGCTTAGGATCTAGAAATAATGGTGACAGGCCCATTAGCAAGCAGAACATAATATTTTAAATTACATTTGGTTTTCATTTGTTCAGGAAGTATAAGAATATGAAATAGGAAATCATACTTTTTATGTACATGTACAGCTATGATTTAGAATCTGTAAAGATACATAAATGTATATTTTAAATTTAACTATCCTCTTCAGTATTCATAAGGACAAGTAAAACAAAGGCAAGGGTGCCCCTTAAGGAATCAAATATTAGGAAGTGCAGGAAATTATTTTTACATTTGTCTGGACAGTTTTAACCTTTCTTTCTTGTAAATGCAGCCCTGTGCTGGTTTTATCTGGGGTCGAGTTGGTTTCCTTCACAGTATCTAGGCTGGGATTTGTGCTGGAAGCAGTGTTGATAGCACAGGAATGTTTAGTTATTGCTGAGCAGTGATCACACAGAGCTGAGGCACTTTCTTCTTCTCACACCACCTCACCAGCAAGGAGGGAGGCTGGGGGTGCACAAGAAGTTTGGGGAGAGGGGACATTTGGAGTTGTGGGGTTGTGTCTGCTCAAGCAGCTGTTGGGCAATGGAGCCCTGCTCTTCTGGGGATGGTGGAACTCCTGCAGCCTGATGGGAAGTAGAGAATGAATCCCTTCTTTTGCTTTGCTCACATTTGATTTACTTATTAAACTGTCTTTATCTCAACCCATGTAGTTTTGTCACTGTTACTCCTCTGATTCTCTCCCCATCCCACAGTGGGGACTGAGCACGTGGGGACTGTGTGGGGCTCAGTTGCTGGCCAGGATTAAACCGCAACATCATAAAATTGAGGATTCATTCGGGGCAGGAAGAATGAAAAGCAGAGCACCCACAGAAATACTAGAATCTGTAATAACCAGAATACACGACTGGGACTGGGCAGTCTCTCCATCTGGTTAAGAGAATGGGATCTCACAGGTTTAAAAAGAAAAAAACCCAAAAGACTAAAAACTCCATATTCATTTAGTGGAAACTAAACCACTCCCCATTTTATTGCTTCAAATGCCCCATCAGAACTGTAGAAGCTATTGCTACTCTTCAAGCTCCAGCACTGTCATTGTGAGTTGTCAGCAAACGGCAGCTTTTTTCAGCTGGGCAAGCTGTACTGCTGAACAGCAAGAGCTATTTTCTTAACTGCCTAATGTGGCTTTATTTGCTTTGGTCCTGCAGCTGGGAAAGTTCATGCCCATACAGAACATTTATAGGTGGTTGAGCTGGGAGGAAGCATGTCTCATTTCCCTCTGCTGCACACTGTCTCAGAAAAGGAGAGAAGATCTAACTAATAAAACGTGTCACTCCACTTTACATGACAAATCCAAGGAACTTAAGGGGAAGAGAAGCTATTCAACACTTCTTCTGGCAGCTCCCTGCCATTCTCAGTGCAGCACGTGCTGCTGCAGCAGCAGCGGAAACAAGGCTTAGCTGCATTCTGTTGTTGGCTGGTTGGTTTGGTTGTGATTTTTTACGCAGGCTGCAGCATCTTCCCTAAAGATTACAGATCCCATTTTTGAAGCACACCTATATTATAAGACAAAACTGAACAAAACCTTTGTGGGGGAGGGATGGGGAATGCAAAGGAAAGAAATTTACATAAAAGAACAGTTCCCACCATCAAGTATCTACTATTTGCTGCAAATAATTAAAGGTGACACTTCCCAAAGAACACATTACAAGAAATTTTTTCTTCAGCATTTCTCTGAAAGAGGTCTCTATTTAAGAAAGAAACAATACATAGTATTTGATTAACTTCTACTAAGTAGTCAGCAAAAGCCTTGCCTAACTTTTCTTAGAGACATTAATTTCAGAACAAATTTATTCTAAAAAGAAAGATAAAAAACCAAAAAGCAAACAAAAAACCAAACTAACATAAGAACTTCCTGTTAAAAGCAAACTAAACATGAAATAATCAGCTTACAGTAAGAAGTTTGGTTGTAATTCCAGCATCTACCACCGCCTTGTGCATAGCACGCAAAGTCTCCAGCTCTGGAGCAGCAATAAACACAACATAGGGCATGAATTCTGAAGTCCTCAGTATTTTCAGGGCCTAGAAGCAAAGAAAAAGAACAAACCCCTCCGTTTGAGAATGGCTCATCACATGCCCCATTACTTAAGCGCCACTGCGAAACTAGTCTGTTCCAATGGGCAGACACACGTAAGCGAAGACGTATTTCTACCTACACTGTCTTTTGAAATGCTCAGTATCATTCCTTCCTTGGCTATAAAGATTATTTACTACTCTGCAAGACTCCTCTTCCATGCAGACTCGAAGCTGGGTTTTTTTGCTCTTTCTAGCTCATTCCCCCCCAGTGTCAGAAAGGCAGGAAGCCAGTGGATACTGTCGCCTTTAAGCCAGATAGGGCGCCTTCAGATTTAAAGGCATATCTCTTCAATGTCACACTCCTACACTTGCAGTGGAACATGATAAATGATATACCTGTGGATTCACGTCCAAGATGCAGGTCCTTCCTGTCTGAACAACTTCAAGAATAGAATCAATTTTGGTGCCATAAAGGTTTCCTTCATATTCTCCATGCTCTAAATATCTGCCAGCTTTAATATCCATCTCCATTTCAGCTCGTGACACAAATCTGTACGCTTGCCCATCCTTTTCATCATCCCTGGGCTTTCGTGAAGTAACTAAACAAACAAACAAAATACATAAATTGAATGGTTTTTTTATATCAGGAATACAAGTATTAGACTGGATGGTCTATTAAGTTAGGGAGAGTATAACATAGATTAATATATAATTATAATTGCTCCATATACAGATTAATTACTTATTCTAGTGTCAGTTTCTAAACTGAACTCAGCCCCTCCTGTTCCCTTTATTTCTATTCTTTCCTATATGCTGCTTACCCACCCGTTTCCTTACTTCCTTTGGATTACTCTTTCACACTACATACAATACACATTAATGTCATCTTTTTAATTATTCACTTAATAAAAAAACTACTCAAGTGACTTCGAAATTAAATGGAAATTCAACTCTCAAATGCTAGATGTAATTCTGAAAATAACTGAGCACACAACAAAATCTGCCTGCCCCATACCCCAACCTTAGCACATCCTTTGCTCACTCTATCTGCCCTGTTATTCAGGGTAGAATTACCTAAACTATCTATAAATGAAGTTAGCTTAAGTATCAGAAGAAGCTCAGCCAGTACAGACATTATTTAACCAAGAAAGTGAAAATAAAATATCAGATTATTACTGACTTTGCTCTCCTATTGCCATATTATTTGCCCACTACTTGCATTAAATAAGACTTCAATTCTAGAATTTATTAAATGTAACAGTGAATGGATCCCTTTGGTAATGCTTGTATCTTCACTTGGTGCTGTATCACCATTTGGTGCAACTTGGTGAAGCAAGTGGAAAGCACCCTCTCCCTTCCAATAAGTCCTATCCACTTCATCATTATAGAAAATTCAAGTTCCAGCAGAAATGATCTTCTGAACATATTACTAAAACATCTAGTTGTAGCCAAGATTCTTCAGAAAGTTTAAAACTATAATGGTTAGGGCAATACCTGAATGAAACAAACAAAAAAAAAAATCATAGCCATTTGAAATACATTTTGGAGAATGAGCTTTAACAGTTTAACAACCAGAAGATGACTTAACAGCTCATCTCTCCACAGTGAAGCAAAACCACAACACCATTGATTAGAACTCACCATCAAGGACATGCTTCTCCCCATAGCAAAATGGGTCCCTTTCAGCCATTTACATTTTTTTATTTTAAAAAGCCAAACCCACACACATTCATTTATGAATAGCCAGAGTAATTCTGTTCTAATCAAAGCAACTGAGGCCACCCAAGATTACTGATTATGCTACTTAAAATCTGAAACAGAGAGGAGATTCTGTATACAATAAACTATGTACTGCATGTGCAGGATTACATGGTCAGATTGCTAGGTTGGAAAAGTTCCTTTTTATGCCTTTAAAGGATGTTCAAGAGTTCCAAGCATTTTAAAACTGTTGCATTAGTTATAGATATTTAAGCATCTATACAGCATTTCAAAGAAACCAGTAATTCTGAGGGCTTTTTAAAAATTGAATAAAGAATTTTAGAATAAACAGTTTCTTACTCTTTTGCCAATATAAAGTAATGAGACTCCCAGGAGAAGATTTCTTTGAAAAAGTAACAGCAAGAAGGCAAACTTGTTATCAGTCACACAGAGCAATTCTTAGTGCCCTGGCCAGTTCTGGTGCTAAAAGAGATTCAGCAAATGAGAGAGACTGGTTCTCTCATGCTGCACGATTTATCTTCCAGACCTGTCCCTCCTCCACTATTATTAGATCTCTTTGCGCACTGAAAACAGAAGGGAACAGACTAGGTTTGAAATTCTGAAAAGCAGGTGGCAGGGGGAGAATAATAATGTAGCTAAGGCAGACTTCTCTAGTCAGCAGTCAAACAGGAGGGAACAGTTAAAAATAAGTAACTTGGGAACGAGCAAAGTTAACTATCTGGAAGGAAGGCAAGAAAACAATACTTCAGTAAGAAAGGAGGTTTTTTCCTGAAGCTGACAAGGAAAAAAACCAGAAAGATCATGGGCTTGAGACTAGTGGTAGTAAAACATCACATCATACAAATCCTGGAGACCACAAACACTCCAGTTTTATTGGAAATTTATTGCTTTTCCCTACATGTCTAATGCTAAAGCAACAATTTATAATGCCTAGGGTGCTTTTACAGATGGAAAACTCAGTGGCAGACCTGAGAAACTCCACTGGCTGTTCATTACAGAAGACTATGAGGGACTTCTAGAATCCCCTCAGTAACTGATGGTGACTGACATCAAAGCAACCTAACAGACTAAACACTGCACACACAGAAACTGTTCTTCTGCAGCACTGGTAACTTTTAACTCCTAGTTACAGATATTTTCACTGTCATCGTAGGTTAGTTTGTATGTTAGTGTGTTACTTGTCCAAGACAATGAAGAACCTTTTGTTTTCCCACTCTACACTGTTTTTATATTCTGACAAAATTACTCCTACCCTAAATCACTAGGATAAACATCAGGTATTTTCCAGATAATCAGACTCCGAGTATGGTATTACAATAGGAATGCTGACAACTTACACGGCACTGTAGTTCCAAACCTGGTAGGATTCAGTACTATAAACCTGTTCTTCAAACTTCTTCGCCCCACTCCTTGGGCCCCAATTAAGACCAGTGTTTTCCTCTGAAAAGGAGGCATTTTGGCTACTTCCTCATAGATCTGGATTTCATGACGATCGAATTCTACATTGAGAAATGTACAAGAAGTAGTTAATACACAGTCAGGACTGTAAGAAAAATTAATCAGTCTTGCTAAATACCAACAGACCACATGTGAATATAAATAGTATTCAAAAGGCGTTAAGTCTGATACAAGCTTTCCTGATTTAAATTAGTCTGGGGAAAAAAAGTTACCTTTTCATGGACAGCATGAGATCAGATTATTACTGTTACTTACAAGGAGAAAATTCAGGATTGATCATAATGGGAAAACTGTGATTAACACTTAGTAAGCTTTCAGAGAATCACAAAATGGTTGAGGTTAGAAGGGACCTCTGTACGGCATCTGTTCCAGCCCTAGTGTTCGATCATCTCCACATGGAGGTGGTTGCTCAGGACCACATCTAGATGGCTGTTGAGTATCTTCAAGGAGGGAGACTCCACAACCTCTCTGAGCAAATTGTGCCAGTGCTCAGTCACCCTCACAGTGGAAAAAATGTTTCCTGATGTTCAGAGGGAACCTCCTGTTTCGTGGCTTCTTGCCTCTCGTCCTGTGAACGAGCACCATGGAAAAGAGCCTGACTCCGCTCTCTTCGCACTCTCGCTTCAGTTATTGATATACACTGATGAGATCCCCCTGAGCCTTCTCTTCTAGAGGCTGAACAGTCCCAGCTCTCTGGATCAGAGATGCTAGCCCGTTCATTATCTTCTTATGTCCATGTGTTTCTTGTACTAGGGAGGAGCTCAGGACGCTTCAGGCGTGGCCTCACCAGTGTCAAATCTTTCAGCCTTGGATACATTAGACTCGGCAAGTTTAGTAGCCCAGAGAACTTTGACTCATTAAGAGATACCTGCATTTCTTGTAGTCAGATACATCATCTTTTTCTTTTTTTTGCTGCTTATTGTTCCACAGAAAGGCCCTGGGAATAAAAATTGAGACAAACGCATCATTTTTGTGAAATAAGTTTTCATGAGGCCTATTTACATATGCAAGCTTAAATTAATTACATTTGCAAGGATAATTTTAGAATTTTATATATCCTAGGGCAGAAGATCACATCTCTTTTCATACATATCAAATGGTACACTCATAACTGAACACAGAGAAAAAAAAATTTCTTAGAAAGCTTTGTAAACATCAGCAGAAATATCCATCAAACAGGTTTCATTTCTTAACTTTCAGTGCATACTCTAAAACCACAATTTTATAAAGAGCTAATTCTTATTCCCTACCTCCCCACTTAGCTTTTCATCAGTGGGCAGCAAAACTGATTCATGTATCTGTGTAGACTAAGTATAGACTTTAGCCTTTGTCATTCAAAGTCAAATATAGTAACGAGCATTTTGCAGTACTCTGTATATTCTCACACAGTGCTTTTCTAGTATCTATGAAGGCAGAAAAAGCAAAACAAATGGAATCAGAGCAAAATCTTTTCCTGAAATTCATTAAATCTCACCTGAGTTGTCCCAGTCCCTCCTAACAAAGGCCTTTCTCTTTTCTTCCAGGAACTGGCTAGGAATAAGCCCTGCACTTCCTCCTTCTTTGACATGACTGGCCTTGGTGGGGGAATAAAACGAAATAAAATCATAGTTAACTTGTGAAAAGCATTTTACTCTTTGACATGGTGTTGACTGACTTTCACACTGACAGAGTTCCTCAGTGGTGAGTGTTGATACATTTACTACTGAGACTTGGAATTCAAACATAGATGTGGATATTAAAATTCTGTCTTACAGCAACAGTGTCTTGCCATTGAGTATTAAAATTCAGGAAGCTTAAATAAAATAAAGTTTTATTACTGGTTCCCCTTAAGTTAGCAAGCTGCATAAACCTTTGGCATCAAAATCCTAAATGGAATTCTATGGCTCCAGCCACTGAATGCTCAACTGACAAGACTTTCTACTACACAGTACACTTATATTGTCTTCTTGACCTCCTCCAAACAGGTTGCAGTGCCGCTTATGAACAGTCATTTCACAAATAGTGAATGCCATTAACACGTGTCTAATCATGCCCTCAAGCTTTCTGCACTAAGTAGCTAGGGATTTAAAATTTCAGCAACTTAGGCATTCCTAGTAATGAAAGTTTATCTCTCTATAAAATAATTTCATGGCAAGCTCAATTCTGAGCAAGCTTAACACATACAAACACATAGCTACGAACTGTTACACTTTTCTTCTTCATAACTGGTTAACCTGTCTTTTGCTAACAGGAACTGTCTGCTTTTCAACTTAGATGCTTTTCCCTGTGACTGATGTTTTACGGTTTGCAAGTTTTCAGTAACAGTCGAGCATTTCCAGAAGGTGCAAGGAAAAACTAACTTTTCTTCTGAGTGGCATGATCTGCATAGCAATACTTGCAACATGCTATACTGGTTTAATGCTTTCCTTTTTGCCACTGATAGAGTGTTTAACATTTGCTTCTCCTGGACTCCCAAAGGTTACAACTGGAGAATTTGAAAAGCAATACGAAAGACAGCATGTAAACTAAATGTCAAACTACTCTGGAGTGTTGGAGTGTCTGACTTCTGAAACTAATTAACTTGGCAGTAATAAATTTTCTGCCTTCCCTCACGCTTTTTATTCTCTTTGTTATTACTGTCATTGACAATCAACATAATTCAGCAACAGCTGTTGATGTATATTCAAATATTTTTGTTGCTTTTATTGAAATCATATATTGCTCTCAAGTAACGTTTGGCTCACTATTGCTTGTTATCTAGCACAGGGTGAGCAATTCAGTAGAAAGGGAAATCAATGCTGCTAAACTCTTTGCTTAGATCGCCACTGTCATTTGCAATTTTGAGTATCTCAGTTGACAGAAGTGTCATAAAGGTTGACTGGTCACACTTTCAAAGGCATCAATGATGTTTAACTGTGTGTATAGTGTCTTGGAAAAAAGTTAAAATAGCATAAGCAGTGGATTACATTTCTACTGAAGGACTGAATGTAGATATACAACCTCAAAGCAGGATGAACTGTTAATATTTGAAATAGTGCCAAACACTTTGATTATGAACATGCATGTTACAGCTCACAGACACTGACCACCACTGCAGAAATAAAAGATACAGCTTCTCCAAAATAGCTATTCTCACCCCTCTTCAAATCCACAGGGTTAATTTCCCTCTCTCTCTCTCCTCAACTCTGAGCACTCAGGAAGGGGGTCCACTTCTTCCAGTCGCTGTCAGGGAAGGCTTACCACAATTAACATAGTCAACCTAAGGCTTCCTGCTAGAAATTGTCCACTTAACTGATTTTGGAATGTCTAGGCTTATGATACAAGAACAAAGACAAATAAATAGAAGTAATAGCAAAATAAGTTTTACACATACAATGTATACCATTCAATTTTCTCCAGTATTTCAACTGTTTATACCTTGATATTAGCTTGAAATTGGATTGCAGTGTAAATATATTTTCTTATATCAACTGTTAAATGGAAGTAAAGCATAATTTTAAGAGTTTATTATTAAGGCAACTAGTGAAGTTTTTAAATTTATTTATGTATTTATTTATTTATTAGTCTTTTTACCAACCTGCCACCAATTTGGATCTTCCCGGTTTACAATCTGAAGAATTTCTCCTTTAGAAAATGTCAAACCTGCTTCTTTGCATGGGATGAGGTTGTCATTATATGGATTATAATCAAAATGACACTTCACAAAAACCTGAAATGTGTAAAAATTTACAAAGCTTAAACATTATCAAATACATTCTTACTAATTTATCTGTCAAACTGAAGTAATGTCTTTACCTACAGCATAAGATGTGTGACATCAGAGTTGAATTTGGCAAGTAAAATACAATCTATGGAAAAAAAACCTGGCATATAGCAGCTGAGAGAGTAAAATAATCAGCAGTGCAATCCTCCTTAGGCTGAAGGAGGTTCATGATACAAATAAAAAAACAAGTGTTCTCTTTGGACAATGTATTACAAACCCCTCATTTTTTGCATTTCAGTATACAGTAATTCAGTTCGTATTCTGACTTTAAAAATACTTTAAAATATTTTTTAAAAAATCTTAGAATGTGAGCACTGTATTCAAGGCTTGTGGAATCTTAAGAATTCAATTTTGACATGAACTCAATGTTTTCAAACAA
Source organism: Todiramphus chloris collaris (assembly GCA_025345505.1). NCBI lineage: Eukaryota > Metazoa > Chordata > Aves > Coraciiformes > Alcedinidae > Todiramphus > Todiramphus chloris. Next base: position 3,196,735 of record JANVCC010000019.1, on the reverse strand, counting down.
AGAAGATATGTGATTGCTCAAGACTCAAATTTGATGCAGGGGAAGAAAAGAGTAAGTTGCATCAGTAGGCTGGCCACACCTGACTTTTTTCTACCAGGATGAGGAGAAAAGGAAGCAGTGCACCTGCCTCAAATGCAGCACATCCCCTCAGCATCTACTCAGTGTAAGCACAGTCTATTATATCCACAGGCATTCAGACCCACTACCTGAAGGAGTGTCTTGTACCATGTTTCAAAGGCACAAATTTAAAGCAACAAGTTACTTCTGCAGTGGAGAAACTGACAGCCTATAGCAACAACCAAAGGCTAAGGAATAGCTACCATCCAAGTTCCTGCTCAACTCAGCAAGCTCAAGTTCGTATGCTTCTGAATTCTGTGGAGCAGATAACTTGGGCACTGATCATGTTACAAATGCATGCAGTTCACTGCAAATCAGTGTGATTGTGGCTAGGTCATCAGAGGTCACTGGATGTCAAAGAAACATGCTTTATATGTAGTATATAAATGCTCAACCATCTTAGATACCAGTCACAATTTTTTAGGCAGGCACATTAGACATGGTATGTAACAATGAATGAACCTATTTCCATAATGGACTTAAAGATGAATTCAGGTATTTACATTTTAGCCTTCCTGCGAGCATTAAATACACAAAATAATCAAAATACGTCTAACTACAATCTTCAAATAATTTTATGTGATAAAATACCAAGCAAAAGTTCTTTTGACAGAACTGTTAGAAATGTACTACTGACCTGTTGAGGAATAACAGTGTCTCTGTAGCTGGGGAGAATCTTCAGAGTGACGCTGCCACTAATATTTTTCAGCAGTTCCTGCAGTTCTTTGGGATTGTTTCCAACCTCGTGGCCATTCACCTCTTTAATAATGTCACCTACATGCAGAAGACCCTGTCGATCTATCATTCCACCGTGAAGAATCCGTGCAATTACCAGATCATTGTTCTCAACTCTAAACGTAACACCCTGAAAGAGGTATGTGACACCATGGTTTGAATTTCAATTTCATTTTACCATTATTTCAGTATACAGCTACAGGATATTCTCTCTAACCTGATGAAAATAGACAGTAATAGTTACTACAGCGTAAGAGTTCCTAATACACTGTAAAGCATCAGGTGACATAAAAGTGCTTTCAGACAAGGTTTCCATGTGACTGAACAATGACTGTACTTTTCTTGATTGCACGCTATCCTGTCATTTTGTATCAGGATCAAACAGATGTTGTGTTAGTCAGTTATGCCACCAAGTCATTCAGCCTATCTATCACTATCCCATCATTTCTTAAACAGAGTAGGATGGAGAACACAGAAATATCTTCTTATTTCAACCTGTCAATACTGATCCTATCATGCATTAAATTACATAACATAACAATGGAAATATTTAAAACATAATTCAAGAGATCAGGCACGTGAAAACGTTTTCACTCACACTTTAAACACACTCATCTTCAGTCACTTACCAGCGGTTCTCCTGCTCTTTTGTGAATGCCAAGGATGCGAATAGCATCTACTGGGACAATCTGGTTGTTCACTGAAGAATTATTGACTTCTGGGCTAGAAGGAGGGGAATCATAACATTTTGAAGCCACAATATCATGTGCTTCCAAAAGTGACTGCAAAGGAATAGAAAAAGAGTTTTATAAAATCATGAAATAACCGTTTGTAAAAGGATTTAGTGCTGAATAACCACTGAATCTGCCCTTTTGGGACCAGATCATGAAACTCTTACTTCACACAGAACAGAGCAAAACTTGACATACAAATACTCACATGGACTGATAAGCCTACATTCTTGGCAAATATGCTCTCTTTTGTAAATACAAATGCTTCTTCTTAAGGAAGTATAGCAGAAGTGCAAAGATTTGGGGGGGGGGGGGGGGGAAATATGTGATCTTGCTGGGAAGATGGAAAAAGGAGTACCTATAATAATCTTGAACCGAATGAGACAGTATCCAAGTAAATAGTTAAAGCAAACAAACATCCCACTGGAAAAAAAAATATATAACTTGTATTTAACGTAATAGAATTTTCATCCACAGTAATTTGGATAATTACAGGTATGCAAAGATTTCTAGCAATCTGCAGAATAAGTGCTTTTGGCTTGCATAAAGCCAAGGCAGACTTCTAGCACCAAATGAATCTACCTTAACAGAGTTCAATTCCTGGAAGACAAGAGCTCAGACCTTATAGGTAATTGTGTTTTCACCAGTCCACATACATAAATACAAAATGAAAGGAGGAGATCCAAATAAATATAATCAACTTTGGAAGACAATGTGATGTAAGACTTGATTTTCTTATAAAAGATACTTTAAGATTTAAAGATTTAAAGAAAAGCCTTAAAACACAATAGATACAGGTAAAACAAGATCAAATTTGTGAAATTAAGACAGCGAAGACTTTCTGTCTTGAAGAGGAAAAGGGACACCCTATACCCACCATATATGGTAGTTCAAGATAAAGCATCCTACAGTCCAGAGCATCTGACTGAGAGATACGGGTGACAGGGTAAAAGAAGCAAGAAGAGGAGATTCCTACTAGGCCTAAAACAACATAGCTTTATTTCAAACGGTGACCTGATGAGATACGGTTTTAAGTCAGATCACCACTGGTGTCAAATTTAAGTAGCTAAAATGAGAAAGCACCATAAGGACTATCACTGACAGTGACAAGCACATGACAGAGGAAGCCAACAAACTACTAGAAAGTAGAGCAGATGAGAAGACAAGATTTAAGGAAATTTAACAAATTGCAGCCTATTCCATCCTTCTTTAATCCACTTCTAACCTGAAAGTTGTGCAACCTTATCAGTTTAGTGTTGAGCTCAACATGCAAGCCCTCACAAGTGTCTCAGACCTGGACAGTCATTTTAACCTGCTCAGTAGACAATGACTCTGCTGATACTTCAGCTCAGGTTAGAAGAAGGTACTAATTCACTGATTCTGGCCCTGCTATTACAACTGTAAAGACAGCTGTTTATTGTGGCTGCTCTGATACTGTGGACATAAACCAAATCAAATTAAATAGGAAAAACAATCATTTATTTAAATCAAGCAGCTGTCAGATGGTAGCAATTTCTAATTCTTCATTATCCAAGACACATCCAATCCAGAAACCAGGAGAATAGATCTCTCTGCCAATGTTTGCAAGCAACATTTTTGGATCTTTCTGCATTTCCAAAATGAAAACAACTAGCGTCAACTACACATTTTGAGACACTACCACTGATAAAACCAGGTAGATACACCAGTATGATACTTCCAGTTTTCTCTTTTGGTCACATGCTAGAGTAAATTGTTCCCACAAACTTTCTGGCTGCAAACCACTAGATTTCTCTTGGAGCCTTACACATAACCATGCTTGTACAGCTCCTGTTCTTAATAGTCATGTAATTTATGGATTGTAATGTGATCCACATCCAAAAAAAGACTACTAAACTAGCAGTCTGTGTCATCCTTTTCAAATTAACATGTGCTGCAAGATTCTTCAGTTCTTAAATCTGACCCTAATTCCACATTCTGGTCCAATTTATTCACTCAGTTTTATTGGTAAGCATGAATGCTTTCAAGTACTACTTAACCATCTCTCAGTAACTAAAGCTTTTTCCTGTTATTACCTGGTGGTTGAGTCACAGAAGGACTATCAGGGACTCAACATCGCTCCTCGCAATTATAAAATGGTTTCTTTAGGAAAAGTAGATTATTGGTTTCCTTAAAACAAGCCATAGGTATCTTTCTACCTTTCCATACCTAACTCTCAGTTCTGGAACTCAAGAATCTAGACCAGTTTTATGAGACTGTTTCCAGCCAGCCACGTCATGGCATACAGTCCTAAGAACATTTAAGTAAAGCTATCCTGCAACAGGGGCCGTATGACTGTATCCATTGCCAGACTATTCTCCAGCAGTAACTTTCTTATTTCAGCAGTATGGTTGTATGATCTCAGAAATACAGCTGCATGAACTTCTGTTGCTTCTTTTTTATGGTATCAGAAAAAGCAGTATCCCTGTGCTCCTGCAGCTACAGAGCTCCTCTGGAATCTGACATTTCCCATACTGGTGCCAGAACACTTATAAAAAACACTGCCAAACTCTGCAAACAATATGGACTGAATAATCAACAACCGTAAAATGGTTCACAGTTTCCTCAGTAGAGCACATATAAACAGCATCAGCTGATTATCTAAGACTGGGTAACTGTGGAAAGGTTCTCACAGAAAAAATGGCGATATTGCTCAAATAAGGCATCATGAGAGATACTGCACAACTGGCATACAGTCTTTTGTGCAAGATACTGTCAGAAAGTATTTATAAAATTAGAACATACTGACTTCTTTACATTAGTTTTCTATACTTATTTGACAGGTTAAAAAAAATATAATAAAATTCAAAATTCAGTACAGAAAGAAACATTAAACATCCAAGGTTCTCTACAGTGCTGAAGCCAAGTTCAAATCCAAAATTTGTTTTTCCTAAAAAAATTCTCAGCACAAGCTATCCATGTTATGAAGGAAAGGTTGAGGGAGCTGGATGTCTTTAGCTTGGAGAAAAGGAGACTAAGGGGTGACCTCATCAATGTTTATAAATATATAAAGGGTGAGTGCCAGGAGGATGGAGCCAGGCTCTTCTCGGTGATGCCTGATGATAGGACAAGGGGCAATGGGTGGAAGCTGAGGCATAGGAAGTTTCATGCAAACATGAAAAGGAATTTTTTCACTGTGAGGGTGACAGAGCACTGGAACAGGCTGCCCAGCGGGGTTGTGGAGTCTCTCTCTCTGGAGATATCCAAAACCCACCTGGACACGTTCCTGTGTGATCTGGTCTAGGTGATCCTGCTCTGGGAGGGGGGTTGGACTAGATGAGCTTTCGAGGTCCCTTCCAGCCCCTGACATTCTGTGATTCTGTGAAATTAAGATCTCTCTAAGAGCCAACTTTAGATCACTTTTCTAAATGAAAACATTTTAAATGTATAATTAGGCATTATAAACCTCAGTATTAGGAAAAAATATTGGCTGCTTTTCAGGTTAAGTATTTTATTGCCAGCATATATATTAGACTATTTAGGATGAACAGATTGCATAATTCTTAGAAAGGTGAAAGTAATTGAACAAGTTCTTCCATAAGCAGTAGAAGTGATTCTTCTGCATGTTTAACCACTCCAACAGTGCATTACTTTCAGCTCCTCCCACTTCCCTCAAGATGACTTCTCTTCTGCTCTCCAGCTACTGTTTGCTAAGACTTGCTATAGCCTTTCCAATGCACTGCATGTGCCAGCTGGCTCTTCAGTATCTACTGGACTGATGGCCAACCATCAGTACTGTGAAACTCTTAAGAACTTAGTATTTTCCATGCTTTGACCCCTGAAAAGTTTGGTTAAAACTAAAAGGGGTAAAAAGTGGAAGGGAAGAAAAAGAAAGGAATGAGAAAAAGGAGGGGACAGTCAAACACAGTAGTAGAACCGTACATGCACCTGGACTCCAGAAACAAGTCCCTCCCCAGTGTTCTTCTATAACAATGTGCAAAAGAAATTAAATTCTGTAATTTGGTATTTCCAGCACTAAATGATACATTCAAACAAGCTATGGCACTGATGCCTTCTATAGTACCTTTGATATCTGTATGCCAAAGGAGGTTACAACTGTAAGATCACGCTGTGATAAAGTGGCACCATTCTTTTGTATAATACAGAATTAGCCTCTAAACCAGTTACACACCAGTGTCCATGAAACTTTAAGAGTCAAGTCAGGGTGGCCTGTTTATACATTTACTGAACTGGAGAAAGAACTCATTTTCTGAAAGTGCAAATGACATTGTATTTTTCCATTCTTCTTTACAGGTCCCTTCTTGCAGAATCTGGAATATGCCTCCTTGCAACAAATGAAGCTGAAAGGATAGCACTTATTTCTTGAGTACTTAGTTACTTTTCTGTTTCCTTTCAGAGAGAAAGACATATAGCATTCTCAAGCCTTAGAAAGGATATTGTGTCCATATTTTGGTCTGCTAACTGTCCTAGAAGCTGTCATAACTATGATACCAGTTAAATAAAAACACTTAATCAAAATAATACTACCTTAGCTTCAGTTGTCTTTGTTGCCTGCATCCAGATGGGGAATGGAAGTACAAAATTAAGGGCCAAAAAGTACATCCTGATTTTAGGCTTCAAAACTGAATCACATCAGATCTACTTTTAAAAAGTAAAAGCTGATGAAGAAAAACCCTTCATTTTCTTTCTATACAAGAGCAAGGGGATATTAAGCGACACCGACACAAGACAGTCTCAAAACCAAACCAGCACAGTCTTCACTCTCATGGGGGATGTTGTGAGTGACAGATCTTTCCATGGGTTCAAAAAACAACTGAAAAAGCTGATAGAAGAGAGCACGACTACAGGTGGATGATACGGATACTACTTCTCACTCAGAAGTCTGAGCAACAAATCACTAAATATTAACAAAAGATTTTGGAAGGTATCACTGTTGGCTTGTCTTAGCCTTACATTCTTCACTAGATGCCTACTGCTGACGACAGGAAGGAAAACGTAAGAGATATTTATTAAACGGACTTTTAAAGTACAATTAGGAAGCCCTAACAAAAGATCAAAGAAACTGTAAAGTTAACATAGTACATAGGTAATTTCAAGACTGCTCTTTATAAATCAAACAAAAAATGTGAAGAAATACCAGAAATATTGGCGTTTCTGTTCATCAGCTACTTTGAATTTTAAATGTGTAAGTTGCTTAAGTCTGAGCTAACGGAGTACCTGACAACGGCATCATGTTGCACCTCTCTGTAAATACAACCCCTGAACAGGATGAATGCTGGGTTTGCCTTAGTATTAGCTATTCACCCTAATTAAAATTCTCACTTGATCCTACAGGCCATTTCCAGGCTCTGCCACAAAGATTCTTTGCCCAGCTGGTCTCTGGTCTTTGCTGTCCCTCTCCAGAGATCATTGCTACAGTGTCATTCAAAATCAGTATGCTTCAGCACTTCACTTACTAAGTCTTTTTCATCTTTTGATTCATCCTTTTTGACTTGTCAGCTTTAGTTTCTCTAAGACAATGGATCTTTGTCAGGTCTGTCCTGCACCAGTTGGCCCCCAATTCTTTTTGCACTGTAACTACCAATTCCTCCAAATTCATCCTCTCCTTTTCCAGTACCAATGTCTGCTAAGGGATCAAAGAGTGATTTGCAGGCGTATTCACCAGTAAGTCTCCAAATCATAGTCTTTGATCCCTTAGCTATGATGCCCTTCTGGATAAGCAAGAGCACAAGGGAGGCCAAGTGCTTTTCAGAAGACCTGTCAACCCTCAGAATAGCTACTACCTCAAAAGCTGAGCTCTTAAAAGTGTATCGTCTTCCAATAGGCCAAAACACACCTTGACAGCGTTTCCAGTGTTTACCTATGTTAAATGGTAATGTGCCTCACTGCTACCTTTGCATAATGTATAACTGAAAATTTAGAAAGAGTGTTTAAACTTATATACCCCAAAAAGTCTATGACTTCATACCTGTCTGCCAAAAGAAGCACATTTATACTGTGGCAAAAGGAGTGCTTATGTTCTTCAGCAGGATGCCTCTAGAAAAGTAGTAAAGTCATCTGAAGGCTGCCTATAAAGTCCAGAATCTACCAAGGATTTACCAACCTTAAACTTCAAGGGTCAGTACGGAAACTGGTAATAGAATAGCAGCTATGGAAACACAGCTGCTTTTGACAAGTGTATGTCAAAACTTCTCTTATGTTAAAGCAAAGCAATGTTGAGAGGGCTGCAGTCTCAAGATGCAGTGCAGATGGCATCACAGACTAATCGCATTCATTTGCTCGCTCTGCAAAGTGTGCATTTTACATGTGAGCATGAATGCCAACAGCAACACCAAAGTGCAGAATGGTTAGTATCAGGAACTGAGACCACCTAGAAATGCTAGGGATTCAGGGAATTGTTATGGCAACTCCAGTCACACAGGAAGTAAATCTTTGTCCAAGATTTGTAACAGAAATTACAGTGGATTTTAATACAATGAGTGAAGATATTCTTGACGTGATATCAAAGAATAAAATTATGCTCATTCTTAAACCCATATGACTTCTGCTTTACCTTTCATTTGGAGTAAAAATCCTACATATTAAAGTTTGCTACAATTCAGGTTTTGTGTTTCATTATTATTCCTCCTAGATATGCGAACACTGATACAGTAAGTTGGTAATACAAAGTAAAAAGGTGGCACCTGAAAATGAGGCTCCTTGAGTATTCCAACCAATTCTGCGATATTTTCATCTTTATTTACTAAGGGACTGATGTCTTCAATAATTTCATTCACCAACTCCAGGTTGTTGTCACTGACAGCCTCAAGTTTAGAATCTTCCAGTCTCTCATGAGCCTGTAAGAATAAATATATGACTATACTGTAAATAAGTTTCAAGTAGTTCCAATTTAAAAACATTTTAAATAATTTCTTTAGCAGGAAAGCCAGAAAAATTATATATAGTATAATCTGTATTTTTTATCTCTATAACTGCTGAAGGATTTTGCATGCATAATTATGTGATACAACAAACTTTATAAGCAGCACCTGACAGAGCTGCTTGTATGTCCTTATTTTCTATAACCTCTATGCTACACACATCAAACAGTCCTCTCTGAAAAGTATAGCACCTCAAATCTTTTCCGTTTCAGAACCCAGTACAAGTACACCTTCTAGAAGGAGAAGCAAAAAAAGGAATTACAGGATCTGCTCAGAAAAAAAGAGAAGCATTTACTCCAGGCTCCTCCCATTCAAACATCTTCAAAACAGCAAATTCTAAAGGAAAGTCTACATAACTATGGGAACTGCTGAAGAAAAGTCTGTGGCAAAGGCAGCTAACAGTATGGCCAGAAGGTCGAGCCCTACTCAGCAGTGGTAAGGCCACACCTGGAATTTTGTGTACAGTTCTTGACACACTGAAAAGAGTCCGGTGAAGGGCCACAAGGATGATGAAGGGACTGGAGCACCTCCCATTTAAGGAAAGGCTGAGAGAGTCGGGACTGTGCAGCCTCAAGAAGAGAGGCTCTCGTCAATGCGTACAAATCCCTGAAGGGAGGGTGCCGAGAGGACAGAGCCAGGCTCTTTTCAGTGGTGCCCAGTGACAGGAGAGGAGGCAGTGGGCACAAACTGAAAGACAGGAGGCTTTCTGAACATCAGGAAACACTTCTTCACTGTGAGGGTGACTGAGCACTGGCACAATTTGCCTAGAGAGGCTGGAGTCTCCCCTCCTTGGAGATACTCAAAAGCTGTCTGAACATAATCCTGGGCAACCATCTGCAAGTGACTCTTCTTGAGCTGGTTGGACCAGCTTCCATCCAGAGGTCTCTACCAACCTCAATCATTCTATGATTCTGTGATAACTTTTCATCTCTTTCTGGAGAGACTGCTGCAGACATAATTCTTTCTTAAACACTGCAGATACTTAAATTCATTGAAAGGTAGGAGCCTTGAGCAACAAGAGAAATATCTCATAAATCCAAATGCTTCACTTGTTTACTACAGGTAATGCTGGATCATAAAATTAGGGAATAAGAAGAGGACAAAAATAACATAAGATTCTCTACACATTTCAATTAAGAGTTATTTACAAAACTGTAGCAACAAGAAGTTCAAAAAAGAACAATCACTTTGATATGTAAAATATGACAAATAAGATATATTTAGGAGTCATCTACATATACTTCTTATATATAGAATTTGAAGGTATGCACACACATCTACTTACTTATTAGTGCTTTAAAACATATGTTAAAATACAATTTTGCTAAAACCAGAAAGCTTTGTTTCCTGAAATCATCTGAGAATTAAGTTTTACTTCAGATCTATAAAATGGTATTTCTGCAAGACTGATGATCAAATGCTGGAAAGGCTAACTTCACACAGAGACACTTCAAACACTCCCCAACACCGACACATACAAGCCAAATGACTGTGATTAAAGAGTCGTAAGAAGCTTGGCACCCACACACATTCTGCTTAACAAGGGAATGCTACTTTGTACATATAGTAAACAATATTCTTCTTTTAAAGTTTACTTTTACAGCAAGTAAAAACACAAATCGAGTTTTCAGTATACTCCGACTGCAAAACCTCTGTAAGATTAGTGAATATGGATTACCTTCTTTCTTATTCATTTTCTTTAAAATACTACAAGAGTATAATCTAAATACAAATATTCTCATGCTTTGCTCCAAAATTAAGGCCATGTATACACTGGGGAACTGGAAGTTTATCAGTCAACAACCTCTGACCCTGTAATATACTGGAGAGTGGCAGGATATGCAGAGGTATGAAAAAGAACACCTACCATAGATCATCACTTCAGAAACGGCAATAGTGAATTGAACCAGTCAATTCTTCAATATTTACTGTATTTTATTATCCTATTATATAAATGTTTAAATAGTAAGGCTTTTCCCTTTGGCAATGTGACACCCTAAATACAGGGCTCAAGATTTCCTGGGTCTGGGTTAGGTAGTCACCTGGTAAGCTGCACGCCATACTACAATACTAAAAGCAATAGTGTGACTGCAGAGAGAAAGGTAAAGTTTTGAGATTCAAAAAAATAGTTAACAATCTAGAAGAAAATAATTTTGATGACAGTTCATCAGTAAACCAGAGTAAAATTCACACATATTATAAATTCAACAACTGCTTTCACAAAAAGTGTAACAATTCTAAAGGCTAGTTAGGATTGAACATAAACCTCAGGACAAAGAGAAGCCATGAACATGTTGGAGTGGGTCCAGAGAGAGGAGGGTCACAAAAATGATCAGCAGGGCTGGAACACCCCTCCTACAAAGGAAGAGAGTTGGGGTTGTTCAGCTTGGAGAAGAGAGGGCTCCAGAAAAACCTTATTGCAGCCTTTCAGTACTTAAAGTACTTTTGGGACAGAAGAATGGACAGTGGAATGGGTTAAAAACTGTCTAAACAATAGAGCCCAAAGAGTGGTGATCAATGGGGCAGAGCCCAGCTAGAGACCTGTAACTAATGGAGTCCTCCAGGGATCAGTGCTGGGTCCCGTCCTGTTCAGCATCTTTATCAGCGACCTTGGTGATGGGACAGAGTGCCTTCTCAGCAAGCTTGCTGATGACGCAGAACTGGAAAGATTCACCTGAAGGCTGTGTGGACATTCAGCAAGATATGGACAGACTGAAAAGATGGGCAAAGAAGAACCTAATGAGGTTTAACAAGAGCAAGTGCAGAGACCTGCACCTGGGAAGGAAGAATAAAATGCACCAGTACAGTTTAGGAGGCAATCTGCTAGAAAACAGCTCTGTGGAAAAGGACCTTGGAGTCCTGATAGACAACAAGGTATTCATGGGACAACAATGTGCTCTTGTGGCCAAGAAGGCCAGTGGTATCCTAGGGCACATTAAGAAGAGTGTGTCCAGCAGATCAAGGGAGGTTCCCCTCCCCCTCTACTCTGCCCTAGTGAGACCTCACCTAGAGTATTCTGTCCAATTCTGGGCTTGCCAGTTCAAGAGGGACAAAGATCTACTTGAGAGAGTCCAACGGAGGCTACGAGGATGATTAAGGGGCTGGAACATCTGCCTCACGAGGAAAGGCTGGGAGACCTGGGGCTTTTTAGTCTGGAGAGGAGAAGACTGAGAGACAATCTAATTAATGTCTATAAATACATGAGGGCTGGACATCAAGAAGGCAGGGACATCCTCTTTTCACATGTGCTTTGTAATAGGACAAGGGGCAGTGGGTTCAAGCTGGAGTACAGGAAGTTCCACCTCAACATGAGGAAGAACTTTTACTATAAGAATTGTAGAGCATTGGAATAGACTCCCCAGAGAGGTTGTGGAATCTCCTTCTCTGGAGACATTCAAGAGGTGTATGGATGCATTTCTGCATGATCTGCTCCAGTTTTGTCCTGCTCTGGCAGCAGGGTTGGACTCAATGGTCTTCAGAGGTCCCTTCCAACCCCTAACATTCTGTGATTCTGAATGGGGGCCTATAAGGAACATGGGGACAGTCTTTCTAGCAGGGCCTGTTGTGACAGGACAAGGGCTAATGGTTTCAAACTAAAAGAGGGCAGATTCAGATTAGATATAAGAAAGAATTTTTATACAGTGAGGGTGGTGAAACACTGGAACAGTTTGCTCAAAGAGGTGATAGATGCCCCATGCCTGGAAAAATTCAATGTAAGGTTGGATGGGGCTCTGAGCAATCTGATCTAGTTAAAGGTGTCCCTGCTCACTGCAGGTGGATGGACTAGATGACCTTGAAAGAGTCCTTCAAACTCAAGTTATTATATGATTCTGTGATCCTATAAACATCAGTAAATGACAGGAAAATACATTTTACAGTGACTACAGGTACTTCACCTTTCCTCTCCCACCTACTGAAGAATGGAAAGGCAAAATAAGAGAACCTTATCCCAAAAAAGATCTGTAATTTCAAGCTTGATGCCTTTATTTCACACTTTTGCTGTCTATAATAAACTTAACACAATTTTAAAAGACTAGCCAAATTTTGCACTTAAAAGTATTACAAAGTAACTACAGTGCTTATTGCTTGACTTCAGTTTTTTACAGAATGAAAAGAAAAAATAAGCTTGCATTGCTCATGGCACATTAAGTTTCTTTTTGTCCTTTTTGGGATTCTTTACATATGATTGGTCTTAATAGCTAACTAATAAAGAAAAATGAAAAAGCATTTACATTTCTGGCCTGGTCTGAAATGAATCTCTTAAATAACCTGACCATCTTAAGGTCCTGAGAATTGCCTATTCTGTTAAAAGTAGCTCTTCTAGTAGAAAAACAAGGTTTACATGTTATTAGAAACAGATAGATACATATGAACTGTATGTACTTCACAAAATGTGTTGTCATTTTGATCTTGTCCTTATTTAGCTCTACTGGTTAGCACTGAGTTTTGGGGATTAATTCTGAAATAATGACAAAAGAAAATATGACTGCAGTCAGGCCATATGAACACAATTAAAACTTTTCAGCATTCAAGATAAAGCAAATGTATAGTTAAGAACCTGTTTCCACTACAAGCACTTTTTTGCAACTTCTAGTCATTAAATTCCAAATAACTGTAATCAGCCATTAAAGCACAAACTCCCAATAAGATAAAAAATGCTTTGCAATCATATTTCCTTCATGATAAATATTAAAGATGACCTATGCAGCAGATACTGAACTTGGAAACAACTCTAAGCAAGAAAATGCTTTTACTTACTCTAGCAAATTTAATACACATATCTTTCCCTCTGCAGTGATCTCACTAGCATTATTGCTAAGTTTATTACTATGCAATGCCTTCCACTTACAACCTATTTTTTGAACACTTAAACAGAAGTAAATTCTTACATGAATTCTTATGAGACGTTTTCCTTTCCAGATTTTTATACTTGGCAAAATCCCTGCACAACAAGCCTTTAGATTTACAGAGTACTTCATGCCTGCCCAGAGGGCATTGCTTTCAGATGTCTATTCATACAACAGAGACATTTAACTTTTACTTCTCATGAAAGGAGCTTATTTTAATGAACTAAATTAAGAAAGAATATAAGCACATCTCCTGTTGGTAAGGCCAGACACATTTTAATTACAGAGTCCAAAGAGTTTTTTGCAAATATCATCTTACACATTTATTATTGATTGCTATAAATAAATATTTTGATATACAAGATCAAAACTAAGGATAGACCATGTGTCAGAGAGCTGACAAACAAAGGTTCCAGCATTGCTCTGAGATCCAGGAAAGGGTATGGAGAGAATATTTCACTGGACTGATCAGAAAGGCATTTTGAGCCAAAGACAAAAAGAAAATTTGTTCATGCCATGGGAGAAAGAAGGTTATTGCTTTCACTTTTTATCTTTGGCGAAAAATGCTGTAAGTCAGAAGGCATATGGGTTTTGAAAACAACAGCAGTCACGAGACTATATTAAAATATTAAACCCAATTGGTTCTAATTTCAAATATTTTGACATTTTCTTCATAATGTTACCACATTATTTCTGGAGTCTCAGAATTTTTCTTCTCTAGAATCTTCCATGTAACAATAAATCAGCATGCACAGAAATTACATTATACTAAAACTTCACCTTCAAGAACTCATTCAAATCTCTTAATAACACATACTCAATCCATACTCAATGTTCACACAGTAATATAAGAGTTAAAATATTTCCAGATTCTACTCAGAGCAGCAAGTTTAAATACCTTAGCAAGTGATCTTACAATAGGGTTTTCCATAATTCCTTTAAGAAAAATCAGATCTATTTCTTCAGCGCCTGTCGATGTCGGCAGATCAGTAAGGTTATCCAGAACCTGCTGCATGGCTGCTGACAAAACAAAAACAAAAAGTAAGTAGTGACCAAACCAGGCTTGCATAAATAGCAAAAGCTGTTGTGGAAACACCACAATATTAATTTTAGAGTTGTTAAGCAGGCAACTACACCTACTGAGAGCAAGTGGACAGAAGGAAAAAAGAACTATTTTCTGTTTGTTGGAAAGATAGAAGTAAAGTATCTATCCAAATCCTTATCACCATGATCAACTTAATTCCAGGTCCAGCACATTCCTTTCAAGATTCATTGCTACTTAAAGACAGAAAAAAACCCAGACCAGCATAAACTACATATAAGGTATGTGTAGTCTTCCAAATGCAATAAAAGCAATTAGTTCATGATTTTCTTGATTTAATTTCTCCTTCAGAGGAAGTTTTCAGCCTTCATACGTACCACCAGTCAACTACAAATTTTACAACGCTTGCGCAGGCAGATGTAAGTGCAGGCAGATGTAACTATTTTTAAAAGGGGTTCGCAGATCCAAACCAATTTTTTTTACCAAAACTTTGCTTCTGACCTTGACACACTTGTGTGCACTCTCACGAGTTCTTTACAACCAGTTCTGACTTACTGCACTCCAGCACAAAGATAGATGGTGCAGATTCTAACACCAACCTGGCACCACAACACACTGTAATGGGAAGTATATCCTACAATGCATAACATACCATGCCTGCCCAGTACCCCCAATTGTGATTTTCCTGTCTGTCTAGAGACTCACAAGAGGAAACTGCAGCAACTAGAGTGAGAGAGAACAACAGTGCCCAAGAAAAAATTAGAAAATCCCACCCTCTCAGCTGTCTTGTCCCATGAAGTCATTGAGATGAGTGACGAGAATTTATAACTCTGTGATTCAGCTCTCTCATTAAGTTGAAGCAGATCTTTTATGTTAGACAACAGGTTCAGTATGTTCACATAATACAGAGTCCTGGCACATCTGGGTGTATGTGCAGCAGCCCTCTGATTATATCAGCTAGCCCCAAGCTCACAGAGATGAACATGTGACAGCTTAGTCTGAGCACAAAAGGGGCACCACTGGAGACAGCTATGATGTCCTTCACAAGGTAAATGGCCATCTTTCCCTGTTTTCCAGCATATGACTAATATTTTTATCTTGTAGTACTATCTTAGTAGTGAATAACCTATACTGTTCTTAACTGTACTCTTTTAAACTCCTGGCAAGTTATATGTGCATATTCAAACAGACACTTACATAGATATACTAGAAGAGTCTTCCGTTGAGATCCCCAATGAACTAAAAAGCATTGACATTACCACTGTGTACTAAATTGCTCTGCATGTTGCACAGCAGCATATATCAAGAGAATTAGAAAGCCTATATGCCCCTTCTCCCACACAGGAATTCACCCTTAACTTTCCTCAATGCTTTATAATGAAAGCTATTATGAAACACTGCACAGTAACAGAACAAACAGCATTTCTCAACACCTACTTTCTAATTTCAATTCTTCCTAGAAAATTCCATCCCAAGCAAATGATTTCTGGTCAGTCTTTCTGTCAAGTGAAATTGACTTTTCAACAATCAAATCATCTTGTGTGCCACATTTTAACTACAGTAGTTTATGTCAAAAGACCGCATTTTTAAAAAATATGCTTTAACCATATTTATAATTTTCAAAAGTGAATATTCTGTGAAACCAGGAGTAGGAGGAAAAATGACACTTTATGCTTTCAGATTTTGAAGCAGTATTATTTCTACCTTGTAAGACACAAAGTGCTGTTAGCAATTGCACATTATATAAAGTCACCACATCAACCTGTAAACAGTCCACATCTCTCTCCAACTCCCTCCACATCAGCCCCAACTTAGGTATGCCCTATATCTTGACTAGTTCAGCTGTAGATGCAACTGCCTTGTTACATGTTTTTTTCAACTTCCAGTTATAGATTCATGACTCAATGTAGTAATGAAAGCTGCAGTATTTGCAGAAGTACAGAAGTTTCAGCCAATTTACAGAGTGTGCTAGATGCTGCATAAATACTGCAAGTATTATAATAAGAAGCTTTCTTTACATTTTTAACAGGTTTGTAAATTGTTTTTAAGGGACTTCAGGTTAGCACTTTTGTTCTTATAAATAATTTGAATAAAAATATAAAAGCTCCCTTCAGCTCAAAGCATGCATCTCAACTACCAGTTGCAATTGCAGCACTTTATGCTGACAGAGGTGTGCATAATAATGACATTCCTTATATATCTCCATGTTAATAAGCTGTTTCTTACATAACCCTTTCAGAATTATGCCTATCTTAGAATAGCCAAATTAGAAAATAATATCAGTACAGAAAAACTTTATTGTCAAAGAGAAACTGTAAAAGCAACATTAAACTTCACAACAATCACTTCCAAGATTCATGCAGCTAGATGGGGTATTTTCAAATGAATATATTTAATAAATGCTTCACAAAGTCTAGCATCAAAACTGCTTAAGTATATTTCATCATTCTCGGATAGCAGCAAACACCTTTGTCAACATAGAGAGTTCAAAAAATTCACAAAGGCAGACTTGCATGTCAGGTGATCAAAACCAAAATAATCTTGTTTGTGGAAACAGCTTCCTATTGCTATGTGTCTGATGGGTGCCTCCTCTCATGGCACAGTCATCAGGACAAGAGTCTTATCTTGAGATGGTGTTGCCTCAGTATTAGAAATAAATAATTAAACAAATAAATAAAAAGGCATCTATAAGTTGAGATAAGGCACCTTTACTCACTTTAGATTGTTTCAGTTGAACACAACATGGGTCTCTATACTGACTCAGTGTAGCTAGCTCCCCGTCTTAAAGGGAAGCTCTTTCTAAGTAGTTGAATAAAAAACCAATACTATTAAGTATCCCTTTACTTAAACCAGCTACAAGTAAAACATTTTTAGCACAAGAGAAGACTTTAAGAAGCTTCAACAAGGTCTTCACACCTGTTACCTAGTACATAACAACTAGAAACTAAAGCAAAATGTTTCACTGCTTTATATTCACCAGGCAAAAAAATTCAGAATATGATTCAATGTTATTCTTCCAAAAGTCATTAAAAGAATCTTCCAACAGGAGTTATGTCAGTTGGCTTATTTAAAAAGACTTGACAAAATACCTGGGTACTTTCTGTGACAGACTAGACTAAACACTTTAATGTCAGTGGTTTAGATTTATGCAAGTCATGGGCCAGCTGCAAACACAGATCTTGCTTAATGTGAAATGCTAATATTTGCTCACATGTGAAAATAGCTTTGGAAGTGTAAGCAATGTATTGACCTACATACACCTTAGGTATTCATAGGTGTACTTTCAAGCACTTTGATTTATCCAAAGACAATTTAAGGGGGTAGGGAGGAAAGGAGAGGAAGACACTTTGATAAATGTGTTATAGACCATCTTTTTATGCATCTATTTAACAGGCTTTTGTTTATTCATTCCTACAGAAAAAAAAAAAAATCTTAAAATACAAACAGCAGGAGATATGTTGTTTCCAGGCTTAATTATAATAATCTTTCAGAATAATGTAGATACACATGGAATTTCAAGTAGCAGTCTTTAATACAATTTCACTTTTTTCTCTGCTGGGGCAAAGCCATCTTAGCTCTTTTAGAAAAGTATCTTATCTTTGAGCAGCAGGAATGAAAGCTGAAGATGTAAGTACTCACGTAAGGAAGTTTTACCTAAAAGATCAGGTCCTATCAAGCAAGAAACACATGGAACTAAGTAGTTTAGAGACTATCAAGTCTGAATATCCTATCAAAAATTGCTTTTTGAGTCTCTCATCTCTTCTCTGGCAAATCTGCCCTTCACATGCTGACGGAGGTTACTCGCTAGGCGGTTGGGAGGCAGGGGGTGGAAAGACCTGTAGCACTTACATTTAAGTTAGCCATACAAGAACTAAGGACTACAGTTAGCAAACTACATAAACCAGGTTGTCAGGAGTGCTCCTTATTGTTGAATACTTTGGTGTCCAATAAAGGCAAAGGCGTGCTTTGCCTCCAGTGGAAAATTAATCAGGTCTCTCTTGCCTCTCTCATCCCATCTTTTAGAGGAAACCGGCAAGAATATGCTGGCTTTGAGAGCTCTACCACACACCACCTCCTCTCTCTGAAGACAACCATTTTTCTATATTCAAAGACCAATTGGAGTGAAATTTTAAACTCTCATCACAACACAAAAGGATTTACTTCTGTGAGAACAGCATGAGACAGGCACGGTTGACTACAATAGTTAACAAAAGTGTCTATAAACACACACATTACAAGAAGTACACATTGACAACAGCCTCCAGACAGAACACAAGGAACTGAGCAGCAGAAGCAGGCTCTCAGTTGAGGCAAGGTGTTGAAATAAAAAGGATTCTCAGGAAAAAGTGAAAACAGAACTGAGTCTAAGCTGGGACTCCTAAGAGAAAATGAGATTACAGTGGGTCACCCTCCACTTCATACCCTGGCTCTAGTGACAGGGAACACAACACACACACAGAATTAACTTCCACAGTCGATTTTCAAACATCTTCATAACCATAGAAAGTTTAAAGCCTCAAGCAAGACTCAGCAGGAGCATACTGGTCAGCTATGCACTGAACAATTTAATCCTACTATGCATTAGACCCCATACTCAGAGAAAGCAGTTTGACATTTGAACCCCATATGAAAAAGGGAAAGGCAAGGGGAAAGACACGTTAATTGATCTCTGTGGCAAACTGTGCATCCCAAGGCATAAGAACACAGAAATCCACCTTTACTAACCAGAAATACTTCCTCCTAATTCACATATAGCTCTTCAAACAACCAAAAGATGCTAGAAAGGTTTAATCTACATACTGTACCTTGCAAGAGTAAGTTCAGATCAAATAGAAGTAAAAGACACTATAATAACTCTTCTCTTTTTGTATTTGTAAGAAAAAGACAGGTTTTCATCAAGCTCTCAACTGTGACTCTTCCATCAAATTTGATTTTACCCTTTCTTTCACTGCCTAATTCTTGTCTACTTTAATTCTATGCAAAGGAAAGAGGAAGCATACATTTAAATAAATTTTCCAGATTTGCAGACAGAAGACAAATGTGTCACTCACTGGGGAAAATTAAAGCTTTCCAGAGTGAATACCTTGCTCAGATTTTTTTTTTTTTGATCAATTTAATTTTATTAGTCTCCAAGCTTACAAACTAACAGGGATGAAAAGAAAATTATGCATATTATATTTAAATAAAAATATGCATTTTTATTTCCACATGACCTACTCATCTAGATAGGAAAGTGTAATAAATACTGGAAGGACTATTGGTGAGGCTGGTGTTTCACACAAAGTCTAAAAAGTTAGATTAAAATTTTGTCATATACATAAGCTTTGGAAACAATTTCGTGTGTGATTTAAAGCCTTTTCAAGAGGGATATATCAAAAAAAAAAAAGTTTCACAAGCCACCCAATATACTGCCCTTAAGCAATGACAGCTGGGTACTTTTTCCTCCCCTTTTTATTTATGTTTTTTAAAAAAATGGATTTATGCTTTAACATAAGGTGATAAAAAGTTATTTAGTGTTGATCTGCCCTCAGTTACCTACAAATTGCAACATTTTGGTAGCCACTCTGAGAAAAGGAGTACCTATGAACAAGTTAATATTTGGAGCTAGTACAAACAAATTCATTCATTAAGAGACTACTGAGCAAGAATATATGAAATACCGACCCTCTGTTATCTCTGTTAGAGTAAGTTTCAGAAACCAGGTTTTAAGATGAAAGTCTCTGGGCAAGCATTATGTAGAGAGCACATACAACATTAGGTTTGCATTTTCCCAGCCAGCAACTATATTCACTGAGCAGAGATCACATCTAGAAACGCCTCTAGAGAAGCACTAGAACAGTGATGACCCCATCTCAGTTTAGCCCCCTCTGCTCCTCTAGGCTAGGCTACAAACTCCTTACAGAACCTCACACAAGGGATGCCTACGTTGCTTATTGTAGGAAGGTACAATACTCAGGCTCTCAAGCATCCATAGACTTTGTATCTACATCACTGTGAGGATTTACCCAGGCTATTTGACAAATAATTGCCAAGCAGGGATCGCTTGGCCAATGCCCTGTTGATAGCCACCTTAACTCAAGATTTCTGTCTGGCAGTCCACTCTAACATCACATAGGCACATTTGCTAAACAGAAGCCCCTTCTCATTTAGTAAATACAGTGAATCTCCTCTAGAAAAACAGTAAGACTGCTTAATGAAGGAAAATATATAGACTGCAGGAGAAATTAATAGCATATATGGCAGTGCATTAGTAAAGGGAGGAGGAAAAGTCTAATTGGTAAGAATGAATGCTCCTCTGGATATTCAAATTCTACTAACTGAATTTCTGCATGTTGAAATAAAATAACATAAATGATCAGAAATGTTTAATAATTCTTTTTACTTCATTTTCTTCAAGTCTCCTGGCAAGCCAAGACTGAGCTATTTTAGCATAACTATAAATAGAAGATTGAGCAGTCCCTACCCTTATCAAACCCAGCTCAACTACCTATTACATACCCATTTTTCATGACTCTTAAGGTCACAAAATCTACAGGGAAGAGTGAACAACCGTTCCCCATCCATACTTCCACTGTAGCCATACTTCTTTCAGGCTGTGAAGTTTGTCTAAAAAAAGATAGATAAAGCACAAATTTTCTGATGAACAGATGGACCTCACAGCTGCATCTTTTGGAAAGAAAAGCACTATTTTAAAAATATTTCAGCAAACATAAAAAGGGGAAAAGGCATCACACTCCCAAAACAGAAAAATTAAAAGGTTCTCTTATTTGAACATGATATATCAAGACCAACAATGAGAATTGATAAAAGAGGCACTAAAATTGAGTACTGAGGAAGTTGTGTTAGATGTCTCTTTCTTAAGGGATTGTTAAGAAAAGATCTTAATTGTAAGTACAAAGGCAATTAACTTGACGTTCACTAACTGAGCTTGATGCTTGAACATAACGTGTTAACTATTACCAAGTTTCTTTTTTTAATTACGGAAAGACTGATGCAAGCTTCAGGCACAGATGATGACTGAGGAAGCATACACATCCACACATAAACATGCTGAATATGGTTTTTTTCTGACAGAGAGAAGCTTCCCATACAATGATTTAAATCATACAGGTCTAACCACACAGCTGAAAGTTCTCTGGAGCAAACAAATGGTATGACAGCAGAAACCTGCAATGGTAATTCCTCCATTGTAGTCTGAGCCAGCTACCGAATTTGCTGCTTCATTATGGTATTTGTGCCACACTGGAAGAGGCAGGAGGGCTTAAGGTGCCTTCTTGAAAGGTTCAGGAGATGCAAATATTTAAAACAGAGAATTCACTTTCCCATTTTTCTGCTTCAATAGTTTTCAAGCTCCACTAAAAAAGTAGCATATACGACTGTTTGAGAGCAATCAGTTAAAACAAATGATTACTAAAAAGTAAACATTTTCCTCCCAGGGGTACATTCAGGAACATAACTGGGTCAAGTTATAGAAGCTTAACTTAAGTGGAAGGGTCCCCACAAGGTCTCTAATACAACCCCATGGTCTAAGAAGAGAAAACTATGAAAGCACAACATATTGCTCAGAGCTTTACTCAGTAAAGTTCTTGAAAACTTTCCCGGATGGAGACTGCATAACTTCTCTTGGCAACCACTTCTACTACTTCCTAATGATGAAAATAGTCTCCCTTACCTACATTTTCTGTACCTACTAGCCTGAATTTCTCCAACTTCCATTTATGTCATCTGTGTCTCATGCTCACTGGAATAGGTTGATCACAGAATTTGTGGAGTATCCATCCCTGGAGATACTCAAAACACAGTGGACACAGTCCTGAACAACGTGCTACAGCTGATCCTGCCTGAGCTGGGAGGTTGGGCTGGATGATCTGAAGAAGCCCTTTCCAATCTCAATAATTCTGTCATTCTGTAATTATTTCCTGGAATCCTTCATTCAGATGGAAATCTTTGCTCACTACTATTGCTCTTAATGAAATTTGCTATATACTCTGTCACATCATGTAAATACTACCTTTAAATAAATAGTGGAAGCTCATATTGATACTACACTGAAAGAAAGAAATCTCCACTCTTGCTGTAATGTAAAAGGCCCCAGTTTAAATCCATAAACATGACCAGTTCAGATATGGATGCCTGTACTTCTCCAGGGCAACTCAGGCAACACTGGAAAAGCTATGCTATCAGTGGTCATTTTGATCTAAACTAAGAATTTTCACACCAAAAAAAAAAAAAAAAAAAAAAGAAAGAAAGGGAAATAAAAAACCCCAAGCAGACGTAAGACTCCAAATAATTGTTATGAATGGATACTAAAATGCTAGTATGCATTAGTTTTACAGCTTCTAAATACTGTTCATTAGAAACTTAATAACTACAGTAAATCTTTCATAAACATCACCACTGACAGTTCCCAAAAAATAAAGACATTCACTTCCACAGTTTCTGAACACTTTACAAATTGCCCTACATATACGAAGGCGGTATTCTAGCTGACTATTTACATTAGTCTTGCAGCACAAAGGACCCACATTTTGGAACTAGTTCCATTTCCCCTCTAAATTGTATATTATACAGTTATGATAAGGCACAGCTTAAAGGAAACCACTACTTTTCCTCTTGCTATTTATTACAAACATTCATATGTTGCCATTTGGAAGAAATAATCTTTGAGGAGATCTTTCAGAAAACTTCAAAACATAAGCATTCCTCTGCACAAGTATGAAGACCAAGTACTTCAGATACTGAAGGAATTAAATACATAACATTTAAGTAATCCAGGAATCTAAATCTGTTGGAGGCAGTGAAGGTCAGTGGAAAGAAAAAGAGATATTCTGTGCTTTTGAAAGCTTCTACCTATAGCCAAGACAAGTAATGTAAAAGCTTCCACTGTAGGAAAAAGGTTAAGTGTTCCAAGACGAGAGAAATTAAATAGTATTGTGCCTCACATTACAAGCAGCAGTTGTATTTGACATAAAATACAGAAGGAATATAATGCAAAAGCTTCAATCACCTTACAGAACAAACTGTTGTGCGTAAAAGCAAGTCAACTAAAAGCTTTTTTAAAAGGCCAAATTAAATTATTTCATTCTTTTTTGTAATGTTCTTACTTTTCAGCTACAGATGTTAGAGAAGTAATGTATTGATGTCACATGAAGACTACTGTACTTTAAATGAATACCAGCATATGCCCCAGGAGAAATTTCAGTCTTGGTGAACAAAGACTGTACTTCCTTAGCTTTTCAACTGCTTTAGTACTTCAGGTACCAGAGGATATTTTAAAACTGATTTTTAAATGAAGGCAAAATGCATTCAGCGGATATGCAGCCCACAATGCTACTTTGTACCCGAAGTGTTAGTGCAAATTCAACAAGTTTCAGGCTATATCCTCCACTCAACTTGGCTTATACAACAGGCTGAACTTAATGGGTCACTTCAATCATCTTCCCTGGTATTTTTCAAGAAACAGCTGGATGAAGAAAACAGTACCCTCTGTAGTCACACAAGCAATTAATACCAGTATTTATGAAGTCAAAAATACCAGTATAACAGATGGAACAAAACAAATACAGCTTTTGAAGTATGTTTTTCTCTGTATCTTAATTTTTCAGCTGTACTGTGCACCCTCCCAAATGAATCAAAGCTTTGTACCCCTGTATTTTTGTCACAGGACTCAAAATTATTTCTCTGTTACAGAGTGACAGAGCCTGAAGACAGCATAACTGGCAGACAAAATACTAACATAAGTAAAGATCACACGTCCATAACCACAAGAGAAAATTATGTGTAATAAAAAAAAAGTAATTCAGCTGATTGTGCCACTTTTCTCAGTGGAAATGCTGAGGTGAAGTCATGCAGAACCATGTATACCATGTTATCCCATTGATAACTTTAACCTAAGGTAAACTGTGAATCAACAAAGAGATCTTCCTAAATCAGATCTCTTCTTCACACAAGTACTAAATGTAGATGTGAAGAGAAAATAGTGAACACCCTTCCAAAGAGAAAAAAGAAGTCCACTTTGTTACATGATTGCATTATAACTAGTCACCAATAAACATTACCATAGTGGATAAAGGTAAGCTGTGAAACTGAGTTGTATGTTCTGTCCTACTTCTAAGAAGAGGCACCCCAGCAGCAACAAAAGAGGAGATCGAAGTTCTGCTGTGAACATGTTTCTTCAACCATTCGCACTTTGATCTAGGCACACTATGCACTGCATATTTTCAAAGAAGAAAGGTAAAATTCACAAGGATTGTAAGGTACTCTACTGTCAGTGTAAATGTCATGGCTCAGAACAATACTTAGACAGCTATTTTGTAATGTGTTTTGCGTATGTCTGCAAACAAGATAAGGTACTTTAGTAAACAAAATTGGATACTCCACTGCATAGCAAAGCAACAACACTGTGGCACCTCCAGAACCTCATGATGAATCTGATCACTAAAGATCATGTTGGTTCCACTGGAGTCTGCCACAGAATCTCAGGGGTGCTTGCATCCTTCTGTCTGAAAGCACCTAATCACTCAGCAGAATATCAGTAGGAAATAATTTTTAAAATCCACATTTCAGATACCTAGACATTTCCTTAATCTCAGTTAATATGAAATTTACCTTAAATAACTCTTTCTGCTCCCTGTTCTTAACTCTAATTTCTTACATCTAGCAAATAATGTCTCAGTTTTCATTCCTCTAACCCAAAGAAGTCAATTTTCTGCCCTACAGAGGCAATTTCTCCTCTCCTATGCTGACTGGGAAAGAAGCAAGCATGGCATAATTGCCCTGTACCTCTTCAAGTCTGCACCTTTTTTCAATATGGACAGGCAGAACTGTGAAAAGTGTATCAGACAGGAGTCTCAAGAGCGCCTTGCACTTCCTTTTCTACCGATATAGATAGATCTTAAGATCTCTTTTGACTTTCTGACAGTTGCATCATACTGTCAGCTCAATCTACTGGTCTGTCACAAAAAATATATGTAAAAAAATAAAAAATAAAAATCATTCTGAATCCCTGTCTCCTCCAAACCTTAAATTTGTAGCTGAACAAAGTGTCTTCTTCCTTAAGTGCAAAACATGACACGTACATTTTGCCCTACTGCTTAAAACCAGTTTTTGTCATTTTTAGTTTGATCCTCTTTTGCTTCAGTGAAAATGCTTATACAATGAATTTCACCAGAAACCACCCTGCATCCAGACACTAGTGCTGCTTTTAACACTACTTCCTTCTACAGCTCTAAGTGTAGGAGACACTGAGGAATTCTAACAATTAAGAATTTTATGATGAAGAGTTGTGATATTAAGTAAGGCTGTTTTACACATTCTTAACACATTCTTAGACATATTTCATAAGAACAGCAGAATGCTTTTTTAATTGAAAGCATCCAAACACAGCACTTTCCAAATCTGACTGCCCCATTACAATGGAGCCACTTCAAAACTACACCTATGACCTTTTAATACATCACACCCATATATTAACATTTCATGCATGCCTCATTTCAGATTTATTATTATTTGTTGAATTACCCCTTCCAACCTAAAACATTGGAGTATCAAACTACATCAACGCAGAAACAAAAATATTTGTACTTGCGGTTCTATTAGACTGCTGCCCAAGCATTTGAAAATTACTCAATTCATATGCAGAAAACAGAAACACAAGACAGCTTTTTAGAAAATAAAATAAATTAAAGCACTTTAGAAAAGATTTAGACTACCTCAACACATTCTTTAACTAAAAATGGAAGTCATTCTAATCTAAACTAGAAATATATTTGATTATTATCTGATTATTATATCTAAACCATTTTTCTAGAAGGAAAAAGACCCACCATGCAAAACTTCCATAGTGAAGTTTTCCATTAATTCAGAGTCTACTTAATTCCATTGAATGTTTTCCTCTGCATCACAATTTGCAAGTGAAAAATTTACGACAGAAGTGAAACAGCAAAAATTATAAAATTTAAATTAAATTCTCACCAGCCCAGGATCTCAGTTTTCCATCTTCCACGATCATCTGATAGCACATTTTCCAGAAGTTTCATTTGATGTTCATTCCTAAACTCTAATGCTCCCACCTCCACTAAACTAATCTCTCCCACGTAACCACTCTCCATCTCTGCTCAAACAAACTTGTTAGGAAGTTGTAAAAGCAAGTTACTAAATTAGCAATATTCTACTTCAGGGTGATTTGCAACTGGAAAAAAAAAAAACTTTTCTTTATTACCCTTGTCATAATATGTAGCTCTTTTTTATTCTAAAGACACAAGGTAAAGCCTTATCTACAAAGAAAATTTACCAAACCACAGCTGGAATGTTGGTATTGATGTAGTGGAAAGAAAATGGCTTTTCCAAATTTATTTGCACAACAACATTGATGATGGTTTTAAATGGTGACAAATATCACATACACCCTTTGTATTTTAATACAGAGATGGCAAAACATTTTACATTTGCTTGACCAACATGAATGCCCAAAATGCATTTCTGTCACTTCCCTATTCAGAGACTCTATTCTAAACTTTCCTTTTGATTTAACACAGTACATTCAAGAACCCTGGAAAAAGAATAAAAGGATCACCTTGACACTCAGATTTTGAAGGGAAATTAAAAACTCCATGGAGTAAGTCATGCACTTAGTCATGTATTTCACCCCCCAGACTACTTCCTCACAATACGGTGTCAGGATTTACTTAGAATCACAAATACTTCATTAAAAGTGGGAAACTTAATTGCAGTTTATGAATACCTGGGCACAACAGCAGAGGAAAAAGTTATTTCTAGTGGTCTCAGGACAGCTTGCATTAATAACAACACGCTTCTAAGGAAATTACCGCTTTGAATATTCACTTTGAATGTTCCCCACCTTCGCTCTCAAGTCAGTTTCCAACTTACTGCTGTGAACACTGAATCACGTTCTGCGTCTTCTATGGTGGACACAGGCATAGGAACTGCAAAGGATATCTTCAAAAAACAGTATTTTGCACTTGTACCCGTGATGCACACTGAAGTTTGACATTTTCTACTCTTATTTCCCTAGAACATCAAGTTTAGTTTCTTTAAGTTTTGCCTAAGAACTTCTGAATTTTCAGTCACGTACTCTGTCACTCCAACTGAAGCAAAATCAGAGAACTTACAAGTAAAGGCTTACAGTGAGTAACCTGCAACCAGTTAAAAGTTTTCTGATTACACAATGAGCTTTGAACATCTTTCCATTCAACTCTTCCCTTGGAAAGTGGGATACAGAAGCTCAAGAACGTAACAGAAACTTTAGAGTAGTGGAAGGGCTGCAGTAAAAGATAGGGGAATACGGTTCATGCTCAGAAATATAATGATCAGTTTCAGATATAAACAAAAATCTTGCTTCCAGCAACTATTGATGGTTTCATTCCCAGTGTCCAAAGAACGTGCTTAAATGAAGTACAGCTTACTATCAGAACTAAAAATTAAGTGGGAAGTTAGAAACATGTTGTATGTCCAGATATAATCTGCTGCTATTGTACCAAGCCCACAGAACGCAGTCATCTCACTTCAGTGTAATTATTTGTTTTTATAGGAGTAACTATTCAAGTACATACTTCCAGTCACTCACATTATACAAATCAGTCCCTCAATTACTGCTGCACAAGCCAAGCTCTGCACATCTTTAGTTCAATTATTTTCTTCTCTTTTTAAAGAAATTCTGGCAAATGCAAAGACAGATGAACTTCTTGGACAGTTCATACCACTGCAAAACTCAGTCAAAGCATACAGCCTATCAAGGCTATTTATCCTTTTCTAATAAAGGTAAATTGCTGTAATATCTGAAAGTAGAAATGTTTAAAATGCCATTTTTTCCTGATATTTCATGATCTCTTTTATAACATGTTTTCTTGTAAAAATGAGGCCATGATGGAACTTGGCTTTTTGAGTGCCTGAAACATGAGAAAGTCTACAGAGGGGGGGAGAAATTAAAGAAATGTTAAGACTATTTATTTCTATACTCCAAACTGGAATTGATGTTTCTTAAAAGCAGTTCATACATATCCTTATACTCTCTTCAATCCCATTTATGGTGAAACAATAAAAGCCACATATTGACCTAAGCCCTTTGTTCTATTCTTTCCCCCACTGTTCAGGAGTCTCAGAAAAAGGGCTGGGAGGAGAGAAGAGAGGAACATGTTATTAAAAGCAGTACTTGACTGACCCAAGAATCTCATTGGGTTTTGACAGTGGAACCTCTCAGATTCACACAAGTTTCAAGGCCCAGTTACTTGGATGTCAGTCAGAATTACTTACTAATGCCATCAAAAGAAAAGAAGTGTACTCTCAGAATAACCTATTAATGTCCTCCCTTGTAAAATCATAAATGGCAGGTTAAGGGCCATGATTGTTCTCCATCCCCAGCCCTGGATTTCCACTCCAACAGATAAATAATAATACTTAATAAATAATGTTTCAGCTTTTCCACAATAAGGTTTTATGAAGCCTCGGTCCTGACCAGGAAAAGAGTAATTGCTTTGCCAAGCATCTTCAGTATGACAGTTGAGAGGGCTGTGTCATCACACTAAATGGGTTCTCAGAGAAGTCAGTCCCATACCTAGTGTTTTATGCTTATTATACATCCCATTACATTCCTCTTTACCAGAAGAGTATGGGGACTGAGAGCTAGATAAAGAGAACAATGTACCCTGGAGAACAATGTACCCTGGAGTACTGCATCCAGTTCTGGGCTCCCCAGTTCAAGAGGGACAGAGATCTACTTGAGAGAGTCCAATGAAGGCTATGAGGATGATTAAGGGGCAGGAACATCTGCCTTACAAGGAAAGGCTAGGAGACCTGGGGCTGTTTAGTGTGGAGAGGACAAGACTGAGAGACAATCTAACTAATGTCTATAAATACATGAGGGCTGGACATCAAGAAGGCAGGGACATCCTCTTTTCACTTATGCATTGTAATAGGACAAGGGGCAATGGGTTCAAGCTCGAGTACAGGAAGTTCCACCTCAACACGAGGAAGAACTTCTTTACTGTAAGAGTTGTAGAGCATTAGAGTAGACTCCCCAGAGAGGTTGTGGCGTCTCCTTCTCTGAAGACATTCAAGACCTGTCTGGATGCATTTCTGTGTGATCTGCCCTAGTTTTGTCCTGCTCTGACAGGAGGGTTGGTGAGTAACATTGTTTGGCCCCTAACATTCTGTGATTCTGTGATATCCTCCTGTGCATAAATTGGTTCTCTGGATACAATTAGACTTAAGATTGTGGAATAATTTAACATGAAGTTAACCTCAAGTTCCCAAGCAGACTTGCAAGAGCAATGATGGCTTTTTCCATAGTCACAGAATCATAGAATGATTTGGAAGGGACCTTTAAAGGTCAGCTAGTCCAATTCCCTTGCAGTGAGTAGGAACAACTTTAACTAGATCAGGTTCCCCAGAGCTCCACCCAATCTGACCTTGAATGCTTCCAGGGATGGGGCTTCTACCACTTCTCTGGGCAACCTGTTCCAGCATTTCAGCACCCTCCTCATAAAAAAAAATTCTTCCTTTCATCTAGACTAAATCTACCCTCTTTTAGTTTAAACTATTACCCCTTGGTCTGTCGCAACAGGCCCTGCTAAAAAGACTGTCACCATTTTCCTTGTGCAATCTTTCTAATGTGAAGATACCCAACGTTTTCTGCTGTTACGAGGTCAAAATAACATTCATCACATGACCCTAACTGTTGTCAAGTATTATCTCAGCAGGCAGATCATATAGCATGTACAAGGAAGGTAGTGAGAATCAAACAGATGGAGTAGTCATTGTCTCATGAAAACTCAGCACTGACGCTAAATGGCCATATTCCTCCTCATAAATTTGAAAGGTCTGAAACAAAACACAGTCAAAGCATGCATGTTCAGAAAATGTAAATTCCTCTTTGGAGAAAGGAAATGAACCTGTTTAATTATTTTTCAAATAATCAGCTATATTTCTTTTATTTTCCAGTACACTGCTCCTGGAGATGTGTCCAAAACCCAAATCTTGATTCTGCTTCAACTTTTTGGATACACTGTCTGTTACCAGGACCCCCAGCACATCTGCACACGTTGTTCTTGCACCACATGACAAGTACAAGTCCTGTACTGAGTTCAGAACTCATCTGCCTCCCTCTCTTCAAAGACCAGCTGATATTCTTAAGCAGTCCAGGTTTGCACCTCCCTAAATCAAGAGATCCCGATAGATCAGCTACAAACATCCCACATGTCAGCTACATGCATGTGCAAAGCTGCCAGGTAGCATGCTGGACTTTAGCTTGCTTTTTGATCCAATCAAGACAGGAAAATAGCTTGATGAAACAAATATAAAGTAAACCACATGCAGGCAGACTCTCAGAACACCTGTTCTTGGACAGATCCAATGGCTTACTAACAAAGGCACAAGCTCAGCAGCCAGATGTTCACAGGCAGGCAAGCACTCACTGGATTTCTGATCCACCTACTAGCATTAGTCTGCACACAGCGATCCTTCAGAAGTACCAGATCTTCATGTTGAAATTTCCTTTGGAATACACTCAGTTTGGAAGATACCTTAGCAATAACAGCACACTGCTTAAAAATATACATTTTTATTTTCATTAATATAATATCCTTTCCAAAAATCAAGCTTAATGATGGCACCAAGTATTTCTCTGCAGAAACTTGCCATGGTAGCAAAGAGCAATGACACTTGATCCCATAAGAAGGAATGTGTGTTCAATGACTGAAACAGTTGACACATGAAAAAAAGCCTTCTTAATTGCAGAAAAACTGGCAGTTTTTATAAACACAGTGTCAGGATTTAAATACCACATCACTTCTCAGTCTAAGTTTTCAAACCCAGACAAGCCAACTTTCACACAGAAGGAATCAACACTTGCTTTTTAATACCAGAGAGACTGGTTTGAATGAGCTCCTGCCAGTAGTTCAAAAAAAGAGGCCAGGTCTCTGTATTTAAAAATTCTTTTCTCAAATTAATTACCCCTGTACAGAACAATGGACATCAAGGGCTATGAAGGACAAAGTTACAATCAAGCACGCATCATGTTGGCTCAACATAGGATTAAATTATGGCTGAAGCAGTAAAGAATTAAATAGTCTAGTGATAGTTCTTTTATATAGATTCTAATTACTTGAAATTCACAATGCAATTATATAAATTTCACATGTGCTCAAAACCGTGGTTTTCCTGTGCTTAAAAAATGAATTGTTAGCATACTGAACAAGTTTAAGCAGCGTACACCAAGAAGCCTTGTCATTTCCTGGTCTCGTGTGCTTGTTACACTTTTCTTGCTCTGACAATACCTGTAAACCCATACTCTGGCTCCATGTAGCTCATCTTGACCTATACTACACATACATACTTGATTACAAGAAGGGAAAGAAGTGTAGAAAGCAAGCAGACATGCAGACAACCAAACTTAAGATTAGGCAAATGAACTATGATTCAGATTTTCACTATCGGCAACAAATTGAGTTTTGTACCAATGGATGTTAGAATTCTTTAGACTCTCATGAGGTGTCAGTCTTCTCTGTTCCTACAGGTAGTGAATCCAAGTAAAATTAAGCATTACCGAATCCACTGACTGCCTCAAGATGAACTACAGAGTTCAATTATCCACATACTATTGCTGTGTGTGACAAGAGTCCCAAGACTGTTACTTGATCTTAATGTCAAAAGTAGCCAATGGCCATATTCAGTAATGTAGCACAGGGAAAAAAGTCTAAACTTAAGTACAAACCAAATCATATTTTCATCCATTCCAAAGACAATACTAACAGCAGGAAACCAAAGAACCCTTCCCCTAAAGAATTTTCACCAAAGAGCACTGTGTGTCCGTGTTCCTAATCCTTCTTTAACCAAGTCCATAACCAGCAGGCAGTTCTTGTTCTAGACAGATACCTGAACAGATATCTTTTTGTGAGAAAGGAACATTCATACAATGTTGCACAAGCACCTATGTCAGGTCTCTCTTAATTTAAAGTATCAGGAAGACTATCTTCAGTTCAAGACTTAATAAAATAAATAAATCAGTAATTCTACCAGTCTTGCTCTTCGGTTACAGGGCTTTCTAAAAACAGACGGATTGAAGTTTTTTACTGTATGATAGATACAGAATAACAATGCAAAGACTGACAAGAAGAGTCATGCATAATGCAGCACAAATTTGTTAGTTCAGCAGAGCTGCAAGACTCTGCTTTAAATCTGAAGTCTGGAAATATTACTGCAAGTGCATCTGAGATATTCTTGCTTTTTCCCTTTTCACTTGAATATACAGTGCTAAAAGCAAAGCCAATGCAACACACAAATGTCCTATGATTTTTGAGGAAAGAAAATAGATTCCATAGAAGACAGACACTATAATTAGATCATCTCAAACAAACTTATAGATACAGCACTTCTGACACCTTGTACAGAGATGTCTCTATAAAAGAACTAGCTGATTTTAACGCTTTGGAGGTTTTTGTTGGATGACATTTTTGGGAAGGGTGGAAAATACATTTTTATGAGTTTAATCATCACTGAGATGCAGAAATTCAAGATAATCGTATTGTCAGATTCTCTCTCATAGTTTTTTTGCAGCCATCTGTTTTATACATTTGCAAATTATACCAACCATTGTAACACAAACGCATGCACACAACCCCTAGCATCATGTTTACCGCCAATTACAGAGAAGTGGGATTTGCCAAGGTATTACTGAGATGATTTAAATGTATGTTCAGCTGTGAGCAGGTAAGCAGTCCCAGTGACTTCAAAGTTAAGGAATCTGTTAAAGCTGGTTTTGGGAATTAGGCCAAAGAAAAGGCGCAAAAAGGAAGGAAATTACCTACTTGAATGAAAGACTCATTCTGGGGTTTATATGTTCAGATCACCTCAAAAGAGGCTGACAAGAGGTATTTGCATATATTTCCTTAAGTATAAACTGTGAAATGTCACACAGTATAACTCTTGATTAACCCATTTTGGTCCACAAAGTTTACTCATATACACTAAAGATTTTTTCCATCAGCCCTCACTGCTTACTTCTGTTCACACAAGAAAGTGCTCCTTCTGTTTTGTAAGTATACCCAAATGCTTAAAAAACAAAATAGAGACTAAAACCAAAATGGCAGCTCAGGATCATTAAGAACAATCTGTGCTATAGACATTTAGAGATCTTTGTAACATGTTTAAATTCTATTTTAAAAGATGTCCAGGATCTAGAGTTCTGATAACTTTTCACTTCTGCCTTTCTTCATCCTGTTAAGAAGCTGCCAATGACCTCTAAAAACTACACAAAAAAAGCTTTAGCAGGATTCTACTTTTGGTCACAGATAACCAAGTATAGTAATTCTATATAATATTAGCTGAGATTTATGATGCATTCAACATCTTCAGATGCACAAGAGGATTTTTGGGCATCGCTTGAACAGACAATATTCAATGTACAGCTGGTAAATTTTACTCCTCTTTTTCTCCTATTTCTATACAAACAGTATGTGTGTGCTGCACTTTATCTTGATTTTCTCCACAAAGGATTCATTTCATCAGCAAGAGAAAAGGCAAGCCTACCCAAGCTTCACTTTCAAGACATCAGAAGATGTCTTGAAGATGTCTATAGCTATTCCTGAGACTGGGAGTTAGATACACCATTGTCATTTCTCTGAGCAAGACATACCAAGGAAGACCTGCCTTCCTGGTGTGAATTCAGGTAAGAAAAGATGGTAAGGTTTTTCTGAACTCTGCTGTTGCATTATTTTTTGACTAAAAAGAAAAGAAAAAAAGTATAATAAATCAACCTAAACCAACAACCAATTATTCGTTTTACTTACCCCTATAATAATATCCTATCCCAAGAAGAGCACCTCAAAAAGCCTAGAAAGAGGTCTTGGTAATGGAACTGCTCTTACTTTTATACACTTCCCAACTTACGTCAAACCTAAGAACTTCTGCATTCCACTTATCCAAATGAGGGGTTTGCCAGTGACTACAATTCTTATTCCAAGGTAACAAGAAAGTCACCTTGAAAAAATATTTTTTTTTACACAGTTTTAGAAAACTGTGTTAGGACACAGCTTCTTTATACCCTCTTCAACAGGTTGATAAAGGGATCAAACACAAGAACCTCGACTTTTACCAGCGTGAAAAGATTAAATACTGAAAAGCAAAGAGGAAAGAGCGCTTTAGACCCCTCTGGGTCCTCGTCATCGTATCTCCAACAGATAGCAGAAGCTGTTTCTGTAGCACTATGCCTCTATTCTGTATGGCAATCACCAATTGGATTTTAAGGTCTCATATCAAGCTGATTTTACTGAAGAAAATACATCTCCTGCTCACTGGTAACACAAGATGGTCTAGAAGTCCTGACTCCATCCTTCTTACTTGCACCAGAGGACTGAACCAAGAAGCTTAAGAGTCATTGAGTACTACCATAAACTCAGAAGTGTTTTCCAAGTGATACTGAATATAACAAGCTGCTAGCTACCTACAGAATGACTGAAATGAGTAAAAGATGTATCAATTGCTACAGTTTGTTCCCACTTCCAAGTACAGGTATCACACAATGTGAAGAGGGACTTCAGGAAAAATGGTTTTTAATCACAGCAATCTAAAACAGATCACTGTTTCCTTATTATCTGCGCATTTCCATAGATTGTTTCAAGGTCTGTTTCCAAGCACAAAACATCATTCTGTCAGTCTGACTTGAAATAGTATTTCTACTGCTAACCCAGAAGTCCTTCCTTTACCTTCAGATGAACACCTGTTATCAGGACAGGCAAGTTCAAAGGACTCTATGACCAACCAAGATAAAACTCACACTATTAAAATGAGGCTAAATGAAGAACATCACACTGTATCTTCCTGTATTTATTAAAACCCCACACTGCAGGCAGAAGAACCTTTAAAGCCACATCAAGATCTTCGCCAAGGCTAGGTCCACCTTACACAGGGTGCCTGTGTGGCTGATGGGATCAGAAATAAAACATAACACAGCAGCAATCAGATTTCTAGAGAGCAGGCAAATATGTAAGCTGGTATACACACTCCAGTGCTTGGAGGATAAACATTTATTTCCACTGTTCCATCTGAACACATCATTAGGCAGAATGGAGCAATGGTCAAATAAAGAACAATCTGTGGGGAGCCTGGTTAGTCTGACGTGCTTCCTAAACTACATATATGGCTAATCATTAATCTGCTGCAAAGTTACCACCAACTCTATTACCAAAACAAGAACTAGTATTGGTTCAATCTTCACAGTAGGCTACAATGACACACCCAATTACCAAACACTCCAGAGAAAATCCACGTCAATTGCTTAAAGAAACCAAAGAGTAATCCAGTACAAGGGTAAGAATTTATCATGTTTAATAAAACACATCTCTAGTGCACAGTAGCAATTTATGTATGGACACTAGTCCACAAAGAAGTTGAGACCAGCTCTGAAATGGAAGCATCCTGAATAGTAAAAGCACACAATACGCATTACATAAAAAACCCATAAACCTCATTTGGCTCAGAATTCTTCAAGTTAAACATTAGCTTGATTCTGAGAGAATACCTGTGAAAAATATCATGTATGCTTACTTTGGTTGTACACTTAGACTGCTTATGGATGCTGGGCTTTTTGTTAACAGACAAGTGTTAACATTGTTGTCATTGTTTAAGACATGTATTTATGTATATATGTATGTATATACACATACATGCTCTTAAAACATGTATATAAAATACTATATTAAAAACACCTTTTTTTTTTATGTATACATGTATGTGTGTATGCAGTTACATGCACACATATAAAAAAAATTTTTTTTAAGAGCATTTAGTTGATTGACTGCCAGGTCCCACCCATTAATGGTATTAACCCCATTCAGTTCAAATAGGCAATATCTCAACATAGATCAAGATCACATCCAACATGATAAAGGTCTTTCTTAAGTGCAGTTATTAAGGAGTAGCAACCTTTTTCTTACAGGTAGTCATACCCACAGCTGCTTACCTGTGCCTGGTATTTTAGCTCATCCTCTTGTGTTTATACTGGCTCCCTAATGACTTACAGAAAAGCAGACAAAGAGAAAGGGTGGCAAACCTGTTACCTTTGTTGCCTACAAGGGACAGATTTTTGTGGAGACATTCAGTCTTACGCCTTTTGCATCATCACTAATTCTGCTGTCTTAGTTTTCAATCCCTTCTGCAAAGCAATCAGATCTTTTTGGAAGCTGTTAATGTGCAGGCCCAGGGCAATTACATAAGATGTTATTTTAGTCATATACAACACATTAAATTTTGGATTCTGACACTGTTGCAGATTAGCACAATGAAATTCTTCAACAGTTTTAGCTAATGATGTCTAGACAGTTGGAGACCGTGATATGCTCCTTTCTCCCTTTCTGGAAGCTGAATTTAAGGCTATCCAGACACTAAATTTTCTGATTCCAGCTCCTTCTCACCAAGAGACATTCATGTTTTCCGTCTTCTTGAAAAATTTGCTGAGAGATAATGTTAATAGGAGTTCATGATAGATTCTGAACGGTTTCCAAAGTTGTGCTGCATGCTGAATAAAGGATATGGGGCCAG
The DNA here is from genome assembly GCA_025345505.1 of Todiramphus chloris collaris. Classification (NCBI taxonomy): domain Eukaryota; kingdom Metazoa; phylum Chordata; class Aves; order Coraciiformes; family Alcedinidae; genus Todiramphus; species Todiramphus chloris. The sequence continues at coordinate 3,159,813 of JANVCC010000019.1, read as the reverse complement.
ATGGACCTTCAGTCTGACCCAATGACAGTTCTTATTATTTCAAAACTTATCATATTAAAAAGCACCAAATACTTTCAGGTTTGTAATGGATTCAAGTGTTATGTAGCCAGGCTGTAGGACTACACTGACAATACAAGTAACAAGTTTTACCCATTAATATTGCATTTAACAACCAAAACTTTCAGTAGTGTATAACCCTCCTGCACTGTAATACCAGATGCAAACTACAGAATTAAAAAGAACTGCCTCTACAGATATCCTGGCTAGTCTTGTACTACAATACAAACAGGAATTCATGTCCTGAGACCTCAAAACACCAAAGATTTCCTTCCGCTTACTTCAAAACAGCACCATATTCTCAAACAATAAGATTCACTTACAAATTCATCTTCATAGAGTTCTCTGATCTAATGCTTAAGTGTATAGCTACTTCTTAAAGTAATGAAAATACAAGGAGAAACAAGTTATTTATATAAAAGCATTTGCATTTTGGAATGAGTGTCCCACCACTGCTCACAATATCTATCCAGAGAATTGCCCTTCCTGCTGAAGTTTATGAATGAAAACGGGAAAAATATTTTCTTGACTGTAGTATCTCCCAAGACTGACTCTTCTCCTCTGTTTACTTCATACTGACTGTCTTTCTGTCCCAAGATTTTGTAACAGAGGTAAAATGTACTATCTTGCTTTATTCATGCAAACTATACTGCCAAACTACTTGAAAGGTCTGCAAGCTCAGAACTCTGGAAATACTGATTTAACAAAAACATTGCTTTAGCTAAACTTACTTCAGTGTCACAACTGAAAGATTTAGTGTGCTTACTCTCTGCTTATTAAATAAATATTTCCAATATTTCCGAATTAAGAAACTCTACAACTGAGACTAAGTGAATACAACATAAGCTTCAGGAGTACAGCAGATATCTACCTGGAGAAAATAAAGTTACAGGTAAAGAAAAAAAAAAAAAAAAAAAGAGATTAATGTTGACCTTTAAAATGCAAGTATTCTTAGCTCTCCCAGTCTAGCAATAAGGAAGAATAGTAAGCATTAAAAGTGATCTGAATTTTGAAGTAATTACAGAAAAATAAAGCTCAATGTATTCACTCACCCTCGAGGAAAAAACAGAGTAATTTAATTCAAACTAGTCTATGGCTGTCCAGAGAGATTACCTTATGGAAGTACAGTAATTATATTTGTAAAGTAAAATCACTTATGCCTGGGGTGAGGATGCCCAAGGGATTTTATGTAATTTTATTTTTTTTTGAAATGTGTAAAAGCTTCACAATGGCATGAATACTGAGAAAAGACTTTTGTGTACAGAAGTACACATGCCATGTAATGGTCTTTTTTGGCGGCAGTAGTAATCAGGTATATGTAACCAGTAAGACATCGGATGTCAAGAATGAATGGACATATAGTTCCACTTTTCCATATAGTGCCCATACATTCTAAGCTAAGTAGAAAAGTGTTTTGGAACTGCATTCACTTCAATTGGAACTTTCAAATTACTTATGGCAATACATCTTGAGACTTTCCATTAGGAGTCTAGCTGATGAACAGTCTGTCCTGTCCCATTTCCTGTTCATTAGTATCAATGAAGTTACTTCCTTCTGAAGACCTCTGTTCAACAGTCTCATTGTTGCTGCTTACAGCTTTCCTGAACTGTAACAGCATGGTATCTGACCCAAGACCGAGAACTGTATGACAAGCTTAGTAAGATGTATTCCGTTCTGCTGCTGTTTAGTCTGTGGTGTTTGCAGAGCTATTTGCCAAGATTTGGCAGTTAAACGCATACGCTTCAATTCATAGCTAATAAACTTCGTTCAGCAGTAAAACTGCATGCTTCCAGACAACAGCATAAAACGTCCCAGCAAACAGACTGCAGCGACTTCCCCAAGCAACAGACTACTGATGGGAGATTCACTTTTTGATCCAAGTACTAGACCAAGATTTCTAAACACATCAACTTTTGGCTAGAGTATATTTTCTTTTAAAATGCATTTAGCTACTTATTTGTCAAGTAGCACTGGCTTCTTTATCACTGTACACAGGTAAGCGAGCAGCCACCAGTATAAAAATAGTTGTCTCCTGTCACTGATGTAGAGCAGTCACTCCGACCCCCGTGCAGTTCCCCAGCTCAGACGTTACGGTGACACCACGAGAGGGAGTGTTCGAGCTACATTTCTACCGAGAAACAGGAAGGGCTCTGCTTCACCCTTTCATTCTGGACACTTGGAACTTGAAAATAGTAAAATAAACCCCACCTTTCTAAGATCGACATCTTGGGAGCCTGGGGGAAAGGTGGGGGACAGGACAGGGAGGTGGGGGACAAAAACAAAGATGGATTCTTTTTTTTCCTACCTAATGATGTGTCAAACTTAGAGACAATTCAACTAGTAACTCTTCAATGCTCTCCTACCCCTTTCCTAATGCTTCTTTTAGTGTATTTATTACCTGTTCTCAAAACTGTCCAAGTATTTCTTCCTTCTGAAATGGACATGATCCCTGCAGACAGCAGCGAAAGGATGAGAGTTCCTGACCATGAGAGCAACTCGAGCACAGTCTCTACCTCTATGTGACCAGCTCATGTTACTGCAGTGCTGTTTGAAACCTAGTTAACACTGGTTACCGGTTTATCTTGCTTCCCAAAGAACCGTGACTCAAATGTGTGTCCATTTTATCACTCTAGAGCCAAGACACCTATGAGATTATCACAGAGCTAATGATGGAAAACTCCACTCACACAACAGGTTCATGGCGAGGTTAAATTTCATCTCTGCAGCAAGTGGGCCACCCCAGAGAAAGCTATGAAAGAATAAAACAAAAATCACAGAGACAGCCCAAACACCACCTGTGCTTCAGTTCATAAGTAAGCTTCACTTGAACATTGCTTTAAATATCACACATAGCAGTTGTCCTCAAGAGGGAAGATCACTTATGACAAATGCCAATTACATCAAGCAACATGCTTCTGGAGTTTGCTCAAATACTACAAGCTTAAATCTATGTAAAAGATCTTCACTGATCAGAATTGCCCAAATCACGCACTGCTCATCCCATTTTGCTATCGCTTACCAAATCTAGTGTAAGTAGCAAAACTGTACCAGTAGATCTGACTATCTGCATGATTTGCATTCAGATGACTGCCTTACAGTCACACACTCTATAAAGTTTCACTTAACAGTTTCTCCATGCCAACAATTTCTCCCTGCCTGCATGTTCTTTACCAATAAATGCAAAAACTGAACTTTCAATTGTTAATTACACCTCCTTCTCCTGCACTTCTAGTGACCCAAAAAATACAAGTGAAGCTGTAAGAAGCAGTATGACTATGGTAAATTTAATATCATTCAAGCAATTTCTGTCTAGCAACACTGTGCTTTGCTACAGCACAGTACTTCACAATACAGTAAGCCAGAACTGCTTGGAAAGGCGAAATAAACTTCTTGCTCATTTCATTCACTGGATTGCAGTTTGCCTTCCCAGTTTCAGAACTTGTGCTGTATAAGCAGTTCCATCTTGCCAAAAAGACTTCAGCAAACTTCAGCGGTGGATCAGGAAAGGCATGGAGTGGAATTTTAATATGAAGATACATAAAAGCTGGCTTACCAACTGGGCAACTGACTTCTTGAAAAAATAAATCACTGTCACATAAAAGGTTGTTGAGATGTTTTACATACAAAATCTCTCACGCGATTGCTGCACAAGTATCTCCAAACATAACATTGGTAACTAATGAATGAACATGGAATCAAAAACTTTCTAATGTAGCATGGAATGTAATAACACAGTCAGAATGTCTGATATATTTTTATTTCATACCTCTACAGATTTACTTGTGTGCTCCCCTACATTGTGTTATTAGTCTTAAGAAAAAGTTTTACCCTATCTTTTTACCCTCAGCCTACTTTCCTCCATCCTGTGCTTAAGATATTTAAAATGGTATCACTTGAACTTCTCATTAATGCACATTTGACCAGTGAGCGGAGATAAGGCTGTAATTAGAAAACTAAAACCAAACTATTTGAGTAGCCACTCATTACAGAAATAATCTTTGAATGCCAACACTATCTTTGCAGAAGAGGCTTAAACAAACTATCTTAAAATACGCATTTACACTCTTTTTCTTACCTCCTGAGTTTCATTATATTGACAAAATGTTTGGAATCAAAAAGTAAAGTCTTAAGCTCATTTGAAATCAACAGTTGTGTCTCCACCTACTGGAAAAGTGAATTTAACTGAAACAGTAATTTGATCCTTTGAGATTTAGGTAAGCAAAAACCTTAACAATGGTTTTGTGCAAGATGCAAAGAATTGGTTTTCTCCTCCCTAAAAAAACAGTTTGCAGAAACCACCGACATTCCCTACAGTTAGCATGGATTTCCTGAGGTTCCTACTCTCAAACAGTTGCTCGTCAGAATGCAAAACTAGTCAATACTCTTAAAATAAAATATCCACGTAATTTCTTAAATAACATTTGTTGTCAGTAAGTCTGAAATATCATCTGATTTCAGTATCTTGCTGATTTACACCATGCTTTCATGAGATCTGAACACTAACATTAGAACGAGTTCTTTAAGTAACTGATGTGCAAAACCCAAAGAATGAGTGCTAATGTGAAGCATTCTCCATATGCAACACCTTTTTTTTTTTTTAAGCCAAAGAGACCTTGAAAACAACTAAATGAGGCAATAGTACAGAACCTCCTATTTTCACCTTTTTTTTTTTATTATTATTATTACTTAATACAGGTTGTGAAATTACTTACTATCATTTTAAAGACTCTGATTAACCCAAAATAGGAATGTAAATGTTTTGATATGGAAAAAGGTCTCTCATAACCTTTCTCTTTATTGTCTCCATTTTTCTTGTAAGAATGACATCAGTCATAACTAAGTAATTTAGGCATGCTTTATTCTGAAAAAAAAAAGGAGATTTTAAGCCACGGGATAGCACATTAACATCACAGTCCTTTGTTTATTCCACTGCAAAAGACAACAGTTTTGTTGTAGTGTAACCTCAGATCCAGCTGCAGATGATTATAATGACCATGGAATCAGATAATACCTTAAAAGAGATCTTAACTCCTTCCCCCAAAACCTGAACCATTATTCTGACATTTTGTTGAATTCAGATTAGAAAGACTTCAGTCACAACTGTACTGAGCTAGCCAATAACACCTACTGGTCCAGCTATTTGACACTGCTAGCTAGCTAGCACATACTTAAAATCTTAGATCAGTTTTAAGCTCTGAAACAATTATCTACTATTTATCCCTTGATAAAAAAGTCACACTGACACTTTCCTGTCAATGAAAACAAACCATTACATTCTTCTAATGGTATCTGTGACCAGCACATTTGTATTTCAGCCTGTCCCTCACATGTCAGCCTGAACTTAATGCACATTTCCCCAGGACTCTTTATGAGTTGCTTCTGTTGTGGAGGATGTTAAAACCAGTTTCCACCTCACAGACTCGCTCTTAACCCTGCTGTTGCATGCTACTTTGTATTCCACACAAAGAACTCCAAAAGCATCTGTGCCAATCCAGTTGCCGGATGTTTCTAAAAACTCTGGGTTTTACCACATATGTGCAAGGCCAAACCCGTTCCAATTTGCCTATGAATTTACAGAATATATACCATGCGCTTACTACCGGTACAGCAACTTGTTTGACTTGTTAAGGAGAGTTAAGAAGTTTCTCCCTACACCTCAACTCCTCTGTTTGCTCTCTTTTCCTCAAAAGAACAAATAAGAACATCTCAAACAAGGCCAGCCCATCTGTCCATCATGTGGTACTCCTTCTGCAGCAAATATCCTTTTCTCATCTAATAGCATGATCACTACCTCAGACAATTCCCTCAAACCAGAATGAGTTAATTTTTACCTTAAACACAGAACACGATAGGGCATTTTATTTAAACTTGTGTGAATTATTTATCCTTTTGAATCTCAGGACGGTATAGCTCATTCTGTACCTGGATGGATATTGCAACACCTAAAGTACTACCACAAATATTATCACAATCCCAAATGTATACCTGTCTCTTAAAAAGAAATTCCTCCTCCTTTTCTACAGCATAAGAAAAGATTCTATACAGATCAGTGTCATGCACAGAGCATCAAAAAGCAGTCACAAGAGCAGGAGACAGTCACATCGAGTTAGAACTTCAAATCACTTGTAACTATAGCAGAAAACATGGTTTTAAAGCAGGACACTAAGCTTTTATAAAAAACTGCATTCAAACTGCAAGTAATTTCTACAAATAAACACATCTACAAAATCAGAATGATTCAGGGACGAAGTCACTTTACGAAGAGAGTCATGCTGAAGACTCCTGCCTGTCAGTATGGTACCAGAAAGTTTTCCCCAGGTCATTGACCTTTGCCTGTAGAAATACCCAAGGAGCTAATATCAAGCTGGAGCTTGATTCTGATGGAAGAAGTCAAGTGAGGATAATGCTCAGATCACATCCTTAACAGCTCAAAATAAAGCCTGCAAAATTATTTGGTAGATTATTTTGTTCTCCTGTGTGTTTTTTTACTGTGTTTTTTACTGTGGTCAAACATCAAGTAAAAATGGCAAAAGTACTACGTTATATTGCCTAGATTTCTCTTCCTTTCTATCTCCCTGAGGTTTGTGTACACAGTAATTCAGAAAAAAAAAAGATCAGATTAAAATTTTATGCCTAAAACAAGAAACATTCTAAAAGTCAGGGTTCTTGTAGACATTCATCCTCACTATTAGCCTTCATTAAGACTCTATATTAGCCAGGTATGTTTTCACTACTCCTTTCTTATTTTATAAAAAAAACCAAACAAAACCAAAACCAAAACAAGTATGTGATTAAGCCATGATTTCAGTTAATAGTTTCTATTATTTGTTTAAAGAAAAAAAAAAATGCGACAAGAGGTACTTCAAGAAAGGTCCAATTGCACATATGTTGCAACAGCTTTTCAATCATTTTAGAGACTTTCAGTATGCGGTTAGCTCACTAATATAGAATAGACGCCCTTCCACATAGCTGGTACAGTACATTTGTCAACAATTTCCATACTAAGTAGCTTTTGACAAGACAAGATGAAACAGCAGTGACCCATAGGATCTGAAGCAAATGCAAGCACCCAGAATTCAAAGAACCAGAATAGACACTTTTGGTTAGATGCTGAAAGTTCCACAGAAAAAAAACCCACAAAACAAAACAAATAAACACACCACAAAACAAACAAAAAAAAAACCCACACAAAACCCCACCCAACAACAAAGAAAGTAGCAAGGTGTCTCATCTAGAGAACATGAGGAAATAAAAATAAAAATAAAACAATGGTACCAGCATTATGAGAGCATGTCTCAGTAATGCAGATTTTTCACAGCAACGTGGATCTCAGGTAATCTATACAGTGCAATACTTGAGAATAAAATAGGGAAAGCAAGTTCATCAATTCCAAACATTTCAAGAGAGGAAAGAGGAAATTAAAAATTTCTCTGAAGAGTCCTTTAAAAATCACATTAAAATGAGCTCAAAATAGACTCAAATTATCAGCACTTTATTTAAATGAGAATTTTCTCTATGGCATTTCAAGAAGCATTTTGTGACAGATGTTGTATGGTCCACTCACACGTCAAAGTGTTAAAAGCCAATCACCTCAGCAGAAATAAAAGGAAATGTTATGATGCTAGTGTCAACTCAACCAGTTTGACACTATCTTTTCAGAAGCAGCATGCTAAGATTTGTTCAAAGCCTTCGCTAGTCCAACATCTATTTATAGCTGCCTAGCCTCTCTACAGTTTCTCACAGCCCCTCCTCCTCTCCAAGCCAAGTCAGGGAAGTTAAATAGATATAATCTTAGGCCTTGTGCCACAAGATGATCAGATCTGCAGTTCTCCTCCAGCAATCCTATGTGCAGTTAGACCAAAAGTAACGAGAATGGTCTAACCTACACAGAAGCCAAATACATGGGATAAGACTTCTCTCTGCTCTTTATGAACAAACTAATTTCTCCTCTGCCAGCACGCTGAGGGTAATGAACCGCTTAAGCATCAGAGCCTAAGCAAAAGATACCTGCCTCCTTCCTCTTCAGCACAGAGCAATAGCCTAAACCACCTGCCTTGAGAGCCACGACAGAAGCTGCTCAAGTTGGGTTTGACCCCTGGACAGCAGCAATGTCATCCATGCACCTTTCCCGCTTATGTTACAATGATACTACTGTACATTGTACCTTCCTCAAAGAAACTAGGAAGCTGTTGGCTTTTCTTTTCAGTGTTGTTTCTGGTTAATGTGCAATATCCACCACCAAGCCGTACATGTGCATGTCTTTATAAAGCATTGATCCAGATACAGGCACTCATTCTCCAGCATCTCCACCAACAGCTGTAACATTGCAGAAAGGGTGCAGGTATTTTCCTGCATAGGGAGCACAATGCCACAGGCTGAACTCTGCCACAAGGTCTATACATCCTTGGTGCCTCTCCTACCACCTACATCCACTCGCTCGTAGTACTAGTATGGAGACCAAGGAGATGACAGCACTACTGGAAACTCACGATTACAACCACATTTTCTCCCCTTTCCCCAGTCACAGGCAGACGGAAGGGGAGGGATGACTTCCTCGGGAGGGAAATAAACAGGGAAAGGCCGGGGCAGAGATCAAGAGAGGAGGAATCACCCCAAACGGAGAGAAGATAATCCCTGAGAGGCGAGGTTGCGGAGGGGCATAACCGGGGAGGGAGGGACAGGGACAGCGAAGCGGGGGGATAATCCGTCAGAGAAGGGGGGGAGATAATCCCCTCGGAGAGGGGGGGGAGGCGGAGGATCCCGGAGAGGGAGGGGCGGGAAACCTGATAATCTCCAGAAGAAGAGAAAATACCGGGAAGGGGGTGGGGGAAGGAGGGTGGGAGGGTAGATAATCCGGAGCGGCAGATGAAGAGCGAGTCTCCCGGGGACGCATCCGGAGGCGGGAGGAGGAGGGTTAATCCTCGCTCTGGGGGCAAAAATCCCTCTTCCCCCCACTCCGGCGCTGCCATGTTCGCTCCCCTGCAGGCCCACCCGGCACCGCTACCTGCGGGCGGCTCTTCCCCCCTCACGTCACTCGCACACGGGGCGCCTCAGCTCCAGCCGCCGGGGCAGCACACCCCGCACCGGCCGCCCGGCCCCCCGGTCAAGGGGTTCGGCCGCGATCGCTCCAGGGCCCCGCCTCCCACCACCATTTCCCCGCCGGTTTGAAGGCTGGGAGAAGCGGTCGGGAGGTCGGACGAGCCCTCCCCCCGGCACACGCGACCTCCTCGCCCGTACCGCAACTCACCGGCTGCCACCCGCTCCCCGTCCCCTCCTCAGCGAGCGCCGCTCAGCCCCATCTACGAACTCCGGCGCGCGAGCTGGCGGTTGGCCGAGGAAGAGCGCGAGCCCGAGGTGCCACCGCTTCCCCCGCCGGCTCCGCCGCCGCCGCCGTTCCTGCCGCTCTGCGCCCGCCTCGGCGCGCGCCGCCGGCGTGGCTGTAGCACGCGCTCGCGCTCCGCCTCCTAGCCTCCCCGGCGCGCGCGCGCGGCCTCCGCGGCGGTGGCGCGCGCGCACCTACCCCGCCTACCGGAGCAGACGGCTGGGCGCCCGAGGGGGCGCGCGCGCCTCTGCCTCGCCCCTTTGCCCGCCCTATCGCCTGTCCCCCCCGCCTGCCTGCCCGCCCTATCGCCTGTCCCCCCGCCTGCCTGCCCTATTGCTTGCCCGTCCCCCGACCCGCCCGCCCCTCAGCCTGCTGCCCTGCCTGCCCTGCCGCCTGCCCGCCCCTCAGCCTGCCCTACCGCCTGACCGCCTGCCCGGCGGTGGGCCCCGAGCCCCGCCAGCGCGTGTGTGAAGGAGGCGGCTGCGAGTGTGAGAGAGCGCGTGTCAGAGAACAAGGGCGTGCGTGTGTATCTAGGAGCGTACGTGCGGGAGGCCGTAGGGCTGCGCGTGTCCCTGTGCGAGGGAGCACCTGTGCGTGCGGGGAGGAAGCGCGTGGGTGTGAGCGGGCAGCAGGGGGTGGGGGGGGGTGTGTGTGTGGGGGGGTGTGTGTGTGTGTGTGTGTGCGTGCGGGAGGGAGGGCAGGTGTGCGGCAGAGGCACCGCCTCTGTGACGGGGCCCGCGGGTGCGCAGCCAGCCCGCGGGTGCGCGGGGCACACGCACCCCGTCCGGATTCGGTGCCGGTGTCCGCCAGGGCCGGTGTGGACTCCCTGCGGTCCGAGGCAGGGGGGGACACGCCAGGGTTTCACTGCGCGCTTCTTGTGCAGTCACCGAGTGCTAGAAACACTGGCAAAGGATAAGTCAAATACTTCGACGGGGAAGGGAGGGGGAATTTTCCCCTGATGCTAATACCATGCAAGACCACTGAGATGGAAACAACACCGAAAAACTGTTTTTCCTGCCCTTCTAATCACTGTTTACTTTGAACATTTCGTTTGTATGCTACTTTTCATTTTTTGTTTCTGGCTGATTTTGCCGAGACTCACTTTTGGATCCTCTTGGATTTACTGAAATTTGGGTCGCAAATACTAAGCCTGAGTTGCACGCGCAATTCTCACTAAAGCTGGATCGTGTGTCTAAGGGTAAAATTTCCCCCGAAAATGTTCATAACCACAAAAATACATTATTCCTTCACTCGTTTTCATTCACTTTTTCCTTCTCTCACCGGCTTTCAGAAAGTTTCTAAATCCATATGCTCGGTTTGACTATACTCTTCTTTATTATGCTGCTTTAAGAATATGCGGTAGCCTGGTGTGACATTTGGTAACCCTTGATAACATCTGCAAGTCGCACCGGCTTTTATTTTGGGAGCCATTGGGGAGAAAGGAAAACTGGAACAATGTGAGGGTAGAGTTTGAACAGAAAATCCACTAGGTATTGATTTTCATTTTAACAGGTTCACATTCTGCTTTCCTACCGGATAACAAATAAAATTATTTTTATGCAACCAAAGATATAAAAATAAGCAGCAAATATATATGATGGGCATAATTAAAGAAATTGTGGAACAGCAGCCAGCAGGTGAAAAACCCTCCTCAGACTGACCAATAAAGATGCATCAAGTAAATAAGATCTTGCTGTCCTCATCTTATGAAACCAGCATGTAAAATTCCTTTAGGAATTATTTTTACTTACTCTTCAAATTACAGTAGCTTCCCTGTGCTGAGAGCTTCACAAGCACATGGAATTATGCATCCTTGGTTCCAAAGAGCTTACAGCCCTCCTGCGGTTTCTCAGTAGAAAAGTCCAAATTGGACATATTTTTGGTAATTTCCTTCACAAGCAGTTATCTTTTCCTTATTAAACTGAAAGGAATCTTAACACGTCATGAGGGATTCTAAGCTAAGTAATGACCTACCACCCTTTTGGTGTTTGAACCCCTGCAGCTGCAAGGGGAAAATGGACAGGTGTAGAAAATCTTCACTCCCCAAAAAATAACTCCAGATCTTTCTCTCTCCTTTGCCCCTCATTTATTTTTTTGTGACATTCTAATGGAAAATCTTTTGAACCAGAGCCACAAAATGCCCAGCTGTCATCTCATCCTGTATTTCACAACTCCACATCTTGTTGACTTCTTTTACAGTCCCTGCATTTGAAGAGGCTGGACATTATTCTATTAAGGAGAAAGGGTTGTAGCAATTTATACTGTCATCTTTCATGATATCCCGACTTTACCTTTGTGGCCAATGAAAGAAAATCGCTTCACTGCAAAACTTAGAGGTTCCTTATTACAGTTCAACTCAAAGCTTGAATCCAAACCTGTGAAACCTGAGAGACCACTTTTGGCCGTAACAGGAGTATCTAAACACAACATTCTTAGACTGCTCCACAGCCTTTTGAATATCTTCCATTCTGGCCTCCTCAGCTGCTATTTGGCTACTAAAGCCAATGCTTCCCAAATGCTCACATACTATTTTTTTGCCCACTACTTAATCCATTTGACTCACTAGGGTCAAAGAAGCAAGTGAGACATACTGTTTTGGTGTTTACCGTCTGTCAGGAATTATCCATATCCTTTTGGCTTTTTACTACTTACATTCACGTGCCACTCTTAACAGAAGTGCCCCATCTGAGAATGCTCATTAGGACCCTGATTGTGCAGCTCAACCCAATAGCTTTGCATCATTCGTGCAGCGCAAAACTGCTATAAATCTCTCTTACCCATTTAACAGGCAATTACCACACTTCAGCCAAGCCTCACCCTGTTCCCAGTTTAGGGTGGAAAAGATAGGGATCTGGCCAGTGCTGACTTATGCTCTAGCAATTTCTGGCTAGCGATCATGGTCAGCCAGGCATAAATTAGAATAGCACCAAAGCTGAGTTGCTTTATGCCAGGGATTATCTGAGTTTCTGTCTAGCCACAGGATTCAGGGAGCATAAAGACTGTGTGGTAGGTTAGCCCCAGCCCTCATACTTTTGGGTTAGTGTTCACTTGAACTGGAGTTTATGACTCTACAGATCTTTGAACCCTGCCTTTGACGATACAGATCTCACTCAAGCAAAGAGTTTCTTTTGTGATGAAATCTGATGCCTCTCTCTGCGAACTGCAGACTAGGATAGCTAATGTTGTGATGCTTCTCTGCTGATGCTACAAGTAACATGGTAGAGGTCTTTCTACTGGGTCTTTGGTTTTGTTAGGGCTCCTGTCTTGATGCAGGGGGCTTAGAGGAGCAGACAGTTGGGTGTACAAAATGTGGGAAGGACGATGGTGCAGTTTTCAGTCCTATTACAGTTCTCGGTGTACAAATGGAAAACAAAACCCATCATCACCACCAGCACTGTCACATTTGCTTATTACTGGAGAAATGATCTACTGGAGCGTGTCAACTATGCCAAATTTTTCTTTGTCTTATGCTCTGCAGAGTTTTGGGCCTGGATTCTGAATTCTCTATCACTGTTCTGATGATGATGATGATGACTATTTTAATGACAAAATTAACAGGTGTACCCATGGAAGAGTTTCTTCTTTAAGTTGGTTCCCTTTTTATATTTAATTGTTATGGAGAATATATTTTGAGCTCTTAGGGTGAAGGACTTTGAGACAGCATATTTTTTTAAATGAAGTTTTAAGCTGAGTGCTGGCATGCTCTCAAAGTCCAGTGTTCTGTGCACTTTACTAATGTCTAACTTGGATAATCGGTTGTTATGATCAGTGTTCAGAGAGCTGAAACTCTAGACTACTTCTTTATTTGATAACCCATAAAACATGCTGTCTTCATCACCTGATAAATTACAGACAATAAAGTATCAGCTTCTCTGTGTTTATCACCATTTGGGAATCCTGTGATGATAACTTGTTTATGATCCACTGGCATACCATCCAAGATCATCATCATCATCAAAACAGTGAGATTTTTTTATTAAGTTCTTCGTGCCAAATAAACAAGCTAGGGTTTGGGGTGGGGTTTTTTTGTATACAGTATGATTTCATGTCTATACACAAAGTGTTATTCAAGATTTTCAAAAAGATCCATCAAAACCAGCAAAATCTATAAGAAATTGCATGATTTTCCAAAACTATCCCAGAAGAGCTCATTAAAAAAATCACATGGATGATTACAAATATTGAAGGTAAAATAAAAACAAATTTATTTTTTTTGTGGGGGAGGGTGTTTGCTTTAGGAGAATGGAGTTTTACATGGAAAGGCAATAAGGAAGAATAAAAGGAGATGGTACCCACAGAGTTAAAAAGCCATATGGATGATTCCTATGCTATTTTCAACACTGAGGTCTGTTTGCATGTGGAATTCAACGCCACAGGAGGAGATAATCAAGACAAATAGTATGGCTTTATTTTTAAAAGGGGTGGATAATTTCATGGCAGCTTACAACATTGGTAACTGGGCAAGCTAAGATAATAAGGCTAATCAAATCTCATGCTTCACAGCACTAGTTCCCTGCGGGGTCAGGAAAAATCTTTGCACTATACACAACACTATACAATTAACAAGGTTATTATTGGGGAGCATAGGTACAGCCTTCTAAAGCAACAAGCTTTTACCATTATCAGAAAACAGAGGCTGTACTCAGCCAAATAGAGAAAAGAGCATTATTTTCTTACACCACTGCTGTTTCTTTTCCCTGTCAGAGTTTTAGAATTACAATACTTGGGTTTGTTAACAAAATATAAAAATATTTCCCCTGAACATGATTACCAAAGTGCATTACTGTCTGAAATCCATCAAAAACTCTTACACCTGTGGCTGGTAACCCAATTCAAAAATAGCTGACACTGACTGAACACAGGAATGGTATTGATTAAGCTGTTGCAGGTTGCAAGTGCACATGGACCTCTGGTTAGGTCAGTAATGTTACAGAATTTGATTCTCACTAGTGATTTAGACAGAAAGACATAGTCCCAAACGAGGATCAACTCTTTGCTGGAGCTGAAATGACATGTGTTTGGAATATTTAGTTTTGGAAGTACTGTTCATTTTCTTTAATTGCCTGAACATATTGTTGTAGGTGTTCTGTGTGTATACTTGAGTTTTATTTTCCATCAGTGTACGCATCAGAGAAATTATATTAGCTGCAATTGAAAATATTTATGTATGTTTTCTGCAAAATTTATGTTCTGTATATGAGTGTGATACTCCTTATGTGTTGGTTTGTTGTTTTTTTTTTCTTACGAGGCGGAGGAAGCACAGTAGCAGAACAGCATCCTTTGAAAGCCTCTATTACAAAAAGAACTCTCTTTCTATGAGCTATATCTCAGACACAAAGAGTAGGCATTTCCTTGACCCCTATCTCAAAGATATTTATTTTAAAGGTACTAATTATTTTTAGGAGACCTATTTTCCCCTGTGCACAACCTGTGTGCATTGTCAACTCTTAGCCCACATACTGTTCAAAGCAGGGAACAGAAAAAACAAAACACAGCCTCACCTCAATCTTGAAATTTTAATTAAATGACAAGAAAATCTACAAACATGAAAGGAGCTTACATAAAGATAATTTCATTTCTTCACAGGTGCAAAAGTGCTACCTTTCTTCTATAAAGAATACTCCTTTCTTTCACTAGACTGCATGGCCATGAGCTGTAGAAATTTCAGCTAAAAGAAGTTGAATTAAAAATAAAATTTTTGTTTACTGCTTGGGTCTCAGTAACAAGATAGTTCAGATCTACTTGTCTACAGTATCCTCCAAAATACAGAGATAGGTACAAAAGAGCCACAGAGCTGAACAATGAAAATATGAGTCTGTTACTGAATAGGGTAGGTGATTTAGTGACAGCAGACACAGGTATGTTTTAGATACTCAGTGCCTTCTTTCCCTCATTCTTCTCTAACAAGGTCTTCCAGGCCTCTGTGCAAGGAGGAGGAGAAGTACCAGCAGCAGAGGAAAATCATGACAGGGATTACTTGTGAGACCGCAGCTCGTACAAGTCCATGGGAACAGATGGGCTACACTGGAGAAAGCTGACTGATGTCCTTAAAAGGCTGCTCTCTACTAGGTGTGAAAAGTCATAGAGACCAAATAAGGTCCCTGAGAAGTGAAGAAAGGCAAATATTGTACCCACCTTCAGAAAAGGCCATCAGGATAATTTGGAAAACTACAGGAGGGACAGCCTCGCTTAGGTTCCTGGGAAAATCATGGGGCAAGTCCTCTTGGAACACATTTCTAGACATATGAAGGAGGTGACTGGAAAATGTCAGTGTGGATTTACAAAGAATAAATCATGCCTTGCCAATCTGAATATGTTTCTATGGTAAAATGACTGGATTTGTGAATGAGGGGAGAGCCAATCTGAATATGTTTCTATGGTAAATTGACTGCATTTGTGAATGAGGGGAGAGCCATGGATGTCAGGACTTTATCAGAGCTTAAAAAGCTTTATAGACGGCACCAAAGTTTATGACCTGGTTTGCACAATATCCTTTTATCCAGGTTCACGTGTTTCAGTGTGGATGAGCAGGCAAACAGATAGATTGGATGGTCAGGCCCAGAGGGCAGTGATTAATGGATCATTCTCTACCCAGAGTCCAGCAGCAGGAGTAACAAGTGGAATACCACAAGAATTTGTTCTGGAATCTGTCCTATTTAACATCCTTAACAATGATCTGGAGGAGGTGACAGAGTGATGGCTGCTCAACAGATTTGCAGGTGAGATCAGGTTGAGGGTACAGTTAACATGCTGTTTGGGGAGGGCTGCCATCCAGGAAGACCTTGACATGCTGGAGGTATGGGCTGACAGAAACCTCATGAAATTCAGCAAGGACAAATGCTAAGTCCTGCACCAGAGATGGCCTAACCCTTTGCACTGATCCAGGCTGGGGGAAAATGTGTCTGCCTGGTTGAGCAGCAACTGTTCTGAAATATGCCCAGGGGTTGTTGGTAGGCAGTCAGCTGAACATGAGCCAGAGGTGTCCTCTGGCAGCAAAGATCAACAACAACCCAGACTCTATTAATATAGGAAGAAAGTCAGTGTATTACTGCCCCCCACTACTTGGCATTTGTTAGACCACATTGAAATACTGCCTCCAGCTTTGGGACTCCCAGTACAAGAAAGACATTAAATGAACCGAAGCAAGTTCATCAGAGGGCCATCAAGGTGACTCGAGGCTGGAGCACTTGGCCAAATAGGAGAGGCTGAAGGAACTGGGCTTGTTCAGTCTGGAGAAGAGATGGCTTTGAGGTGAATATAACAGCAGCTTGGCAGTGCCTATGAGAAGGTTACTGGGAAGATGAAGCCAGGCTCCTCAGTGGCACAGGACGGAAGGATGATAAACAAAAGACATAGATGTAATCAAGAGAAATTCAGGCTGTAGATGAAGAAAACCTTTTTGATCATTAGGATGTGGTGGAAGTGTTTGCCAAAAGAAGATGTTCTGTATCCATCCTGGGAGGTTTTCAAGACTCAGCTGGGTAAAGCCCTGAGTAACGTGGTGTGCCGTCATACCTGTCCTTTCTTGGACCATGAGGTTAGACTAGAGACCTCCTGGGGTCTCTTCCTATCTGAATTACTCAATAATTCAACGACTCAATGAGTTCACAGTTTTATACCAAACACAGGGAAAATGAACTATATCTACAGGGAGAGAATGGTTATTCTGGCTTATATGGCTTATCCAATGAAATGATAAATCTCAAATTATACTGGGAGCATGGACTAGAATTCAAGATACAACTCCCCAGCTGTGCTGTAATAAGTTGGCTGTAGTTCCATTCTCCTCCTTGTTTGCTCTCTTTTTGGCCTTAAGAACCATTTACTCTTGGCTGCACAGCTTTGGGAGGAAAGTCTGCATGTTCGAAGTCTTTTTTGGCCACTAGAAAATTTCTTGTCTTTTTTTCTTTCTTTTTTGGCCACCAGAAAATCTCTTGTCTTTTTTTTTTCTTTTCCGTAGCTTCATTCTCAGAGAAGGAGGTCCCTGGAGTGAAAGAGAATTTTTGAAAAAATTCTGAAAGTAATGCTTGCCAGATCTCTTGACAAGGTACTCATATCTGAAAATAATTTCAAGGAAATGCAGAAATTCCCATATTTCATCATGCTGTCTTCAGGCCAGACATGCAAAGATGAAATTCCAGAAAACCAGAATACAGACATTCTCATTTTTCCTCAAGTTTCCTTTACATTGCTAAAATGATGTCATTTACACCCACTTCAAAATTCTTTTACACTATGTGATGGCTGTAAAGGGACCCTAATTTAAACAAAAAGCAAGTCCCAAGGAATATTTTTCACATTCAATAAAATCAGAGTACCAATGAGGAAAACTTTAATTAAAAACTTCAAATAAACTCAAGGGAATCAAATAATTTGTGAACCTAAGCATATCAGCAAACCATGGCTCACCTGCCTACATGAGTAGACTCAGCTCGTTCCGTGGCAGTGTTCTCCACCTCACAAGAGTTGCCAGAGAGACTCCATATCCTTGTGGTTAAAGGCAAAATTAATATTCAACTAAGGTCAGGAAGAACCGCCCCTTACAAGAGAGAGATGAGCAGTATTAGCAGGTTTGGGATGCAAAGCGCTCTTCCCTCAGCTGCTGTTGTAGCTCTGGCTACAAAAGAGAGCTTCTTCCCTGAACTCTGGCTGTAAATCTTTTCAAGACAAAATAAATTGCTGTTCATGTTTCCAGCTCAATCAGATGCCACCAAAAAAATTGTGTCTCCAGTGAAAATCTAGTAGAAGATAACCATTGTCAGTAGCAAGCATTGCTGCCTGTTCCCTGCTATCTACCATGGCAGATTCATTTAAAGAAACCCACAGGTCAGGCTGGCAAAGATGGCAGTAGCATCAGAGGGCACTTTTCTGACCAAAGGAGGAAATAGATATGAAATAGTGAAGTCAAAATACGCAGTGGTTTAGTACATGGGTTGGAAAGTGGAATACAGGGAAAAATAAATGTTGATTAGTTTTGTTTGGTTTTTTTAAAGGACTCATTTTACTTACTTATTTACTTATTTAGGGATCAAATTTTTATTTTAGACATATATGATATAATGAGAAGCGTAGTTAAAGAATTATTCCACCATTGTTTATCTTACATAACTTGTGGTCCCTTTTCCTTTTTAATTTTCAAATGCTTTTAAGACTGTAACAGAATTTTAAGATTCAAGCCCATTTGTCCTAACAGTATTTAAAAGGAATACAGTTATGGCCACTACAGCAAACCATACTTTAAAAAAAATATTGACTGTAAGCACATGTAACACAATGTCTCCATTTAAAGTCTAATTACTTATACTGCATGATCAAAGTGGTCCCAAAAACTGCAGTTAAGTTCGTTCACAAAATTGTTTAACATTTGACAAATGTTGGCTTGTATTGGTTACTAATTGTACCCTCTTGTTCTCAGTTTCATGTCTGTCCAGTCAAAACATCACTTTTGCTGTGGAGTGCATTTTGGAAAGCCAAGGAAAATTGGGCCTCTTGAACCTCTTGTGCAGTTTCTTCTGGGGCAAGGGGATGGTTACAAAACAGATGTATGGAGCCGTACAATACAAATCTGTCTGTGGGAGCTACAGACAAAGGTCTCATTTCCTTTGCCTTAGACAAATTTCTGGCAGAGGAGGCAACTGAGAACAAAGCTGACTAAACGTGGGGCAGCATCTGCCAAAGGGGAGGTACAGGCTAGTTACTTCATGTTTCTCAGAGGACAAAGGCTGTTTACAGGGCTGAATTTCTGGTTATTGGTTAAACTCTCTCATGCAAGATACTGGTTTTTCCCATTACCTAGAAAATGTGGCAGAATTGCCATCATCAGTCTCCGGGAACCTTCAGAGTGTCACAAATATTGTTCATCCTTCTTTGGGAAAGAAACAGGGACTGTCTGACTTCTTGACTGTTTTCTGTCATTTACAGAGAATAATTTATAACCCAAATGGAAATTATATTTATCCAGTGTTTTACATTGCACTGGATTATTCAAATATCATCTATGATCTTTTACACAAAGTAATTATATATTTTAAAAGAAGCTGAAACATATATAGAAATTATCCTTTCTTATAGTATTTATCTACTGTATACCTTTTTCCTTATTGTTTTTCAGACTTATTTATTTATATGTAAACTCCATAAAGCAAAGGTTATCTTCATTCCATGTCTGAACAGTGCCTAATCTGTTAGAACTCCACTTCTAGTTGGTTGTCAAGCACTTTTATAAATAAAGCTACTAAAAATAATAAATCACATTTTTTATTTTTCAGGAACATTGCATACAGGGTCTTCTTTTTTTGTTTTGACTTCAGATTTTAGCAGACACTCTCTTAGGTGTTATTCTGCTTTTTTATGCCTTTCAAAAGCTGTGTGCCCACCACAGGGCTTCCTTTCAACTTCTTAAAGATTTTACTAAAAATTAAATGGTGTGAAGTTTAGGACTTTTTTGAAAGCAAAACTTAGAACCATCAGTGTCTGAAATACACACCTGAGTTAGTTCTACTAGAGAAGGGTAAAAATCCTTTTTTTTTCTTTTTTTTTTTTTTTAATAGACTGCCAGTGACTTTTAATAGCACTTCTTTACTACCTGGGTTTTCATTTCTTGTTAAAGAAATAACAAATTAAGTATGTCTTAAATCGAAATTCAAAGTTGGCAGCAGTACTTTCCCAGGCATAAGACTACTCAAAGCAAAACTAGGCAGTAGTAGTAACCACTACAACCTAGTAGTGTATCGGACTTCAGCCTAAGAGAGACCAAATTACTTTATAAACTCACGCACATGTTATGCAGAGATACTATTTAGTCCACCAGTCAAATACTGGAATCTGGAAGGGGGAAGGGAGAATGAAAGAGGACATGCCATTGATATTTAACAGTGCACAGCTGTTTCAGAAAAAAAAAAAAAAGGAAAGAAAGTATTCAGCTGTAGGTTGGATTTCTGAAAAAAAATTGGTCAGGTTACAAGGCCAAGTGACTTCTTCTAATCACAACCAGGGCTCAAGTTTCTGAATTTATATCTTATCTAGATTCCTATCTGTGTCTGAAGAATGCAAGACACAGCTCAAAGACGGGGCAAAAGTGACTTATAGCCAGGCCAGGTGCCACCACTCTGTAGATGCAAAGGCATACATAGTCATGTGCTAGTTTCGTATCATGTGATCTCAAAAGCACAATGTACCTACTGCTACTATTGCAGAGGCTAAGGTTGCACTGTTTCTCATTATCTACACTGACATTTTGGCTGTTTGAGCCAGGCACAACTGCTCTAGCCCCAGTATGGGACAGAATACAGTCCAATAAGCTGTGAACGCCAGGACTGGACTTTCAGTTCATTGCTGCTCCCGAGGGGAGATACATCCACTTTCAAATCACTGGTACTGTTGCTCATGAGAGCTCATGTTTCCAGGTGTACCCCACACCACTACTGGTAAGGCCAGCAGTTGAGGTTGTATGACAGCTAATAGGCTTGCTCCTCAAGCTGGAAGTTAATTGGGATCTTCCAAATGCAAAGCAGTTGATGTCAAAATCAGGCTTAAAATGCCAAACACCAAATGCAGGCATCAGCTGTGAAAAAACTTGAAATAAGTGCTTAGAAGTTCAGATCTGAGCTTCCCATTCTTTCCCCAAGGGTGAAGGCTGACCTCTGATGCTTACAGCAAACATAGCCCTTTGCAGGGGAACCGTATCATTCACAGCAACAGTCTCAGGAGTAATACCTACCTTAGAAAGAAAGGGATCATCGTAGTGGATATGGTATAGATTAGTCCTTCCAGGTTTGAAGTGTTTCTGTCTTGAACCAAAAACCAATGTAGAGTTGGCAATCCCTGCTGGGGATCCATCCTGTTGCTGGGATGTGCAGCTGTCTGCTCTCTTCCGCTCACAGAAACAGAAGGGAACATATGGTTTTCTACATCTATCTTCTGTGGCATGACCTTTTTTCCTCTGCATAAGGGAAAAGGAGTGTTAAAAAAATCCGACCTTTTTAGTGGTGTATTAATCACGGAGTGCAAATTTGCAATCATGTAAACTAAACACTTCAGTTTGATTTTTATTTAACAGAGATCTGAGCCCAACAGATACAATTTCTGATTATCACATTTCCAGCATATTAGATTAAAATGGCAGCTTTAAAAAGTCATTATAGAGCATACTAGAAACCCTGTCTTTTTATTACAATCCAGTTTTCCCTAAATAGGAATATGAATTAATTGAAATATATTTAATTAAAATGGATGTTTATTGATAAATACTACAGAACCACATTAAAATAACACACAATAAGGTGTGCATTAACTGACCACTAGTACAATTCTCAGGTAGCTGAAGTCACACAACCTTGAGCTTCTTGAAGCACATGAGGTACATTTTAATAGACCATTAAAACACGGCATGTTGTGTCTTACTGCAATATATTATGGAGTGAAACAAGCTGCATTTCACTGAGAACATATTGATAGCTTTTAGCCTGAAAAATGGATGAGAACACTGTGTTCCATACATGTTGGGAGAACCAGAAAATTGTGGCATTTCTCCCCAGTGACACAGAACTTTATGGAAGGATGTGAGTCATACTGGGTAGGAATCTGTTACTTAAGCTAAGACATTTTTGACACTGCAGGCAGTCTGCATGGTGTCCAGCTGCCTCTCCAGAAAGTGCCAGCCTTTTCTAGATCTCTCTTCATCTTTACTGTCTTTTCTATGTAGATGTCTTACATAGTTTATGTCATCAGAAAGTCTTCAAATGCCTACTTGTTGGGCCCGAATGACTACCATTGCAACCTCTACCTCACACAATACACCTATTGGAGCAGTACATAAATAGTTCAGCCACGAGCTATGTATAGACAGACATACAGATAGGCAGGTGGATAGGTAAGCTCTCTGCAGCATACTTTTACACACTTTCTTTGGAGCTTTGATCTTGAGGCGTTCTGGTTCTTCCAAGGCAATAGGAAATAGGTAACAGCAACAGAGCTGCTGTCCTGGTTTGAGTGAGAACAGAATTAATTCTGTTCAGTGATTTTACTTTTCAGCTCAATTCTTCTAACTCCACTGTCTGAAGTTAGCAGCCTGTTCTCACAGACAGTGTCTGCTTCTAGCAGTGATAACACCTTATGTTTAGAGTTACTACCAAGGATTGGTGTGCAGACCAAGGCCACTGCTGCATCTTGTGTACCACACTGGGGGTGCAGAAAGTGAAAGGCTGCACCTGCAGGGAGAAGTGGACAGGACAGGTGACTCCAAAATGACCAACGAGGGATTCCATCCCATAGATGTTGTATTTGGTATAAAGCTGAGGGATCAGGAGGGTCTCAGTCCCTCTCTCTTTGTCTTCTTGGCCCACTTTGCCAGCTTTGCTTGGCTTAGTTCAGGTCCTCTTTTGGTTTCCGCCTTGGAGCATCTGAGGAGGACTCTGTCCATTATGCCTTCAACCCTGATCTGTTTGTTCCTGAACCCGGTACCAGAATCCAGCTCCTGAACACAGGATAATAGTATACAGTGTAATAGTATACTGTTCTCATCTGCCACTGGGCCCAGTCTAGGACCTCCAGGTGCCTGCTCCACAGCATCAATGGTGACAGTGATGTAATTACCATCAGAGGGATTGGTTTAGATACTGGTTTTGAATATATTAGTATATATTCCATTTTTATTATTATTTTTATGTTCATTAAAGCTGTTCTAGTTTCCTCTTCTAATCGCTAAGTGTCTCTCCCTTATTCCCTTTCTCTACCCCTTTGGGGAAGGAAAGGGGTGGGTTAACAGAGAGTGTCTGTTATCAGTCTAAGGGACCGCCCTGACCCTAAACCATGACAGCTGCTCTCAGTGTAGTCATCTCAGCACCCACTGCTGATGCATTTCTCACCCAGAGGTTTTACTGCCTCCTGCAAGTTTCTGCAAGGCCTTCTCCATGAGCTCTTTGGCTCTTCCTCAGAAGGTGATGAGCTAAGGAAAACTGCCAACTAACACCTCATGAAGCTTCTCAAGTATCTCTGTCCTCTTTGTGGATACCTAAAAAGGACAGGAGTTTCAACCCAGTGCACTGAGATTTCCTCTTCCTGTCACAATTCAGGCAGTGTTATCAGAGCTCAGAATGAGTTGCCCCTACTGCCACAGATACTGTAAATCAGGGGGAAAAAAGTCCTTGAAGCAGAACAGATTAATTTAGAGATGCTCTAAATTTGCTTGCTACTCTAGTGGTCTCAATACATTTTTTCGTTCTTTTAGTGTATAAACTTTTACAGCAGAGAGTTATCTATATTTGTGCCGGGTACTTTATCAGATCTTAATAAACACTTAACAAACAATCCCAAACTTGTATGCTATGAAAACTTGCAAATATGGTAATGCTTTTGAGTTTTCTAGTGCATTAAAAAAAGATTACATTAGTGCTTCAAAAATAGTGAAGTAAATAAGCTATGACAGTATAAAGAAATGTTGGAGAGAAAGGAATCAAGTTAGTACAAGAGCTTTTCTGTTTATTCAGAACAGAGTTTGATGTCCTAACTGTTAAACATTAATGTATTATCTTGATGGATTTTGTACCTACACACTTTAACATCACAGACAAAAAAGCTTTAAAAATAGTGCGTTGTGATATGTGCTTAAATTATTAAAAATGTATGGGCGAGATAAATGGTATTTTTCATCCTCTTCACATTCCTGTCACTGTTCTCACAGTGAAAATAGCAAATTCTGTTTTGAAGCTGAATATGAATTGCAGCTGTCCTTAAATGTAGGTGTTTACAGATGTTATTAATTGAGAAAATAGTATACTGTTCTCAACAAGAGAATGCTTCATTTATACTCTGGAGAGCTGAAAGCTACCCTTGAAGGAGAGAAGAGCGCTTAGCAGCTTTTGAGACATAATGAACATGGCTCATGAAGAAGAACATCAATGCTTTCATACCATTTTTATTAATAATCTGAAGTAGTTTTTGCTGTGTTTCAATTTTTTTTAAATCAAATTTCACCAATAACTTTGACAGCCAAAACAAGGATCTCTGAAATTTTAATAATTCTTAAAAAGTGTTGAAAACAGGTTATGTCCAAGGTAGATTATAGAATGGGCAGCACTCAAAAGCTTCTACTCTTGTGTTTGTTCCCCTTGTAGTTCTGCTAGTGGCCTGACCACACCAGCTTTCATCAGTTTCAGTAGGAGATTCAAACTCCATTAAACTCTCAGGATCAGGAAATTAATTTCCAGTAGGTATGTTTTATGTAAAACACATCTGCTCCCACAAAAATAATAATTAAAAAAAAAAATTCTTATTTAAGAAGTATTTTACTTCAGATTTTTTGTTTGAAGTGTTTTATATTAATGGAAATCAGAATCAGCACTTTGAAGTTATGACAGGAAACTGAAGACAGGATTGGCCTGTAATTATCTTGCTCATTCTAAACTAATTTGAGTCTTAATAACATAAAATTGATTATTATTTTTCAGGAATCAAAATACAGGCCATTAAGACAGATGTTTCATTAAAGCAAATATACGTGTAGATTTTGTCAGGTAATAGAGAATGAGCAAAATACAGAATGAACAATGTCCATATTTAATTTTCAAATTAGCTAGTTAATTTTTTTCAAAATTATTTGTTTGTTTAATAGGAAAATATAAACTGTCTCTCATGGTCAAAACATTAACTTTTAACTCCCTAGCGTGGTATCCTAAACTAGCACATTTGAGTAGTAACAGTATTTAGTCTCTGTACACTTTAGTAGCACCAGATACTATTGTGCTATGACAAACACAAATATAAAGATGTCCCTTACATTTTTTTTCTAATATGTGCTTTTTATTGTATCTTACTACTTTTTGAAAGACAAATATAAAGGCAAAAAGTAGCCTATGTAAAAATAACAAAAAGAATAAAGAATTAATACTACACACCAAGATGTATAGCTCATATCTGCACTGTTTCACACTGCAAAACCACTTTCCAACATCATGGTGTCTTATAAATGTGTGTTTGACAGCTCGGTAGCAAAGTATGTTCCCACTTTGGATGGAACACTACAATTCTGTAGGATGTGGGTTCATTGTGAGTTTGTCCAGTTGGCAAGTTAATCAATGAGAAGAGATATAAATATCCTCACACATCACACTCTTCCTTTTGCTTCTTCAGCCCTACTACATAGGATGGTTTTGACTTGGGCATGATCACTAGGTTAACTTGAATAGTGTCTTGCTTAAGTTGATCATCTAAACAGTTAACCCTTGATTAACATGATGGCTTGTTACTGAAGGCCATCTCCAAGCACAGTCCTCTGTGGCTCAGCAAGGGCTTTTAAGCAGATGGTGACTGCTTCTGTACTGGAAAATGCTTGAAACTGAAAAATCACACACCAAAATGCTTACATTCAGATTCCAACTTAGTCACATATTTCATACAGAATTCTTCGACAACATTTCCCAAAGCGGGGATCTGATGAACCTCGTCAGGAAATAGCTCAACTGGACCTCTCTGATTTGCACCAAATCAGAGTGTCCATCTCAGCTGAGATGGCAGCAGCTCAGTGCTCATAAGGCCGAACAGGGAGAAGCACTGCAATCATGTTTGTACAGCAGCACTGCAAGTGTTTGCATCTGACAGTGTGCAGGTCCCTGGTCCATACAAATATCTACAGATGACAGGAATAGCAGCTCTTATTCTGGCAGCTCTAGGACTACACCCCTGAGATCAGACAGGCTTGGGCTTCAATTCAGCTTGGCCAAGAGCGGTCATATACAACCTTTCTACAACCTTTCTAAGAACTTAGATTAACAGCAGTACTCAGTGAGCTTTTCTAGCTGGGCTCTTTGAACTGAGACTTTGCTCTCAACAAGCTGTTTTCCTCCTGGTGCCTCTCTCTTATTTTAATGGAAAATCCCGAGTGCTGCTCATGTCCCTGTAAAGAAGCTAGAGACATCTGAGCAAGGTATGTAAGCGTGTGGTATGAAAGATTCATGCACAGCCATAGTATTTCCTCTCAGGCAGTTCCAGGTGCTTGTGTAGTCTCTGTTCACTGCTGCAAATCCTCTCTGAGCAAGCCCTCTGCCCACACACCAAGTTTAAGAGGTCAGGTACTTACCACAGAGTACAAACTCCCACTCTCTGGGCCAAGTTCGGGAAAGACAGGCATTTCAATGCCTCAGTTTAATTACCCACATTATTTATTGGCTCCCACATCTTTCTATTGATTGTATGTCAGAACCTTATTTAATGGTAGTGGAGTGACAGGGAACAGAGGGCACCCAGGGGCTTAAGGCACTTGTTTCCTAAAAATATTCTGAACCATGCTGGTTTGGTTTTTTTTTTTCTCTCTCTAAGGAATAGGAGAATATGCATTAAAATTGGAACTAAACATTTTGACATGTGAAGTCAAGAAGAGTTTTACCATCAGCTTCAGTGCAGCATGCTAAACTGTAGCTGGCCAGCTGTTAACATGGTAAAAACATGGCCACTTGTTAATACATTTTCATGCTGTCCAGATGTGTACATTTACAAGCCCAGGAAAGGGCAATCTTGCTAATCTGAATTACAGTGTGTCTCTTCTAAGTTGACAGAAGTGCTACTCTTGCTCCTACTCTTTAAAATGGGGCAGATCACCTGCCAGGAGGGCATTTCTTCCCTGTATTCCACTGCTTATTTGAAAAATTTATGCAGCATCATAAGTAGGGAAGAACTTTGTCATTAGAAAAATATAATAAACAGAAACATAAAATTCTAAAGATGCACATTCTAGGGAAAAGCCTAGCTTTCCTGTGAAAAGAGCACAGAGCAGATGAAGTGAAATTATTAGAAAATTGAATGAAGGGTTTCTCTCACTAAACTGGAGACTACTCTGGTCCTGCAAGCCAGTCATGACCCTCCCAACAAAAAAAACCAAAACAGATTCTTTCATGTCCTGCAGTTAGGATTCTTTTATTTGCATATAGACTGTTGTATCACTTTTTTGGTGCCTTACAGAAAGATGAGTCATTAGAAGAAACTTGAACATGGAGAAGACTTGACATTGGGATGGGGAAGATATGAATAATAATGAATATGGGTGAGGAGATGGGAGGAGAAGGCAGAAGAGATGACTGTTGATATCGCCTGCGACTGACGGCCTCAGGAAAACTAATTAGGGCTGAGGAAGCTGATGAATTCCGTATGAGAAAATGGAGTTTGAATATTAATAGGCTTTGCTCCATTATTGTCCAATTTTAAATCCATTAAATTTGAAGGGCCTCAAAATTCGAGAAAACACATTTTCTCATTCTTGTGACATGATGAATAATGCAAAGATTAGGAGATAGTACTTCTTGCAAGGGTACAAGGCTAACCCCATGAGTATACTTGGGGTTAGCACATACCTAATGAACAACTGAAGTCCCACTTAATAATTTCTTTTTTTAGGGTTTCCATGAAACTTAAACAGTGAACTGGGCTCTGATTCTGCATAAGCTTGGCAACATTGCTCAGTATTTGCCATCACACAAGGAAAAAGTGTTGCACAGTGTATTTCTCATTTGTTTTGTTATTATACTGTTTTAAGAATAATGATTTGCCATTGCTTGGCTCTATGATTAATTTGATTGTTTTCCCTCATTTCAAGATGAATTGTAGTTTTTAATCTGTTTGCTGTCATCTCCCATTTCACTGAAGCACACATATTGCTTTTATTGCCATGCAAATAGGTGCTATATAAATAAAATATATTATTATGATCATCAAAGTAAAAGAACCCAGAGTCATCTGTTACAGTGTGCTCTCTGCCAGACTCAGTACTTGCGCTCACACTCCGTCTCTCCACTTCTGCTGGCAGTGCTCTGGGGAGGTGGTGTTCCTGAGCCACACTGATTGAGAAGCACCAGGCCAAAAGAGTAAATGGAAGTAATGGGGCAGATTTATCACCAATAGTTCCAGAGAATTACATCTTACTTTTCTCAAGCAGGAACTACCGATAAGCATACAGCTTTGAGTTCTGAGCTCATCATACCTTGGAGAAACGAAGACAGCGGATTAGCACTTGGGTGGGAAGCCTCCCAGGAGCAACTATAGCTACAATCTGACAATCATATTCCCATGTCTTGCTCCTGCACTTACCTGCTGGATGCTCTCCTGTTTTAGCTACCTCCCTGTGGAGTAAAAGCAGCAAGTGCAGAGGCACAAAATCATACCTCCATCTGCCTTTACCCAGCTTTCCTTCAGTCAGGCAGCTCATGGAGAAGCATGTGTGGAAATATGGGAAGCAATTCTGGGGTGGGTACAGCATGAAAGGGCTACAGGTCTTCCTAGTCTTACTGACAGTGTTGCCAGAATGTAGTGAGGGTTTTTGTTTGGGTGTTCAAATTGTAAACTGAACTCCCAGAGATATAAATGTGACAGTCAGATATCTCCTGCTTTGCTCAGGACAAGGATGCCTGACATATTCACTCCAGAACGACATCTACTTGAAGATAAGACACATCAAGGAATATGTTTGGAAGTGCTGTCTGCATGCATATGTTGGTGGGGAGGAAGAAGAGATTTTACTTCCATTCTATTAATTAAGTTGCTATTGTATAAAACAGAATATATAGTGTGCTAAATTAGGCCAAAAAATTAATTGTGTTTCCTGGATGCCTGATCTATATGAGTTCCAAACATGCAGTGATTCACTATATTCTCTGGACTCCTGAGAGAGGCTAGTTAGCCTGCATTGGCCACATCTTGCCTCTCCCACTTCCTGTGCTGGCATGTAATGTACCTACAGGCTCTAGTTTTCCTAATTACTCGTGGTCTTATTGTAAGCCAAGACTAGCCATATTTTACAGTGTTCCCGAGGGAAGAGATATATTCAGCCTGCTGAAGCTGAATGCTCTCTCATTTCTTGAAGATTTTGTTATCATTTATTCCAGCCACCAGCTGGGGGTATAGTGTGATCTGCTTCCCCTGGCCTTCTGCTGAGCATTCTGGGAACATCTGGATTCAGTGTCTACACCAGAGGTTGCACATGCATTATCTGGGTAACTCAGAGTGGGAAAAAAATCCTGACTGGTTGTGGGGAACAAAGGTAAGGAAACTATCAGCCAGCAGTAGCTCTTCATGACAGGGAAATGTTATTTTAAGGTTTAGGATAGGATACATGGAGGGTTTTAAAGGCCAGTATATATTGTACTGGACAGAGGTGCATGGGAGGGAGGACAGCTGCTCAAGGAGACTTCATGGGATACAGTGACAGGGGAGTGTGTTGACTCTGAAAGAAGAATTGGGAGCATCAGGGGCAAGAGATGCTTAGGGACTACAACGTATGCATACAGTGCCCTTTAATACCAACCTATTCAGACACAGACCCTACCACAGTATCCCCTTTCCTTGTAGGACTCTAATAACTGCTTGTGGCATTATCAGGCAGGGAGAAAACTCTCCTGAGTCCCGGCTATGTTATCACACATCATGTCAGCATCAGTGGCAACCAGTAACATGCAATGTGATTACAGAATGAATGTAATGGAGAGAACTTCTCACTTAAGTGAGGACTTAGTTCTTAGACTTAGTCTTAGTTCTTAGACTTCAACTACCCAGACATTTGTTGGAAGAACAATACAGCAGCTAACGTCATCCTTCAAGGTCCTGGAATGCATAGAAGACTGTTTCATCATACAAATGTTCTTTGTGTCAACCAGGAATGAGGCACTGCTGGACTTACTACTCACAAACCAGGAAAACCTGCTTTGTGGAATCTCAATTACTGATATCCTTAGCTGTAGTGATCACAGTATTGTGGAGTTTCGGATCCTGCTGAGCACCCTGACTGTTGATACTATGACAAAGGTTTTAGATTTTACAAGAGCAAACTTCAACTTACTCAGAGCTCAGCTGGGAGGGATTCCATTTGAAGCTTCCATGGAGGACAAAGAAGCTAGTGTTTTTCAAGGACACTCTGCTGGGAGCACAAAAACAGTTCATCCCTTGTAGAGGTAAGGCAATTAGATAGAGCAGGAGACCCCTTGGCTTAACTGCGAGCTTCTGAGTCTGCTCAAAACCAAAAGAGAAGTGTACTGTAGATGGAAAAGGGGATGAATACCCATTGAGAACTACAAGGGCATTGCCAGGGTGCAGAGACATGGAGTTAGAAAAGCAAAAACTCATCTCAGATTGAAGTTGGCCAGAGATGTTAAAAACTGAAAGAAAGGGTTCTTCAGATACGTAAGCAACAAGTAGAAACAGAAGGAAAATATTGTCACGCTGTTAAACAGGAGAGATGAATTAGTCACCAATGACTCTAAAAAAGGCAGAAGTTCTCAAATGCTTTCTTCACCTCTGTCTTTACCCCAGACCTTGGAAACAAATATCAAGGTTGATGCAAGCACAGAGCACTGTCAGTGAAGGAAGAGATGGTATACAAACTATTACAGGAGCTTGATCCCTACAGATCAGTGGGCCCTGACATTATCCACCCAAGGATTTTAAGATAGTGGTCTAACATTGCTGCAGAGCCACTTTCCATAATCTTTGAAAAGTCGTGGAGACCTGGGGACATCCCAGAAGACTGGAAAAAGGCTAATGTCACCCTCATCTACAAGAAAGGTTTAAAGGAAGACCCAGGAATTATAGGCCCATCAGTTTTACTTTAAGCCATGGGAAAGTTATGGAATGAATCCTCCTGTGGGCTATGAGAAGTCAAATGAAGCACATGATTGAGAAAAGCCAAGGCCAAATCATGCTTCATAAAACTGATCGCCTTTTATGACAAGGAAACCTGCTCAGCTGATGTGGACCAAGTGGTGGGCACTGTGTACCTGGATTTCTCCAAGACTTTCAACACAGTTCCCCACAGCCTCCTCCTAGAGAAATTGATGCATTGCAGGCTAGACTAGTGGTCTGTGAGGTGAGTCAGGACCTGGCTGACAGAGGGCAACAAACTGGAAACATGTTGTCAAATTTTTTAACACTGGCAACATGTCACAAGTCGGGTCACGCAGGAAATCAATATTGGGCCCTGCACTGTTTATTATCTTTATAAGCAATCTGGATGATGGGATCAAGTGTAAGTTTGCTAATGACACCAAATTGATTAGGGAAAGGGACACTTGAGAAGAGAGGGCCACCCTGTGTGAAGACCTGGATAGGCTGGAAGAGTGGGCTAACAACAACCTTATAAAGTTCAAGTGCAGGGTCTCGCACCTGGGAAACATAATCCATGAGTGCAGCACAGGCTGAGATCTGCCTGTCTGGAGAGCAGCTCTGTGGAAAGCAACCTAGGGGTCCTGGTGGACAACAAGCTGAATATGAGTAAACAATGCACTGCAACAGCAAAGAAAGCCAATATGATGCTGGATTCATCAATAAGGGCATCACCAGGAGAGATAAAGAAGTCATTATCCCACTCTACTCCATGCTTGTCAGGCCACACCTGGAATACTGTGTTCAGATCTGGTCCCTGCTATACACGAACAATGTAGACAGGCTGGAGAGGGTTCAGAGAAGGGCCACAAAGATGATCAAAGAACTGGGAACCCTGCCATACAAGGAAAGGATGAGAGAACCGGTTATGCTCAGCCTTGAGAAAAGAGGGCTCGGGAAGACCTTATCACCATGTTCTGGTGTTTAAAGGGTGTCGACAAAGAATTTGGAAACTGTCTTTTTACATGGAGTCACATGGAAAAGAGAAGGAGTAGTGGGTACAAGTTACTCTGGGGAGATTCCAATTAGACAGAAGAGGAATATTTCTCACAAGAACAATTGACCACTGGAATAATATCCCAGGGATGTGATGGATTCCCCAACATTGGGCACTTCTAAGATTCAGCTGGACAAGGTGCTGGGCCATCTTGTCTAGACTGTGCTTCTTCTAAGAAAGGTTGGAGCAGATGATCCTTAAGGTCCCTTCCAACCTGGTATTCTATGAGTCTGTAAGTGTATTGGAGGCTGACAAGAAGTGTATGGTGAGGATAAATCATGTGACAAATATCCTCATATACCTTTGTGGTAGTGCAGAAGGGGACGGGAAGCTGTAGAACTGCAGATATTGAACGGCTGCATGGATATATTTGATGTAGGCCAGAGGCAAGCTCTCCACACACAGGCACTGCAGTGTGGACACAACTGTGCGAAGCTGATAGGCTTGGTGAATTTGAACCCCAATGTTCACTGCTCTAAGCAGCATGGCAGAGTCACTCCCCACTGAGTTGCTTTCCCCACTAAGGCTGGAGGACACTGACACTGGGTGCTCAGTAAGAAACAACCCAACTTCTTCAGTGCTTCCTAACCAAACCAGTACTGCTTCAGTTCTCTGTCTTAACACCACTGCAGCTCAAGGATGGACAATTACCAGCACTGAGATACCCCTCAGAGATAAACTTCTGTTCTTGTGCGTTTCTGTTCCGGCATCTGCTGAACCCCTGAAGGCACATCATATGATAAGCTACAGTAGACTTAATAGTGTATTATTAATGACAGCTTTTTTTTACCTAGATGGCAAACTACCCAAAAACACCACTGGATTTGTGGAGGAGGGTCATAAATGAAAGCTGCCAGCTGACTTCCTTGACAACTCTGTTCTTGGTTAACATGTGCCAGTGTCCCCTGATGTCAGTCTGTGGCAGAAAGACACTAGACTGCAAAGTTCAAGCAAATGATTTATTTGAACTTCTCTCACAGATCCAATATGCCACTATATCAGGTTTTTATGGATACAATTGAAGACTGCACTATTACAACAAGAATACACTACAACAGCCTGAAAAATTATACGCATTAGTTAATCCTCGGTGGTTGCAAACCTACAGCATGCTAAATATTGACTTACCCCTGCAGGTAAGGGCTCTCAATCCCTGAAAAGTGACCTTGGCTGATGCCCCAACCACAGAGAAAGGGTCTTCATACAGGCAAGTTGTAGCACTGGAGACATGACTTGCAATTCCTAACCCAAACCTTAGAATTTTTATCCCCTGATTTACGTGACTGTGACAAGACTATGCCTGAATGGGTTATACCATCTGGATACACAAGTTTGTCAGCTGAAACCAGCACTGAAACCTTCCAGGTTCTCTTTATCTTACTTTCTCAGGCAACTGAATAGTGGTTTGGATTGAGACTCAGGCCACATTATTTGTTGAGCGATTTCAAAGCTCAGTTCAGGTTTTAATTCTTTGCATGGTACAGCACTGCCCCGTTTGGTCTGTGGCTTATGGACAACCTGGGGCTGAGCTATATACACAGCTCCCTGTGGGTCACCTCTGGGCCTCAAGGCTGTCCAAGGCTGGGTCATTTTACAACCCCTTGTGAGTCACCTGCATGCACTAGACATTACCAACACTTGTTTACAAACTATGAGCCAGATGATCCATACGAGTTTTTACAAGTGACATTCTTTGTAATCCATTTTTTTTTGTGGACACCTTCAGGGACTGTTGTAGCTCCACTGGTTAATAGATAGGAACTCCACAGCACCTGCTGCACCTTCCCTGTCTCCACATTCTGCCTCACAACGATCAGAGGTTAGTGGCTTTTTGCTGGCCATCCTTGCTCGGCAAGGAAAGGGCATGCCCAGGGCTGCCATTTTAAGCACAGAAACTCCAAGGTGCCTGTCTTGCTGGTGCAGTGCTCGATTCATGTCAGGAGCATTCTGCAAATTTACATCAGTTCATTGAAGGGAAACAGCAGAAAAAGTTGTGGTTTTCCTTCCTAAACTCTTCCTGCACAAGTAAAATACCAGGTCTTTTCTGTGAGAGATATCTATGCTTGTTTTGGTGGGACTTTTAAATACAACCAGACAATATTTGATGCAAGATAAAAACCATCAGAGCACAAAATAAACGGCTCTGGATGCATTGCTGATCTAGACAAATAGCTGCTGACTCATTGCCAGTTCATGCAGAATGCAATCATAAAGATTTACTATTTTAGCTATTTCCTGGTTAAGTACAAAAACTTGAGGACTTTTACCCATCCACTGAGGTGTGTTGTATAATGTCTAGGGACAAATCAGTGCATCTCACAGCTGCTGAGCACATGCGTGGCATTTATGCTGGCCTGAAGTAACAGTTCATGTCTCAGGAAAACCATCTTACATGCCACAGGAATTGCCTGGGGGCTCACTTTTTGAGGTTAGATTGTTTTCTTTTATAAAAACTGGTATTTTTCATTTTGGTGACCAAGGAATTGAAGAAAACATCAACAAGAAATATTGAAGTAGTCTTAGAAACATCCCACAAGAAGGAAAACTGAACATGGAGGATTTGTGGTAAAAGGGAAGAAGTTATCGCATACAGACAACTCAAATACCCCTGCAAATGGCTCTGCCACTTCTGAGCTGAGTGTCCAGAGCCAAGTGGCTTGAGCTTGATGGATCTGTGTGGATAGTGAGGGCACAGCTCAGGCTTGTCTCTACAGTTGGATTTTCCTGCCAGGAATCCAGGATGATTCCTCCAAGCTGGAGGCAGACCATGAGACAAAATTGCAGACATCTGTAGAAAAGTAGAGAAGGGGACGGGGAGGAAAGTGCAGCCACAGCCCCAAATGAATATGAAAGTATGGGTGCACCTTCTGACTACCTCTGCCACTGTGAAACATAGGACTTACTAAAAAGATAAGGAGGTCTAGGCAGGGAAAACAGCTAGTCAGATCTGGACTGAACAATGAGGAAGGAAGGCCTTCCTCTGTCACTTCACAGATAATACTGCCTCTTGATGAAAGTGGTTACTTGACAGCATGACGTCCATTCCAAAATTTCCATCCATAACAAGTTATTGCCAGCATGGTTGAAGCTCCATTCTTACCAAGAAATGTGGAAGAAAAAGGGGAAAATTTATCTGAAGTTGTTAAACTTTTACTTATCACTGAATTTTAAAGACAACTTCAAAACTGCCCTATGTTTTGACTTCCATGATAACTTGCTCAAGAAAAAGGATACCCATCATGAAATAAATGCTCTAAGAAAATCCCTCTGCAGAACTTCAGCTACTTCAGCTAAGCAATTCAGACTATCTATATCTCAGTAACATCTGGTATACGTGTTTATTGCTCAGCTTTGTTTTGTAAATATGTTTGCTCTTAGCGCTGTGTGTTAATATAATCTTCCTTATATGGGTGGATTATTTTCCACTGTGTGGCATGGTTAAGAATTTCCCTTTTGTAACAACGTATCTTAGCAGTTTTGTCAAAATATACAAGATCATTAAAAGCTAATAGGTAACTGGTATTAAATTGCACTGAATGTTGGCATGTTCTAGATTTAAGAAATCCTGAGTAGAGGCTATTGATTTTACTGAGCTGTGAATGTTCAGCACTTCTGAGACCTGGGTCCATAAAATGGTGTTGTTTTTATAACTGTCCAAACTAATAGCCTTAATGCCTAAGACTTGTCCTTTCCTCTTGAAAATAACAATCATGTTCTTATTGTGACTTTTACACTCCCTGCAGATTTGTTTGCCAAAAGACCATGGCAAATGACTACAATTTCTAGCATACTAACATTTCAAAATGGCATGACGACACCAGTCTGTACATACTCTGTCTTCATCACATCAGAGACTGAAACTTCCTGGCAATTGGAGAAAAAGCCATTAATACTCATAGCTTTCTATTAGCCAAGCCAGATTTGTTTTAATTTTCCTTTGGCAATAGTACTAGCTCCTTCAGACTGCACAAGCAGCTACACCTGAGCAGAATCCAAAAAAGACACCTTGCTTCCACCGCAGAAATGTTAACTCTTGCACAGTGGCTGTGAAAGAGCTCCTGGTACTTCAGTGCAGGGGGTCCTCCTGACGGTCACACAGCTAAAATTGAATGTCAACTTGCAATACAACCATTGTTTTAGCCAACATATCTGTTAAGTGTGACGATTCCCCTAACCCTCACTGCATGCCATTGCTGAAAAGCTTCTAGTGCTTTTCAGAGGCAGACACTCCTGCTTTATTTTACTCAGGAGAGAAGACAACGCTATCTCCAAATGCAAAATGTATTGGTGGTATGAAATCAAGTGTTTGTGGAGAAACCAATAATATGATGAGGTAATAATTTGCTTCTGTTTAAGCCCATTTCTAGGTGATTGATTTTTGCAGTCTGAAGCGTCTCCCCCAAAACATGATTTTTGTGATGCTTGTCAAAGCTATGAGTTTGCAAAATTGTTTGGGCCCTCCCTCTTGGAGTCAATTCACCTGAACTGTTGGGTGATGGCTGATTGGATGATTTTCCTTCTGAAGGTGATGGCAGAGCTACCTCTAAGCAGTGATTCCCCCCACCAACACCATCTATTTTTGTATTCTGCTCTCATATCAATTCTAGTGAGAATCATGCTTTGCAAACTAAATGGAGGGGTGGGGGAATGCAGTACTATCTGCATTTGCTTTTATTTTTTCTTAGTTCTGCAACATATCTTAAAAACTTAGAGCATTTCATTTCACTTGAAGCCAGCACAATAAGGTTAATTTACGCTTACAAAAATATATATGTTGAAGTTGTTGTCTTTGAGAGCTTCTGATTGTTATTCTTTGACAGAGCTGTCACTAGAGGGTCCATTTTGAGCTCATTCATTGAAAGCTGTGGCAGCAACCGCAGCCAGCCTTAGCTCAGTTCAGCCTCTAGAGATTTGCAGAGAAGCTATTTGGAGTTTATCACACAGTTTTGCAAAACACTACAGCCTCAGCAAGCTGTCATAAAGAGGCTCTCATTCCAACTGGGCTCGTTTACAAGTAGTATTTTATTACTCTCTGCTCTGTTTTACCCTGCACCTTGCAAAATCTTTCTTCACCCCTTTTACTCTGTTGATAGATTAAAAAATTCTGAAATACGACTCAGAAAAATGCTTGGTATTTTTAATGCATTTATAATTCAAGACGTATCCAGTTCCTCTCAGACTGGAGCTCTTTGATGCTAAGCTGTTCCACATCCCGAGCCCCCCTGGTCAGGGCCTGCAGCTGAAAGCCTTATCCCAAGCAGAGCCACTTCCCAAAGCCACTCTGCAGGCCTGCAACTGGTTCCCTCTCATGACTGTGCCATTTGCTGACAATCACCCACTTCCATCTGCTCTTTTTGTAAGAGCATTTTTAACTTCAGCACTATAAAAGGCACTGGTGTCTGAAAAGCAACGTGCTTTTCAACCCATAAGAAGGATGCTAGAGCAAATTAAAAAGTCCACGAGGCCAATTTCACCCCTGTACCTTGCCCTGTGTACGTTGGCTCTGCCACAAATACGTGTCCTAGGGGAACTCCACTGGGAGCCAGCGCAGCAGCTCCATGCTACCTTTTCCTCGGCATAGTGCAACAAGGGGTTTGAGCGTGTTCCGGATTAGAAGCTCAAATTTGGGGCTGTATCAGACGTTACCAATCTGCATCAATAGAAACCTAGGTGTGCCCTCCCCACCGGCTCCTGGCACTCCAAGCAGCAGTGCTGCCAAACCTTAAAATTTTATCTCAGGGCAGATAAACATTTGGTGCTTTTCCCAAAGTCTCAGCTCCTCGAGTCAAGTGATTATGTGTGCACACCAGCTTGTAAAGGTGAAGAGCCAAGTTCTTGCCACCACTCTGTCCTTTCCAGCTGAGCTAAAATGTCACAGGAAGAGAAGAAAAAATGCCCCATTTGACAGGTAAAATGTAGTGGATGATACAGTCTTGCAAGCCAGATGCACACTGCAAGCATATCACTGATGCTCTGAGCCACATCCACCAGAAGCAAGGATATAAATGAAGGAATTGGGTTTGTGCAGCTGCCTGCCCCCCCAGGGATGCTCTGATTTTAGTTCCATGTTTGATACAAACCCATCCCACAACACTGCATTTTCCAGCTGGAAGAGAAAAGCAGCTGCCACCTTAAAGTTGCTGTTTTGCACATGACTGCCTGCAAGCTAAGCTTCCCTCCTTCCCAGTGCTTATGGTTAACTCCTGCTCTGGTTTTCTGTATCTCTTAATCCTTAGAGGCGGTGTGTCCTCACATACTTTTCTAGTTGAGGATGAACTGTCTTCTCCCTACACATCAGTTTCATCAGTCATATGAATTCTGTATGAGACTTAAAAATCATTGGCCTGCATGGGATTCTTGTACCTATTTAGTGGCAGTAATTCACGTGATTTTTCTCTTCCACTTCTTGTTCATCCACATTAGTGGGTGATAGCCTGTAACAAATGCATCATACCTGGCAGATAGCATTTATTAGTATAAACTCCATCTCCTTCATGAGGTAATTAACATTTCTGTCATTTCCTAAGATGATAATTCTAAGAACTATTTTTTAACCCAGGTAAACAATGATAATTCACAGCTTTGCAGATATGTGACTGAAACCAGCTCCTCTTTTTTATGCAGCAGACTCTGTTTTAAAATGAAGTTTTCTCAAAACCTAGTCTATAAAGCAGATTCAACCCACACTCATTTATTTTTCACCAAAGACTTTCTTGTACTTAAAATAGTATGTACTTTTAAACTGGTGTATTTGTGTCTCTGCTGTCTGTTGATATAGCAGCAATTTCCCAGTTGTCAGCAGTTAAGTTTTCTGAGTGACCACACCAAGAGTTTCACCTCTCTTTTGACCAGAGGAACTCAGTTTCCTTCTCCAGCTCAGACTGGTCCTTAAAATTTTTGCATTCTCTTGCCAGGATAAACTTTTTTTTCCACACAGCTTGAAGAACCTAGCAGGTAGGTCTGCTCTTTCAAATTGCTTTTCTGACACAAGAGAAACAGAAGTTACAAATATCTTACCTGATACAGAAAATATTGCATACCCTCTGGAACCTCACATCTTGTCCAAGAACCCCCCTACTGAGGATGGCCAAGTTCAGCCATAGTTGCAGTTAGTGCTAGCACTAACCAGGAGGGTTATATTTCCTCTCCTTCCCTCCCCTGTTAGCAGTTTCTGCCTAATGAGAAGTGTAACTGATGATATTGCTTGCACTTGTGAGAGGAAGGATAGCCTTCTGCACCTTGCTGCCTGAAGCCCCATCCATCTGGACATGTGTTTCTGGATCTCTTTCCTCATGCCCTTACCAGACTCTGGGTGCAGTGCAATGGCACACCCCCTCCTCTGGTACCCCTATTGCCACAAACCCTGTGGGTAAGCACAAATCCTTAGCAGAGAGGTGATGGGGACAGGCACACCAGGACCCCTCTGAGAAACCCCAGCCTGCATCACAAGCAAAGGCTGATGGGGAGAGCTATGGGTGCAGGAAGACAAGTGTCAGCCCCTCCACCTGCGTGCAAAATATTGAAGGGCTCATCAGACAGCAGCTTTTGATCACTGCCCACTTTGGATGAAAGCCAGAAGCAATGACGTAGAGATGAAAGCTTCTGTATCCCAAAAGCAATCCTCAAAGCTATCCAAGCCCCTCTAAAGCTCTTACTGTTTGCTGGCTGAAGAGTTTTAGGTTGGTAGAAAGTGTAAGAGTGAAAACACTCCTGTAGAGAACACCAGTGTTTTTTATTTTGGATGCCAGGTCTGTTTTCTTTCCCCGTATTTATTTGTTTGTTTGTTTTTGTTGTACCACTGCCCTCTGAGAGATTGATACCCAATCTATAGTAAGAGGGATGTGGCTGGCTTAACTTCTAAAAATGTACTACCTTGCATACCTCTTTTGTTAGCTCAAACAAAGGAGTCTTATTAGTATAGACTGTTCTATTATGTTTATGCTGCCTGAGTTTATAGACTTACATTAGCTTTAATTCTTACACTGAAATAAGCTGTAAAATAAAGCTGAAAAACATTCAGTGCTGCCAGGGTCACATTTTTCAGCTGAATTGCTAAAGGGATATTAAGCATGCTTTGGCTTTTTCCAATAAATTGTGATTTCTCCTTCTCCTAAAGTCAATGGAGGAGTAGTATGATGTGTTTGTTTCTTCCACCTCTTCATAAAACTCACTGTGTTTTACAATATTCTGTACAGGGGGCCTAAGTCTGCAAAGCACTTACGCACGTACAAAAAAATCCTCAGAGCAACTCCTGAACGCTGCTGATTAAATTCAGACTGATTTAAGAGGCAAAGAATATTCCGATCTGCCTGATTTTAATCAGCGTGTTTCAGGAGTTGGTCCCAGTACTCTGTGTTATTTTCAAATGCTTTATCCCCATGCTACATAAATTTGCTACTACATCAGGGTCAGTAAAGTGCTATGTCTGCTGAGATCAATGGGAATTTTGCTATTGACTTCAATGGAGTCATGATTCACCAATGATATAGCTAGGTTTTATCTACTTTTGACTGCTGCAGTATTCCCCTATTTCTCATACATACCAAACATGGATATTTACATGTATTTGCCATCTGTGGGCATCATTTGCTTTCACTAGATAACCCCAATGCAAACACTAAGTTTAACCATTTAATCATTACAAACACTAAATTTAAAATGGTTCTGCTAGTGAGGGCATAACATGCAACTATCTGTAATGACATTTGTTTCTTGGTGAAGAGATTTGACCACCTCTATGAAGGCAGTTAAAATCACTGTGCAGGATTTGAGTGAAACAGAACAGCTCACAGGTCTGGACTCTTATGCAGTGATTTATGTTCGCCGAGAAAAAGGAGCCCAGGAGCTCTATATTGAAATTTCAGATGTAATTTTTTTTCATAATCACAGAAACATTTACATAAAACCACACTCCGTGGCACTCTCACCAGATTACAATGCTTAAAAGATGCCTCTTTCAATGCATGCCTGGAAACATGACAATTCACTGCTCGACGGAGAAGGGAACCACATAGCTTGCTGCTAAACACCCTTCTCTGATCTGGACTGCTTCTCAGTTGAATCAGGCTTGTGTTGCAGGCTGTGTAGCTGATAAAGCTGGTCTAATATCCTGGTGCAATAGTTCAGGAAGTTTAAAGAAACAACCCTGTATTGGAAATTGTACAAAGATCTAAATAATTTGCTGCTTGTATGTACAAGAATCATAAATAGAATTAAATTAATAGAGTCATTTGGCTACATTCACAGCAATCTGCAAACCCATTAAAAGCTCCAAGTCAGATTCTAAATAGAAAGTTGAGGGTGGCTCTTCATTTAATTTAAAAGCTTTTTTTTTTAACTAAGAGACTAAATGTGTTGTGGGCGGTCTGCTTCTACTGATGAATAATTTCTGAACATCAGAGCCCTTAGCACTTCAAAAAAGGTGATCAGCACCCCAAAGAACATGGACCTAACCCTAGCAAGCAAGAGAATTATGATCATTTAATGTTAATGAAAAACAAATTTCCAGTAAACATTAAGCATGCTAATGAAATTCATTCTAGTGGCAGTGGATTTATGCTCTATTTATTATTTTTTATTCAAGCAATTGTAATTACCTGAAGAGAAATGGAGATTCATACACAAGTTATTAGTATGAGTTGTTAAAAAAAACCCACACCTTAAGAACTCTATAAATCTCTCTGAAATTTCCTTTAGCTGTCGAGTAAGGTATATTAATGAGGAAATGGAAGCATAAGCATGTCATATTTGAAGTTTTAATTGAGTTTGTTGACAATACTCTAATAGCAGCAGCAGAGTGCAAGCAAGGACTTTGAAACAAAAGCACTGAGCCAGACAGTTACTGAATGACAGATTATATGCAATTGAATATATAATTACATAAAATATTTTGTCCTAGCTTCAATTAAAAAGAAAGTGTGCATGAGTGCATGTGTGCATGTGCATATGTGCATTTTCAGCTTGAGACTGGAACCTGAACAAGTCTGGATGTGGCTGTGGTCCCAGTTCAGCTCTTGCTAATCTTTTCAAGAATCACAATACACAGAGGGATCATTTAATTCAGGTTGCACCTACGGAGATAGTAGGAAGTTGGCAGGGAGATTGCAGAGTGCCTGCATTCCAGTGACTCAAGAGCAGTTCCTCCAGACAGACACCCACATTACCAAACCTACACTCATCTGCACTGTACCCCAAGGTCAGAGGCTGCTTTTAAAAATGTTTGGTTTACCTGTTTGTTCAAGAGTTTTTACATTTGCTGAATTAAATGAGTACATTAGCTGGTGCTCTGATCATCAGCTAGCAGGATATGATGTCAATGGAGTAAGATACACAGCAGAAAGTGCTGTTCAAAGGGCACATTCAGCCGTGCTCTTCTCATCACCCGGAAGAAAGGAATTATAAAAACATAGCACGTTATCTCTGAACATTGTCAGTGGTACTTCTCATGTACACACAGCCAGGATCAAAATAAATTATGGGAAACATCAAACCATTCACAAATATAAATGCTACTAGCCAGTTGACTTATAGCTCAGTCAAAGAGGAATCACAGTTTTCTTGCAATATCAAGTCTCATGTCAAACATCAGCTGCTTCTGGCTTCAGAGTAAACAAGTGCTTTTGTTATCAGGCACCTGACATTTGTGGGGTGAATCCTGTGTGAATTTAAAAATAGAGAATGAAAGTGAAAATCTTTCTCATCTGACGAAAGGTAAACTGAGTAATTCCTGGGAAGATTGCAATTTTCTGCTCCTGAAAAGAAGCACCTGGTTATTGTCAGGGCAACTTAATTGTCCATTTCCAGCAGATAACAAGAAATGAATGCTACAGAGCTCTGTTTGTGTCACCAATGCAGATCACAGATCTTTCCATAGAATTGGGCATTGCTGAGATTATTCAGAAACAGACTTTAGTACAGGAGGAAATAAGATATCTTTGAAATATCACGTTAAAAGCCTCCAGGCCTACACAACAAGATACCCCAGAGGGAATGAACTATAGCAATTTCACAATTCGTTTGATTTTTAAATCATAAATATAATGATTACTTCAACCCTTTTGTATTCCTGTCCTGACAGATAGAAAGTGTTTCTGGGTAAACAGGTACGATGAGAACTAGGTAACATTTAATTTCTGTTTTAAAGATCACATGAATTTTACCCCATGGTCACCATGGGTTTGAAACCATTGCCGATTCTGGGCACAACAGAAGGAACAAGTGATTGAAATTGCATTTCGTTGGGATAGGGAGATAAAAACCTAGAGGGGAAAAATGTTAGCAGTTACCTAATGATGTGAGTCCACCAGAGTTAAGCCAGCAGAGAATGTGGCCATTTTTTTCTCAGAAAGATGATACATTTCTGTAGAAAAATTCCTACTGCACACAAGATGCTGTATTTT
This sequence comes from Todiramphus chloris collaris, assembly GCA_025345505.1. NCBI lineage: Eukaryota > Metazoa > Chordata > Aves > Coraciiformes > Alcedinidae > Todiramphus > Todiramphus chloris. Next base: position 3,116,402 of record JANVCC010000019.1, on the reverse strand, counting down.
TAGGAGAACTGGGCATCCCACTTTACATTTATAAAATTAGCACTAGAAATGGTATTTTTGTTACTGTGGAAGTTCCGTATCCAACAGAAGGAAGAATAACAACTACAGTTAAAAAAAAAGAATCAGATTATGCTTTGCTGCTATTTGCCAGTAAAATTAGCAATGTATTAATGCGAGACCTGGGCATTACAAAACATTAAGCCCCAGTGACCTGGGGTTAATATTCATGTATTGAGATTGCTGTCAGTTCCCGGGATTTAAGAAAAGCCTGAGATTTAACAGGGCGGTTAGAGTAATCATAAGAGGCTGCTCTTGGAGATGCTGGATTGAGCTTGAACTGACAATCACTTCTAAAAGTAACATATATATGTACATATATGCATATATAAACAAGGTCCCCATGTGACCATGAAATGCCTTTTGTCATCAGCTAGCAAGAGCTTCAAGAGCTACAGGCTCTGGAACTGGCAAAACTCCTGGAGTCTGGGGCAGAGGAACGGCTTGGAAATCCCTTTAGCTTCCCCAGTGCAGACTGAAGAGAAACATTGATATTCCTGTCTGGTTTTGCAGCAAATGTTGTTTGGGCTGGTTGTTTTTTTTCAGCTGGAATAGTTCTTTAGAAGTGTCTGTGTTACAAGAGATAGTTGTGGTAGAAAATCCAGGGTGTTTCCTTCATAGGAAAAGCTTTAATTCAGCCAGGCAGCTTCATGGGGAAGGAGGGGCATTACTGCTCATACAATATCAGATATAAAGCTTCACGCAGACAAAGTTTCTGTTCCTATTGGCTTCTATTTAAATATATTAATAATGTAAAAAAAACCACTAAAGAAAATACTAGAAGAAAACTATGTGAAGGAAAAAAAAAATACTTGAATTACATTTTCTAAAGTACTGTACTACAAGCCTCAATATCAAACTGTTCCCTCTGAGTGGGAGGGATGAAAATCTGACATAAAATGGGGCAATGGCAGGGACCAGAATTTCTCCATAGCACTGTCCTTCCATCAGCTGATCACAAAATAAGATGCCCCGAGGTATTTCAGTGGGCTTGGTGTAATCAGTACATGGGAGAGACAGATCAGGAGACTAACTCCTGTCTATAGCACTGTCCTCAGCCAACCCCAGGGATTTCTGACTGGAAATCAGAGCTACGGCTAATGCTGCTTGACACAGAATTAATTCTCCCAGGGCCTCCTCTTTGCTTCTGCAGAGCTGCCATGGAAAAAAAAAATAAAAATCTGAGTTGGATTGTGTGTTCCCCACAGGGTCATGCTGTGAGGAAGACTAGAAAGACAGAGGAGAAACGAGAAAAGGGAGTCCCTTAAAAGATTCATTTTGCAGCCCCATAAGGCACAGTCTGAGGGAGAGTCCATACAAAAATATCATGTATCTCCCATATCTCACCCACAGGAGTAACAATGGTCTGCGGTAAAAAGCATCATGAGTTCTGTATGATCTTTCATGCTGGCATATTTGGATAGGAACTAGAAAATAAACTGAGTTTCATCACCTTTTCAGACTTCAAACATATATATAGCACCGCTGTCTCTCTCTTATAATTGCAAGCTGAAGAAAGTGTTTTATCTGTTATAACCAATTTAGCACCACTCAAGAGCATAACAATGATTTCCTCCTCAATCATTTTATCATCTTACTTTTTAGGTGCAAGTCATTGTTTCATAGATTTGGTAATTTAACATGAACATATCTCTAGAGCCAGTGGAGAATGGTAACAGGAACTTTCACATCTAGAATAAGGCAAAATTACTTCAAACTCTGCACCAAGATGTGGGAGAGACACCCGTGGTGTCAGCCCCCTGGGATTTCCTCATATCACCTCCACAGCATCACCTAACCCCAGGTCCCTCCCAGGGAGGCAGGGTCCACATCACAAGAGGCAATGCAACCTCACTGGCTTCTGGGGCCAGGCAAGAGCAGCTGGTCCTACGGTGTCTGACATCAAGGAGAGTGCAAGCAGACAGGCATTTCTTGAGGTTGGATGGGGAATACAGAATTTCAGACTGGAAAAAGAAGCCCTTCCCAGAACCTAGGAGGGATGAGAGCTACCAAGGTACCACAGGCAGCGGATCCTTTAGCTGGATGTTTTCTCCCCTTTGTAGAGGGATGGATGTTTTCTGCCCTGTGAACAAGCCAACAGCTATTTACCAGGAACTCAGTACAGTGCTGGACCTCCAGCTAACTGGAGCATGTCAACTCCGTATCAGCCCAAAGCTGCCTCAGCAGTTACAAGGGGTTAACCTTCACCCATAGAGCCCTGGTTCAAACTTGTTAAAATTTGCCATCAGTAATGTAATAGCATGAATTCTTCTGCTGACGCAGAATAAAGAACTTCCAAGGGATGTTGAGCAAATCATGGGTTAGACATTGCCCTGGAAACATCCCTGGAGCTCCCCTCATACACTGCTTTTTTTCCCTTCTGAAAAAGAGGTTTTTGCAAGCCATGCAAATGAATGAATTCAGCATGTGATTCCAGAGCAGTATGCAGCTCTCCTCTTGCCACATACACAGACACTGTTTTTAGAACACATCATCACATAGTGATTAACGACAACATGGCATTTACTCCAGGGAACACATCCAGCTTAAACATGAAAACCCACATTGACTCAGATGGACAGACAGGCATATAAACTTTATTTATTTTGTCAATCAAGTAAGCAAACTGTAAAAATAAGAATACAAAAGTTGGCTCTGATGTTTGCTTTACTCAGGGATAAAGTGATTTAACAGAAATACCAACCGTGATTTTTTCTGAATAGGGTTACACATACTAGCCTGTTACTGCCTCTGTAGCTAAGCTGCACTCGGCACAGTACCAGATGCAAGAGAAAGAAAAGAGAGAGGGACTTTCCGCCCTCTCTTTTTTCTTTTCTTTTGATGTCTTCAAGGGATACCATAAAGATACTGGCCTCAGGAACAACCTTAGTTATGGTCAAACTCAGGGGTTCACTGGCCTGGAGTAGCATTTACATCGTACTGCCTTCTCCTTGCCTGGTTGCTCCGTAGCGAGAGCTGTCACCTGGGGTCCTGCTGGGATGTAAAGGCTTCTCAGGAGACCAGTTAAGTTGCTTTATAGCTCTTTCTGTTACGCTGGAGTTGCAGAAGTGCTATATATATTGTGAGACTAGTGTTCTGGCCTGATATTTGTATTCCATATATATTTCATCTTTCATAGCCATTGGAGACTATCAGCTGACAAACTGGTTCTCCAGATATTAAAGGTTTAGTGCCACTGATACAAATAAATGAAAGGAACAAAGGTTTATGCTCTAAATATGAAACACAGAGTGCAATTGAATTAGGTTATTTTTACATCTGAGATTAAAATGGCCCTTTCCCCTTAATTTTTCTGATTTTAGCTTAAATCTTTCAAGGACAGTTGTCCTCTGGGGTAGTTTTGTGCTATCTGATATGCCCTTTCCTGATTTTCTCAATGGTGTTCCTCAAAAGGATTTTCTCCTAACCTTTTCATGCTTTTCATGTTCTTTAATAGAGGTGGGGCTTTTTTTCCTGAAGTTGTTTCAAGAAAAGCATATAAATCTCTTTTTAAAAGTGGTGCTTTTTTTTAGAGAAAGATATCTTTCTGTCAGAACCATTCTGTCTATCATGGCATTATAATTCAGTTTTGCTAGACAGCTTTGAAATGAAGCATTCATGAATAAGGTTGAAAGGGCAAGAGAACAGAAACCAGAAGTGCAATGCCATTCAAACATACTACTCTATGTAACATTTTTGTAATAATTTTCCCCTACTCTGTTGGACTAGATGGGAGTTTCACAGACTAACAAATACGTATATATGTAATATACAAATAATTATATATTTAATATATAAAACCTAGTTAAAGTCCTTTTGATGGAACATAAAATCCTGCACTTATTTAATTTACATTAGTTTACATGAGCATATCAAAGGGAGCAACACATACAACATACTCACTTCATGCTGGGAGGGAGGGAAGATCCTTCTTTTTCATCACAAAAGATATTTTTAAATACCTGCCTATTAATGGCTGGATTTCAAAATATCAAACATTCAGAGGAGTCAAAAGCAAATACAAAAACCCTTACATGATTCAGGCATGCCCTTGCCATGATCCATGCAACCATTTGTCTACCCTGGATAATTTTGCTGGTTTGATGTTTTAAATCAAACTGATGTAGAGAAATAATACTAACCAAATTATCACAGTGTGCTACATTTCTTTACACAAACACTGCTGTAATTTTTAGTAATTAACCCAAGATAACAGGAAACAATAAAGACCTCAAAATATAAGCCACACATTCTGTGCAAATTGCAGCATTATCAGAAAGCCAAATTTCTCACTAATAATGTTATGGACTGCTCAGCTATTTGCATGCAACAAGGGTATTAGAATGATAGTATTTTAAAAATAGACTCACATAACATTTTTTAGTGTAATCAACCATGGATGAGGCCCATCTGTCATATCTAGTCTCTATGACTAATTGTTAGTCGTCTCTAATTGAAATTTAGATTTATTAAATAAACAGAGATGCCATTATGAATGCACTAATTCAATATTTAGAGGAGAGAGGGCAGGATATGAAACTGGGCAGTAGCTTCTGAGAATTGTTTATGTTTATACATATTCAGATTAATATGTTTCCATCTATTACTGCCCAATCCCTCTGCAAGGCACATCAAAGCAGGCTGGCAGATGTCTAAATTAAGGCAAACATTCTCCTCCTCATATTTCCAAATTTCAAAGAGGGCTGTGAATGGAAGATGGGCTTGGGCTTTTTGGAGGTTTATATTTTCTAGGAGCTCCTAGGAAAAAAAGAAAAATGGTTCCTTGTTATAAAATATGGTAAGCTCCAAAAGATGACCTGTGGTTTTATGTACACTGTAAGAGTGGCCAAGGCCAGCAGACTGTCAAAGAATCTGTATGCACACAAGACAGCTCTATTCTACAGACCTAGGGTGAAATCTTAGCCATATTGATGGCAAAACTCCCATTAACTTCTGAAGAGTCAAGATTACACTCCTTGGAAGGGAAATGCATTTCTGTGATGTGCAAAGCATCCTCAGCTGGCATCAGGTAAGATCATTGAAGAAGGAGGTTGCTTAACCCCTACAAAATTGAGTTCATCCCTATAAAGCAAAGCAACATCTTCATGGTCTATGAGAAAGTCTTTTCAGAATGAGTATATGGCTAATTTTTCTTCACTGGAATAAATAACCACTGAACATACACAGATGTCATCACCAGATGCAATTTCTCAGCTGATGTCACTGGAGAAGCTAGAAGCAGAAAAATCACCAGTGATCTCAGCATTGTTTTATTTTTGCTTTACGTTGTCACTTATTTTAGCAACCCCCATATTTTCTCTTATAATCTGTTTTATTATGAAGGTGTTCTATCTTGCTGTTTGGAAAATAAGGCTAAGCACCATATTTAATCCCAAGGATGTAAGATCATACCTTCTGTGAAAGCCTGTAATTCTTCAATGACTGCAGCATCGGCATGTTGAGTATATGCATGGGCAAGAAGTGGGGCATATTTTTTAGCAGCTAGTAGCTTGATCCCACAGCCTCCTGAGCAGCTTTAAATTGCAAGCACTATCCTGAGAACTGAGGGCACTCGGTGCCCTGCAGGGACTGCCAAGGTTTTCACAGAACTGGCACTTTCATAAGAGTGCAGCTCTGTGTGTTTTCAGAGATGAATTTTGGGACTTCTGCCACACAGAGGCTTTTTCTGAGGTTTTTCTTGTTGTTTTGAAAAAGCTGCTTTTTTTTTTTCTTTTCTTTTTTTTTTAAATAAGAATTACATGCAATCCACTCCAAGTGAAAAATATTCATTTAAATAGATAACCAGTACAGCAGATGTACCAGAGAGCAGTGTCAGAAAAAGGCTGGAAGTGCTAAGGCTGTTACATTAAGAGATCAAATCAGACACTGCTCTTGGATTGAGCAGAACCTCCAAAAAGAGTTTATCACCAGAAAGGTCTCCCTTTTGCTTAGGTATGTCAGTTTTGCTTCTCAGCTCTGCCTTGACGCTGTTTATATTGGCTGTGGCAGAGCTGCTTTCCAGAGCACACTTGCAATTAGGGTAGGAAACTTTGTGGGGCTGTTAGGAGACTGCAAACAGTCCTCACACGGAAATAAGCAGGACCAAGGGCAATGTTTTGGAGAAAATAAATAGTATATGAATATGGATGTCGTGGTTGCTCAGCTGAGAGGAACTGTTGAGAGCCACTGTGGAAAGAGAAGTCAGATCCTATCTTTGTCTAAAACATTAATGCCCCAATTCTGACTGCTAAACATAGAGCAGGATCCACAGTAATTTCATTACCTATAATTATAATGATCATGCCTGTATGGTTGCAGCTTAAAAGGATATATTTATATTCCACTAAACATTCCAGTCATTGACATTCTTCTTTAAGTGTGAGCAACATTGACCTCAAAGCTCAGTTATTGTATCAGGTGAAGTCATGACTAAATCCTGTGCTCATTCTTATCTAAGCATGTCACTAGAGACGGAAAGAGCAGCACAGGCTCTTGCTGAAGAGGAGGCACATCAAACAACTTCATTTTCCTACTCATACCATTCGAGGCTGAAACAACTGTTTGTTTTATGGTCTAGCAGGCATTTCCCCCTCCTTGTGACATGCAGCCTTTCTTTCAGCGCAGAGCTTGTACAAGGTGTTGCTCTTACCCAGGTCTGCTGAACTGTTGTGTTTGTTGTTCTGGCTGGAAGAGAGAAACTCTGCAGTTTTGGGTAATTTTCTGTACATCCTTCTCTGCATTTTTCTTCTTGGTTTCCTATTTTATACATGATTATGCTTTTTCTTTGTAAGCCAGAATCACAAATGTTAGCAGGCTAGGTCTGGTCCTCATTATTCTTTTGTCCCTTTTCCAAAAACCGATTTTCTTTCTTTGGCTTTTATCACTTATATGGTGACTTGCTCATATTTTGAATCCTAGGATTTTGCTTACTTTATTCTGGCAATCCCTTCTTGTGGCTTACTGTAAATTACAGATCATAAAATCAACCTAATATTTCAGAAAAGTGTGTGGGATGGACAGAGGGAAGGAAGGATTTTTTGTTTCTTTGTTTCACAAATCCAGTCTCCTGCCTGCTTTTACTCTCTCACTGTTCCATCAGGCTCTGACTCCCTAAACCTGAGGCGTGCTATTTTAAAAGCCTTCCAAGTGACCTGGGAGCAGAACTTAAGGAATTGAGAAACTTGAGCTGCTAATTTACAACAGCATTTGACAACGTTACTGTCAGCCTCAAAGAAGCCGTTACTTAGCTGCTATCCCGACGTCAGCTCCTGCGATCTCCTGCAGTGGGTGCGTGCTAATGCCTTTTGTTTCACTGAGCTGCATGCCACAAAATCCATCCTCCTCTGCCCGCTCTCTCTGCAGGATCCATTCCCTTTCACCAATCCCCAAGGGAAGGCCAGATTCATCTTCCAAATTTTGTAGACTAGATGCTCATCTATGTAGACTGGCATCACCCTGCTGACTCAAAATCAGACAAGACATAAAGAAGCATAATACTTTAGACTGAACGGTCATACAATATTGACGCAGTGCTCACGGCTGGGAAGGATTTTTTGCCTTACAACTCAGTCTGTGAAATGTAACTGAGATCTGTTGCATCAATAAGCCAGGAACGAACACTCTGATACTTTTTTGTATCTATTTTAAGTCATTTTTTCCCAAAGCGCAAGCCTGGTTTGCTCTGCCCAAGCCACCTGCTGGGAAGATGTGTGCCCTGCAGTTTGTCGGCTTTGCAGCCTGTCAATCACCATTTGCTGTCATAAGACATCAACATCCTGAGACCTGGTAAATAAAAATGAGGTCAAGACTATAACGTTTTCCACTGAGTGAAAATACATAAATGTTGCCACTGTGATTAAACTCTCTCTTTACTCTGCCTTTCTGAGGGATTTACTGCTTACACACAATCTTATCAGAAGAACAACTCATTCAGTTTTGCACCTATGCCTCCTAGTTTTTATCCAATTATTTCAGCTCTCTGGTTTTGTAAACTTTTATTTCTTAGTCTGTGCCCTTTTCCATCAGGAAATGTCTTCTGGGGTCAGTTTTGAAAGCAATGCACTATGATTTAGGCTCATACCTGCCATTAATGTCAGTGGGAATCAGGATGCTAAACCTCTGAACACTGTCTTTAAAATGTACGTCATAGTATTTGAGCTCTCACTGCATTTACAAGCATTTCTTTATATCTCATGTCAGACACACATATGCTGATAGACCAGCCAATAAAAATGCACTTTTTTTCTCCTTTCTTAATTGAAATGGCAGAGGAGATGAATGAAAGCCTGGTGGGAGCGCAAATAAAAGGGTCAGGGTCAGACAAAGAAGGTTAATGCTTTCTGCAGAATCTCATCACAGGACTTAGTAGTGCCATGGCACAACCGCAGAGGAGATTATATGGCTTGGTCAGTGGTGTACTCAGGGCAACAACATCAACACTAAGCTAGTTAAATGAACACAAATTACGACAGCTTTCAGGATCAACAATTCCCCTTGTAGCATGTGTTTAGAACCGATTTTAGATGTTACCAGAATGAGCAGCTCTATATAAGATAAAGCACAAGATGTTGACAGAACTGCCTACTATTTCCTTACATCTCTACTCCATCAGTCTACACAGAGTTTGCATATGAAAATTCACATAAAGCATTCAGCGTCCTTACTAATGTTTCTGTAATGATCAGCCCGCCCAGACATCCCATCCCTCTGCCAGGAAAAATTGAATGAGGGAAAAATACTGAATCAGAGAATGTCTTAAAAGCTTTCCATGGCATTTACTAACATCCCAACAATCAGATCTGTAACTGTGCGCTTTATTAAAATTCCACATGTTTATTTGTGCTGCTGGAATCATCCTGATTAATTAACAGAAGAGAGGGAGGCAATGCCTTGCCTTAAATTTACATGCCCAGGCCTGAATCCTGTAAATTCCTGTACACTCTCTTAATTTTATAACACGCATAGCCCCTCGGGTACCAGAGCTACCCACTCACATCGTGGTTACAGAAGGGTTCTCCACTGACAGAGATTCATACTGAAGTATCTGCAGGCCCTTGAAAATGCTTCAGGTGTATCTAAGTTCTTGACTTGGGACGCACTCAGTTCCACTCTTATTCCTGCAGCTCTTGAGGTGCTGGCACAAACAAGTGCCCTCCCACAGCACCTGCAGCCTGCAGTCATGGGAGGTACACATGATGCTTGGACAAAGCCAGGGAAGGACCTAAAAGTCAGCAGGATCATTAGGACAGGAAAGCCTTTTTAGGGAGCCACAGTCTACATGTGGAGACAGCCTCCAGCAGGAAGGGGGAGAACTTCATGAGAGCCTTGATCAGCTCCTAGGAAGTGATGGGGAGGACCAGATGGCTGTGGTCCATGTGGATAGCAGTACTGTAGGAAAAACAAGGCAAGGAGAGGAGAAAGTGGGAGAGAGGTGATGCAAGGTGCTAGAGGCAAAGCTGAAGCTCTGAGGTGCTGACAACCAGGATTTCTACAGTAGCTGTCTCTGAAATGCTCCTGGTACCCACGCGCTACCAGGAAAAGAGAGGCAGAAAGGCAGAACATTTAATGCCTGGCTAAGAAATAAGATAAAGGAACAGGCATGTATAGTCTAAGTGAAGGAATCAACATAACAGACATCAGAAACACATTGGAAAGAGGACAGCAATTGCGACCCTGTAATACCAAATATTCAGCAAGTTTAGAGTAGGCCATGCTAGAATCAATAAAATTAACAAATTCACCACATCATTATGAAACATAAAATCCGTGTGGATTGAAAAGGAAAAATATATTGTTACCACTATAACATGGGAAGAACATTGTGTATGATACTGCTACTGCAGCCGGATGGCAACACGGGCTGCAGTATATGGGGAAATTCTGAGATGGCAGGAAGCAGGAAGATCACTATAAAATATCAGACTTCAGTTATTTCCATGCAAATTGGCCAGACATTGTGGAAGGATGTAACATGAAAGAGTCATGTTAGGGATATTGATCAGAAAACAGGGTAATTCTGGAATTGGCTTGAAGAAGAAACATATATAAGTGAGGAAATTTGTTTAAAAGAAGCAAAATTGAGCAACAAATAAAATTAATTCTTTCTTCCAGGCAGTGAGTCCGCTAAAGGACACTGTGCTGAAAGCACAAGGCCAGTACATATTATTCATCAAGTAATCTTGAAAATGGACAGGACATGGTAGCTTTTCAAGACAGTAAGATAAGGGACATTATTAGAAGAATAACTGCAAATCCTTCAAACAGCTAAAGCTGGATCAAAATGAATGTTAGAAAGTAGCAGACACTCTGGAAGATTACGTGTACAAAAACAGTTAGCCAAAAGGAGTTTGATTGGTTTCTAGCAAAAGGAATCAAAACTAGCAATTTTTTTTTTTTTTTTCCCTGCACATCAGGATTAGGAAGCCTGCCGGAAAAATCTGTGGAGTCTCTTGATTACCAGAGTTTGAAGGAAGCAGTCAGAGAAAATAAAGCTATTAGAGACAGTAAATGAATCCTTTACATCGCTTTGCTCACTGTTATGAGTAGATTCCCATATCAGAAACCTTTTTGTGATGGAATGGACCTCATTAGCAACTCTGTCTGAAATAGATATGCCCAGGAACCATGTCTGGGAACACTCTAACAAAATGAACAGCAACTGTTTGCCAAAAAAACAGATGATGTAGGCCAGGAGTTTCAATGGACCTCAAGGATGAAATCACTAAAGGACTAATAGCAGATATAACTCTATGCTTAAAATTCCCTTGATACCAAAGAGTGATTATCAAATATCAAATACCAAGCCCACATTTTTAGAGAGGTTCTAGGGGACATGTGAGAAGCAGCAGACCTGAAAGTTGGAAATCTGCACTAGGCAAATAAGTAGAAAAATGTAGTGAAGCTCAAAATTAATTGATATTTCAATAAATTTGATTTACTTAGGAAGACTCAGTGTGATCTTTGCCATTTTTATGTATTGGAGTTGTTTGATGACATCAACAAACATACAGATAAGAACAATTCAGCTGATACAGTCTTCTTGCACTTCCAAAGCCTTTCAGCAAATTTGTCCTTTGATTCCCTACTATAGGCTTTTAAGGAAATCAAGCAGCTACATCATGAGAAGGAATGTCATTGCATGATAAAAGACATTTAAAAGATAGGAAGCAGAGGAGAGGACTAGAGAAATTCTTCAGGGTTGCATAGTACAACCCCTGCTGTCAGGATATTTGTAAGCATCCTGGAAAAGGGAGGGAACAGAGGAGAGAAAGTTTGCTAGCAACAGCAAAATACTTACGCTGTTAAGGACAAGGGTTTGTTTTATGAATAACATTTTAGTAGTATCTCACAAGACTTAGTGACTAGACAATAAAATGGTAAATGAGATGTAGTATAGAAAAGTATAAATTGATACATAGAGGATAAAAACTATCATAGTTTCACAGTTAAAATGACATACTGTTAGCTGACCATTAGTACTTGGGAGCAAGATCCTGGGACCTGTTTCATAGCTCCCTCAATTTGCTGTCTCAGCACTGAGTAGTGGTCAAAAAAAAACCCCAAATAAAATATGAAGGCTTGGTAGGATAGGAATAAAGAACAAAAGAGGAAAGAATGTTATGATAGTGTGTAAATTCGTGACTGACTCGTATTGTGAATAGTCTGTGTGGTTCAGGTCTTCGCATTGCAAAAAGGGTACAGCAAAACCAGAGAAAGTTTAGAGGAAAGCTTCAATAGCTGATCAGCTACAGAAGGCTTCAGTACAAGCAATGACTTTAGCAGCATGCTCCAGTCAGGAAGAGAAACAATTAAAGCAGTCTACAGCATGACAAGTGGCATGGTGAGGATGCTCAGAAATCAGTCACTTGCTGTCTTCTCCAACACAAGGTCTGGGGAAGATGGGAGTGGTGGGAATGCAGGGTTACAAAGAGCCACAGTAAGTTCAGGGGACATTGGAGACTCTTGTGGGTTTGAAAACCTTTGGAAGCTACTGAATACAGAGAAACCACATATATCTCACGAAATTCCTGACAGAAAATAGCTTGAAATTGAGAGAGTACCATTTTTGGTATTTAGGAGAAATGCCATATATGTTCATCTTGCTCTTATTCTTCACTAGGCATGCACTTAAGACCACTGACAGAGAGCATACTAGACTGGCTTAGTTTTTGGTTTGAATGGGTGCAGCCATTTGTGTGCTTTTATGCTATCAGCTAACCAGAGTGTTTAGTCCCATCCTAGGTTGGGCTTTTCTGGATGAGAGCCCACACCAGGAGAAGCATAACCTGCACCAGACACATGTGCTCACACAACTGCACCTCCATCCCTCTCCATCTTTCCCCCTGTCATTCAGAAACGATGGCTCTTGGTACAGAGCCAGAAGGAGGGAAAGCTGGGGATCTGCTGGGTAAGCAGCACAGAAAGAAGGGGGCATCTACTCTGTAGAACTGCCAAAAGGTTTAAGTCCACTTGGAGAATGTTGCCTACACCCTACTCCAGCCTTTCCCTCCCCCACACCCTGCCCCATGCTGTGATCTGCTGGCAATCTCCTCTGGGTAGGTGGTGGCTTGTGGGTCCTTCTCTTCTGACAGTTGCTAATAGCCTGCTTGGGAGTGCAGGGCAGTCCTTCTTATCCGGGGACATGACGAGTCCACCCAAAGGTTGCTGAGCCTGGAGGATAAACATGTAATAAAACCCAGAAATAACATACAGTTGTCAAGTGTAAAAACCTTTCCGTACCATGCAGCGAGTTGCACTGGCCTCACCCGGAGGCTACTGGCAAGCATTAAGCCTTGAAAGCCAGCCCACTAGTCACAGCCCAATCCACGGGGTGCTCATGCCATCAGAAGATTTAAAACAGCAACAGAAAATGTTTGCAGGCAGGCTTAAGCCCCTTTATGGGTCCCAAACCCACTACTCAAACTCTACAGTCAGAAATTACACTTAGATCAATGCTCAGGCTAGTCCCAGGCTTAGCCTTTTGAATCCACCTTACTACTTTGTTTCTCTTTGGACTTAGAGAACAGTTTGAATACTTGAAGTCCTTTATTGGCACAATCTTATATCTTATTGTAACATCAGAGCTCCACACCCTACATAGCTTTATTTAAAACTTAAACTTAAATTGAGCCAAACTGTCTCTCTTTTCTTTTCCTTTTTTTTTTTTTTTAAGTTATTATACATTTTTCAATGGAAAAAGATACTGAAATGCACAAGAGTAGTTCCTCTGGGATTTGCATTCTTCCTGGAAGCAAAAAGTATGGAGTTCATATAAAATCCTGAGCTTCATTTTCAGTCTCCAGTAGTTAAAACTAGTTACGAAGTGGTTCAGATTAGCAGCCGTGCTTGGGGTACTACTTATCTAACTGACCTAAGCTTGGCAAGCTTTTGATGTTCCCTCATCAGTGATAACACTCTGTAGTACTAAGTATATAACTTAGTAATCACTGATTTAATTAAACTGCAAAGTACTTTGTTTTTTCTGTTTTTTTCTCTTCAAAAAGATGAAATCTTCCCATGCATGAAACAAAACTGATGACATCAAGGATTAGACCTGATCTATTATCAGTTACTGAGGCTTTGTGTCTACATACTCCTAAAGTACCTGAAAAGAGCCTATGTCCAAAATCAGACAACAAACTGTTCAGAAACAATTATTTGGCAGCTCCATTTCTCAGGCTGAAGGACATTTCCCTCTTGCTGAAACACTACCTCCTATTTAGAGTCTTGCAGCTGGTTGAACTGCAGCCTCTCTGAAAAGAGTGGATAAGAGGGCATAAATACGCTCCAGCAGTTGCAACATGGCTCTGAGCCCTGGAGAGAGAGTTTATTTCCACTAACCGGCTGCCAAAAGCCTCTCTTCTGTCAAAACGCAACAGATGAATTCACAAATTCCAGATTTACATTCCCTCATATTTGTGGGCAGGTGATCAACTGCAATCATCCTGCAAAAGGCTAAATAACCACTATGGCAGCCAACTCCTGGGCTAAGTATCTTTCAGCTCTCTTCTGTTGCGGCATTCTCTTCTCACATTAGCAATCAAGTGGGCTGAGCAAGAGGCATTGTGACAACAGAATTAACTGCTGTGAGCCCATAGCAGCTTCCTATCCCTCCATGCCCAAAGCATCAGAGGTGGCTTTTTACCTCCCTTCTTCCTAGAAACCTGGAAGAAGGAGAAGAGTTCTTCTTGCTCTTAGGGTTGAAGACAGTGTTCTGAATAGGGGTTTCTTTCGCTTTCTCCACTGACAAGACTGTAGATGCTGCTGCCAGTCAGTGGTGGTGCTGCTAAAGGGACTGTATTTTAATAGCAACAGATCTTTTCTTTTTTTAAGTGAAATAAATACATTCTTTTTGTGAAACATGATATGCTCGTAATTGAAATGTTAAATAGTCCATTAAACTATGAGTATCCTAAACCCTCAAAATATTAATTTCTTTTTATTTTTTTACTTGGTTGAAAAGGTAGGATTTCTCATGGGAAATATTATTAAGTCATATACCAAATGCATTCTCTAATCAGTCTTTCATGACAAATTGCTCCTTTGTTACGAATTCCAGAAAAAAAGCTAAGAGTTTTTGTTCATGTAAGTTTAACAAGTTGTAGGTTGCTGTGACTACAAGTATAACTTCCTGAGTTGTTGTTTTTTCCACAGCATACCTCTTTCACTCCATTTCATTTCATAAAGTAAGAAGCCAGAAATTCTCATTAAACTTTCCCACATTTAAAAACATGTTATAAACATTGTAATGCCAAAATCATCCTTCTGAAAGTTATGTCTTTCTTAAATTAGCCTTTAGGTTTCATGTTCCTCTCATTCCCTTTCCTTAAGAGGGTATTGGTAGTTCTAAAAGGTTGGGAAGAAAGTTGATCTTTCAAAGGGCAAAGCATGGGTATTCTTCTCTTTCCTCAAAAATCAAATACACAGCAGTACTTCCAAGTGTTGCTCTTGTTTTTTCCCTTAGTGAAGCTCCTACATATTTCAGGCTTTCACACCCCTCATGCCAAACTAAGACAGACACCTGAAGTGATCTGACACTCACGGTTCTACTTGTTGCAATGTCTGCCAGGTTTTGCTCTTGCTTTTATTCCTTGGTGAAGCTTCTTGGTATGTCAGGTCTTTATGTTGTGCACTGCCCAACCAGGATCAAGAGATGCACAAAATATTCTACAAGCATCTGGGAGAATTCTCACAATCACTATCACTTGTTCTCGTGGGGGACTTCAACTTACCAGATGACTGCTGGAAATACAACAGAGCAGAGAGGAAACAGCCTAGGAGGTTTCTGGAGTGTGTGGAAGGTAATTTCCTGACACAGATGGTGAGAGAGCCAAACAGGGAAGGTTCCCTTGCTGGACCCATTGTTCACCTGTGGGTGATGTGAAGTTTTGAGGCTGTCTTGGGCATAGCGATCATGAAATGGCAAAGTTTTCAATTCTTGGGAGGTCAGTAGAAATGCCACCTTGGACTCCCAGAGGGAAGATTCTGACCTGTTTAGGAGACTGGCTGACAGTCCCTTGGGAGGCAATCCTGAAGGGCAAAGTAGTCCAGGAATTCTGGACATTCCTCAAGTGGGAAATCATTAAGGCACAGGAGCAGGCTGTTCAGGTGTGCCATAAGATGAACTGACAGGGAAGACCGGCTTGGCCAAACAGAGACTTTTGGCTAGAACTCAGGAAGAAAAGGAAAATCTATGGCCTATGGAAGAAGGGGCAGGCAGCTCAGGAAGACTACAAAGGCTATGCCGGGAGAAAATCAGAAAGGCCAAAGCCCAACTAGAACTTAATCTGGCTACTGCTATAAAAGACAATAAAAAATGTTTTCATATATTCTTTAACAGGAAAAGGAGGGCTAAGGAGAATCGTCTGTTGGATAAGGGGGGAAACATAGTGACAAAGGATGAGGTACTGAGGTACTTAATGCCTTCTTTCCCTCAATCTTCAATAGTGAGACCAGTTGTTCTCCAGGTACCCAGCCCCTTGAGCTGGACAACAGGGACAGGGATCAGAATGAAGCCCCCACAATCCAACGGGAAATGGTCAGTGACCTACTACACCACTTAAACACACAGAAGCCTGTGGGTCCATATGGGATCCACCCAGGGTATAAAGGGAGCTGATGGAAGTGCTCACCCAGACACTTCCCATCATTTACCAGCAGCCCTTGCTAACCAGGGAGGTTCCCCTTGACTGGAGGTTAGCTAATGCGATGCCTATCTACAACAAGGTCTCGAAAGAGGATCCAGGGAACTACAGGCCTGTCAATCTGACCTCGGTGCCGAGGAAGGTTATGGAGCAGATCATCTTGAGTGCCATCACGTCACACATACAGGACAACCAAGTGATCAGGCCCAGTCAGCATGGGTTTATGAAAGGCAGGTCTTGCTTGACTAACCTCCTTTCCTGTGACAAGGTGACCCTCTTAGATGAGAGAAAGACTGTGGGTGTTGTCTACCTGAACTTTAGTAAAGCATCCTCATGGAGAACATGGCTGCTTATGGGTTGGATGGGGACATGCTTTGCTGCATAAAAAATTGTCTGAATGGCCAGGCTCAAAAAGTTGTGATTAGTGAGCTAAATCCAGTTGGTAGCCAGTTTCAAGTGGTGTTCCCTGGGGCTTAGTACTGGGACCAGTTCTGCTTAATACCCTTATCAATGATCTGGATGAGGCAATCAAAGTCACCCTCAGTAAGTTTGCAGATGACAGGTTAGGTGTGTGTCCTGATCTGCTTGAAGGTAGGGAGGCTCTACAGAGGGATCAGGACAGGCTGTATCGATGGGCTAAGGCCAGTGGTATGGAGTTCAACAAGGCAAAGTGGTGAGTCCTGCCCTTGGGTCAAAACAACCCCATGCAATGCTGCAGGCTTGGGAGGAGTAGCTGGAAAGCTGCCCAGAAGAAAAAGACCTGGAGCTATTAGTCAACAGCTGGTTGAATATGAGCCAGCAGTGTGCCCAGGTGGCCAAGAAGGCAAACAGCATCTTGGTTTGTGTTAGAAAAATAGTGTGGCCAGCAGGAAGAAGGAAGTGATCATCCCCCTGTACTCAGTTCTGGGCGCCTCACTACAAGAAGGACATTGAGGTGCTGGAGCATGTCCAAAGAAGGGCAATGAAGCTGGTGAGGGGCCTAGAGAATAAGTCTGATGAGGAGCAGCTGAGGGAACTGGGGTTGTTTTACCTGGAAAAAAGGAGGCTGAGGGGAGACCTCATTGCTCTTTACAAGTCCTGAAAGGATGTTGTACCGAGGCAGGGGTTGGTCTGTTCTTCCAAATAACAAGTTTGAGAACAAGAGGAAAAAGACTCACCAGGTGAGGTCTATTTTGGCTATTAGTAAAAATTTATTCATGGAAAGGGTTGTCACACATTGGAACAGGCTGCCCAGGCAAGTGATGGTGTCACCATCCATGGAGATATTTAAAAGACATGTAGGTGTGGTGCTCAGGGATGTGGTTTAGTGGTGGACCTTGCAGTGTTAGGTTAATGGTTGGACTTGATGATCTTAAAGGTCTCTTCCAAGCACAACAATTCTATGATTTTACCAGAAGGGCAACTCAGAAATGTTAGCTTTCAGGCAAAAGTCTTTGGCTGAAAACTTGAGTAGGCTGATTTTAGCCTGCAAAGGTCCATTTGTCAGGGGGTTAATACTGACAAGAAACACACATTTCCATCACCTCTTTCTGTAAAAACAGAATATGTTTTACAGCCACACATATCACAAAGTATTTTTAAAGACTATATCATAGAAGGTTTACTATATTGTCTGCTAGTTTAAATTCTTCCATAAAATATCAGCCATGGGCAAACTAGGTGCCGGATCACTACTTATTAGAAATGCAAGAGATTAGATAATGGAGTATCCAGAGACAAAGAAAATAGCTAAATGCAATTATTTTAATTCTTTCAATTTCTTTCACACCTACTTTTTATTGAATAGTTCCTGACTACAGGAAATGAAATTCTTATCTGTAAATTGGGTTTCTACAAAATAGATTTGCATACGTCACTGGATATGTTGGCTTATTTTGCATTTATATCTGGAAAAAAATCTGCATTAATTTTTGCATCTGGAGCAAAAGTCCTTCCAGGTGCTATATGAAAAGCAGCCCGTGCCCAGGAAGAGGATTTTTTTCATCTGAGGTGATCTTATCTGAAAGACAGGGAAAAAAGACACCAAGCTTGACTTTGTGAGCCTGATATTTAGAATTCAGTTTTAGGTAAAGATGTTCCCTTTGCCTTCATTCAAGTGTTTCATTTCAACCATGATTGTGCTTATCCTGTGTTTATCACACAGCCAAAGTCCCCCTGAACTCAGAGCGCTGCAGGCAAACATAAGGTGCAGTCAAGGTCAGTGTAATTTTACCATGTGATAATGGTAGGCAAAGGTAAGTTGCTTTCTCCCATTTCAATCTAAATGCTAAGTGCTCCAAGCACTAAAAATTTATGTGTCCTCTTCTACCAAAAAGGTGCCAACAAGGATAGCAAGCACATTGCAGCTTAGCCAAGACGCAGTGCTTCAGCAGGGACCCAGGGAAGGAGTTAGCATTACACACTCACCGCAGTGGCTCTGGCTCAAGCACTAAATTCTGTGAGCACTAAGTTCAGTGACAAATCCAAAAAGCACTCAATGTTTGCATTTTCCATGATGAGAAGAACCGCAACTGGCTGGAATCAGCCCCCTGTTGAATATCTTCAGATATTTTATGTCCTTTCCCTAGCAAATATCTTGGGAAAAAATGTACAAGTTAAATATCTCATTTACTGAAGTTTTAACACTGGAGGATGCTGGCAGAGCTGGTAGCTTTGTTTGGGCTAGGTACAGACTACAGAATGCCTGCATCCCCTGGTTTAGTTAATTGGGGTTTTTTTCAAAAATCTGTACACACATGTCGTATAATACACAGCCAATCTAAAGACTGATTTCAACGGCAAAATAAAACACAGAACATAATAATCAAGAAGAAATCAATGTAACATGGAACCATGAGACATGGTTTATCATGAGACATCAATGTCACACAGAATCACAGAATGGCTATGGTTGGGGAATACCTTTAAGATCATCAAGTCCAGCCACAACAGATAAATTTGCATATAGCTAAACACAATTAAGGGTAACGTGTCTGTGCAAGGGGGAGGTGGGCTGTGCCATTCCTTCGTGGGGAGGAGATGCTGCAAGAAGAGGAAGATGGAAGATGTGGTGGCTCTTATATGGGATTCCTGGCCAGGGGCTATGAATGTGCCATCAGGAGCACAGCAAAGATCGACCACAGTCACTGAGTACCAAACTTGTACATATTCCTAATCACATATTTAAGTGCATCAAGCCGTGAAAATTCTGCTTATGTGAGATTAAACCCATGCAAAAACTAAACATTCTGTCTTTGACTAAAGAACGCAGGACACTGGGGCTATTTTCTCACTGCTAGGCTGCTCAGGCTCTGCTTCCCAAGCAGCCAGGTCCCCTGACAGTGCTGCTGTATTTTTCATTATGACATTCTGCACATGCAATTTTACATAAAAACATATAACTTTTTTCCTGAAGCTTTTGCTCTTCCCAGGGTTTTATTTGCTCTATCTTTCTTCTCTTTTTAAAGCTTGCTGTGGCCTTCCCTTGCCCTTCCTCTGCTCATTCTTTTTTTTATTTCTCTCTCCCCCCACTCCCCCTCTTTTTAATAAAATGTGGGGTTTGCTTCTGTGACCCATCCTACACTGTTTGGCCGAAGTGTCTCACAATCTTTTAATGTCTATTCTCACAACATATAGAGATATATCCCCTATTTGACAGATGAGAGGCTCAGGTGTTTCAAGGTTTGGGTGTTCAGATGCAGAGAAAAATGAATCCAGTGAGGAGGTAACAGTCTCAATTCTTTCATGATCCTGGGTTACAGTGGTATCCTTGAGACCATAACAAAGCATCCTTGGACAGGGCAGGTCACTGAAGTCTTATGCTAGTGGTGCCACTCTCCTTTCTCACTTTTCCTTAGCTCCTAGCCTCTCTTACTGGTTTTTTTTTTTATTATTCTTTTTGTAAAAAAAAAAAAAAAAAAGAAGAAAACCAAAGAAGGCAAGAGGATGCTGTTCCACAGCAATTCCTTCCAATTTCAATTCTTCTTTATGCACTTACAAAAAGGAGACATACTTGTGGTCTGTTTAACTTTTCCCCCTCAATGAGAATGCATCAAGTGTGAAGTTGCTGGAGAAGGACTGGCTGCTCCAAAGGGATATATCTCTTGTGCCCTCAATAGTTGAATATTGTCAAAAGAAACATTTTAACAAAATAGTCCATTACCCTGCACGCATTCTTCTCTGGGAAGAGAAGAACCAAGCATCATGGGACAGAAGATAGTCATGTCTCTAAAGGTGCTACAGAAAAGTGATCACTACCCAGGTGAAATAAGAACATCAAATAATTAGATAGTGGTCCATCTAGGTTCGATTCCACATGGAATTGTGACATAAGTGAGGAGATAGACTTGATATCCTCTGGTATTCAGGTAGACATTGAATACAGTGTTTGATTACCTGTTTATGATTTTTTTTGTTTGTTCTTTCTGAATCTCTACACGGGAGGGAGAAAAAAACATATTTTCAATGGGTAGCAGTTGAAAGCAAGAGAAATATTTCATATCTGAGTCAAAGAGACAGGAAGGTTCTGATGCTTAACAATAGGTGCCCCCTACACCGCTTAGATCTTGCTTTCCTTATACGTCCGAAGCTCACTGCAAGTTTTGTGCATGCAAAGAAAAGAAACCTCTGAACACGACTACACTGTGTTATATGGATTCTTCAGGTTCCCAAGGGGCAGCCTTGTCTTCTCAGTAACACAGCACTGACCAGGTGCTAGAAAATATTTTTGGGAATAAGGCCTAGCTCCATAAATCTCAAGCAAAACTAGGATCCTTCCCAGAAGTGGAGAGTTTTGAGAGGTTTGTTTCTCAGGAAGCCCTGGAGGCTGAGAAAGCGCTCATTAGTGAGGAGCGAGTTATTGACTGGTCTGAAGGAGCAATGGCGAGGTGGAAGAAGGTTTATTTTATTTTATTTTTATTTTATTCTACTCATTGAGTTCTCTTAGACTGGACCTGTGTGTTTGAGTGTGGATTAAAACATGACAGACAGACTTTCATTGGTGTGGCTTTAGTTTTTGGTGTCTGTCATGGGAAGGTGACAAGATCCACCCACAAACATTGAAGAATTTTTACAAATAAAATCTTTCATAAAGATATTAGAACATATTTTAAAAGCAGTGTGATTTCAATATTCCCTAATGGGATGAGTTGATTAAGTTACTTGTTGCTTTAATAACCGCAGCCACAGATGGGCTGAAGGAGGCCTCCATGGAAGAATTCAGAAGGGACTGTCAGAAGCTGTTGGCATGTAAAGTAATAACAAGGTGATAGCATTTTCACAACTGACCTTGTTTCCATTATTTAAAATAAATACTCCCCCTGATGAAGAGACTTTTAGGAGATCTTTTTATCACATAATTACACTGTAATGGAGATAAGCGTGCAACAAACATGTGCTGCAAGCCAGACAGATCTCACATGGAAATTGAGGTGCTTGGGCAGCAAAGCCATTCGGGTTGTCCTGGGTGACTGCATTTGTATTTTCCTTGCAACTTTATGAATATTTTAATAGGAGGACAAGATGACCTGCTGCAGTCTGTGTGAGAGCCTCTGTCATAGAGGCAGTGGGGGCTGTGCTGCAGGGCCTCTCATCTTCATAGAATTGAGGGAGCTGCCTTCTCCCCATGCAGCTCTGCAAAGGGCACGGTCTTCATATCAGCCTGAGCCTGACTCACCTCCTGTATATTGGGACTGGAGAAAGGGTCACAAAATCACAGTGACACATCCATCCAGTCACACAGAAAGCAGAGAACAGAAGGCACAGGGCAAACTTTGCACCTGTGGTTTGGAAAAGCAGCCACGCAAGAACCTCATAGCTTAACCATCTGCTGTGCCCAGAGATGAACTGTGAGCCTGGGTGAGGGTGCACAGACAGGCCATGGTCTTACTCTTCTGCCACAGGCTCCAGCCACTCTGCGGGTGCATCTTTTGTCCTCTCTGCACCTTGATTTTCCAGTCATAAAATAGGACGGTATTTCTTCCCTACCTCCCAGACATTTTAAGAGGATAAACATAGTGGAGAGATCACAGCTATTCAGACAGTGTGGCGGTTGTGGGGGACAGTGGGAATATAGCAGCACCAGAGATAGAAACCTGTGGGCACAGATGTCTGTGCATGTTATCCTGTGGGCTGGTTACTCACCCCATGTGTTCAGACTCGATAGACAGACACACACAAATTGAACACAGGCTGTTTGGTTATCTGCCCCACACTGGCTTTTACAAGCACCCATTGCATAACCCACCTAGACAAGGCTAACACATAAGACAGATTCTCAGCCTTTTTTTAAGTATAACTTGAAGTGAGAGAAAAAAGTTCTCCTTGAGTATTTTTGCTTTTCCCCCATTGACATATTTCCTACTTTAAAAGCAAGGCTTGTTTTTTATTTTCATCAAATAAATTATGTACTCCCTCTAGTGTCGGAAATTGTATATGGGCTTAAACAACATTTGATCAAATGTTGCTATAAATGCTGAAGTAAGGTTCAATTTCTTTCCTCCACATTTCAAGGTTATAAGTTACAGTGATGTGTGGAATTTACAACAGTCCTATGTGCTGCTGTTCTGCCTCCTCATCACTGCAGCCGTAGAAAAGAAATGTATTATTAAACAGTGAAATAAAATAAGTACTTGTCTTAATTATAAAGCCAGGTCTCTGATTAAGGCTTTTTGCCACCCTCTTTAATTCCACTTCCAAACTGCTGCTTTGAAAAGGAACATCTGAAAAGCCAAATTATGCAGCAGAAATACGCCAAAGGGGAGAGCTAGAATCAGAGGAAAATCCAGGGAAGGACTATTGAAATTCATCAGAGAAGAAAAATGCCTTGGGATCTGTCATGATTTCACAGGCTTTCCCAGATCTTCTTTTATTGTAAATTGTGAGAATTTGGAGCACAGGTCTTACAGCTCTGGGAGCACCCTGAGCAGCTCCTCAGGGCAGCAAGCCCACCAGGTTGAACCCTTTAGCTGCACAAGGTGCTCAGTGCATCTCTGCTTCTGCTTGAGGACAGCCAAAGGCAGTCACACTTCAGGGACACTGTGCTACCCTATCCATCTTTTCTGAAGCATAATTGCCAGGGTTTTTCCAAAAACTCTGGGGAAAGAGTATCTTCTATTGCATGCAGGAGAGCACTGCTGGTTGCACTGTTAGCTTCCAACAGCAATACATTGACCAGGATATTGGATGCCCTCTGTGGCTTTCTTCTCTGATGCTGTTTTTGAATCTTTGGTAGAGGTAACACCCTCTGTTTTCCACTAATTGGAAGAACTGAATGTCCCTGACAACTGGCCACCTGCAGAGACTCTGGCCTTCCTGCCAAGCAGGGTCACAGAAAAACATAGCTCAGTAGGGTGAGCAGTGGCAGGTGGAAATGGAAAGCAGAGGAGGGGATCTCAGCTTGTGAGGAGGCTCAGTTCTGGTATCTGGCAAGCACATGAATACTGAGGCCATGAGTCTGGATGTCAGCAAGAGTTGACCACTTACAAACAAAGCTCCTTTCCTCTAGCCACCTGACCACTGATTATATGCATCTAATTTTATCCAGCCAGTTTGAAAGAACTATCATTACTCCTTGACTAAATCCTCCCTCTAAACATCCTGACCTGGACTGGCAGGCCATGGCCATGGGCAGCACGGGGGAGGCAGCAGGCATGCATGGTGCAGGAACAAAGCTGCAGAGGGGCAGGGATGGATACTGTGTCCTTGAGGATAGACTATGGCCCCAGGTAAGTCTGGAGAAGATCCAGGAGGTGTGTCAGTGCCTACCTGGGATCCGTATCTATCCAGATCTCAGCAGCTTGGAAGCCTGGCTTGAGGAAGTAAAAGAAAACAGCAAACCTCAACGCTGTTGATTTCCTAAAAATATACAAAACTGTGTCATGGTGTGGCCAGACAACCTTCTTACCAAAAGTATAGCCAGTATTATGCTGTGCATCCCCCTCCACATGTTGAGGAGAGTGCCACCAGCCGTTTAAGGAAAAGGGGAAAACAACCATTTGTCCTTTTCCTTTTCATGGTGAGAGACCAGTCAAAGTTGGACTGCTAGGAAATCTTTTGAAGGCCTGGAAAACACTTACAATTTGACCTGTTTGGATAAGCATCTGTAGCCCCAGATTATTCTGTCTCCTCTCTGCCTCTTTTCTGCAGTCAGGTAACATGTAGGGCCAGGCAGTAAGCAGGCATCACCACCAGCTGGGGGTTCACCACCCTCTTTGGTGATCTTCTGGTTCTCCAGGGCTAGCTGCCATGTCTCAGCTGTTTTCTGCTTTTTTTTCATAACCAACTCCTTCCCCTCAAAACAAGATTAATTATTTAAAGGCCTTGGGTATTGTACTGCTGAAGGGAAGTTGGTGCTCTCTACTGGGCGCTCGTCTGCAAAGCTGTGTGAGCACTTTGGAGTACCCACTGGTGCCTGCTTTCAGCCAAGTGGTTAGCATCAATCAGGACCTAACAGCGGCTTCCTTGAAGATGAGAAATAAAATGAGTGAGTTCTTTGAAGCAGTTGTGTTTCTTTACAAATCACCTAACAAATGTCCTTTCCTTGAACAGGGGAACAAGGAGGGGTTTCTTTACTACAATCCCAGCTTGCTTTCATCCAGCACTTGTCCCAAAAGATTTCTCTCCGTTTTTTTTTTATTTCCCTGAGGGGTATGTTCCCACTGGTTATGCAAGCAGCATCCAGTGCAACCTCAGTGTGTGCCTTTCCAATTCTTCCTACTGCTGTTTGTCACAGACACGTGGTCACAGATGTTTTCAGCAAACACTTTTTCCCCCACTGCCTGATGCCATCAGCCTAGAGGCCCTCTCCAGCTAGATGTGTGTGCTTATACGTGCATGTTTTACCATGTGCCTGTGTTCTGGAGGGTGGTATCTGTTGTTTCCGCTCCCTGATTTGGGGAAGGCACTCACTGGTTTCTTTCCATGCAGTATCTGTGGAAGGGTGGCTGCTGTATTCCCCAGTTTCAATAAAGCTTAACCAATCCTTAGCAATACTTGTCTTGTTTTAAAATTTAATTAAAGATTTCATTCTTTATAAGTGGCAGAACTAGTGAGAGTGTTGTAAAGTATTACATCAAAATTTTGCAGTTACCATGTTTGATCCAGGTCCTACAAGCAGCTTTATGAGCTCATGTCTTAGACTTTTTAATGCATACCCTTAACCTGGAAATAACTTGGCAGGATGAACCTCTTGCAGAATGAGCATCCCAGCATGAGACCAGACAGTAATCTGCCTCATTGTTCCAGAAGTACTGCATTTAACAGCATCATGCTTTATCTCCAACAATTCTCTGTCATTTAAGTAGGCATTTATGAACAATATTCAGAGGTGACTGTGAATATTATTTCCAATGTTTCAAGATGATGACATTGCAAAGACCTCTAGGAACTATGGGGAATGCTTGGAGGTGCACAGAAACAGGCTGAGAGGCAACAAAGAGAAGTTGCAATGAGGAAAATTTTGCTTTTTTTTTCAAATAGATGATGGTCATATACAAGAATATGTTGCACAGAGCAGTTGTGCAAAGTCTGTTGTGAAGATATTCCAAACTCATCTGGAAATAGCCACAAGCCACTTGATCTACCTGAAACTTCTTTGGGTAGGAGGTTAGGTGAGATGACCTCTAAAGGTCTCTGACAGAAATGATGCTATTATTCTGTGATTACAGGAAATAACATCACACAGCCACCTTTCAGATATTACAGTGGATGCTGCATGTTGCATGGACAATAAAAGCATTGTCTAAACTGAAAATTCAATGTGTTTGCCTGTCCCCACCATCATTCAGCCTTTTACTAGGCTGTTCTCTGATATGCAGAGTAATTATCATATCTATGCAAAAAAACCCTCTTCTGTTACTGCCCCACTAGAGGGTGCTTGAGCAATGTAAATCTTAAACACTTGATTTAATGCTTCCTAACAGCCATCACGCTAGGGAACTACTTTGCATATTGGAGACTGTCAATTCTCTGTGACACTTTGAAAAACTTTGCAATGGTGGATCCAGGATGATGCAATTGTGCGTGTGTGATAAGCATGCAAACGCCACAAATAAACACAAGAAATTGCTAGGGGTTGTTTTCTGAAAGCCAAGAAACTGGAAAAGGCTTTGCACTGGCTCTTTCAATAGCAGCTGTCTTGCAAAGTGATCTTTTCTTTTTTTCTCAGCTTGCTGGTATCTGGGGTCAGCTCTCCATAACAAGACATAAGAGCCAGTCTATATTCAGATTGAGTTGCTGCTGACAAGGTTTGCAGGTTTGTTAACTTTTGTGACTTCACTGTGCGTGTCCTGATGCTAAGAGGTTTTGCTTTTGTTGCCATTTTTAAAGGACAGCCAGTACAGCATGCTGTTTGCTTAGGAATGTTAATGTTCCTTGTCACAAAAAATAATGAAAATGCAGCCCCTATGAAATCATCAGCAGAATCCTTGTGAACATCTGTGAAGCTATCACTGGCAGACAGACTTAAACTGTGACTCAAAAGTCTTCAAACTTAGAAGGCAAATACAAACAGGCCTCATCTTGAAAAGTCTTCTGAAGATCCTAGGTAACAAGAATGGAAGGCAAATGTTCTCCTGTATCTCTTGTCATAGAAGTGCTTGCAGATGTCATGTACAATCTTTGCATCTCATGAAAAAAATGTGAAGGGTCACATAGACTCAGATTATTGGTAATCCTGTTTCATCCAAGCTCTTTTACTCACCATTATCTGCTCTGTCATTGATATTCAGAGACCTGACATTTATCATCAGGTAAATATGGTAAGTAGTGGCTGGGGCATTGATCGAGTTCACTCTACTGTAGCTTTTGAAATGCATGACAGCACTCTAATAAACCTGCAGACAGTTTTATTGTAAGCTAGAAATTTATCATTTAGTCCCATGAGCAAAGCATTCTGCTATTGCACGTGAGAGCCCTAGCTTCAACAGTAAGAAGTGAACTAAAACCAACCTTGGTTTTGAAGACAGTTGTGAAAACCTGTTCAGAATTAAATATATTTATAAAATAATGTGAGAAATGGTGAAATGAATAAAAGGAGTAGAAGCCTTAATTTCACTCTTTGTTCAACCACAGTGTCTGAGTTTCAATGCATCCAGGTGAGACCTACAAGAATTCTACTTGAAGGTCTCCAGTGCATCTGCCTTCACCTGGCTCTCCTGGAGGATAATCTACTTACCTGGTAGTGGTCTAAAATCATCTCTGTCTCCATTTCAGAGGCACAACAATGTCTCTTCCTGGCTACAGCTCAGGTAGTATTTGTGGTAGCACTTTGTCCAGCTCCATCAGTAGCACACAGGTAAGTGTTTGGGCATTGGTTCAAGGCAGGAGGAGATGGATGAAAGTGGGAAGGCAAAGGGCAATGCACAGTGTGAGGGTATTCACAACACCTGCAAAAGAAAGAGAGAAACCGATATTGTAAAGAAAATGGATTTTGCAGGAGTAAAAGCCTATTGCAAGCAAGTAAAATCCTACTGGAAATCTTGGAGAGAAATGAGCTTGCAGGACTTGGCAGTTCCTCAGAGAATCTATGTGAAGGACAGAAGTGTGAAGTCCTGGCATAGAAGTCTGGGAAAATTATCTACTAATTACACTGTGAAAAGTATCATCATTTGTCACTAAAAGGGCCACCTGGGATCAGGCAATTAATGTAGATAACACCAGCAACTGAAAAAAAATCAGGCTACAGCAGAGCATGGGTAGATTGCCAGAGTTCATGCAAATTAGAGGGTTTCAGACGGAGTGGTTCAGAGGTACACAGAGGGGTACTGGGCTCCAGTCACACATTTCAGTTGAGGGGGCATTGATCAAGCCAGCTTAGGTGTTCACCATTCCCTGCCACATCCCCCTCCAGCTCAGAGCCAGGATCTCCTGCTGCCGTGTCCTCATGAAAGGAAAAGCTGCTTTTCAACCCAATCACAGTCCCCAGTCCAGCTCCCTGCTTGGCCATGCCCAGATGGGGGGTGCTTGGGGTTTGTAATGGTAATAAATTGGTAATAAAACCAATTCCTGCAGCCACAACCTCTGCAGGGAAGTCACTCTGCAGAGCAACCCTTCAGGACCCAGCCAGAGCAGCCTGGAAGCTGTTAGAAAGCTTCAGAGAACTTAGATTTCACAGCAGAGGAGGGTTAATTCTGTTCCTATCTCTGAAAGGAGAGAAAAAGAGGGATGAAGAAATTATTTAGTCAGCTTATCTTGATTTCCCTTTCCAAAACTGGAGGAAATAATCAGGCAACTTATAACCATCTAAAGGATATAAATGACAGCCAAAATGGATTTGTCAAACATAAAAGTTTACTTCCTCCTACAACAAGGTAGCAAGCCATGTGAATTGAATAGAGACAATTACTGACATTTCTTTAGTACCTTCCCTGTCACTACCCTCTCCTTAATGGCCTATACAACAGACTCATAAACAAGGAAGTGAAATGTATACTAGCTGGAGGTGCTATCAGCAATATATAACTGGCTGGGGAATCCATACTTAGGTAATAGCTACCCATAGTTCACAATCAACAAGGAAGGTTGCATCAAGTGAGATTCCCCATGGATCTGTGCTCTATCCAGTATTATTCAATATTTTCATTAATGACTGAGATGATAAATTAACAAGCATACTTTATTAAATTCTCAATCAGTACCAGTGCTGGAAAGGCTACCAGCACATAGGAGGACAGAACTAAAATTCAGAACATTTTTGATAAATTAGGAAAATGACCTGAAAATAATAGGCAGAAATTCAATAAGGACATGCAAAGTTCTCCACTTATTTCTCCAAATGCAAGATGAAAAATACCTGGTTACACATCAGCACTGCAGAAAAGCACCAAACTTTACAGTGAATCACAAACCAACCATGAGTCAAAAGTGTCACACAATTGCAAAAAGGCAAACAGCATCCTGGTGTACTTGAGCTAAATTTTGGTCTCGGAGCCATATAAGGAAACTTCTGCCTGTACTTGGAACTGTCTGTACTTGGAGGAAGAAGTCGTGAAAGCATGACCTATGAAATGAGAAGAGATTGAAGAAAATCAGGCTGTTTAGTCCAGAGAAGAGAAGGCTAAAGGGAAATTATACCAGTTCTCAAACATGCAAAAGACAGACAAATATAAAGTACAAGTAAACTATTTTCTGTGTCCTTCCTGAGAAAGACAAGCAATAATGAATGGAAATAAAAGGAATTTAGAGTGGGTACCAGCACAAACAGTAAGCCAAGTAAAGCCTTAAAGAGATTGCTTAATGAGAATGTAGACTCTGTCCTTAGAGGTTTTGATGGACAATTTAGGCACTCAGCTACCAAAAATGAAACAAGTTTATGACACATTGCCCAGGGCAAGGGAAGGGTCTCTTGCTCTTAGGGAACCCTCAGACATTTGACTGGTGATACGGAAGTTTTCAATGAGAAATATTTGACATAGCTAGAACTGGTTTGAAGCCTTTTTACAAAAAGCATTCACCAGAAGCTTAAGGGAAGACACATTGATCTGCTCACATCACCACGGGAAGTACAGTTAAAAAAAAGTTAAAGTTAAAAAACAAAGCCCCAGTATCATAAAAATTTGGATCTGAAAGTTGAGAGCAGATAATGTTTCATACCTCCAGTCTGGGCAATGGTGGGATCCTTACATGCCTCCTCATTATCCTGCTTCTCCATGCACTCTGTGGAAGCAGGCACGGGCAATGACAGATATTTCTGTCAAAGTATTCATCTTATTTTTATACCATTATTACTGGCATAACCTGGCCTAATACTTCTGACTGATTCTGGCACAACCTGAGGCTTCTTCTTTTCTCTATTACACTCAACTGGAGGCAGCAGCATCTGGAGAATTTCCTTTGCTGTTTCAATAATATCTTGCCAGGGAATATACTCCAATAATAACAGTGCCTATATTCCATCCCTGGAAGCTGTGTAACTGTTGCTCGTGTAGGTATGCACCTACATTTTTGTAAACTATTCAGTTAAGTCAATGTTAGAAATGCCAGCCTGATGTTGCTGAGCTATGTGAGGCTTCCAGAGAGCTTATAGGAAGAAATAAGTAAGTTTCTCCTGGTCACTAAAATCAGATACCTTGAAACATGTTTCCAGGAAGCAACCTCTTTGTACAGGGTTCATCAACAGCCCTTTTGCGAGTTCCTGCTAAATACTACACAGGGGTGAGCTGCAGGCAGGTACAGATGTGCTGTGCACAAGCAATCCATTACAGCTTGGAGTCATTGCATTTTTTTTAATTTCCTGCCAACTTGGTGAGTTCTCACAGTTGAGCAGAAATAAAGACCTAACTGGAAGGGCAGAACTTCTTACCACACTGTAGGAGCTTAACCTGAGTCTTAGGAAGCTGCTCATGACTCACTGTGCAAATGTCACTTCCCAGGGAAAGTCCAGGGAAGAGAAATGTCAAACGAATCTTTTCATCAAAAGGATACATCTCTCTTTCCCCTAAACTGCTCATTCTGTTTGAACAAAGGATGCTGGAGCAAGCAGATTCTACAACTAAGTCACAATTTTTCATGTATAATTATTTATCATGACACCATAGGTCCTGTCTTGCCTTTGAAAACAGGAATAGGTTCTTTCTGATGCTATTTCAGATTGTTAATGTAATCCCATCTCATCAGAACAAAGATTAACTCCCTCCTATTACTGGTTATATTTCCTATCAGTAGTTTATTAAATTGATTTACTTTAAAATATTCACCTAAGACATTTACCGTACAGTAACCAAGAAACTGCATTGGGCAAACTCTGCCAACATTGCAACATCCAGTAAACTCAAAACCCAAGGACATACCCATGTTACTTCATTTTAGCATGCTCTTGTGCATACTTAGCATAATACAGCATTTAATTACAAGGTCACATACTATTTTTCCCATGGTACTCCTGGACGACTTACTGCCCTGAATGGACAGCAATCAATTAATAAGCAATTTTATTTTGTCTCTATCAGTACGTGGCCTCATGCACATGTGTCTGCTCCTGACCTAAATAATTAATTTTCTC
The DNA here is from genome assembly GCA_025345505.1 of Todiramphus chloris collaris. NCBI lineage: Eukaryota > Metazoa > Chordata > Aves > Coraciiformes > Alcedinidae > Todiramphus > Todiramphus chloris. The sequence continues at coordinate 3,085,226 of JANVCC010000019.1, read as the reverse complement.
ATAGGTTTTCTACAAGCACTGTCCTCTTAATACCTTAATGCTCAATTCACCGTCAGATTTAGGTGCCCCAAGTGGTCTGAAGAGCTGACCATGAGTGTTGAAATTACCACATCTTAAAGTTTCATTGCCTGTCAGATGAGTCACAGCACCAGATATTTTTTCTTGGCCTAAATATTTTCTTCTACAAGTAGATTACCTTCAAATTTGTTTTGCTGCGCAGGCCAGCTGAAGTATACAGCTTATCTGTGGGAAGTCCTTAAAGTAACTCAATCACATACCAGAGATCCACTTACAGAAATAACTGAAAGGGGCTTTACAGGGACCTTTCAGAATGGGTAGAGAAGGAGATGATGAGATTCGGGGATGCCTGGAGCAGACCTGGGGGTCTGTGGTGTGGAGAAAAGCCTCTCCAAGAGAAACTGGGAGGAGGCAGATTAATTATCCCTAGAGTTTGTGATGGATGCTATGAGGTAAGTGGAAGTGAGGGAATGGAGTAGCTTATAACCTTTTTGGCCAAGCACAGCAGGAATTCATCTGGAAGAGACACGGACACATTGGAAGGGGGAATCCAGCCCTGTCAACGTCCTTTATCAGTTCTGCATCCATTCCCAGACATTGTAGCCTCATCCTCACTGGCAGGACTAGGCGTGCTGGAATTATGTTCAGTCACAACTGAATACAATAAGCCCTTAATGAAAGCAAAAATCACAGCATTTACTGGAGAACCCTCACTAGAAAACTTCTTCGCTTTGAATAAAGCTTAAATCTATATATTCTAATCCTGTGTGGAGAGCTACACAGCTGTGAGTGGATCACAAGGGCCTAGTGGTGTAGAGCTGGATCAGGGCACCACTGTGCACGGGTTATGAACACAGTGATTACACCAGGGACTTTGAATATGTTCCCTACAAATCATAGAATCACAGAATGTTAGGGGTTGGAAGGGACCTCCAAAGATCATTGAGTCCAATCCCCCTGCCAGAGCAGGGCAAAACTAGAGCAGATCATGCAGAAATGCATCCAGACAGGTCTTGAAAGTCTCCAGAGAAGGAGACTCAGGTAGAGGAGTAAGTTTTCACTGTTAGATGCTGTGAGTTTGCACACTGTGAATGCAGCCTTTTAACATATAAAAGAGTGGAACTAATGCAACAATTTATTTGATATACAGTGGAAATAGCATTGCAATATTTATGCTATTGGTTACAATATTTTATAGGGGTATAAGTCGTGACCACTACTGAAGTGTGAAGAAAACAACATATGTCATTACTGTACTTTTTGTATAAAGGAAAAAAAAAAAAGTAAGAAGCAATTGTTCAGCCTAATTGTTATATTTGGTTGTGATTTCTATGCCTGTCAGAGAGCAGTTATCAGGACTATTAAAGTGCATTAGCTCTCTGCTGGTGTTTAATGACAAACAGACATGGTCCATATTCATCAAGCAATTATTTATATCACAGCCTTTTATAGAGCTGTGAATTACCCTTAAGACATTTGCAGTGAGTGATACTTCTAATAAACTGTTAATTTTGCTTCATAAATTGTTCATATTTTTAAGCTGGGAGACTGAAAACTGTGAAATTAAACCTACAGTGCAAGCTGTGCAAATGGGATCTATGAGACTAGGACACAGTTTCAGGTCACTCTAATGTAATAAAAGTGCATCATTACAACAGAAATTAAAGGAAGCTGCAGATATTAATATCTGAACAATAGACTTTTATGAGAATAAATGTATGTGACATGCCATGGCAAAGAACGCACACAGATTTCTTCAGTGCTGCTACTGGGACAGGCTCAGAAGTAGCATCTGCATCAGACTTACTCTCAGACCTTGAGCTGCAGCAGTTCTATTAGACACCTTTACTTCTCTGCCAGCTCCCTGCTATCAGGATGGCACTGATACACACACCCCAAAACTTCTTTGCATTTGCAACACATTCCTGCTGCGATTCAAAACATAGATGGAAATTTTGGGTGTCAGGCCATGCACTTCTCAGTACGGCCAAATGTTTTCTAAGGCTAATGGAGGTATTGTCCCAAAGGAGAGCACATGTTCTGGACACACCTGGCTCCTGTCACAGCATGCATGTCCAAAATCAGAAAGTTGCATAGGTTTTGTTCAGTTCTGCCAAGAGGCCTGATTTTACTGGTACAGGCATGCATCTGGAAAGCTTATTGTGAGGGCCTTCAAGCTTGATTTCCCACAGTAAGACATCTAAATGCTTTAAGGAAAAAAAATCTGGTTTTAAATGACTGTGAGTGGCTTTGCTTCATTTTCAGAAGTGATGGAGGGTCTGCAGACTGTCCACCAGCCTGCAGAGAGGCATTTCTTTTCACCGGGGTTTCCCCAAGATGTGTCCCAGAGCACCACCAACATCCTCCAAACTACTGATGGCCATGAAGTGCCACTGATGTACAAGCCCCACGTCCAGGGTGCACCAAGCCATGTAGGAACCCAGGTGCTGCTGAGATTCAAGCGGCCTCTGGCTTCTAAGGCTGGAGCCACAGAGAAGAGTGATGCTATCCTTTGTATCTCATATACTCCCATACATATTTCTTCCTAAACACAATTTCCTACTGGTAGATGGTTGGGTAATGCACTAATATAATCAGAAATTGAGCACTTACTATTTGGCCGAAAGCGTTAGAATGGATCTTCAGATAACAAATACTTACACTTCTCTAACAGGAACCAAAACCAGAACAGTAAGATGACCCTTCTCTGGGAGTACCATCCTTATTGCTACATTCCAGCACAAAGCACTTTACCAGCAACAAGGAACAACTTCCAAAAATAGAGTTCAGAATAGAAACACTGATTTTACAGTTTTGAACAAGAACCTTATCATTCGTGTTTCTCATGAATGTTTTACATCTTGACAATTTTCCTCACCAATGTACACCACCAGAAACATATGTGCTTTCTAAATGAGGTTTTCCTCTTCTTCACAATGCAATATTGCCTCATAGCATGTGACTGACCAAGCAAAATACTTTAAATTTTTATACAGTGCATTAAAATGTATTTTATATTCACTCAGGAGAAACTATTTTCTTTTTTTACCTATTGCTACCTAAATTCCAGACCAAGAATCTACAACATTTCAACAGTACCAAGGCATGCGACTTCCTGGATGTTGAGCTGAAATAACAAAATAATTAACTTTGAAGCCTACAACTCCTTTTGACAATACCCTCTGATACTCAAAAGATACAGAACAAATTAGGGCTCTTATTTTACCTTGCTGTGTGCCATCTAGCACTCTAGGAAGGGGTGAAACATCATGCTTCACCTTAGAGAGAAAGTACTGTGTCAGGCAAAGGCTAAGTGCATTTTGTCTATATGCATAGAGGAGCGTTCAGGGAGAAAGGTAACTGAAGCAAAGCACCTATTCCATCCTCTCTAGTTCATGTAATCACTTCAGACTGGCATTTATTGGTGAGAAGATACTGTCAGAGTTATCTCTGACTGGTTCATTGCTAGCAATATGCAACTCTGAAAATAATGATTTGGAAATGTGGGGGTTTTCTTCCAATGTATACACCAGGAGAAAATTAGAGTATCACAATAAAATCTGCAAAACTAGGCTGTTAAGCTTTCCAGCTGTCCACAGAGAAAAGTAAAAATCATCAGGTTTTTTCCACAAAGTGCTTTTGTACAATCTTACAATATCTCACAACCTAATTTTGTTTCAAAACCCATCTCCCAAGAAAGTACCAATAAGAACTTAAAAGACAGTACAGTACAGAGCATATTTCTGTCTTGAAAAAAAATCCCAATATGCTTTCAAGGCTATAGTGATTCTAGTTTTTGGAAAGAAATTGAACAATTATAGTATATGTTGGTTTAGTGATGGGTAACCAGAAAAGATTAATCATTTTGCCTTACAGTTAGTAGAGTGGTATACTCCACTTGCTTAAGAACACAGTAGTACTATTGAACACAAATGGTTTGTGATTGCTCCTTGAAATATGGGATGAAATGACAAAGAGGGAGATTTCTCACTTTGAAATGTCTCAGGTGGACGAGAGAGTAGCAATAACATTTTGTAACCTCAGCTACTGCTGTTATTTCTAAGTAACAGAGCCTTTGAGACCTTCATGGTGGCATTTTTCAGATTGTCGACAGTGTAGAACACAAATGTGAAGGTACATCTTAAAGTGACATGAATTTCCAGGATTTTTTTTTTGTTAATTTAGACAATTTTTATATCAATTAATGAGCTAGTAGATAAGATGATGTTGATTTATCAGAACAACACTGCTCACTGCTTCTCTGTAGAGGAGCAGACGCCTCACACTCATGCTTGCTGCTTACTATCTAATGGCCACACTGACCACCAACTGCAATCACAGCAGGAAATAGCTTTCTTTCAAAGCAATGGTGGCTGTTAAGTAAAGATAGTATATTCCAGCTAATTTGGCAGTTGACAAGGCTTGAGGTGTCATCTGGAGTGGGTTGTTGTAGCGGTGCTCAGTTCTGTGTTTCACAGCCACAGAGAGGATTTGGAATTCCAGTAGCTGGCTAAGAGGCCACCGTGCAACAAAAACCTGCACACCTGGCTCAGGGAAGGGAGGCACCACTGTTCTCCTAGTGAACTCGGGGACAGATATGGATGTCCCTTTCTACCTATTTATTTATTTATGACTGATACCATCCTTAGGTCATCTGGTCCAACCCTCCACTTGAATCAACAACTTAGATCAGACTGCTCAGAGCTTTGTCCACTCACACTCTGAATATCTTCAGGAGTGGAGATTTCACAGTCTCTTTGGGTAACTTGTTGCAGTTTGACTATGCCTATGATAAAATATTTTCTTCATCCTATTGAAATACTTCTTGATGCAAAATGCATCCCTTTCCTCTTGTCCTATCCCTATGCCCTTCTGAGAAGAGTCAAGGTGGAGTCCAAAAGAGAGAAAATTGATAGATTGCTTTGAAATAAAGATACTTCTGATAAGATGCCTAGATAGGTATATGGTAGTAGGCATTTGGAAGTTCAAGAGATACAAATTTCCCCAAAGGTCAGGAAAACTGAGGTAATGTCAACTCTGAGTCTGAGCCAGTGAAAAGATTCAGGTTTCTGCGTCCACTAAGCATCACCAGCCTTCAGTCTGCTCTGGCATTAAACTGTCATAAAACTATTCTTTGTCTTTGAGGTGCAAGAAACTGAGTATTATTGCAATCAAGGTCTGCACAGAGTTCACTTTTTGCCAAACCAGGCTCATCTGAGAGAAATTATGAGAATGGAGAAGACGATTGTCAGATTTCATAGCAGGAGAGACAGATTCAGCTGTCCTCTGGCAATGGTGTCCAAGTTCCTGCACTCTGAAATGATGGAGAATCTATCGGAATAGAAGTGAACAAACTTCTCTCAAGAAGGATGCATGTAGGAGGAGAGGAGGGTTAAAGACAAACTTCATAGTTCCTGTTTGTTTCTTTGGGGTGCCAGAAAATGAGGACAATTAGATAGCAGTCTTCTCTAGGAGGTATCTTTCCTGGGCTTTGTGCTGTTCTGCTTGCCATAACTAAAAGTACACTGAAACTGAGGAGCTGACTACAGATTTTGAGCCATCACACACACACGTGATTTTGAGTTTGTCTTGGTATTTGGGAAGAAGATGTCAAGACACCCAGAAATATCTCCAGACTCAGGAGCTTTGTGGACTTCCATCCTTCCAAGCCTCAGTAGGAATGTCCCACCAATGCCAGTAATGAAAGCAGACACAGATGCCCCTGCAGAACAACAGAGGTAGTTGAGGTCATGGGAGCAGAAACACAGCCTACAGGAAAACCTGAGAGGTTTGGGAAGGGAACCTCCTACTGTAAGTCATAACTTTACACATGCTGCATCCTTGCTTGTGTCAGTGGGAACAAGACTGATCAGTGTGCCCTGACTGTTGATCAGATACATCAGCACAAATCTGATAATTCATTAGGTGGCACTGTAACAAGGCAAGGGTAAATCCATTTCCCAGAGGCATCCAAATATCTGAGGATTAATCGCTATAGCTTCCAGGGACAAAGACCACAGGTGACTAAATATAAACGTGATCCTTTCTGTAGAGACTTCATATCTGCCATAATTTCTCACAGCTGTGGGAAGAAAACAGGCTGTGCTATAGGATCCTGGCTAACTCTAGATTTCTGTCCTGACATAAAAGCTAGTTCTGGCTTTCTTCAGAGGATGAGCATTTCCATAGTATATACTGGAAAATATCCAACAGCCTCTGACTTGTGTAGTCCTATGATTAACTCTTTGGAAAGAGTTGGCTATTTTATGAGCTCTTGAAAAGATTTCTTGTCAACAGTCATAGAAAAAAATAACCCTTACAACTGATGGAGCTATGAAGTTACTTACAGGAAAGCCATTGCAAAACAAAATGTGTCCTTGAAGGCAACAGAATCAGAAGTGAAGCAGAAGAAAAAGAAAAAAAGAGAAAAAAAGAAAAAAGAAAAAAACCACCAACTTATTCTATAGAAAACTTTAGGAACAGAGAAGACTATACCTCCCCACCTGTCAAATAGCATCAGTCATATTCTGCTTTATGTACTCATAAGCTGAGCATGAGAATAAGTACATATGAACCCAGCTTTATGGGTACTGTGAGGATAAAAAACTAATCTGGTCTTTGGCGATAGTTATTGAAGGAATATACACCTTCACAACAGGAATATAGCTCCATTCACCTCTTGGAAATGGAGCTTGATAAGCTGATACTGAAATACTTTTCTTCTGAGGTATTTTTCAGCATGAAAACTGTCAGTGAACAGCCTGGATGCCTCCAGATTTCTTCTTGGTTAAAAATATTTGAATGTTAATTTATGTAGATACACTTCAGACCTTGAATTAGTTGCAAATATTTTGCTGTCAGATTGATTCTCATAACCAGATTTCAGCCTGTGGACTGAACTGGGAGACACCAACTCAATCAGTAGCTGTTTGTGCAGGTCTCACAGGCCTGTTCTTATTTAGAGTGACCAGAACCATGTGGATTTTGAGAAGTAAAGATGACTGGATTTTGAGCAATGAGCACCTGCCAGATGGAAGAAAAGTTCCTGACAGTTTGGCACCCAAAGTTTCATTCATCCTGAATGCAGAGAAATAATTATAAGGCTGAAAGCTGAACTAGAAGTTAATCTGGCTTTAGAGTTGAAGAGCAAAAAGAAAAAATTCTATAAATACATTAATAATAAAAGAAAGGCCAGGGAGGGCCTCCATCCCCTACTAGATTAGGGGGAAATATGTTAATAAAAGATGAGCTGAGGTGCTTAATACCTTCTTTGTCTCAGTCTTTAATAATGAAAACACTTGCACCAGGGAAAGTCACTCCCCCAAGCCAAGAGACAGGGGCCAGGAACACAATGTCCCCCCTACAATTCAGGAGGAGATGGTCCATGACCTGCTGCTCAACATTAATGTGCATAAATCTATGGGGCCGGATGGGTTACATCCTAGAGTGCTGAGAGAACTGGCAGAAGTGCTCACCAGGCCACTGTCCATCATTTTATCATCAGTCCTGGCTGACTGGGGAGATACCAGTAAATTGGAGGTCAGCCAGTATAGCACCCATATATAAGAAGGGACAGAAGGATGATCCAGGGAACTACAGGCCTGTCAGTATGACATCAGTTCCAGGGAAGCTGATGGAGCAGATCATCCTGGGTTCTCTTATGCAGCACATGCAGGACAACCAGGTGATCAGGCCCACTCAGCATGGGTTTATGAAGGGCAGCTCCTGCTCAACAAACCTGATCTCCTTCTATGACAGGGTGACCCGCTTGTTGGATGAAGGCAAAGCTGGGGATGTTGTCTATCTTGACTTTAGCAAGGCATTCAACACCATTTCCCACAGCATTCTATCAGAGAAATTGACTGCTCTTGGCTTGGATGGGCATACGCTTTCCTGGGTGAAAAACTGGTTAGATGGACAAGTCCAAAGAGCTGTGGTCAGTGGAGTTAAACCCAGCTGGCTGCCAGTCACGAGTGGTGTCCCCCCAGGCTCAGTACTGGGGCCACTCCTGTTTAACATCTTCATCAACGACTTGGGTGAGGGGAAAGAGTGCACCCTTGGTGAATTTGCAGATGACACCAAGCTGGGTGGAAGTGTTGATCTGCTTGAGGGTAGGGAAACTCTACAAAGGGATCTAGAGAGGCTGGACCACTGGGCCAAGGCCAATCCCATGAGTTTCAACAAGGCCAGATGCTGGGTCCTGCACTTGGGCCACAACAACCCCAGCAGCGCTGCAGGCTTGGGGAGGAGTGGCTGAGAGCTGCCAGGCACAGAAGGACCTGGGGTGTTGAGTGAAAGCCGGCTGAACGTGAGCCAACAGTGTGCCCAGGTGGCCAAGAAGGCCAATGGCATCCTGGCCTGGATCAGGAACAGTCTGGTCAGCAGGAGCAGGGAGGTGATTGTTCCTCTGTACTCAGCTTTGGTGAGGCTGCACCTCGAATCCTGTGCCCAGTTTGGGGCCCCTCTCTACAAGAAGGACATTGAGGTGTAGGAGAGGGTACAGAGGCAGGCTACAAAGCTAGTAAAGGGTTTGGAGCACATGTCTTATGAGGAAAGGCTGAAGGATCTGGGGCTGTTTAGCCTTGAGAAAAGAAGGCTGAGGGGAGACCTTATTGCCCCCTGCAACTACCTGAAGGGAAGTTGTAGCAAGGTGGGAGTTGGTCTGTTCTCCCCGGTGACAAGTGACAGAACAAGAGGAAATGGCCTGAAGTTGAACCAGAGGAGGTTCAGCCTGGATATTAGGAAGCATTTCTTTACAGAAAGGATTGTCAGGCATTGGAATGGCCTGCCCAGGGAGGTGGTGGAGTCACCAGCCCTGGAGGTGTTTAAGAGGGGGTTAGAAGTTGTGCTTAGGAACATGGTTTAGTGGTTTTTGACAGGGCTAGGAAGAAGGTTGGACTTGACGATTTTGAAGGTCTCTTTCAGCTGAAACTATTCTATGATTCTGTGACACAGTGGTGCTACAAACAGGACAACTCAGTATTCCAAATCCCTAATACTTTATTCGTGACAATTTCTTCCTATAAAAAGCAGCTTTCTTTAGTTTCCTTCAATATTTTTTCATAGTCATCCTTTTCAGATGACTACAAACCTGTCAAATGCATTTGGCATTTAGTTCTCCTCTGTTACTATTGTACAGACTGCTGCTTGGAATGACTTGTGCAAGAGTAGAAGAATGATCTATGATTTAAACATTTGCTATTACTAGTCTCTGACTTTCTCACAAAGTATCAGTTATGAAGGATTTGCCCCTGGCTTCTCAGAGAAAACATACACATCTAGAAATGATGGTTTTTAGATACCCGCTTTAACTTAAACTTTATCAGGTTGTTGGCTTGGAAGCAGCAACAAAACAGTGTCCTGTGCACTTCAGATTTGCTCATCTCAGACCTGCAGAACAAATCAATGGATTTCAGCTGCTTCTAACAAGGAGGACACATATGCTAAGGTATTGGAACTTCTATAATGGAGGAGGGAGCATCTCTTCAAGCACAGCAGGATCCCCTAGAGTGACCAACAAGCCTCTTTTCAAACATCCCTGAAACATGCACATACCATCATCAATATTTTAAATGCATTTCATACAGTCATAAAACAATTCAGGTTGGAAGGTAGAAGGAAGAGTGATGCTTCTCAAAGGTGCTTCCTAGCAGAGGTCTGTGGAAAGGGATCCTATAATGGCAGAGGAAGGGCCTACGCTAGTATCCCTTTAGATAAGGTATGAACCACTCACTAGTGCAGAAAACAGTGTGGTAGAGGACCTCTGGAAGAGTGCTTTTCACTGTCAGCAAGAAATTGCCTTGGAGCGATTTAGTCTGCTTTGTTCTTTCATTAGGAGTAATTGTAGTGGGAGTACAGAAGCAGGAACTTCAGGCTCCTCCTAACCTCCCCTTCAGGGCATAAGATTTAAGCTTAACCAAAAAAAATAAACATGGAAGAATCATTAAAGTAAATTTGCAGCATAAAAGAGCCTTCCAGGAACTTGCAGTAAAACACAAAGTGTCTCAGTCACAGGGATGTTTCCAAAGCTAGGAGTGCAACAAAATGGTAAAAGGGAGATTGGAATTGCCTTATTCTCTTCAATAACGAAGGGGTTAAATCTGGACATAAAATCATGCTGCACTGCCTTGTTCCCCCTTATACAAAACCCAGCTTTATTGCTTTTTATGTTGTTTGCATGAAAGGGATTTCTTCTACTTTTCATTCTATCTTTTTAAAACACATTTTTCCTCTGAAGGACTGAGAACTCTGCATAAGAAACTAAAGCTCCCAGAAGATAGGGACACCACAAACAGTGTTACACCTCCAAAAATATATCTAATTCCTGTGAAATGGAAGGTAATTGATATGTTTGGTGGGTTAAGAAACACACAAGTATTCATAATTGCAGTAAGATGTGTAAATCATACTGCTTTCTAAAGGCTTGATCCAAAATTCACAGAAATCACTGAAGTCCAAATTAATCCAACTTGAAAATCAAGACTGTTATTATTCCTAAAATAATTACGAATCCTTTGAAATAACTAAAATGAGTAATATAAAATAATTATTAATTTGGAGATAATAGAAAAGTTAAGAATAATATAATTATTCCACAGATAATATATTCCTACAATATATAATACATATAATAATCCCTAAATTAGATGGTGCCTAGAATCATTAATTATAGCCAAACGTAACCAGATAGAAACCTCTTTAAATCTTTCCCAGTCTTGATGGGAATTTTTCCTCACTGGTGCAAATTATGTCCTGTTTTAGGGTAATTTTGTGGTTCAACAGCTCATTTCATTTAGGCAGTTCAACAGCCATCAAAAGCAACAACATCAGAATGAAGTGCATAATCCTCAAGTGAAAAGCAGCACATGCCATTTTCAACCTCCTTAGCCATCTGGTCTCTCATCACCAGATTATTTTTAATATTCACAGGCCACAGCCATAAAAACTGCTTGGGGAATAGACAGAAATATAATTAACTGCTATGACCTGAACTACTTTTTTTCTACATGGAAAACACTGATTGTTTAATTAACATTTGCTTGATTGTTTTGAAGGGATTATTATCTGGACTTAATGACCAGCATTTCATAAAGCACTACATACTCCATTCAGAAATGTTTACAAATTGATGAACTGATGCAATACCTTTGCCTGGTGTACAAGTTTGTTACTCCTAATTAGATGTCCCTTGACAAAGAATACCAAAAGAAAGCTTAGGATGGTAATGACCCAGTAGGCACCAACAGGGATTGTCATAATCACCTCTCTAAAAGCAGAATGATGGAGCATTGTGCCACTTCCTGCTATTTTGCAACCAGCATGCACAATGCTCCATCAGAGGACTAGATGGGAAAGAAGTGTATGCACATATGCATGTGAGCGTGTGCAGACCACATGTGCTGCAGTACATCAGCTCTGCACCAAAAACATCACAGGGCTACAGAAACTGCAAGTCTTGAGTACAGCATTGTACTAGGAGATCCCCAGGGGAAAAAGCCCACAGCTGGACCTAAGCCAGAAGTGACTGCCATGAGTGAAGCAGTGATCACTGGGCAGCAAGAATGCCCAGGGCCAGTCAAGTTACAGTGTCACTGAAATGCTGGGCTGGGGGCTCATGGCCATTCTTGGGCATGTTCCACCTGAAGGGCTCCAGCCTGTGAAGCGCATGGATCTCATCCTGCAAAACTCTTAGCAAGCCTGTGCATTTATGGCCCACCATCAGAAGAAGAAAGATGACCCTCAGGCTGATGCATCACCCCAGGCTAGCAGTCTCTGCAGAGTGGGACAGTAAAGGAGAGGGAGTATGTAGCAAGTCAGTAAAAAGTCATTGTGCAGAGGCTGGTGAGGGCTATCCTGAGATGCCTCTGGTGCCCTGGTTGGCATACAGATCTCAACCAAGATCTCTTCTTAGTGACTGAACTGGTTTTGGGGCAGGACCTGGGCACTATGATCATTTCCCTTTGCTAGGCCTCTGCAAAGGTACAAAACAACAAGCAACTACATTACTCAGCTCCTGCATAGCCCTGCAAACCAGGGCTGGGGGATTTTCCTTCTGTTCCAAAATCCTCTTCATCTGGTGGATGGCTCCTGACCCTCCCCCAGATCTTTACCTTGACAGGACACCTTCTCCTCATCCTCCATGCCATGGCAGAGGCAAACTGCCACTTGGAGAGGACGTAGTATTCTCCAAAGAGCATAACTTCCATCTTTGGAGCCTGTATGAACCTTTGCCAGACAGTTACAGAGCAGACCTGTTGGTGCATCAGTGCTATGCAGGCACTCAGAGGATCAGAGGGCCAGGATCACAACTGGTGGATGTGATCTTCAGAAGGACAGAAGAGAGCAGAGGGGACAAGCCACAACAGCTGGTAGCAGCTGAGATCAGAGAAGCCACTCAACACATAGAACCTGCTCCTGCAGCCTGTGCTGAGCTGCTTAGAGGGTGTATATGTGCAGTCAAATCGATAGGAGCCCAGCTACCATGGACACATGTCCCTCCCAGCCAAGACCAGACTCTGTATGCATATTTGCACCCAAACATCATCCCAGGAATGTGGTGCCAAAGTCTATAGGGTGGACTTGTCTGTGACAGCCATCACAACACATCAACAGCATAGGTCCCTGATGTTGCCGCTCCTTTCTCTCCTGGGCTCCCGGAACTCAGCAACCCACTTTGCTCCTGGCAGACACTGCACTCAGCCCAATGCTGTTTGCACAGGCTCTGCAGCATCTCAGGCTCTGCCTTGCACTTCAGAGAGGGGCAGAGAGAGGGGAGGAAGGGAGGTTGTTGTCACTTGTCTCTTTCAAAACACCATTGTTAATTTTGGGGTTGAGAGAGGCCCTCAGGAAGCAAATCTGAAATCAGATGAGTTTCTTAATGAACCCTTGTGTGGCTTTAGTAAGGCATTTCTGGGAAGAACTGATTAGACATAGTAACTTGATTTCAAATACTAAGATTAGACAATGGTCTAAAGATAGCTATAGTTACAGGGCTCTGTGGCATATCAAAGTTAAGTAAGGCAGAAAGGATATTTTTGTTAAAAATCAATATTATGACAAAGAGGTTAACCAGAAAGAGACAGACAAAAAGCTGTACGGCCCTAGGGTGCAGTGAAGTGGTTAGTAATCTGATTCCCTTCAGGGAGAAGGAAACAAAATGATTAAGTGATCTTTGAAAATATTAAGATCTATGGTCACACTTCCTAGAATAATGTGATTAATACTTTATTCTTACTTATGAATATCCCCTCTGACCTTCCTCGAAAAAGAAGACACTCATATTTTCAAAGCCCAAAAGCAAGCAAAACAAGATTATAAGACTAAACAGAAGCAAAAGTATGTATGTCCCTTAAACGCTAATAAACTAATGGTGCGCATGTATACAGATATATGTATATGGAAAATGTATGCTTGCACACCTCTACATTCACACATACAGAGCATGGGTAAATTATTGGTACTTTATGTACAGTTCTGATGTCACAGGTTGCTACACAGTTCTACACATGGGCAAGTTGTGGGATCACAATAAGAAGGTTCCTGAGTTTCCTTACCACCCTTTAAGAAATACAGTTTCCTCCAAAAGGAGATTACTGGCTTTGCTAACACTCTTTCTGACAAACCTTTCTGACAGTATGACTAATGGCTTCATTAACACAAATAAGCTGTATTTTCTTTTTATTATGCTTTAAAACCCCTTCTTCCCCAGGTTTCATTTAACTTTATCAGTATGCGTCATCTGTGTTTGCAGCCCTGTGGCCTGGATGCACCTTGTGTTTGTTCACTCTAGTGGAAGGATATATGCATGAATGCATATAATCCCTTCTTCACTACGCACTTTTAATACCTGTTTACAGCAATGTTAAAAGTAGTTATCAAAATTATTTACTTAGATTCATTCAATTCTTTTCAGACTGTTACACCTCTGACAACCTGATTTTCTTTGTAGAAATTTCAATTTTATTTGTAGAAAATTTTGCCCAGCTTGGTCAGATCAAATCCTTCCAGACTGGTTTTGTTCCAGTCAGAAAGGAGTGGCTTTAGTCAGAGGCAGCTGAACAATCGCCATGCCCTAAGTACATCAGCGGGTCCCTGGTAACCACCTTTGGGCACCTTTGGTACCCATGCAAGGTATGCAAGAGGCTGCTGCACATTTCCCATGTGCAGCTGCATCATTGATGCAGGAGGGCTGAAGGGCTGTGAGCCCACACCCTGCTTTACCTCGCTGTGGTGTGTTCGTCTCTCCCGTCCTTACACTAGATTAATTTATAGAGCATAAGCTATGGGAAACAGCTTGCCCCAGTTCTCTCAAGGAAAATGGAGAACCCATTTTATAGAGACACAAAGCTGCTTTACTGTGCTACCAGATTTCAGTAGATTTAATTAGTGATTGGTGGATAGATTTGATTGAAATCATGCCAATTTAGGTTTAGATCAGATATTCATGATCAGGAGTAAGAGTGCTTTAAACAAAAAGACAACTGTCTATAGAGGAGACTGCAGCAGGGTAACTGAATCAGATCCAAATTACACCTGGAGGCTGTTTTTGATCTGAACCATAGCTTAACTGAGAGAAACTGAGCTGTAAAGCCGATGCTAGGCCATGATTCACACTTCTTTTATTAAAAAACTATTTGCCTTTTAGATTGATACTTCTTTTTTTTTTTTTCCTTCCTATTTGTATCTTCCACCTTCCTATTTTCCCCTTCCTTTGCTGCATTTTCTCCTCAGTGGCTCACTGATGGGAGAAGCACTGTGCCAATTATCTAATAAAATTCTGACAGAAATTCAATCACATCCAACATGTATGACATTTTAAAAAGAATCTAAATTATGATTGAAAAGTCAGGAATCTGGTTATTCTGATAGCGATAAAATAGCAGACTGCCTTTTGTTAACACTCTCATCTTCAGAAGGGAATGGGAAAGGACACAAAGGTGATTTGGGTATATGCAATTATCCATATATATTTATAAAAGACAGAACTTTTTGTTCCACACCACCCACCTCCTGTAAGACAGCGTATCTTGAGCTCAGCTTGTCAGTACCCGCAGAGCCACTGCTGACGGTGCAGGTTACAGCCGTGGAACTCAAAACCATTTGAAAGAGTTCTGCTCAAAAAAAAAAAAATGAAATCACTGGTGTAACTCCCTACTAGGTGGTGACATACAGTAGTGAATGGGAGACAAACCAAAGTTTACAGGCAGCTGAGCTTGTGCCACAACGGGCACCAGAGAGAAGGTGGCTTTTGGTCTAGAAAACATTGTGCGCTCAAGTATTCAATCACACATTGTCATTTGCACTGACAGAATATTTCAGGTACAAACACAGCTTAAATAGACCTGAAGGGAGTGTGAAAACCGTGCAGCTACCAGCTGTCACAGCTTTCTGATGCTAAAGAGGTCTTCTGGCCCTGTCCAGCTCCAGGTGGCCCTGAGTGTGGGACTGCCCTGAAAGAGCCCTGCTTGGGGTCAACCCAGCGAGAGCAAAAGCTTCTCTAGCCCTCAGAAACCCTGATCCCACCACAGCTGGCAAAACACATGGCCCCAGACAAGAAGCAGGGAGTTTTGCAGTCACTGGAAATACATGTGGTGCTCATGATGGTCCACCCCATAAAGCAGAGAGGCTCCCTGCTTTGCTTGCAGCACAGCTGTAGCACAGGGACTGACAGCAACTTCTCTGCAAAGTGTAAAGCTGTTAAGAAAGTGTCAAGAAAAGACAGCTCAGTGACCACATTTTTCAATCTTAACTGGCAAGTGAAAAGAAACATTAATTGTGTGTTTATGTCATCTCCTCCCACAGCTGACTGATGCAGAATACAGCTTAAGGTGGCATTAAAATGTAAGGTGGGTGTTATAATTTGCCTGAAGTTCTTTAGCAGCTGCTAAGTTTTGTTCCAGAAATTATCTAAAGATTGCCATTCTACCGATGTCCTTGTAAGTCACCTACAGCCTCTGCCATTCAGTATGGGAGTGTACAGCCCCGTGATCTACACGATGGTTCCAGCAAGGACAGTGCCTTAGTACAGGGTGTTCATTGCTTTGCATAAAGAGGTAGGTAAGCACCAGCCCGGTACTCTGCAAACCTCAGAGCCAATTTGTGCCTGGGTTCGTCAGTGCCCCCCACCTTCACTCCACTTTAACCACTGTGGGTGCTGTGCATAGTCAGCACTACTCAGACTACATGGTCTGGTGCCCACCATGCCTTTCTGGGGGTAGATTTCCAGATTTATATTTAAAAACACAGCAACTTGCTTGATACACCTTAAACAGGGATGTTTCTGGCCCCACGGCTAACCTGATTAGTAGAAACCTGGCACCTTGCCGCTTTTTTTCACAGCACTGATGGCTCTTTGCAGTATCAGAACAGCTCTTTCAAGGCCTGAGTATGGCCAGGCCTCCTCCTGCCAGGCCAGCATCCTGCCACTCAGGATGCTCTGAGTGCCCCACACCTGCTGGTGCCACAGTGAGTGCGGGAGGGTACAAAAGAGCAGGTCACAGCAAACCAAATGCACGAGCAATCTTTTCCAGTGTATGAATCACTGCTCCTGCCTGTGCTCGCATAAAGGAAACAGCTGTGGCCACAAATCAGGCAGCTTAATAGGTCATTGCCCTCCCCAAGTATTTCCCTTCAAGCTTTTCTCTAAACAATATAGAGAAAATGTCTGATCATATTCCCTTCATTAAGGGGGATAAGTGAAGTGAGTAAATCTGCAAAAATATGCCACCCGTCCACTGGCCAGGGAGGTATAACTTCCAGCTCCCGCTAACATTGCTCATGGTAATGTCACTTCCAAAACTGCTCAAATCTGTGAACTGACTGTTTGGGCTTTTTCCAGACAGGCGGCTGATAATGTAGAGACTTGCAAAAATCCTACTTCATGCATGCATAAAAATAATGATATCTAATTATGTCACTGGCAGAGGATACACCATACTATACGTGGAAAGGGGAGGAATGCTCCCCCTGAGGATCACCTGGTGCTGCCCAGTGCAGCACTGACTGCTGGTGGTGTGCAGCTGAACCAGCACGGATGGGCTGTGTCTGTTATATTCACCCTGAAGCTAACCATAGAATCATAGAATGTTAGGGGTTGGAAGGGACCTAGAAAGCTCATCTAGTCCAACCCCGCTGCCAGAGCAGGATCACCTAGACCAAGTCACACAGGAACGTGTCCAGGCGGGTTTTGAACATCTCCAGAGAAGGAGACTCCACAGCCCCCCTGGGTAGCCCATTCCAGTGCTCTGTCACCCTCACAGTGAAAAAGTTTTTCCTTGTGTTTACCTTAAGCTTATTGTGCTCCAACTTACTCCCATTGCCTCTTGTCCTAACATTGGATGACATTGAGAAGAGCCTGGCTCCATCCTCCCTACGCTTGCCCTTAACATATTTATAGACATTAATGAAGGTCCCCCCTCAGTCTCCTCTTCTCCAGGCTAAAGAGACCCAGCTCCCTCAGCCTCTCCTCAGAAGGGAGATGCTCCACTCCTTTAATAATCTTGGTGTCCCTGCACTGGACTCTCTCCAGCGGCTCTCTGTTCTTCTTGAACTGGGATGCCCAGAACTGGACACAGTATTCCAGGTGGGGCCTCACCAGCACAGAGTAGAGGAGGAAGAGAACCTCCCTCGACCTGATGACCACACTCTTCTTAATGCATCCCAGGATGCCATTGGCCTTCTTGGCCACAAGGGCTCATTGTTGGCTCGTGGTCATCCTCTTGTCCACCAGGACACCTAGGTCTTTTTCCCCAGAGCTGCTTTTCCCTCTCTGTATTCTTCCCAAGTGGCCTGCCCCTCCTTCCATGTTCTATATAATTCCTCCTCCTGCTTTTCTAGCTGAGCTCCCTGCTCAACCATGCAGGTCACATTTACTTCTTTCTCCCTGCTAGGCTGCCTTTTGCCATTTCACTGATGGGGTGAGAGCCATATTGGCTTTGATAGTTCCCTGACAAGGAATCCACAGGTTTGTGGTCTCTCCTCAAACAACTCTCATCACAGGAAATGCCCCTGTTTCACCCTGGTCCACTGAAAACCCCTCCTTCTGCAGCCCCTGGGGCATCAAGCCAACTAGGGACTGAGGGGTGAAACCATCATTTCCACTACTCTCTACACACACTCTGTGCCTGCTATTGCCTCCTCTGAGCAGAGAGCAGTCTTAGGGCACTGAGCAGAGCAGGTACAGCCTCTGGTCAAAGCAAAATAGGAGCAAGTATTGGGCTGTCCATGGGAAAAAAAGGTCAAAGGAGAAAGCATCAGTAAGTGAAATTCAAGTCCATAATTCCTAAGACTGGAAGTCCTAAGAGGTTCTTCCCAAGAAAATCTAAATCCAGTACATGTGAGGTGAATGATGGGGTTTTTTAATACAAGTCTCAGGTACCCTGTTATCGAAACCTTTAGGTTGCAAGGGAGATATGGTGCAGTTTCATATGCATTAGGGTCCCGGAGAATGCTGAGTATTTGAGGCCACACAAAATTATCACAAAGTGGCTTTCATATGCCATTACACCTGTTTTTCTGGAAGCACCTCTTCATCATGGAAACATTGCCAATGCCATTTATGTTACATCCCTGGGAGAGGTCAGTTTTATGCTTTATATTCTTTTCCTGAGCTGTACGTTTCAAACCAGCACTTAGCGCAGAGATAGGAAGCAAGCAGGGTCTGTTATACTGAGTGCACACAGCATTAATGAAACTGCTTACCTAGACAGAGATAGAAATTGCCACATGACTTACAAATGGGCAGTTGAATTTACTGCTGCATCTCTAATAGCAGGCTATGCTAGATGGACTAAGAAAGCAACATAAAAACCCTGAGGTTTGCCAATATGTTTTCCTCTAGTTGATTCACTGAATGATCCCACTGGGGTTTTAGTCTTTATTTTATTGTATAAAATTATTTTTGTAAGCAAATGCTAACAAACAAAAAAGAGCAAAAATCCCATTATTCTTAGCATAAAAACCAGCCACATAAGATCCACATAAGAAAGAAATGCTCTTTTCAGACTTCTCAGAGCACAGGTGCTGATTGCCTGGGGTTCCATGGTTTTTGCTTTTCATAGAATCATAGAATTATTATGGTTGTAAAGGACCTCTAGGATCATCAAGTCCAACCTTCATCCCAACATCTCCCTAACCACTAGACCATAGCCTCAAGTGCTATATCTATTCTTTTTTTAACCAACTCCAGGGATGGCAACTCCACCACCTCCCTAGGCAGCCTGTTCCATTGCCCAACCACTCTCTCAGTAAAGAATTTCTTTATAATATCCAATCTAAACCTCCCCTGACACAACTTGAGGCCATTTCTTCTCATCCTATAATTAGTAATTTGGGAGAAGAGTCTGACACCGGCCTCGCGACAACCTCCTTTACAGTAGCTGTAGAGAGCAGCAAGTTCTCCTCTCAGTCTCCTCTTCTCTAGACTAAACCACTCCAATTCCCTCAGCAGCTCTTTGTAAGACATGTTTTCCAGACCAGGGGGTTTTTTGTGCTTTTCCATACAGCTTTTCTGGTGAGGTTTACTTCCATACAATAGTGAGCATAGTCAAAAAAAATCCAGGAACCCAAGGTGTGAGAACAGGAGTTGGGATTACCTTTACAACAAACTGTATGGATTCAGCAGCAGTCCCAGTTTGGATGCTGAAAACCAGGCTTGGCCAGCTGAGCCATTTTGGTGGAGCGAGAGCTGTGTACAGTTCCCTCACGTGCTAGCATGGAATTGATAGAAACGTTTCTCGGCCCATTTCTTTACAACTGACCGCAAGTGCACACAGGAGAGGGGGAAGGAGGCAGAATAGGAACATTTATCTTCCAGCAGAGCACCCATAAATCAGGAATCATCTACATTTTCCCTTCTTTCCTCATTCACTACATAGAATTAAAAGCCAAGGTATTTTAGGAAGTAGCAGACCAGATCTTTTCACAAACCTCTTTTGCCTGAGCACATAGGTGCACATTTCACAGTTTCCCCTCACATGAAGGTAGAAATATCCTTGTTGAAAAAGGAAGATGAAGCAGCTAATTGGCTGATGATATTCTTCTATCCCCATGTTTTTCATAAATCCACACGAATGTAGATGCTGGTGCTACCTGGTCACTGGTGGTACAATTGAGGTGTGTAGGAGGAGAAAGAAAAGGGCAGGGAAGATGATAATACTTGTGCTGTCCCTCAGACCTGCCCATGGCTCAGTGGTTACTTGAAGGTAAACCCCCAGTTCACATTTACTCCCGTTTCATCTTTGATATTTGCTGACTCTTTCAATGAAATGTGCCTACTTTAAGTTTACACAGGCAAAAAGGATGCACGCTCACGCAAAATCACATGACAAAATGGTTTCTTAGAATAATTTTTACCTCTCTCTGAGCTCCAGCAAGGTTTTGCTCAGAAAGTTTCCAAGGCCAGCACAGCTGCTGGTCGGAGATGGGTTGTGTGTTGGATTAAAGCTCAGAGAGCCTTTGCCAGCGCCCTCCACAGCCTTCACTCTGAATTACAAAGAGCTGCTAACAGCTTGTGTTAATCAAAGATATCCAGGTACCATTCCAGCACCAGCTGCCTGAAATTCCCAGAGACACTAAGCCAGAATCTTGCTAAGACAGTAAGGCAAGCACCTTACATTGATCCAG
This sequence comes from Todiramphus chloris collaris, assembly GCA_025345505.1. Taxonomy (NCBI): domain Eukaryota; kingdom Metazoa; phylum Chordata; class Aves; order Coraciiformes; family Alcedinidae; genus Todiramphus; species Todiramphus chloris. The sequence goes on along the minus strand of JANVCC010000019.1, from coordinate 3,064,586 downwards.
TACAAGGAGCTGATTCTCTGCTATATCTGGCAACCATCACAACTCAGTGTTCACCTTATAGTCACTTCCTATCATGTTGAAAAGGGTCAAACACAGGCCCATAATTACTGCTTGATATAGCTCACGTCTTCACTCAATATCTATAGTAAACCCCCTACAAACACTTAAAAAAAATAAAAAATCCCTTCAATTCATTAATTTCTGAAATTTCCAAAAGACAGTTTTTCAATCTGATTTACCTTTGCCGCACATTAATTAGATCAATTAATGGGAGTTGGCATTACACTGAAAGTTTGACAGGGAGATACCCGAGCAGAACTCTCAAAGGAGATGCATAACTGAGGAGGTCACAGTACAAGGGAAAAGCCCACCCTATTGCATCACATGTGGAGTAAGGCACTTCAAGTTTAGAGAGCACGGCTTTCGCATACAAACCTGGATGGCTGGCAAAAATCACATGATCAACCTTTCTTACTTTTAAGTCAGAAGATAAATGAGTTCAAAAAGTGCTGTAGAAATACACATTTTCCATACAAAAATTGCTTTCTTTATTAGCAACTGTGTGACAATGAACAGGGAAGGCGGAGCACTGGGTAAATGCAATGCCTGTAAGTCATCCCCACTTGGATAATAGCTATCCAGCTGGTGAAGAAATGAGAAACATCAATCTAAGGCACCTTAACTGCATTTTAAAGCAGAAATATACCTGTAGACCCTCAGGTACACTTCAAGAGCTAGGGCTTGTACTTTTGGTTGTTCTGCTGCAGGGTAGCAGACATTTTTCTGTGTGATTGCACCTGAGGACAGAAAATGCCCCTTTGGAAAGCTCTGAAGTTGGGGTAGCTTCCCTGTCAAATGCTATAGAGGAGAAAAAGAATGTTAACAGTCTAATGAGAGAAGGAGAGTGACACAGAGAGAATCTGCATTAACTGAGTGCCTGGAGCAACACTTGGTCAGGGAGAAGCACACTTAAGAAAATTCAAACATAGCAGCACATTGTATCAGCCCATTTCCATGGCAGAACAGGTGAATTTCAGGGGGTTGTGTATGGTTTTTTGTTTGTTTTTTTTTTTTTAAATAAAAAGCTGGTAAATCAGAACTGATAAATGAAATGAAAACCAATTTCTTCCCATTTAAATGCAGCTCATTAATACCCAGGTCTGACTCACAGTACAGGAAATATATTTTAGTCCTCGCAGGCTATTGTGGCAGTCACCACGAGCACTGAAGCACAGACACTCTGACGTGTGCCGAGCTGCAGCAGACACAGGTACCACTGTTCGCCTGTGGAGATACGTAAAATGTGCTGCTGGCTAAGATAGATAAGGCAGCCAATTTAAGATACATTCTAAATGCATTTCATCTTTCAAAAGCAGATTTAAGTTAAGGCTCTGGTGCAGCAACACAAAGCTTCACGTCAAGTCAGTAATTTCCTGCCATTGCTGATTTGAAAGCAGCAAACAACTGAGGTCAAAGTTAAAATGTTTCAAATATGAATGCTTTAAAATCAAGTTAACGTTTCTGATTGATCTGATTATTTAAGTTAAACTCTTCCTGCTTACAAAAAGCTGACCATACCAAAAAGCATCCAAGCCTTCAGACTATTAATATTCAATTAATAAAGTATTTCCTGGTTTGGATGACTTAATTAGAATCCAGCTTCAAGTTCTATAATGCAGTGAAACAAATGCTGGAGCAACGGTTTTAAAAAAAAAAATCTGTGCCATTACTGATGCAACAGGATTTCTGAAAGGGTGTGTGGAAAGATAGCCTTCAGTGGGGAAGATAACTGAACCACAGCAATCAGAAACATGGTAGAGTGAATGAACGGATAAACTGAAGCAGATAAATTCTCATCTTAGTTTGCATCGTAAATGCAGAATAACGTCAAATTGCAGTCCTTCCATTTAAACAAAAGTGAACCAAGAACAGAAACTAAAAAGGTGCTTTTTGAAGGAAAATAACCTTAAAAATGGGACATGAGAACTTGGGAAGACAAATATGAAAGAATCTCTTAAAGAGCCAGTCACCTACTTAACACTTAGAGACTCTTTCTTAAATGATAAATGTATTTCTTTGGCAAAGAGTGTTTCATACTCTTGTACCAGTGGAAGGGGCTGTTGATGTACAGCCTACTGGGAAAGTTGCTGTGGGCAGGCTGTTGTAGCCATGTTCGGTATTAGTCACCATCAGCTGTATCTGCAAGGACATCTTAGCAGCTCTCCCTCTCTCATCAGTTCTACAGTTTCAAAGGTGGGATGCCTCTAGCCACATTTCCAAAGGTACTTAGACACCCTGCAACTCGCATCTGGAAGGCAGAGATGTTGATGGCATCAGCAGCCCACAGTTTGGGACCCTCTGGAAAATTAAAATAACAAAAGAGTCTGAAATCTTCCGAGCTGACCACCAGTCTGCCTGAGACTCTGTAACATGGATGTTAAATCCACAAAGCTTATTGCGAATTTAGGTACAATCATATGGCTTGAGGAGGCCCATCGGGTTTTCCCATGCATGCAAGCAAGTATGGATCATTACGAATGAGGCAATGGGGTGTTTTCCCTTGTTTTCCATCTGCTTCTCTGAGCACGTAAGTATGTTTGATCATCTGGTCCAGATTGTCCTGTGGCAGCTCATGGTAACTCAGGAGTTTTGCTATTCTTACCCTCATTTGTTCCGGCTACTGGCTCCGTACGAGGCAGAGGTGTCACCTGCAGTCCCTGCTCTTCTCCCCCATTACCCAAAAAACCCTTGCAAAGAGCATTTTGTGTGCAGAGCAAAGCATCCAACAAATCAAGGACAAGGAGTAAGTCTGCCATCACACACGACAGATGAGCCTGTCTAAAATGCAGGTCCAACCCTGCCTTAACCCAAACTCTAAAGATGGCCCTAGATCTAAACAGCCAGAAATAATAATTTCAGGGTAGGCTAAAACCAATAATGTGCAACAGTTACTGCCAGCCAGTTCAGCATATACTCACTTACCACCACAGACTCTTGGTGGTACTCTCTGTAATCAGCATTGATAGCCTAGCCCCAGGCTGAGGTTAAAGTGAGTGATGGGCTCACCCTTTACCTTCAGGACTGGACTAAGGTACATTTAAAATCCTGAGTTCAGTCAGAGCTTAGTGGGAGTTCACAGTCTGCAGCAAGTGCAAGGCTGGAGCTGGGCATCCATCACAACCAGGTGGGAGCTGCTTGCAGGTCTAGGCTAAATGTAGCATGCAAGGTCTCTGGGCCTAGCAAAGACTAGGTCATTAGAGAAAAGCAAATAACTTAGATGAGGAAGAGATTAGCAAATATTATTAACTGGAAACAAGATAATATTGCACTACCTGTTTTATAGCACATTCTTAATCGCTGCAATCAAAGAGTGTATAAGGACAAGTCTGCAGATACATTAGTTCACAATAACCTACTTAGCATATTTATTTATCAGCCCGAGTTTCGTCCCACTTTCTTTCTTTGCATGTGGACAGAATATCTCTGAAGTCTAGGCTTACATTTTTATTATGGTCCTACAGACTGGAGCATAATGAGCCCCATATCAGGAGTCTCCTGGTGCTGATGTAATACAAATAAGTAAATGACTGGTAACAATACAGCCAGATAAATAAAATACACTGGCTTGATATGAATTATTGCATTAGTTAGGCAATTTCTGCTCAGTAGACATTTCTCTCAAGGTACTAACCCACCAAAACAAAGCAAGAGATTTAACATTTTCATTACTCTGTGTGTTAAATAACTTTGATAATTTTTAATGGGAAGCCATTATTAAATGTTAAAAAAGACAGATCCAACATAATTTCAAATTGTGATGTGATAATCTAGAGTTTGTGAATTATTGACTGGAAGACAGACACTGATTTATAATGCTGGGACTCTTAAGAAGTATCCCAGGATCATAAGCTGTCCCCAAGTGTCAGATTTTGTATTCCATTTACTAACTTTATTGAAATCCATACAGAAAGTCTTTCTTCTTTGGTCAGTATCCACCTATTTGGTTCACACACAAGATACCCCAGTTACTGTATAGATGCCATAGCTTTGGTTTACTTTTGAAATCAGTCTTGTTTAGATGGCAGCATTGGGGATTGATATAAACCACCTTTTGCCCTCCTTTAAGGGCTACACTTTCATACCCATGAAAAGTGCTTCTCAGAGCTGTGCATCTACAAACAGGCCAATTCTAGGAGGATCTTTACCTTTTTTACTCCTATACACACACTGTGCAGATCTCAAGACAGATTTGAACTGTTAGACCAAAAAAACCACAAACCCAACAAATTTTAAAATTTGTGTTGGGTTATATTTTAGATTTCTTATTTTTTTAAATACCTTGCTGGATATCACTAGAATACTATCAACTTCCAGCAGCAGTTAATTTGTGAAACAGCCAAGCTGTGCAAAGTGGGAAGGAAGATGATGGCATCTTTTCATTTCAGCTACCATTTAGAAAAGAATATTCCGAGATGAACCTTGAAAGCAATCAAAAGCCATGTTTCTGATTAAGAAACAATAAAAATTAATGAAACAAAAGATATTCTAGGAAATATTTCCTATTAAGATTTTTCCTAACACTTGAAAAATGAAAGCATTTCTGAAAGAAATTTATTCCTACTAGGTTTTTGGTTGTGTTTTTTTAATTCAAAGGGAATTTGGGGAAAAAGGGAGGGGGTTCTATAAAGCAGCTGTACAAAGTAAAGTGAAGAGCATCCATGTCTTATAATAGCTCCATTTGGAAATGTAAAGGTGTCATGTTCTACTCTCAACTTTTGCATGACAAAGCCACGGCTGCTCATTCCTGGTATTCTGCTGTTTCTTATCTTTTAACATCAGATTTTCACAGGAAAATGACACAAGATAGAGACTCTGTCATAACAAATTCTGGCCTATCTCCTGACAAATTTTGTTTTAAAGTGTTTGTTGAATTCTAGTGGCTAACAGCCATCAGCTGATAACAAAAGGCACAGGGACAACATTTAACTCCATGGCAAGGGAGAAGAGAAATACCCAGAGAAGGACTTGAAAATTCCTGTCTTTTGGCACAGAAGACTTTTGAAGCTCAGAGCATCACAATAGGCTGTGTTTCTAGTGGTGGAGAGGCCAGTCACTGAGGGCAACTGCTCTAGAGCAGGCCCAGCCAGCAGCAGATAGGAAGATCTCAGTGTACAGGGGTTTTCCTGATATTTTCCTTTGGAAGAGAAACACCAGGGGAGTGGAGAGACCCAGCAGGGGCCTGCAGCTCTTACAGGAGAGGCTGACAAGTAGTGGCAATGGCCAGTTCAATGGTGACCACCCCCACACCTATAAAAGAAGCCCCTGGGAAGCAGTATCAACCAGGAGCACTGAAAACAAAGCAGGCAAATAGAGCACAGCACATCATCCAGAGCATGGTAGGGCAGTTTGCACAGAAGGGTGCACAGGAACGGCTCTGAAGCTCTGCCAGATCAAGGGGTAAGTTCAACCGGTGGCCATCACGTGCTCAGAAGGAGCTTAGCTATGGTTTCCATGCATCAGAGAACCGTATTTTCTACATTTGCTAGAAATGATGTGGCAACCCATATGGAGCTCCCATGAAAACATCCAGCCATCCAGGTCTCAGGCTGCAAGGAGAGCCAGAGCCTTTCAATAGTAACAGGTGGCAGTAGGGAGAATGGCTGTGTGAGCTGTGACCAGGTGGACCCTCTGCTCAGCCTGGTGGCAGAACTGTGAGAGGAAGTAGAAAAGTTAAGAAGCATCAGGCTGAGCAAGAGAGACTGGTAGAGCCAAGCTCTGCCCTCCCTGAGACAGGAACCAGAACACCCACAAGAAAACACCCAACAGCAAGGGCATCCTATATCTTCCTCCCACCAGGCTGAAGGCAGAAGCCTTAAAGTGAATGGAGGGAAGTCCACACTTGGGGCAGCAGGCAAACTCCCTCCTTGTCCACCCTGCCCCCTCATGTTCCTCTGTGCAACAGAGGCTCTAGAGGCAGAAAGCTAGTCAGTAGAGGATGTGGATGATGATCCATCTACATTAGAAGTGTCTCCAAGGTCAGAAAGACCTACCCTCAGTACCACAACCGCCTCCACAAGGAAGAAAAGAAGGTTACAGTTGTAGGCAACTCCCTTCTGAGTGGAAGGGAGCGTCCAATATGCCAGGTAGATCTCCTCATAAGGAAGTCTGCTGCCTCCCTGGAGCCCAGGTTAAGGACATTGCTTCCTAGCTTGGTACAGCCCTTGGACTATTACCCATTACTAATGTTCCCTATAGGTGGAGATGACGCTGCAACCCATAAGTCAAGAGCAACCAGAAGAGACTTCAGGTGATGGAATCTGGGGCACACACTTTTTCCTCTGTCCTTCCACTTGCAGGCAGTGACATAGGAAGAACAGATGGATCCAGTCTATTAATAAATGACTCTGTGGCTCATGTCACCACCACAGTGGTGACATATCAACAAGCACCAGGCTTGGCTCAGGAGTTTGCAGAACTCATTGACAAGGCTTTAAACTCAACTTAAAGGAGGAGGGGTACAATATCAAGCTGGCCTGTGACAGTCTGTGGAATGACACACCACAGTTAAAGAGACAAGGTGCTAGTAAGGATCCTCAATCTGTTACTCTGAGGCATCCTGGGGACACTGCAGCACACCTGAAGCCTCAGAGATGAGCTGGGGACTCCTGAGGTAATAGAAGCCAGCAAGGAAATATGGTTGAAATACTTCCAAGGAATTAAGGGGTGTTCTTCTAAAAAGGCGTCATGGCCAACAACTCAGCTGAAGTGCTTCTACACCAACGCATGCAGCATAGGCAACAAACAGGAGGAGCTGGAAGCTAACACACTTCTAAAAAGCTAGAACCTGATTGCCATTACTGAAACTTGGTGGCACAAATCCCATGACTGGAATTCAACTATTAATGGCTATAGGCTGATGAGAAGGGACAGGTGAGGAAGGAGGGGCAGAGTTGTTGCCTTCTACATAAAGAAAAGGATAGAATGTGAAGAGGTCTCTCTGAAGAATAGCCATGTCAAAAAGCCTATGGGTAAGAATTAGAGACTGAGGCAAAGGGAACCTTGTAGTTGGTGTCTACTACAGGCCACCTGATCAAGGAGATCCTATTGACAAGCTCTTCTTCAGCTACAGGAGGTTTTGCTCTTGGAGGCTCTCATCCTACTGGGCGACGTCAACCATCCTGACATCTGCTGGAAAAGTAGCACAGGGAGTTGTAAGCAATCCAGGAGACTCCCGAAGTGCATGGAGGATAACTTCTTAAGCGAGGTAAAAGACAGCCCTACCAGAAGGGATGCAATACTGGACCCGATAGTCCCCAGTTCAAGTGAGCTAATTAGTGATGTCAAGCTTGGAGGCAGTCTTGCCTGCAGTGATCACACACTGGTGGGGTTCTCAGTCCCGAGAGACATAGGTTAGGCAAAGAGTAAAGCCACAACCCTGAATTTTAGGAAAGCAAAATTCCATCTCTTGACAGAGTTAGTCAGTAGGACCCCATGGGAAACAGCCCTATGGGACAAGGGAGAAACACTGAGCTGTGGGATCTTTAAGACGCTTTCCATAGAACACAAGAGCTTTCGATCCCCAGGTATAAGAAATCACTCAAGGAAACCAAGAGACAAGCATGGCCAAGTCAAGACCTACTGGTCAAACTAAAGGACAAGGAGGAGATGCACAGGCAGTGAAAGCAGGGACATGTAGCCTAAGAAGACTAGAGGGACACTGCCCAGTTGTGCATGGCTGGGGTTAGGAAGGCCAAGGCACAACTAGAGCTGAACATGGTGAGGGATGCAAAGAATAATATGAAGAGCTTCTACAGGTATGTCAACCAGAAAAGAGGTCAAAGAAAGCATACTCCCCACATGATGAGCAAGACTGGCAAGTTGGTAACAGATAAGGAGAAGGCTGAGGTACTCGATAACTTTCTTGCTTCAGTCTTCACTGGCAACCTCTCTCTTCACACATCCCAAGTCAATAGACTGCAAAATAGGGAGCAGGGGGGCAAAGTCTCTCCCACTGTAAGAGAAGAGCAGGTTCACGACCACCTGAGGAAGCTGGACATAAGTCTATGGGACCTGACAAGATGCATCGCAGAATCCTGAAGGAGTTGACTGATGTAGTTGCCAAGCTACTCGCCATGATATTTGGAAAGTCATGGCAGTTGTATGAGGTCCCTAGTGAGTGGAAAAAAGGAAAACATTACAGCCAGTTTTAAAAGAGTAGAAAGGAGGACTCTGGGAACTACCAACATGTCAGCCTCACATCTGTGAACAGATCCTCCTGGAAACCATGCTAAGGCACATAGAGGACAAGAAGGTGACTTGAGACAGCCAGCATGGCTTCACCAAAGGCAAGCCCTGCCTGACCAACTGTTGTGGTTTAACCTCTGCTCACAGATAAACACTACACAGCCACTTGCCTACTGCTTCTCCCCTACCCCCTACACCCCCTTCTGGGGGACAGGAAGGAGAATCAGAAGGAAGAAAAGAGATGAGACGCTAGGGGTTGAGGTAAGGACAGTTTAATAAAACAACACAAAGAAAGAAACAGTAATAACAATAACAACAAAGGAATAATATACAAATCGAGGAATTGAAACTGGGAAAGCTCTACCTGTTCCTGAGACACCCACCATTCCTGCTCTGCACACACCACAGCTACATACCAAGACAAGTTGAAAAGAGGCAGCCTTACCCTGGCCAGCCCTCCCCTTATATAGGGGCATGGTTCAGTATGGTATCAAACATCCCATTGGCTGGGTTGGCTGTTTATCCCAGCTGCAGCCCCTCCCAACTGATTGGGCCAGCAGCTGTTTGTCATAATTAACCCAAACCAAGGAGGTGATTCTGCCCCTCTGAGCTGCTGAGACCCCACCTGGAATACGGTGTCTAGTGCTGGAGCCCTCAGCACAGGAAGGACATGGAGCTGCTCAAATAGGTCCAGAGGAGAGCCATGAAGATGATCAGTGGACTGGAACACTCCTCCTGTGAAGCAAAGCTTAGAGAGTTGGGGTCATTCAGGCTGGAGAAGAGAAGGCTCCAGGGAGACCTTACAGCAGCCTTCCAGTACTTAAAGGGGGCTGGTTAGCAGGGTCTGTTGTGATAGGACAAGTGGTGATGGTTTTAAACTAAAAGAGAGTTGATTTAGACTACATATAAGGAAGAAATTTTTCACAAGGAGGGTGGTGAAACATGGGAAGAAGTTGTCCAGAGAGTGGTAGATGCCCCATCCCTGGAAACATTCAAGGTCAGGTTGGATGGGGCTCTGGACAACCTCATCTAGTTGAAGATGTCCCTGCTCACTGCAGTGGGGCTGGACTAGATGACCTTCAAAGGTCCCTTCCAACCTAAAGTATTCTATGATTCTAAGCTTTCTTTCCTAGAAGAGAAGACACATGGGATCATCTAGATCCTCTCCTTGGTTAAGTCGAATCTGAGCATAACTGAGATGCATGCCACAGAAACTGCCAACAGTAAAGGCAGAAGGGCTTTTAAATATTTTACCCCTATCTATGTACATTCTTTATGCTATAAACCCCACAATAAATAAAGGAGAAAATACTATCACCTATTTTTATAGTGCTCAATTTCTGTTTTTCACAGCACTTCCTCAGATTCTGACATAAATTTCAGACTTTGTTTTAGAAATGAGGCTCTGTTTCTCATGCTTAGAAAGAAAAAAAAATGGAAAGGTTAACCCTAAGTCAAAATGCAGAAGCCACACCAAACAAATCCAGCATTTACCTTCATTTCACAGCTCATATTTAAGTCAATCCTGTGATTTGGAGAGCTGATCCGGTATTTTCAGTGTCCAGGCTTGTCAAGAGTGGTATATGAATTACACGTGGAAGGTAAGAGCTACACACCCTGGCAATGTTGTGTCTGCCATAGGGCACAGAGGGAGATTTTAGAAAGAAAATCATAGCACAGTGTGGATAGATAAATATTGTGTGAGTGCTTTGCCTTGCTTCTGTCTTTGACAGCTCAGGAGGTAATAAACCTGACACTTCTTTTAGATTTTTTCTAGCTGTTCTATACAGATGGCTGTTCTTGAAATTCAAGAAAACTCAGGTAACCAAAGCAGAACAGCTCAGCGTGAGCAAGTAGTATGTACTAATTCTCCTTTAACTCTTTCTCCATTAAGGCACATTTGTAACGACAGCGCTAAGCAACATGAGTTTCGTTTGTCATCTGCTGATTCTCTCATTTACACGGACATTGATATAATACATAGAGATACTAGGAATTACCAGGAATTACAGATATGATACAGCAGATACCTCACTAATCTACAATTTTCATTTTAGTAAGTATTCAGTGCAGAACTTTTTGTGGACTCTAACCCGGCAAGTCCTGGCCTGCAGTTGATTGACACCTGCTAGCCCCAGCAAGCTAGAGGAGTCCCTGGAGACCCTTCAACATCATCATTTATATGAGGGGCATCAAACATTTCTGTAATATTAGACCACTCTCAATCCTAACAATTTCATGTGTAGCACTGTGGAGCCCATCACCAAGCCTGCAAGTGAAAGTATTGCTGCTGAAAGCAGAATTTGCCCATTCCAATGCCCATCCCAAGTGTTTTATGACAAGGAAGTGTATGTTATGCTTTGCTGGAGAAAGTGTGACCACAAAAGCCAGCATGTCCTGGGAACCTCGTAACACTTTGCAAATGCACCCAATGTGCATTAACAGAAATCTGGAACTTGCACTGGCACATCTCTCCTGGGGGCAACAGTCATGCAGAAACATTTGAAAAGCAAGACTGAGATGTAAATACATTAAACCTTCTCACCAATTGTCTTCCTATTTAGAACTTACATGCTTTATTACCCAGTGTTTAGTCACACTGTCTAAATAAAAGAAGTTGTGCCGAAATAGCAGGAATCAAAGGCCAGCATTTGTGTCATGCCCAGTGTGGGTCCTGACCATACTGCAAGATCTGTGTATCTGGAAACCAAATAACTTCAGAACAAGGGTAATGTGCTGCTATTATGTTATGTTACTTAGAATAAAAACTTTGAGGGTTTCTTCAGAGGTCCTTTTGTCTAAGTCCCTTATTAGGTTAGTACTGAAATTCATAAAATAAAAAAAGGAAATTGAAAACTGAAGACAGTTCCCTTTGTCCCTATTCCACCTTCTCATGGTGGAAACAGAAACTGTGACTGACTTCAGATGAGAGAGGCTCAGAGTGCAGGTACCCAAAGGGTTGTGATTTATCAGCGTGCTCCTTTACAAGCCCTTTGGCAATGTTAAAACATCTCTTTTCTGGCACAGAAAGCTGTAGATTTGTCCTGTTTTAGGAGTTACTTTAGATACTGTTTTCTGCTGCTTTGCATATTGCCAAAGCAAAGATGTTGCATCTGTTTCATTTAAAATTTCTAACTTAGGCTTACAGCCAAGATTCAGATCAGTTTTGAGGAGTTAGCAGAATTAAGCAGTGACTTACTCCTCTGTATTTTGAAAATGCTACTCATTTAATACATCTGTCAATGTAAGTACTGAGTAAGTTTTTAGTATAGTGATTCTGAAAAATTGCCTCCCAGAATGCTATTTTCCTCAATCATGTAGTTTGTGATAAATTATTTTAAGCAGTTTTGTATAAATCAAGAAGCTGAGCTGAGAGTGAGGCTACAACATATGATGTCTTTACCTTAATTTGCACACTAACTACTGTAATAATTGTGACACTATTGTCCATATGACTTTAGACAGCGGGAAGGTTAGAATTCAGTTTTAATAGTTTGAAACAACTCCTTGCTATACCAATGACAGGGCTGCTTGTTTTCATTTAGTACATTGTATTTTGGAATGCACAAATAATTTATTTAAATAAAGGTATATACAAACATGATGAAGGAAAAACTCTACAGAATTCAGTACAATGGCTGCATGCACTGGGAATGACGCTGTGATTTGCTTCAGAGGTGTGGAATATGAACTGAAAACTAGGAAAAGTTTTGATGGTGTGCTGAAAATCCCATCACCACATCGAAGGGTCTTCAAACCTGCAATACATATTAGGAATAAAAAACCAAAACCAAATCATTAAACACATTTTAAAGCCCCTTCTGAAAAATCCAAAGCTAGAACTACCTAAAATTTTAAGTTTGATACTAGCAGCAATAAGGAATACATACACATATTTGCAGTTGAAGACTGTATATTCAACTGCCATCAAAGCAGAGGCATCCTGGTTGGCCAAATGTCTATACTTTGGTATCAAAACTTGTCCCTCCATACCTCTGCCCAGGCGGTGTGTTTTTACACCACTGACACTCACTGCAAAGCTGCTTTATGCCACTAAGCACCACTTAATGAAATTCAGCTAGAAAGCTATAAATAGAAAACTAGAACTATATAGAGATACTTTTCACTCTTACTCAGGAGCAAATGATTTCCAAAGAGAATTCACTGAGCCGAAAAACAAACTCCAACCAAACCCCAAACACCCCACATATCATGCTTGTTAGCACCTTCAAACAAAACTGAAGTCCACAGCCACCATTCTAAAATATTACTGTGGTATTCCACTGATTAATATCAAACATTTGAAATACGTGTTAGAAAGAGGTACTGAGAGCAGGATTTGATCTAGAGGTCCTCTGCTTGCAAATAGCTGTGCTGTCTTCACAGCAAGTAAGGCAACAAGTGGAGAACGTAGAGAGAGATTACAGGAAATGCATTTGCATTGACTTTTGCCATCTTGGGCATCTAGTCTTCCTTCACAGTCAGTGGGGAGACACTGACGCCTTGAGAGGTCAATCAATCCTGCCCATTTTCGGATGGAAGGGTCTTTTTGGAGATACTCATCCTTCCAACTGGCTGCAAAGGCAGCCTAGACAGCTACTTCACACTACATACATAATTTTTAAAGAGGCAGTGGAAGGGGAAACACATCCTGCTGCCGAGTTTTAAAGGTTTTCTCATGACTCCACAGGCTTGACAAGTTCAGAAACATGCCACATCACATGTTTGTGTCATAAAGTTTACTTGCACTCAGGTGAAGGTGCCTCCTTTTTTTTATTCTTTAACTTCCTGTATTTTAACTGTTTTCTAAAAGAATGTGCCTAAACTTTCTTTTTGTGATCAGACACACAGCTAGTCTGCAAAATACTTTGGGGCATACAATAGTAAAATTTAAATGTCAAACCACGCCAGCCAGGATGAATACAATTAAGTTCTTGATCAATACATCAATGTTTAGTTACAAAGTTTGTTCCCAAGAACTCACAAAGTGTTTCTCTCACAGGTTCACTGAGTGCAAACTACATCTGCTCATAACTGTTTGCCTATATAACTATTTCTAAAACATATACTTCATTAATTTCAGTTCAGAATAATACCTGCCTGCCTTTCTTTCATTCATTCCGGCTTCCTTCAGAATGAAAGCTTAGTCAGCCGTGTTGTACCTGGGCATATCTGCTGTGTGTCCAGTTGTCCACCCATGCACGGCTCCTCTAACTTCTCTACCAGCTTTCAAACCAATTTCCACCAAGTCAGAGAGAAGTACAGAGATCTCAGAGATATTAAGTTCCTGATGTGCCATTAAAACCAGGACTGGGTAGAAAGAAGATTTAATTATGTCCTCACATGGAGGAAAAAGCTGGAGCGGTGCTCAGAATCCATACAGAATTTTATCCTAGAAAACATATCCATAGGAAACTAGACATCATTGTTCCCAGTACTCTCATAATTGTCATCGATGAATGACAAATATTATACTCAGTTTAAAGTGCTGTTACAGGGGGTATGAAATAAAAATCTGTTTCTCATCAATTCTTGATCTTAAATGCAGACTAGTTTGTTATTTTGCTCATGAGTTTTTGCTCCCTGGTGTGTTATAAATAGCATTATTGAAACAATAATAATAACAACCATAAAGTTTTGTTACAAAGGGGTGAAAATTACAGAGAGTATTAGACTCTGTACTACCCTGTGTGTTGCCTCAAATTCATGGCAGCGGAAATTTCCCATTATATGAGGGCTCTGCCTTGTCATTACCAAACACAAAATAGTCTATTACATTTCACTGCTCTCCATGCAGTTTTTTACATAAGCATCTGCAGAGAAAACTGCATCCCCACAGCTGCGGTTAGTCACCAAACCATTAAGTCAATGGTCTCCCTATGCGCAGAACTGCAAGTCTCACGGGCAACCTCCCTTGACAGCAGTTGAAATTTTGGCCACTTTTCAGTGACAAGATCATGCCCTAAATTCAGTGCTAAGGATTATTACACTTGAGTACTTAACTAGTCTAACTGAGCCTTTGCACAGCTGATGAAAGTGCAGAGCATTTGCTTGTAGACTCCTGAGATGACTACTCCACAAAACATTTACTTTGGCAGTAAAGTATTATTAGCAAACTTCAGGCTAGCAGTAAAGGCTAAAAGTGAGATCATTCATTCTTGATTCTAAGCAAACCTAAACCAAATATTTTCTTTCATGAGACAAAAAACGCTTGTACCCAACTTTTTCAACATACTTACTTCTAGCTATGTAAACTGCAGTCACTACTACACTACATTATAGCTGAATTGTCAGTAGCTGACTAGATAAATACAGTATGTACATTTGAAATCCCACTGTCACTTGAAATGCCACTGTTATTTTAAACCAAGTGCAAATGGAAATATAAAGGCCTTTTTTCCCTTTGTGAGAAATCCAATGTGAAATACTGTATTTTAAAGACCAGAGTCATGCATTTGTGTATAAATTGACGTGTGCATATTTACCACTCATACATCTTTAGAGGGGAAAAAATAAACCTGATTGAGTAGCAAATGAGTAGAAACATGTCATCTTTGGGGCTCCAGTACACTGGAAAGGTATGAATTTGGTGGATGGACCACTCAGTGGATAAGGAATTGGCTGGATGGTCACACTCAAAGAGTTGCGGTCAATGGCTTGATGTTCAAGTGGAGACCCATGACAAGTGGTGTTCCTCAGGGACTGGTACTGGCACCAGTGCTGTTCAACATCTTTGTCGATGATCTGAATGGTGGGATCATCCTCAGGAAGTTTGTGGACGACACCAAGCTGTGTGGTGTGGTCAACACACTGGAGGGAAGGGATGCCATCCAGAGGGACCTTGACAGGCTGGAGAGGTGGGCCCATTCCAACTTCATGAAGTTCAACAAGGCCAAGTGTAAGGTCCTGCACCTGGGTTGAGGCAATGTCTAACAAAATTACAGGCTGTGCAGAGTATGGACTGAGAGCAGTCCTGAGGATATACACTTGGGGGTGCTGGTTAACAAAAAGCTCCACACGAGCTGGCAATGTGCCAGTGCAGCCCAGAAGGCCAACTGTATCCTGGCCTGCATCAAAAGAAGTGTGGCCAGCAGGTCAAGGGAGGTCATTCTGTCCCTCTACTCCATGCTGGTGAGACCCCACCTAGAGTACTGCATCCAGCTCTGGAGCCCTCAGCACAAGAAGGACATGGACCTGTTCAAGTGAGTCTAGACAAGAGCCATGAAGATGATCACAGGGCTGGAACACCTCTCCTACAAGGACAGGCTGAGAAAGTTGGGGTTGTTCAGCCTGGAAAAGAGAATGCTCTGGGAAAACCTTGCCATGGCCTTACAGTATCTGAAGGGGGCCTACAGGAAAGACTGGGAAGGACATTTTACAAGGGCTTTGTAGTAATAGGACAAGGGGTAATGGCTTCAAGCTGTAAGAGGGTAGATTTAGATTAGAGTTAGGAAGAAGTTCTTCACTGTGACACTGGAACAGGTTACCCATGCAAATTGTGGATGCTCCGTCACTGGATGTGTTCAAAACAGGTTGGATGGAGCTTTGAGCAACTTGGTCTAGTGGCACAGTGGTTGTAACTAGATGATCTTTAAAGTCCCTTCCAATCCAAACCATTCTATGATTCAGTCAGGCATCAGCACACAATTTTGTGTAATAAAGACCAATATGAGGCAAGCATTGCGGGAATGCTTTCCTTCCTCCAAACATCAGGTATGGCCAGGTCTCAAAATCAGGAAATGAGGAGTTTGGACTGTATTGTATCTGGTGAGACATTTCTTGAATTCACAGATGGTGCTAGCTCTTAACAAAAAAGGAATTACAAATGTTTTTTCAGAACATGTTTACCCAGCTGTTGGCAGCATATGTCTTCTCCCTGTGAAACATATTTATTGATGACACGTGAAACTGTTCAATCTAAATGAGAGGTGGAAGCCATTATGAAATTTCTTCATACATACCTGGATCTAGGAATATTTTCTGTGCTTTCCCTCAACAAGAGGTCTGAGATCAGTGTCTCTGGGCTTGATCTCTTTCCATATCTAAGGAAAGAGAAAATAAGTATATTTTTGTATGCATCAGTTTAAAAAAAAATGAAGACTAAGCATGTAACCATTAAACAAATCTTTTCAGAAAAACTGAATACAGCAGACATAAAGGCAACTTTCCAGACAGTATTTTAATTTAAATTGACTTAGCCATGTTGAGAAAATGTTGACTCTTCAGTATTTCTTTGGATACATTTTTTTTCCATAATCACGTTCCATGAAAATATTGAGAAACTCTTGAGTATTTCTCAATTCAATGGCTGTTTCTGGATACTCTAAGGTCTTGCACCTTATTGATGTGGGCATGGTGGAGGGAAGAGGAAGCTGTCCATAGCATGGCCTCCAAGCATGTCATTCCTGCCTACAAACCCAGTTCCATCCTCTCATTAACTTTCACATTGGTTTAGATGCTGCTGCATTGTAAATGAGGAGTTGATTTTATCTATTAAGTAAATGGAAAATTAACTCAGATATGCCACGTTATACAAGAAACTAACCAATTTTTTTAAGACATACGGTACAATCGGGGCTGCCCAACACATAGCACATTAGGCTGTAAAAGCCAAGCTACCCCAAGGTAATCATCACTTTTGAACTATGCGGCCATGAGAGATAAAACTTTCTGGACCAGAGTTCTGTTCTTTAGTGGTTGCCAGGATATCACCGGCTACCTTTGTCCTGTATTTACACTGCAGCTGTCTTTCTATTGCCCTTCTATTTTGTTTTATTTAATTATTTTAAATCCTGGATACTATACAATGCTCAACAGTTAAAAGTACTGCAATTCCTTGTTCTTAGGAAAGAATTTGCTTGTTTCCCAAGAAAACAGAAGTGACAAGAGCAGTCAGCTTGATAGATACTTCTTCACTGAAAGGATCTGTTACCCGAAGAGTTATAATTATAAGAAAACACTCCTTTGGTTGGACAGAATCAAGAATGTGGTTTGTAACTTGTGTATGTAATTAGTCTGAATCACAAAGTACATTAACAGCTTTGTGAATGCCTCTTGAGTGAAATTCTGATTCCAGAGAAATCAAAGGTGTAATTAATGACTTTGATTTTATCCACTGCCATCAAGATGTTTCTCCAGTTTGGGGTGGGGAAAAAAAAACCCAACCAAAAAAAACCCCAACAACAAAAAAGCCTTCCCAAACTATATTTCAAAAGCTAGCAGTTCTACCTGTTGATGGCATGACTTACTGAAAAGTAGAAACAGATCTCACTTTTTAACAATTTTATTCAGTTTTTGGATTTTTACATTGCCTTAATCATTTCAGTACATCACCTATGCTGCAGAAAGAAAAAGTATCAGCATCAGAATTCAAAAGAAAATTTCTTAAGCTAAACTGACTGAAATCAGGTATCTGAAAAGAATCAGCCAGACATAGTAAAATGCTATTACAGTAACGCAATCAAGCATGATTCTGAATCAAATACCTTGCACTCCATCACCACAGAGGGATTTCTTTCCTTCTGCTTCCCTATTCCAATTAATATGTATGTGACCCGGACTTCAACTGAGGGGGAATTTAATTTGCTGTTATTTTAAAGAAATCGATTTAACAAATCAACAACTTGCTCAACAGTTTACACTTGGGCAAAACTCCCACTAATCTCTCGGAAAGTTTTGGCTGAATACGAAATGGGTAGCAGCTCTCCAGAGTGCAGAGATTCAGACAAATCGCAATGATGACTGTATTTGGGAGATACCCAAGGGTTCCTTCAGAACCTTGGCTGAACCAGTGCTGCTCCCTGTGCTGGATGGACCCACCATGTCCTCACATAGCAAAGCTGCACATGAGGCAATTACCAACTGTGACCAGCTGGGCTGACCAAGGAGCAGCTGCTCTTCCTATATCAGATGCCCGAGTCTCCTGTCTGCCCTATAATTCTGCCACTGGGAAAAAAACAAGCTACAGCTATCATAAAAGGAGATCATGGACAAAGTCAATCTCTTCTTACTGAAGCAAATGCTGTAGGAGATCTTCACTTCAGCTGCTTAGTGCTCTGCTCCTTGTCTACCCTGCCCAACTTCAAGACAATGTAAACATGGAAAGCCAGGCCTTCACTTGCTGCTTGGGAAATGCTTTTATCAAATATCATAGCTGTTTTAAAAGAGCAAGGCTCCAAGATTTGTGAAAATATCTGCTCAGGTTTTATGCTCTGTTTGAAACGTCAAGGCCTTTCTTTGGGCATGGTGATAACCTACAACTCCAGCTGAAGTCATGGGATCAAAGAGTAAACGTACTTATTCTGATTAGGAACAGCCTATCTCAGATTGAGCAAAATATCAAAGCTTCCTATGAAAACCTGGGTCCTGGGAATCAAATCCTATTCAAGTGTGTTGACATGAAGTGGAAGCATCAGTACTGCCTAAGTCAGACACACATTCTCTGCCCTGCCTATGATTCAAGCCATTTCCAGGAGGAATGCCCTTACTGTTTTGCTACAGCACAGATCAGCCACAGATGCAAGAGCAACCCACAGGTGACAAGAAAGGAAGAGTGCCTGTTGGCAAAAGGGAGTACAGGTAGTACCAAATAGCAGAAGGAGTTACTCAAGTAAAGATGGGCTCTGAAAAAAGGCCCCAGCACAGTGCAGCGGAGGGGTATGAGGCAACAACCACGGGATGGTTTTGACAACAGAGGTGGGACGAATCCAAAGACACACAGACATCTGCAGGGTAGGAGTCTGTACCTGACCTGCTCACCTTAGGTGTTCAAATCATACAGACCTAGCACTTAAGGAACAAGGGGTCTCATCAGAAATGAGAAGTCTGAAACAGGCCTGGAGAGCTACACCCTACAAGTACCTGTTTGCTTCATCTAATCTCAAAGTAAAAAGTATAAAGTTGACAGGCACAGATGTCTCAAGCTAAATGAGAAGGATCTGAAGGAGAAGGATCTCAGAGAGAGGGAACAAAGCCACACAGACAAGGTCTAAAGACAAGATGAGAAAGATGGTCTGGAAGAAAGAAGCTTCATGGGAGCTAGGGTGAAGAACCTGTGGGTCACAGTACCTCCAAGGGGAATGACACTCAAATGCTTGGGTTAGGCCAGAAGCAGAAGTCAGGAGGATGAGCCAGAAAGTTATTCATAATCACAAAAACATCAAGCAAGACAAGACAGGTAAACCTGAACAGAAAACAGCATTGGTCTCCTCATCCTTTCCCAACAGCTCCATCTCACTGGCTGCACAGTGACCAGGCTGCAGGCAGCAGGTCTGTGGCAGGCTGAGCACAGCTCAGGTAAGAGCAGGGTGACACTGGACCCCTCATCTGCCCACTGTTACAGGGCTCCCAAGTAGCACCATGCACAAAAGACAGAAGCAAAAAACTGTAAGAGAAAGCTTTGAGCTCATCTGCTCAAACAGACAAAATAATCATCCTCAGACCAGTCCAAAATGCTTCAAAAGTTATTGATTCATTTTGCAAGTGACCATGTCACTGCCCAAAACATGGAATCTGCAGGAGCTCAGTTAAGTTTTCCAAATGGAGGCAGCAATGACTTTATTTCTACATTGTTAACTCACCACACAGTGAAAACAGCACACTTTTTGTGGGTTTTTTTAGTTAACCTATGTCATCAACTTTAAAATGTGTATCATGAAGTTGCTGTTCTGGAGAGTTGGGGGTTTTCTGCCAGTTTTCTTGTACTTTCCAGGTCAATTCTGTTCCCTTTAAATAGGGAGGGTATGTGGGTGCGTGTGTGGAATCTAGGCAAAATCTGAAAAACAACATTTAAATTCTGCATTATTTTATTCATCAGCAATGATAACTATTTCAGTTCATTTCAGAACCCAAATTCACACAGAAGAATGAAAGCAGTCTCAGTTTCTGAGCTGTGTACTTGTACCCCAGAAATTAGGGGAAAGCAGCCACACAGTCAACATTAAAGCAAGCATACAGGGCACACAGCAGAAGTGGAGGTTGAATACAGAAATGTGGGTTTGCATTTTCTTGTTCGTTTGTTTCTAAATACGACTTGGTTTTGGACGGGAACCACCTTTGAAATCAGAGATGAAAGAAACAGGAGAGATGAGAGACCAGCCTGGAGATCCCACTTCACACAAGGGAAAAGGGCAGCAGAAGCTGAATGTGGAAATCAGATTATTTTAGCAGTAATCTAGATAAAAAGTTATCTGAGCACAGAGTATGACACAGAAGCATGCCATAAACATGAGCGAGTTGTGAATATTGCTTTAAAAGTTCAGGACTGAAGAACTGTATTTCTATCAGCCTCTTCATCTGTCTTATGCTATTAGAGCACTGGCAGACAATGTTATGGGTTTGCTGGGAAAGCTCTCGGTTACACGATAGCCTCCCTTCTAATTTAATTCTTCAGACTTCTAGAGGGACAAATGAAAGCCTAATTTTAGACCTTTCATCTGGTTTTGATATTAAATAAATAGATAAATATGTCAAAGCTCTTCTGGGTCACGCACTGTTCAGAGACTGCAGGGGAAACTTCTGTTAATCACACAGGCTAAACTGGGCAGATGCTCCCAAAGAAAATTATTTTTTATAACAATTTTCACTTTTTTTCAGACTGAGCCTTTACCCGTACTTTAACAAGCACAGTCATCCCCAGAAAGCCAGTTAGACCCAGGCAAGTTCACACTCTTTTCTATTTCAGCTTGTGGTCTTGAGAGAGTTTTTGTTAGGACTAGTAGGGTTTTTGGTACTCGCAGCTTCGTGAAGCTGGCAAATCACAAAGTATCTGCACTACTACAACTCCTCAGCAAGGCTAGAAGGGCACTTTTTCCCATCAGAATCTTCACTAGAGTTAGTGACAGCAACAGAAGTGGGAAACTGCTCCTACTGCCCTGTCTAACTCTCTCCAACTCTCAGGTTAGTTACATTTTCTCTCCCTTTTGGGTGTATCTCCCCATGCACGCTGTCCTGCCATTCACACTCCTGCCTGCCAGCCCGTCTGTACCAGGGCTAGAAAGGGCTGAGAGCAGAGGCAGCACTGACATTCCTGCCCCTTCTGCCAAGTTGGATGGTAGAAATATCAGCTGCAGACCCGGAGGTGACTCAGGGGTGCATGGCTGCTGCTCACATATGCTCAGGAGAAGGCGGGTGAGCCCCTGGACCGCTCATCTGCCCCCCGTTACAGGGCTCCGAAGTAGCACCATGCACAGCGGACGCAGGGTGAGACACCCAAGGGCGAGCAGGTACCCCAAATTCCTCCCCTGAGCCTCGCCAAGGAAAAAGACAGCCCCAGAGCGCAGGAAAGGGGGATGCTGGCCGGCCGCTCTGCCTACCTCTGCCTGGTGATGAGGTTGATGTAGTGCCTCAGCGCCGAGTAGTATCTGGCCATGTCCTCTGCGGGAGCGTCCTCGCCGGGGCTGTCCGGTTTGGAGGGGTACGCCTCTGCCAGCGTTCCCAGGCAGACCAGCAGCGACAGGGCGAAAGTCAGCACGGACACCCACAGCCTGACGGTACCCTGCATCTGCGGGATCGGGGAGAGCCGCCCTCAGCACCTGCCCCGACGGCGGGAGCGGCGCGGCCGTCCCCTCGCCCCCCGTCCCCCGTCCCCGTCCCCACGCCCGCGCCCAGCCCGGCCCGTCGCGGCACTCACGGCGGCGGCTGCAGCGGAGCGGCTCTCGGCTCAGCGAGGCGCTTCTGCCCGTCGGTCGGGGCTCCCGAGTGCGGGGCTCCGCGCCCCGCCGGGGTGTTTTAAGGCTTCCCCAGGAGGCAGGAGGGGCCTCGGGCGATCACGCCTCGCCTATGCCGGCCCCCCCCCCCCCCCCCCGCCCCGCTCCGCCTGCCCCTGCCCCGGGAGGGGCACCGGCGGCCGCGACAGGGCGGGGCCGGGAGGGAGCGAGGGAGCGAGTGCCACCGCTGCCCCCCCACCGCCCGCCACCGCCCCAGCGAAGCCCTGGTGCCTGTCCCGTGGAGTCGCCGTGCCTGCCGGTGCCGGACGCCGGCAGGGGAAGGGGAGCGAGTGCGGGGAACGAGTTTACCCCACTCCTACGACACTGGAGAGGCCACAAGCGTCATCTTAACAGGAGAGCTGCCGAACATGAAGCCGAGAAAGCAAGATGGTTTGGGGCAACCACAAATACCGAATCAGTGCCACAGACTCAGACATCATACCTACTAATTGGGTAAATCTTGAGGTTTAACTCGACTGGCAATGAAATCGTACTTCACTCCATGCCCACTCTAGCAAGAAAGACCCTCTACACCCCTGCCCCAGGCTGCCTTGAGTGGCTTTTCTAATGTGATCTTATTCTGTTTTATTTCTGTGCCTGAGCCACGTGCCACAGAAAAGAGCTCATCAAGGTCTTAGTATCGCTTCAGCCCTTCCAGTAGCTATCCTGACCCTAGGGAACCACTGCTGAAGTTGGGACATGGCAACTTCTCTCAGCAACGTGGGATTTACAGGGATTGATCCGGCCAAGGTGCCAGATTTACATGTCTCCCTAAAGTTGTCCAGACCTAGAATCGGTGCGGAGAGATGGTCACCCTGATTGTGATCTGATCTCGCATACAATGGAGGTCTGAGACAGGGAGAGTGTGCCTCTTCTGGAGACATACCCTTCTCCACTGGTAACACCAGCAGCCTAGGTGGCTAACCTTAGCTATACACCTGATCATCACAGTGCCTGAAGCTGGGTAAAATTAATCCGATCCAAACAGAATTTCAGAATTTGTTGAACATTTTGATACAGTTGGAAGCTATTCACACATACCAGTAAAATTAAGTTAATTACTTAGAAACTGGTAATTTGATTAGCATCTTGATGACCAATGACTAATTCCAGTTGGAATGACAAATCATGACTATGATGATATCTTACTTTTACTTCAATTTGAAGGTAAAATAACAATCACCCAAGTAAGAACATTAGACATACTGACTGAAAGCTTTAATACATATTCTAAAATTATATCACATGTATACTACTGTAAATGTAGTTATTAAGTCTGTACTTATTATCATATGCAGTTAGGGGCTTAATAACAATCCAGCAGGTTCTGCAAAAACAACGTACAGTTTGCAAGAGCAAAGCCAGAAATCGTTTTCATAAACATTATTTTTTTTAAAATCCCTAGCAAATAAATGGCTCTTGTGGTATGCAAGGAAGCTCACTGAACTATGTCCCATTCAAGCCATCGAAGCAAAGAAAATTCCATCGCTCTTAAGGTCAAAAGGTGTATTTATATCTTCATGACTCAAAAACCTCACCGCAAGATTACAGACTGCCTTTTATTATATACTGAGTGAAAAATTTTAATGTGTAGGAATAATTTTCCATGCCACAGTCAGCATGATTTCAGCAGATTTGTGCAGAGTGACATCACATCTTACAAAATGGCTTCACTGCATCCCCACGCTCTCTGTCCTCCCACCTGCAGCACACCTGCACATTCAAATATTCACATTGTCCTCACATTGGCTCAACAGAAGCAGCTGCTGTGACAGTCTGATCCTTGAGATACTGCAAATGGCCTAGAGAGTAACTGTGCTCTGGCTCCACCAGTTTCCTTTTGCTGCGCTGAATTCAGTGACCTGCCTAATCCAAAACTTGCATTGATCCAGTTTATGGGGTGTAGGTGACAAGCGGTGACAGCACCGGAGACTGAAGCATCTGGGAAGGTGTGCCACAACAGCTCTCACCAGCTTCAGCCTGATTCTGCCACAACCATCTGCCACCAGCTCACAGGACTGAGGGTGACTTTCTCACCGTTAAGCTCTTTCCCAAGTTACAACTGAGACCGCTTCTCTCCCGCTAGCACCACTATTTTTATTCTATCAATCTTCAAGGCAGTTCAAAGAAAGAGGAATAAGCTAACAGACTAGCATGCAGAGCAAGATAAAAGTGAAGCCTGGCATCTACATGCTTACTTGAGCTGTAAAGGAGGCAGTGACATTCCCCCATCATGGGTGTGTCTGTATTTCTTGACACAGCAATGTGTCACACTGCCACACCTTGGCACAGACCACCACCTGGGCAGTGGGCTGTCAACATCTCCAGAAACCCTGGAGGAATCCCTTCTCTTTTCCGGGTGATGAGGTACAAGAAGTAAGCCGCTCCCTCCATTTGTAACAAATCATGCCTGCTAAGTTGCTCTACAAAACACTGGGGCTGGAGCAACAGTTTCCCACAAAAATAAGGTACAGACCGCGTTAATAGTCCTTTTGCTTCATAGTGTGAGGAGTGAGGAAAGCCTTCTCTCTTATGCAGGAGGAGGAATCAAATTCACCTCCCATATGAGACAGCAACTCCTACAATTGCAGGCTGCTTGACAGAGTCTGGGGAGAGGTTTTCTCCATGGCATTATAACCCTAATCAACTTATCTGTTGTGTCTTCCCTTTGGATGAAGTAGCATCTCCCAGCTTGTGCTGAGTTTAGACTCATGTCCCCACTCAGAGTGGCCCAAAGGTACATGAAATGTCAAACCTTACCACTCTTCGCTGCACCTCTAGAATAACAATTCTTTCCATGCAGTTCCAGCATCTGATTGGGGAAACTGAAAACACTGAATCAAAAAATTTAATCACCTTGTTTTCCACAGTGCCTATATCTGTAACAGTACTGAGGCATTTTGCTCAGCTATGGAAAACTTTGGTGAGACATTTAAACAGGCAACAGGCAACATCAGCTGATAAAATCTGCCATTTCTAGGTCTCTAGTACCATATAAATCTTCTCTTCTTTGGGCTTCAATTTTTAACACTTCCCTGTACTAGGAGATTGATCTTCTTCTTGCATTTAAAGCAAGATCAGCTCCAGGTGTGTGCTTATGCCCCATTTCATCATTTAAGATGAAACATACATCTTAGAGCTTTCTTGAGTCCAGAAATTTTCATATTTGGAGACATTCTGTAAGTTACTACAAAAATTTCCTCTCTCCTCTTCTGTTTTGAAACACTGAAAGTCCATGCAGGTTCATCTAGTTTCTACCGTAAGAAATACACTAAACTTAAATAACATAGATGAAACATACTTTGGACGTGTAACATATTTGTCAGTATAATCTCAATGCAACCAATACTGGCATTTTTAAACCAATGAAACACACCCAATACCTAAAGCTGCAGACATATATGGGCTCCAGTGTGTCAGTGAGACTGAGTGTCCCTGATCTTCATGTGTGTTTCACAATCGATTTTCAGAGTCAAGGTCTCCTGCAGCTTTGATGATGCCTCTTGATGATTACTCCACGTGGACGCTTGCCAGCACTGCTGTCTACACACAAAGCAGGCAAGGATTTGTATTCTGGCAAATGGCAGAGCTGCGCTTTCCACAAGCAGCTTTAGGATGGACTATAAAGGGGAACAAGAAGGCAGTGAAGGTAGTTGGAAAGAAATGAGTAAGACTCGGAAGAGCCGATGAAGACAGTTGGCAAGAACTGAATGGAGTTCAAGAACGCAGTCTGGTAGAGAGAACAAAAAGACACAGGCATAGCTTAAGTATGTCAGCACTTAGATATTCATATTTTTCCTTTGCCAAATACTATGGGCTTGCAGATGTGCAATTCCAAGCTACACTACAGATAAGCGATCAAGAGCTTGAAGAGTATTTAACTACATACAGAGAGCAACACAGGACTTTCAAAGCTCTGAGCAGGTATCAACACCATATACAGTGCCAATGGGAAAAAATTGAAAAGGAACATAACAGTCAAATTTTGCCTATATTTTAGTGTCATGAAATTTAAAGATTCAACAGACAACTGTTTAGCCTACAAATTTCAGATTACACTAAGAACAAGAAGACTTCCAAGATATCAACATATTAAAAGTAAGGTGATACTGTTTGACAAGCAGAATAAATGTGAAAGAAAATTCAAGTAATTTATTAATGGTAATATATATGATTACATTAAACAGGGGCATGGTTATTTGCCTTAATTAAAACAAAAAATTTAGTGTGATTAAGTTTGGACACACTATTATTTATAGCATCCTTCTATGATAGGCATGGAATTAAAGCTGTTCTTTACTATTACAAATGCAGGTAATGTCACTTTCATTGCAACAAAGTTTGTGTGCATCAGAGATCTTAAACTAAGACCCTGTAATAGCCCACTAATAGTCCTTGTTTTAAATGCAAGAAGAAGATCAATCTCCTAGTACAGGGAAGCGTTAAAAACTGAAGCCCAAAGAAGAGAAGATTTATGTGGTACTAGAGACCTAGAAATGGCAGATTTTATCAGCTGATGTTGCCTGTGCTATTGCAGTTTAAATGTCTCACCGAAGTTTTCCATAGCTGAACAAACCTTCCAGAAATGCTGAATCTTTAGACCTGGAAGTTCAGCCAGATAAGCAGTGCATAATTATTTAGTAGTCATATGAATTTATCTGAACCTATTTGGACAGAAAAATGGGGCTGTTAATCTCACAAAATCAGGCTCTTGCACACTTCACAGTGTTGCTGATTTCAGTCTGCTTAGTAATACTTTCAGGAAAGCTTCTCATTGTGCTTTTATATATCACACCAGTATCCATATTTCCAAATGTATATATGTCCCTTTTTGTACTTTTATTCACCTCCCCCTGTACATACAGTAGGGGTTGAACAGAGCACCCTCAAAACTTAGAGCAACCACCCCTTCCTGTCAGCTCAGTAGCAGTATTGTTCTCAAGAGGCATCCCTGCAAGCCCAGCAAGCATTAAGCAGGATTTTAATACCACCAAAAATTAGGGCTCTAAGTACAAACTACATTAAAATACAGGAGAAAAGAAAAACCTAATGGATCAAACTAAAGACCCATCTATCTTCTCCTCAGTGGCATTTAAATGCAGATTCCTAAAACGGCCAGAATAGGAAAAGCACATTATACCATTCTCCTACTGTACTTTTCCCAACCTCTAGAAAATTGTGGCTTAGGGGCTTCCTAACTAGCAGTTGAGGTTTTGTATTTTTTTTACTAAATTTTGAGCATCACCAGCCTTCTGTGACAGTCCCACAGCATTCTTACCATGTATTACCACACAGGAATGGAAGTCATCGGCCAGCACCATCCCTCTGTTACCACTTTGATGTGACTACCTGTGCCTGCATGTCCCCTCTCCTCACAGTGCCAGGACAGTCCAACATTGTTACTCAGGAGATGAGTGGTATTCACACAGCAAGGCAGGGAGTGCCTTCACATGCCACGGTGGTGTGACACTTCAGGCACCAAGCTACCACACTGAGTCACAGACCCATTTGCATGGCACCTCCTGCCCTCCAGCAGGGAAAGGAAAAGGCAACTCTCCTTGACATGAGCTACTTCTGGCAATGCACGAATGGCTCCCTTACAAATACTTGATTGTGAGCTCCAGGCTTGAGATGTGATACAAATAAATTCCTTGATCTTTAAAGCAATGTTGTTCATAGCTTCACATCAAAGGCCCTGCAAGCATTTGACTCACAATAACAACATATGACCAGAAAACAGAAAAATAAAACCTGGTTTCAGTGGAATCTTATAATGAAAGAGGTTTGATTTGTTGTTTTTTTTCTGAAAACCCACCCAGAGAGACTTCTGGAAAGCTGCAACAAGGTCAGAGGGCCATCAGCAATTGTCCTGAGGACACACAGTACAATGCACAGTTTTGACAGGAGAACAACGACACTCAAATAAGCCACAAAACCAAATTCAATATTTGCAACTGTAATGACATTTGTTTTGCTATACCTTCTTCCCTTTCCCACTCCCCCAGGACAACAGAAAAACAAAGACAGATTAGTAGGACAGAGATTAGAACAGCACCTCTGGCAACATGTTTACTGTTGCTACTTTGGTAGACCAACGTCATTAAAGAACAGCTTACAAGAAGATAGTGAAGATAGTGAAGATACAAGAAGATAGAAAATAGCAAATGAATCAAATGTTTATATAAGAAACAAAAAATTCTCCATCCTGAAAGTGATTTTTCCTGTGTATAGATGAGAAAGTCGGCAAAGCTGTCATGACTTAAAGACAACCAGAATTAACCATCCTCTGCTTTAGTGTACATCTTCAATATCATTAAACAGGGAAATAGAAGGTAAAGTAAGAGAAGTCCAGAGAGGCTGCACTGCAAGATGGTGCTGAGTGACTCTGCCTGAAACTGAAACAATAAAAAGACTTGCCTGAAACGTAAGAGATATCAGAGGCTGGGGGGGGTCGTGTCAAGGACTGAAGAAATCCGATCACACTTGCATGGAGAACTGTCACACATCTTACCTGCAAGGAGTAAATCTGAGAGAGAGAAGACATCTGCAAAGACTTCTGAAAAACCCTGCTACGTGTGTTCATTCACAGAATATTACTACTTATTGATATCTTTGCAGAAGTGAATTCATCTATATCCAAGGCACTGGAGCTGGGAAAAAAAAAAAAAACCCTTATACTTAAAATGTTGATATTATTAAAAAAATAAATCTTGTCTCCTAGCAGATCACTGTCCAAGAACAGTCACAATAACTTTTGCTTACTGTCCTGCAACATTGACACAGCTGAGAGTTAACTTTCTCCCAAATGGTTTTGTTAAGTTTTATGTGTTAAATGCTTTATTACTTGTCATGGCATGCAGCACAGGAAACCGTGGTTTCTAAAAGCAGATCTAAACTTGGAGACAGAGGTGACATTGATTAATTTCAGGGTAACACAAGATGATGTTTACCTCTGCTAGTTTTGGCTATACAAAAAGTAGGCTTTTGCTTTAAGAGCAGGTGGCTGCAGAGCAATTCACCTAAGATTAATGTCCACCACAGCTGGAACTGCACCAGGAGATGCTCCTCTCTCCCTGTCGTCCTAAAACATAGAAAGCATAGACTACTCAATTGTACACAGTCAAAGAAACTGAAGAACAAATCGAACACTGGTGACAGGGAATCTTTCTCCATCACAAGGGCTTGGATACCACAGAGGATCACAACAGCTGTCTATACTAGGAGTCATTTTTTGTTTATACCCTGACATGCAGATTTGAAATGGCAGGCCTAGGATTTAGGAAAGGGTCATACACTTAAGATAGCATTGTACTGACTGTACTGGTCTCACAGAGCAAGGACACGTGGAAATCCCTTGTTACACTCCTAAAAAAATAGCCCACCCAAATGGTCTTAGCTGTGCACTAGTCTTATGTTGTTTGACTGTATCTTAGCTAATGGCTTTTCACTCTTGTTAAATGGCTCAAATAAACTTCATGTTCAGCCATTAACCCAATAATCCTGATATCAGGAAAGAAATGTTTATCCATTATTCTGTGGGTGTTTTCCTTGCACAGTGGAGGAAAAGAGCATGACAGCTGTAACAGTAAGGTCAGGCTTATTTTGTATATGGCAAGCACAACAAGAATATAGATTACAAACTCTAGCATTGAAACACGGAAACATACCATTGAAGGTATTCTGTTAAATTGAAGGTAACACTGTTAAAACTAATTCAATCTCACAACTTTCTTCCAGTCACTAAGGTCCTGTTAAAGTAAATTAAAATACATCTTCAACAAATGTGTCTGAAAATGGATTCTACCTGATTTAAGTCCATGCACTGCTTACAATTTGACAATATGTTCTTCTTTATTAATATCATACATTATTTTATTGAAATTAGTAGTGATATTATTTATGCAAATAGAAGTAATTAAGCAAGATATGATTATGGTGCCCCTCATCCTACTGCTGTGCTCTCTATAGCCTCACCTGTTAATTGTTTCTGCTGAAAGACTTCATAAATAAATATAGAGTTACCACTTTGTAACCATTATGGTTATATTTTAGTTTAAGATCTTGTGGAAATACTTTTTTTCCCTCCACTCTCCTGTGAGAGAAGAAGCAGACTTAAATAATTCTGCCTCTCTTTATTGCATTATGCTAACCTCCGTTCAAAGCAGGAAAAGACAAAGGGCTTTACAAGAGATGTAATACCTGAATAGGGACCAAATTCTGGGAAGCATCAGTGTTGGTCAGATGAAAGGATCAGCTGCAGGCTGGAAGCCAAAGGCCACATTCTGCCAGTCACTCTACATGTACAATACCAGGGCTCTGCTGGTAGCTGGAGGGGTGGTCTACAGAGAAGACAGCAGATCGAGTGTTGACCCTTAGATTTTCAAAAGCTTTAAGCAGTAGCTTCACAGGAGATCATTTTAGTACAGCTTTTAGCCTTTGCTCTGCAAAATGCACCTGGCAAAGCACAGTCTTGCTACACAGAGTGCCCATCCTTTGAATCTTGAAAAGTTTGGATGTGACATAGCACTGTTGTTTATAAAGGCATGATCATTTCATTCCCATTTGTTGCCCGTGTGTGTCTGAAGCAACTGATGTGATTAAACTGTCATTTACCAGCACTTTGCACAATGCCCAACAACAATCTCCTGGCCACCTGGCAATAGGAGACTATCACCTCACTGTTGAAGAGTCAGTGCATATTCACAACAAATATATTGGCAAACAAGTCATAATTTTTACACAGCAATCAAAGTATTATTAGTCAAATAAATATAATCACAAGTCAGTGCAGAACTGTATACTTCACTGAGGAGGAGGAAAGAGATCCAAGACACCCACAAATGTGTTTTTAGATACCCGTGCTCACAGTATTTGTCTGCAACCATATAAAGTATGCACGTCTGTGAAATTATCTGTACATCTGTTTCTGGGAATGTAAGAACTTGCCAAACTTGTGATCAATTGCACACTTCAGTATGTTCAGATGGAACCAAGGAAAAATTGTTCTCAAAAAAGCAAAATCTCAACTGCACAGTGCAATTCCCTAAAACTTATCTGTTTGTTTCACAGCAGACTTGATAGATATTTGTAAAACTAGCCAAAATTTCTCCAGTTATAAGAATTTACATGATCACTAAATATATTGCAAAGATTTTCTGGCACCTGCTTGGATGTCTGTTCTGTATTTTTCTTAAGCTTTTAATTGTTCAGAGCAGTTCTCCATTTCTCAGAATTTTCCAGACAATTTTTTTTTTCCATGCAGAAGAAAATCACATTCAAAGATAATCCATTATTTAAAGGTGTTAGATCAAACCAACCCGTACTGTAACCACCTCAAACTCAGTGGTGCTATTGAATTGTGGTAGCTTCATCATTGTGATGAATTAGCACATCTGCTTTTAACGTATGGACCTTGCAGTGTAAAAGTAATATGACATAACTTTTGCATTGTCATGATGATATTATTACTGAGTTTCTATTCCCAGGTTTTATGGTTTTTTAGTACAGGTAATAGCAATATGTGGGCAAAAGTCAACCAGAATCTCCCCCAAATCCAACCAAATAATTGGAAGCATACAGGAAAACTTTTGGTAACTTTGGCCTATCTTGGCGTTATAGCTGCTTTCACTACTGGAAAAGACCATACTAAGTCACCTGCCACACAGCCTATATAACTACCAATGGAAATAGTTTTAAGCAAGTTGCAACAGGACATGCTGATCTATTTAACTACAATGTGAACACCTGCTCAGCTTATATCTGGGGGAGGAATCTCATCAGCTGTGTTTAAAAAGCAATCTCTGATATATTTTCAGGTGAAGCTTTAATCTCAATGTTGACTGGGTTTGAAATCAGTGTTTTCAGCGTGATTCTGCCTCTCAAAGTTCTTAACATGTTCACCCAGTCATGAGATGGATAACAAAACTACAGTACAGGAAACAAACAAAAAGGAGAATCCTGGAGGCTGGTTGACCAGTTCTGTGTGTTTTCTAAAAGCTATACATTTATAGAATTGGTCCCTGCCCTTCTAGGGAGCTTGAAGAAGAGTAAGATAACCCACATCCACTTATGTACTGAAAAGGATCCATAAAAAGGGTCAGTCTCATTACAGTGTGCAACTTTTAGGAGCAAATTATCCCCATGGTGGCCTCCCAAAGTCTCTTCTATCAGCAACTTTGACTGCTGGTATAACAGTGCTAGAACAGGTCAGCCTTGCTCTGTGTGTGTTTCACTGAAATGATATCTGTCTGTTAACTTGTCTCTGCTGCTTATTTCTGTTCTGCTTATTACTGAAGTATCCAAACATCTAATATACAGCAGTGAATTCACTTTCACAGTGCCCTGTTGAGCGCAAAAGTGCTGGTCTTGGGTTTGGCAAAGGAGTAACTAAAACTAGGGGAGATGAAAACCATTGCAAAGGGAGCCCTGGCAGGAGTGGGAACACAGACTCTGAGTGGTTTCATTTGCAGGGGAAAAAATACAGTCCCATTCCCCATAAAAGCAAATGCCCTAAGTCAATGAGCAGCACCTTTTGAGCAAAATATTTTGCAGGGTCTTCTGGAGGAGTTCAGTAGGCATCCTCTGCTACGCCCCATTCTTCATGGACTAGAAACACAGTCCCTGAACCTGTTGCTACATGAGCAAGTGGTCCCCCAGGAATCATACAGCTTCCAAATCTCACCCAGTGACTTAGGCACCCATGTCCCACCTCAATTCCAGTTTAAGTGGAACTGAGACAGTATGGATTTTGCTTTTTTTAGTTTGCTAAATTAAGACTATTTCTGAGATCAGCATGAACTCCAGGATCAGATTGTGTTGTCTGTCTCTGCAAGCACGAACATTGAACGGACTAAATCTAAGCTAAGATCACCTCAAATGAGGAGCTGCCTCTTGCTTGTAGCTCTGAGAGTCATTCTGCAATTTCCTCGTAATTTCAGATTTCTAGGGGATGAGGTTTACATTGTGGTAAGTAAAAGTTGTGCCTGTCAGTGATTCCATAATTCCTCTCATCTGGCTTCAGCACTGCTGGTAAAGATGTGCTAACTTTTATCAAAAATTAATTTCCACATAGAAGAAGTTGTGTCCATTAAATGAGAAAAATAGTGCTACTGCAGACCACGCTGTTAAAGAAATTCTCTTCCCTTGGAAAGTGTCTATATGTTAGTCTTCCAACACTTTATGTGAATTACCTATTTTGCAAAGTTTTTTTTTCTAAAAAGCATAACACATCCTGTTTGCAATGGTTTAAAATATTGTCATGGAACACAGCTGAAAAAGTATCTGTGTGATAGTAGGGATGAAGATATTTTTCATCTCCTTGTGTTCAGACTCCAACAGTATTGAGCTGCAGCAAAACAGAAAACATGCAGTGCACCCTTCCCCAAGCTATGGTGTCTGTGAAATCCCAGGCTCTTCTAATAATTCTAACATGATTCAATGGGTTTGTTTTGTTCTCAAAACTAAAAGAGTTATTGCACCATTTACACCAGCAGAAGTCTGGGCCTGGGCCTGATAGCAGTCCTCAGGAAGGTGCTCTCTTTGTTGGGGTTCAGCTTGGGCCCATGGAACTATTAGTAAAAGTATACCACCTACACACGTGTGTCCATGAAACACTGATGAACCTGCTCAAGGAAACGGGAGAGGGAAGAGGAAGGCAAACCTCCATGTTGTTTTTTGTCTCTACTTTTACACTGGTAGTTTAAATATTTTTGAGACACTACAAAGAAGGACCCTCCTGACAGAGAAGCCACATCAGATTAAGTCTCAAGGTTAACCTCATTTTACACACAGATGGAGAGAAAAAAAAAACACAGTAAGCTTTAAAAATCCCAACCCTACTATTCAAAGTTACACACACATTTCCAGAGACCAAGTCTGCCTGCCGTAATGGAACAGCAAGCACACAGTCACCACAGAGTTTCTCCTCAGACATTAGCTAGCTTGGAGGCGTCCCTATGAATAAGCCAGGCCTTTTGAGATCCACTAAGCTCATCTTTGACAGTTAACTGCCCATGATTTGTGGAGGAGGGAACATTCTGAAAAATAACATATGCCCAAGTAGAAGAAGTGGTTACAGCTGCATTAGCAACTGCAATGATCCAGGGCAGTTCTCTGTCCGTGTAGGCAAAATACCAGCACAGCTTTAGGCCCACACAGCTAAACTGTTTTACCATCCCTAAAACAGAGTAGTCTCTGTTTACACCATACTATTTATGGTATAAACCTGAAAAGCTTTGCTTTCTTTGTTCTAGTCATCTCTGACATGTCACACGTCTTGGAAGCTTAGCATTTACAGAAGTCTTGGCTTTTTTCATTAATTATTCCTTGTGATTACTTTTTAAGGAAGTTGCTATCCCTCATAAGTCCAAATCACTGGGGGAAAAAGGAACAATGGACCAAATGTGAATGACCCTTTGGAGGTGTTCAAGACCACACCAGCTACAAACCAATCCTTGCTTAGTTTAAAAGTGAAGATCACAACTGAGAAAAAAAAAAAAAAACAAAGCCAAAAGAAAGAAAATGGCTGATTAATTGGATTTGAACATAGATTATGAGCTAGGAATTTTAACACTAGAAAAATGGTAAGTGAAGCAAAAGGATGCAAATCTATGGTAAATAGGGCTAACAATACTTAGAAAGACATTTTGAATATAAAGGGAGCAAAAGGACTGCTAACAGTGGAACTGGAAATTATAGAATTGCCAAAAATAGTTCAGAAAAGGCAGAAGTGTACAATAAATAACTGTTGTGTATTTGGACAAGGATCAGATGGTGTAATGATTTCAGAAGAAAATAATGAAACCATTTTCACTCCAACAGTGCATCAGAATGACGTCAAATAACAGCTACTGAGTTTAGACATATTTATAGCATTAAGTCTCAAAACAAGTATATGGGAGTTGAAAAGTAGTAGTGAAAACCCCTCCAGACTATTAGTGTTGATTTTTCAATAACTCATGTGATCATATCAGAGAAGTCTCAGAAGTTGAGGAAAAATGATGTAACACCAGTATTAAGAAAATAAATAAAATAAAAAAAGAGAATAAAATACACAACTCAGGTACTTACAAGATTGTCAGACTGACTAACATCAATCCCAAGCAAAACAAAGGAATGGCTGATACAGGACCAAATTAATAAAGAATAAAAGGGAGGCAGTATAATTATCACCAGTCAGCAAGGGTTTTTGGCAAATAGATCCTGTCAAACTAACTTGATATCTTTCTCTGATGAGATTACAAATTGGCTGATAGAGGTAATGGTGTCACTATATTTGGGCTTCTACAAGACGTTCTGTGCAGTCACTACCATATATTGCAAAAAAACACTGATTAAGAATGCTATGAATCAACACTGCACACATTAAATGGATTAAGACTGGCAAGTGGTTACATACCAGAACGTCACTGCAAAGATGTGTGTTTTTAGTGAGGTTCAGTGGGGATCCAGTCCTACATCATCTAACTTTTTTGCCTGAGATGTGGAAGGAAGCATAAAGTCATCATTGTTGAGAACTGTAGATAAGACAAAGACTGGGTGAGAAGAGTGTAATTAAGACGATAGATGGTCGATGCAGATGGATTTAGGGTGCCTTATGATGGATGAATCAGGGGTAACGTATGATACTACCGCAGATCAGAAAGTACACACTTTCTCCCACATATACATAGACCAGCAGGAAGACGCATAAGATGGGCAACATAAAAGCAAACATTCAATGTTCAGTCAAATTTTACCCCACGGCAAGGTGGACAGAAGTAAAAGCATGGTATTAAGACCAGCTGGCGGTCATATGTCGAGAAACAAAGGAAGGAGGGCATCTCTGGGGATTCAATTTGGAAAAACAGTGTCCCTTATGAATATGAGATCTCATCCAGGCAGGAACATAACTCCCAGGAAGTAACATGTGTTCTCAGTTTAGTTCTGTGGCCAAAAATGGAGCCCCAGATCCAGTGGTTTTGCAGTGAACATTAGCGTAATCATGAATCAAATATCTGTCCTGGAAAGGATATTGATAACTGAGAGGGATCAAGGCAGCACTGAGAAAGATTAAAGAACAAGAGGAAGCATCTGTTAGTAACAGTGCAGGAACTCAATCTCTTTAGTTAATCAAAGAAAAGGTCAAAAGGTAATTTGATGAGTTTGTAAGTACCTATGAGGGAATACAAGTTTGCCAGTGCATTATTTATTTCAGCAGGCAAAGAAAAGCAAGTAAATGAAAGTTAAGGCTGGAGATAATTACCATGAAAAGGAGAATCAAAATCTGTTTTTGGTAGAAAACAGTTGTTGAAACACATTTTCTGGCAATGGCAATTTTTAAACAAAGACTGAATGCTGTTCAAAAGCCAGTACTCTAGATCAAATACAAATCAACTTAGGAGAATCCTACAGCCCGTGATACACAAGAGGTCAGACCATAGGACCTACTTCTGCCCTCACTATTTATGGTGTAAACCTGAGTATAACTGGGATAGAGCTATCTCCCTGAGTCTGTAGAGAGCCTGAAATAAGAAATCAAAGAGGTCAGTCGGTGCTGCCACCAGGCTCAGTCATGTTAGCACCAGTGCGACATCAGCAAATAGTAGCAAAGAGAAGCAGACACCCATGCTCCTCCAGTACTGCAGCTGGCTCTTGAAGCAGTGCATTGCTGGACATCAGTGACCTACCACCCCAACAACGTGATATGGCATACAAGGGAAAGGAATAGGATTCAGTGACTTCTAAGACCCCAAGATGGTTTAGCCCTCACTGGGAAGTGATGTTACAATAGGGCACTTGCTCTTACAAATTCCCTTACAAGAACTGTGAATTCTGTATGCTAAACTTTATGTCCTTACTTTCAACTACCCTCATAGCACAAGTACATAAAGAAGGAATAATACTATTAGCTCTGAATAAAGAAGAAGAAAACAAAAACAGTCTATAAATTATAAAAAACTTCTTTTTTTAATCTATTATCAAAAGGTACATGCACTAAAACACACAGAATGATGTTTGTATAAAGGGTGTGGATACAGAAATCATAGAAAGAGAAAAAAAAAAAAACAAGTGGTAAGCAAAGTAACTCTTAATAGAAGCAGTTTGTAATAAAAGGAAAAGCCATATCTAAGACTCTGTTGTGTGGTATATAATTCAAGATTTAATCTAAATGTACCAATTTCCTTCACAAAACAATAGGTGATATTCTGAACTGTCAAATTAAACGGAGGAAAAATATTATCTACCACCCACTGCTTCCTGCATTTTGATAGTTAAAAGCCTTTACTTCACTTGCAGAGTGCTTTAATTTGAGCCTTATGTTTTCAATTTCTCTCAGATCAAGCTCCTCATCTCCCCAAATTCTCCATAGATTCAAGGCTGGCATGAGAATAACAGAAGCAATCACTCATTGCTAACAATGGCAAACACAAAATAAGCAGGAAAGACACACACTCCTTGCCAGGTCTTGTAATTACAAATTTGGCTTGGTTCATGCAAGTTCAACTCAATCCAGATTTTTCTGTAAATGTTGAGGGTCCAATTCCAACGGAAAAAAATGTAGCTGGAATTACACAAAGAATTAATTTAACCCAGACAGCTTAATGCCTGTGTGTTTCTCATGCACACGTCTCTGGTTTTGTCATGCAGGAAGTGAACACACACATCAACAAGGATCAACAAAAGCATTTTATGAAGAGCAGCTGGAAATTTTTGCTGGTTTCAAGCCGCATTGCAGGTATGGGTCTTTTCAGTCAATGCAGCCTTTTTTGGCTTTTATACTAAATGTTTCAGTGCATGGGCACAATCAGGTTATGCTTTTTATTTCTTTCCTTTGGTTCTGCCTGATGAATTTTTTTCTTGCAGCCTCACCACAGGGAAAGCCTGCCTTACCCTTGCCACAGCAGTGCTCAGTGGAATGGCTGCTGTGAGCAAAATGATCACCGAACTGGTGTTCACTAGGAAGAATTTGAATAAAAAGTAGGTGGTAGACACCCCTGAAAAGAGACATTTCCAGAGCAATACCAGACTCCAGTAACATACATAGGGTGAGGTGGGACAGAGGTGTCCTCCAGACCAGAGTTGTATGTCACCATGGCAGATGACCTTTTTCAGCTTTCATTCAAGATATTTGGTGTTGCAAATGTTTAAGTGCAAGCAGAAATACAGCCAAGATCCAAAGACACGAAGTGAATATAAGGTGAAATCAACTAGACTTTATCAATCGTATAAAGGCAAATCCAACTTAAGGCATGTTAAATTTGCCTACACCTTTTCTAGACTTACACATTGCACGTTCTCTAGCACAGTGTAAAATTTCTCCCAGATGCATGAAAGTACCATGATTCCCTCCTGTACACAAGCTAGTTCTTTAGGCTTTTTCAAATCCTTTTAAACATCTTTACTCTTTATCTTTGACCCAGAAGAAATGAGAGTTTTACAAAATCAATTAGCGAATAATTATTTTTTGACTAATAGTACTGTCTCTTAAATGCTTAAGGCAGAGGTAAGAAAGGCTATGATATTTAAGGAAGTGATCAATTTCCACAGTATTAACTTGTGATTCAAAGACATGGTTCAGCTCCTTCATGATGTGGTCAGGTTTGTCAGTGCTCTGAGAGTTTAAGGACTGATTCAGCTTTGCATACTAGAGTCTTTTCTTAGAACATACATGGTCCTTTGTCACAATTCTATTCCATTCAAACTTCTGAGACTTTCTTTATCAGTCCTTTTTTAGGCTAGAAGTGTTTATAAACCTCCCTCTGGTCTGTTAAATCTTAGAAAACATGATTGTGAAATAGGAAGGGAACTTTCTTTTTTTTGCAGTATATGAATCTCCTTGTTTTAGCTCAATGTGGGTTAGTTAGACCTCCTCCCTCATTTTTAGGAAGGGAGTACTTTTGAGTAAGTCACATCCTTTGGGTCTCTTGCTAA
Organism: Todiramphus chloris collaris; assembly: GCA_025345505.1. Taxonomy (NCBI): domain Eukaryota; kingdom Metazoa; phylum Chordata; class Aves; order Coraciiformes; family Alcedinidae; genus Todiramphus; species Todiramphus chloris. The sequence continues at coordinate 3,025,725 of JANVCC010000019.1, read as the reverse complement.
ACCAAAGACTGGTGAGCTGTACATAAAGCAATAGTCTCCCCATAGGGGAAGTATCACTGCTGTACAGAGCTCCCCTATAGTGATGCCACCCTGGGACCTCATTATCCACCTGTAGCTGAAAGCAGCCCTGCACTGAGGCAGATGATAAGCTGACATTACAGATTTCAGAGGCCATAATCTCAAAAAACAGGGTAGCGAGTGCATGGACAGCTCCATCAACAGCCATTACAATGAGGGTACCTAACTGATTCTAGGAAATTATATTCAAATATTTAAACATAATAACCATAAAAACCCCTACAATGAAGCACTACCCACTTGTAATTGCTGATTATATGCTGGGGTTTTCAATTGAGGCTTTCTCCTTATTTGCCTTATTATCACAAAATTGGGCAGAGATAGTTTATATAATGCACAGAAAAAAAAAAAATCAGAGCTAGCACAGAGCAATCTGTACTTTCCTTCCTAATTTTTAGGTTTATTAGAGATAATATTAAGCAATTTCATGTTAAGGCAAAGTAAGGCATAATTGAATACATTTTCTCTCATGTTGTGCATTGTTTTATATAGCAGAAATAAGAATGGATTTTCATTGAACAAAAATAATGATCACTTCATTAACATCTTAAAGCCATTGCCAAGCACAGAGGCATATGTTCACCTGCCTGAATTCTCTGACTTTTTTTCTTTTTCTTCTTCCTCCTCATAGCTCAGACACCCACGTAGTTAAAAAAAACCTTGGAAAACAGCTATGCTTGCAAAACATCTCCCCTTCCAGGACAAAAAGCTGTTTACGTTATAGCAATGTTTACCCAAACAAAGTTCTGTGACACTTCATTAAGACATAGAGTAGTGGTATCCTGCCATCTACCTGCAAGATGAATGAAGACAAGTCTGTGGTCCTGGTGCTGCAAAAGCCCATTTTCACTCTTATCTTCACGTGCTGGATGTCCCCCTCAACATATCCTCAGCAGCTGAACCTCAAAAGCAGCCTGCAAGAACAGAGGGGAGGAAGATTTAAGGTTTTTATATCTGCTTGCTCCCAGTTCTGGCCTAAAGGGTCTTCATGCTCTTTCTGAGAGACCTGTGGAGTGGGAGGCTATGGTAGAAACCACAAGTTCCCCATGTGCTTTCTTCCATAGACTGAATATTACCTTTTTAATCAGCTTTTTAACAACAACAGTTGGGTTCCAAGGTTGCAACTGGCAGCCTGCAAGCTCTTTCTATTGCACAACAGTATCTGCAGGACAGATGTTTTGGGCTATAACAATAGCAGAATGTATTTTTAGCGAATGTTCATGAAGTATTTGCTGGATGGTAGCCCAATGTGTCTCCAGGTTGAACTCAAATAAGGGAGAGAAATGGTGTGCTGCAGCAATGTCCACAGAAAAATGCACGAATGGCCAAATTCTCAGCATGGAAAAAAAAAAAAAAAAAAAAAAAAGAGAACACAGGTGTTTGGCCTTAATCTTGTTTCCATAGGGAGCTCTCTGCATCATTGTCTTAGCTACTTTGATCACAATCAGGTGGCAGGAGAGCAAAATCCTTCATTCAAACAGTCTCTCTGAAGCTTGGTCCAAGCCTGACACCACGTGCAGCTCTGCTGTCTAGGTAGCCCTTTCTGAGAGCCAGTGAGGAGGTGCAGACAGAAAGCAGGGAAGTACAGGTGCCATCTCCCTCCGGTCACTAATCATGATCTCATGAGTAGAAGAGGAAAGTTAAGTTCACCCACACAAGGGCTCCAGTAACTTGTTTTTACTTCTTTCTGACTCAAGAAAGGAGGCTCTATGCCTGAGAAGAAAGGCTGAGACAAAATGGGTAGTGTTTGCATGTGGATGAACGGTAAACAGATACCTTCCCTCCTTAGGATGGGCAGTCATTTTGCTGGCTTGTATTGAGTGTCTTTGTCGGAAAAATGGTTATTTGAAAGGGATCCTCAAATGCCATAACCAGATGTGCACTGTGTATGCATCTTCCTGAGCCGCATCAGATGTTTTTCAGCCTCTTGTCTACCTATTCTTCTTGATCTCTCTCACCTTTAGCTGCATAAACAAACGTGTTTTACCAAACATTGAGCATGATTTCACTTCAGGGAAACATTTCTCATGTGCTTCCTGGTGACTCTATGGAGAAAAAAAAGAGACTATTTAGTATCTGTGCACTGAAAGAGTAACTGAATTATTCTTACAAGTATAATTTTAGTCGAACAAGTATTCTGAAGGCTGGATAAAAAGCTAATGTTTAAATTATTTAAAAATGAATGCATTAGCATAGAGTATGTCTGCATTAATAGCATATAGGAATAAAATAGTACATTTGGCAGTAAAATGTTCTAGTAAGCTGCTAATAAAAAATAAATTAGCATAAGGTAGTCATTCTAATTTAATAATCTTCAACTTTTTATGATATACAGCAGGGTAAGGAATCCTTGTTTCTTGCTTACACATACACATTTTATACATGTAAATATATTTTACATCAGTTTATATGCACAGCTATGTTCTTTCCTAAGGTTTCATACATCAACTGATATTCAAATTATATCTGTCTCTAAAATAACCCTGCTGGGATATTCAGCAACTAAATGAGTTCATTCAGAACTATTAGTGATCATTTTCAAACAGGAGTTACAGAAATAAGGGAATACGCATATTTTGTATGATTAATCGGGACATTTTATCTGCCAGTGCTTCTTAGAATAGCTAATTGGTTTTCCAGCATCTGTGCATGGTAAATCTTGGTTAGCTGTGTATTAACAAAGGCCAACTCACTGACCCTGCACAGTCAGACATCATTATTTTCAATCAGACCAGTCAGCTTCCAGGGTAAATTACAAATCCATCAAATACTTCTGTTTGTTGTGCCAGTCAGGGAGCTCATACATTTGACCCAAATGGAACCTCAACTGCTTTCTGGCATTAAGAGATAAAAAGTGAATTGAATTTCTTGTTTGTTTGATGGTGTATTTTAGAAAAATTGCCACCTGCCATTTTGTTTGGAAAAAGCCTTTTTTTTCTTTTTTTTTTGGCTTAAAATGGGAAGAAAATACACTTCTGATAATACCTGCAAGTATTGCCCTAACTGTCATAAAGATACGAGTAGAAAGGGCAAACTTGGCCTTGACTAGCTGACATATTTGATATAAAGTATTGCTCTAATCATCTCTTTAAAACTTGATGTTGACTGAAGTCAGGATAGATTCTGGTGTGGAGCAGGCATGTCTGACTGCAAAAGTGAGGTCACCCCTTCTGCTTTCAGGTGCAATTATCTTATTTTGGCTCAAGTCAGTAAAAATAAGTGGATTGTTTAAAAAGTGGATCCTTTAAAACTGTTCAAGCCAACAGCAAACCTCCCTCCCTCCCTCCTCCTGCTTTCCCCTGATTTAATCTCTCAAAGAATAACCAGGGAAGAATTTATGATGAAGGTGGCTATTTGTTTGGCAAGAAGTGATCAAAACTTTTCTTTTTATAATGCTAACCTTGAAATAAAAGTAACATTAATCATGTGTTAAGAGTCAACTGTTTTTCTTAAAGCACCTGGTATGTTTTTTCAACAATTGGTTTAAAGTATATGCAGATTTTCTTTGAGCATGTCAAGTAACCCTTGGAAAGAAAATGCTATAGTATGAGGAAGATGATGTTGGTCAGCATTCATAAGTCGAGGAACATCACAGTGAATGTTTTGCTCTCTTAGCTCAGGCATGTGCAAAGCATTCCCTTCACTTTCTCCCATTTCACAAACAGTGAAATTTGTGGCAAGGTGCAATGTCTGTGTTCCCAGAAGTCAGGACACCAGAACGCTTGCCATTTATAGACCTCTGGGGACAGGAGAATCAGAAACCCGAACTTTGAATTCTCAGCTGTAGAAGAAACACCAAAATATTTTGACTCTGAATGCTTCAGCCATGAGGTTACATGCAGCCATGGGCTGCTTCCCTCTGTCCCATTAGCATCCCAGAGAAAGCCACAGAACACACCAAGGGAAAGAAAAACTATCACCAGCATTGTAACTTATGTAGACACCTAACTCAGCCAACTGAGATGTCTGTACTGCACGAGCCTCATCCCAGCCGCCAAGAAATGCCACATGGAGAAAGGCAGAAACACCTCTGCAGATAGTCAGCTATCCAAGTTAAAGGTTCACCTGTCTCCACTGACTTTATAGAGAAGTTAGCCTTGAGGCTGTCAACTTCCAGCTTCAGGTAGAATGTAAGAAAACTGGACCACCCAGTTTATTGTTTTAATAAACCAATACTTCTCCTTCACTCTCTTCATGGAGGTATGTTGAGGATTAGACACCTATGAGCAGGACACAAGGCTTATGCCAGGACAGACTCTTCCAAGGCTTTAAAAAAATCATTTTTAAATATTTTTAAATAAAGTTTCTTCAGTGTCTGTCTTCTCAGAGTAGGCCAGGAGAAGCTGCTGCATTACCAACAGATATTACTGGCTGCAATATGAATGAATTAGAGCCAAAGGCCAGATCCAACACTTTCCCAGGGAGACAAAATAGTCCAGTTACCTGGGCATCAGCCTGGGGTTTAGGACAGCTGGTTTTTCCTCCCTGTTTTACCACAGACATCCTCCGTGCCCTTAAGGAAGCTGCTTGATCCAAATCAAAGAGTTTAGCTTCCCTGTTTTCAAATTCCCATCGGCAAAAAGAGAGTCATGTCTCTTCTCCACTTCAGAGGGACGTTGCAAGGATATTACATGAAAAATTGTGAAGCACTACAAACATGAGTATTTAGGAGAACTTCAGAAGGTATAAATCTCACCCTGCTCCCAGACTAGCCTGCTCTTTCATCTTTTTGTTGCTGATGAATTGAAGTAGAAATTGTAGCTGACAAATATTTCCCTTAACAAGGTGCTAAGGCTATTTATTTTAGAATGGTGATTCCTACACAAAACCCATTCCTAAGCTCCCAGCTCCAGATGTAGGTGCAAGTCCTATTTTTGTGACTGATTTCTTTTGGGCTTGCAAAGGCACTTGGTACTCACAAAGGGCTACAGCTCTGCAAAACCACTCTTACTGGAAATGTTTCCTGTTCCTATCAGGGAAGGAAGACTTGTTTAAATACAAATAAGAATTTACAATAGTACTGCCAGTTAAAGCTTTGTGATATTAACACCACACCAGAAAACTAACAATGTGACATGGTTTGTCAAGCAAAAAATTAGGCTAAGCAACAAATTTGAGTTTTAAAATTACCGCCATCAGAATCTAAGTCATAATAAAAGGTTAATCCATTTCATAAATATGTAATTTTTAACTCTTCCCCTTCTCTTTTATCAATGTTTAAAGTTGTCTTGACATCTCAATCCATTTTTGCAATCCAAATATATTCCCTCCCCAATATTTGTAGGACTTAGCTCTTGCATAGGGTCTTACTCATCTTTGCCAGGGCTGTGCTTCCCTTCAGTGACGGAGAAGATGGCCCACTCCTTCATACTGTTGTATGTATGTATTAAGTGAAATCAGACTGGCTTTATGATATATTTTTAAAACATTTAAAGTTATTTACTGTTGTATTTATAAAATCGTTGAGTAGCAAGGCAAATATTTTAAAAGAGGCTTGTTAGTTTATAATTATTATGTATGAGTTTCTGGTTAGTTGTTTCTATATCACAGGCAAATAGGATGCACTTGAAAGCTTCAGCAATTCAGCTCCAGTATTGGTATAGCAGATTAATATTTTCAAGGAGGGGTAGAAATGTCAAGTCCAACAACAAATTTACAGTACAATATAGTGAAAGAGGAAAACAATGTTTATGGATTGCTCTCTCCAACACGGTACTTTTTATCCCGCAGAACAACACGTTAAAAGCACATTGACAAAATGTTTCTCTTCTCCCTGAACAGTCTTTATTTTTAGATTGGATGCTTATTCTAGACGTGAATTTAGATTGATCCAGCAAAACTACATAGCAAAGTGCATTGAGAAAGTGGCAGAAATGAGGGTACACTGAAGAAAGAAAAACAAAGTCACATCCTCTAAAACCAGTTTGTCCAAACCAAGTTACCAGCTTGAGTCCCCTCTTGGCTGTCTGGTTACCCAGCTGCGTGCAGTTTTCCACACTGGCTGCCACCTCTGGAGCAAGGACTGTCTGCTCTAAGCTGACAGGACATGAAGCATCTCCAGACCCAAACCTGAATAACTGTATGCTACATCTCAGTCGTGATGCCACATATTTGCTTGGGCACAGTGCTGCACCCACAGAGTATGGCTCCTGTACCTGCCAGCGGAGGTGGAGCACGGGCAATGTTCAAAGAGGCTAGTGCCCGAGCCCAAACACGTGTCCTGCATCACATGGTGCCTCTGGCCACAGGGCTCCTGCTCTTGATCCAGGTTCCTACACCAATGTTAAATTATTGAAGCAGCAGCAAGTACAAGAAAAACAGAGAGACTTGAGCATAAGCAAGCCCCTTGTGAGGAATGGCAGAAAGCATTAGGCAGGTGTCTCCCTGCTCTCCAGAATAAGTTCCTGCAGCTACCCACTCAGTCAGCCTTCACCTCAGCTAGCACCAGCAGAGACATGAGATTCAAGCCCCACAAAGATACTCAGAATCTAGCTTGTCCTTGCAGGGAGGTGATACAAAAGCTTGTTGTTCTTTTAACACACAGACAACATTATGCTGCCTGAACTGGAGATTTGGACAAACCCTTGGTAATCCAGCCATCTAGGTTTTGAACATGAAAGTGTCCTGAAGAAACAGAGCAAAGAAATTTAATCTTTTGAAGTCATCATCACATCAGAATAATTTATCAGGCTACACTTCTGTTCTGTGTGCTTTATCACAAAGTGCTTGACTGACTTTGACACTAGAGTGAGATAGATGGATATTAATAAAAGGATACAGATACTGAGCTAGAGAGACAGATACCGGGATCAGACTGTTAATGCTTTTATGCTCACTTTATAAACATCTACATATAAAAAAATGTTTTCGCAAACATCAGAATGTTCATTACACTATTCAGAAATGGAGGTACTGCGACAATCTGCTGAAAAATGCCTTTGCAATGGTAACAGGAAATCAGTCACTTATTTTGCTGGATTGTTCACAAAACTGACAGGCAGGCTCTGACTGAATCCGAGAAGCCTGCACCTGGTCAGAAAACTGTGAGATCTGACAACAATCTCTGTTGCTAATAATTATCCACCAGTTTAATCACCAACCTCATGCTTAGCAAAATGAAAGCATAAAACTGTGTAAATGACGAAGCTATAGGTATTTAAATCATACAGCAGTTTTTGTTCAATTGGCATGGTGATGAGTTGCTCCTTTTTTTCTTAGATTCTAGATTATGATGACAGTATTTAAGACTGAGGTTAGAAATTACAGCAGAAGAATCTGACTTGTGACACATGTCATAGAATGTCATTTTTCCCCAAACCAAATATAGATTGTTGATCACTTAAATCAATAGTTAAAAACACTTGCAGTTCAAATAAGATTAAAACTCTGTTTTTTCTTTCCTATGCACAGCAGTCACTTCTTTGATTCCTGTTCTGCATTCAGATTAGTTCAGCTGAGAAACACAGAGTACAGACACAAGTTTGATTACATCATTAGTAAAGTTGTCCTGGATCAATTTAAGTCTATTGGTCTTCATAAAGAATTGAGAGAGAACTCCATGGGAGGATAGTAAATATTTCCAGGCACAAAACTCATCTATTGTCAGATGTGTGTGTTTTTGTTTTGGGATTGGATTTTTTTGTTTTCTCCTACAAGGAAGGAAGATGCACTTATTATTTCTTTAAAAATTTTATATTCTTTTAACCATGTTACTCCATCACAGCAAACTGTATCCACTAACATCATGCCTCACATTTGACTGGCTTTTGGGACTGGCAGATAGTCATAAAAGTGAAAACTTAGCTAAGTACACTGAAAAAGAAGGTTTAGGGGGAAAAAAACAGAGAACATGAGGCTTTTTTAGAAGTAATAAGGCTACTGATTGAACTTGAATCTTGGTGTTGAACTAACACTTGCAAGTAAGTGTCCCAGCACCACTTATCAGTGGCTGATGGAGATACTGGATTGCTTCGGTGCACAGTACATAGAACATTGTGAACTGCTCATTCAATTCCATTTACCAGTTCCTGGTTTGAGTGAGAACAGAACTAATTCTGTTCAGTAATTTTACTTTTCAGCTCAGTTCTTCTAACTGACTGCACTGTCTGAAGTTAGCAGCCTGTTCTCACAGAGAGTGCCTGCTTCTAGCAGAGATAACACCCCATGTTTAGAGTTACTACCAAGGATTGGTGTGCAGACCAAGGCCACTGCTGGATCTTGTGTACCACACTGGGGGGTGCAGGAAGTGAAAGGCTGCACCTGCAGGGAGGAGTGGACAGCACAGGTGACCCTAAACTGACCAACGGGGGATTCCATCCCATATACATCATATTCGGCATAGAACTGAGGGATCTGAAGGGTCTTTGGGGCTCTTCTCCCCTCTTGGACTGCTTTGCTTGGCTTGGCTCAGGTCTTCTTTCAGTTCCTTCCCCGGAGCATCCAAGGAGGACTCTGTTCTGCCTTCGATCCCAGTCTGTGTGTTCCTGAACCCAGTACCAGAATCCAGCTCCTGAACACTGCTCCCATCTTCTGCAGGGCCCAGTCTGGGACTGCCCCGGTGCCTGCTCCACAGCATCAGTGGTGACGGTGATGGAATTACCATCAGGGGGTTGGGTTCCATACTGCTTTTGTATATATTTGTATATATTCCATTTTTATTATTATTCATTTCATCTTCATTAAAGCTGTTCTAGTTTCCTTTTCTAATCACTAAGTCTCTCTCCTTTATTCCTTTTCTCTTCCCCTTTAGGAAGGGAAGGGGGTTAAAAGGAAGCATCCGTTATAGGTCTAAGGGGCCGCCCTGACCCTAAACCGTGACAGTGGTACATAACACACTGTGAACTGCTCATTCAATCCCTTTTACTGTAAAATGCAGAGCTCTGCTAACAGAAGCTGGCATACACTTGAACTCTACCCTTCCTTTGACTGTCTGTACATGGTATTTTCTGACTTCTCTGATGTTCTCCACATTTTGCTGTCCTGAGGTCCTTGAAGGGCCAAGTGAACCTCAGTCCAGAAGCTCCTGGGATGGAAGTGGATGAGGAAGGGAAGACAATGACATTCACTGCTCCAGGAAAGGGCACGGGGACAGCTAAGCCAGGCTCTTCACTAGAAAAGTGCAGGAAAGGCAAAAAAAGGAATAGCCCACAACATTTGCTGGTGGAACAGTCCCAACCCTCCCACCCCACCACACACACATAACTTCCCCCTCTGCTCTGGGCTTTGACAAGCATATTCAGCATATTGGACAACATATTCAGCTGTCCTAGTAGCATTTAAAAATAATCTATCAAGTTGCTTAGTTCTATTCCCTCTCCTACTATAAGCCTGTCACACATATAGGACTGGGGATATTTAACACACACACAGAACTAGGACTATTTAACACATGCACAGAACTGGCTCTATTTGACATTTGACAGCTAGACAGTTTTAAGTTTTGATCAGCTAAAATATGCATGTTAAAATGAGACTTGTTTAATTTACCTTAGTCCCTCAGAATAGACAAAATAAAAGCTTAAAATAAATGAAATTAAAATACATCTATATCACATGATGAATGCATAAGTTTGGCTGATGGTAACTTACTGAATTGCCTTCAAGGTGACTGCCCAGCTCAGAAAAGCTACTAGACACAGAAGGACTATATTTAAGAGCAGCTGAGATCCATCAATTACTTTAAATTACTCTCATTCTTCCACAGTAATGTTTTCCCCTGTGAAAGAGAGGTAGAAAATGGCTGTAACTTTCCAGAGCAGCATGTAAGAAAGGCAGAGGCCTGATTACATATAAGAGTCCAACCTGAGCTAGAAGGGCACAATATTGACGCTTGTCAGAAGGATGCAGAGGTGAGATTCTGCAAAAGCACTGAGGAAATGAAGAACAATACTAGGAAGCCCTCCATCTCTTGTTATTTTCAAAGTTGTATAATTCTCAATACTTTAAGCATAATGCTTTTGTGGTGGCACAGAGATATATTTAATTGTATCCTTTCTGTCCTGTCATTACCAGCTAGCTTAAACCAGCAGCACAGAGACTCCCCAGCCTAGAAAATTCCCCAGGTAGGTGTCAGGAGTGAAGGATGTGTATACTGTAGGGCTCAGGGACAGGATGCACTGAGAAATTTCTTCTGAGGAACAAGCCCATGGTGAATGAGTCTCTCCTGTTCTTAGGATGCCCAACAAGTACTCTGAGGTTGAGAGCAGATGCTGCAGTCTCAGTGTGAGAAATAGAAATTAGACTAAGAAGTCTAGATTGGCTTTCAAACATGTGAAACCTAGAAACCAGTCACATCAAGAGATGACTACTCAGAAGGGCAATGGATCAGTTTTTACTCCACAACTGCAGTGGAGAGAAAGGTTACGATGTTGCACTTAACTGCTAATGACTAATTTTCATCTGGTTCATCCTTGTTAACCACATCATCTGCCACAATGCTAAATATATCAGAACCAAGGAGCACTAGGCGTTGTTTAACCCCATTTTAGTAAGTACACTTTTTTAGAACATAAGCAGGTCCCAATGAACTTTGCAGTATTTACTATAGTTCATGTTATTAAAATCTTCACTGTTTGGGGGAAAATATTGTCAGGTTTGGGAAAACACAAGAATCCAGACAATACATGGTACATTTTTAAACAAATGTTATCATGGCAGGTTCAGCATTAGACTGTCATAGATTTATAACAGTTTATTAAAGTAAAATATACTTATCTGTATTTATAACTATTTAGGATCAGTTTTAAAAGGGATTACTTTGTTTTAAAAACAGGCTGCTCTCTGCCCTCTGCTCTTCTATTCGAAAGTTATCACTAAATGGCCAAATAAAGTACAACAGTTAATTTTAAAGACCTGCTGTTCTATTAATTATATTGCAGTATATAACATTTCTGCACAGGGACCTTCTTCCAAGATCTCCAAACTCATGACCTCATGAATTTTAATTATGTGTGGCAAAGAAATGTCCATGTCATTAAGACCATAAAAGATGTGTTATATTAGCCTTTCCTGCAACTGCCACCACAAAGCAGGACCTTAGAAAAGCAACACACACACAGTTCAATTAATTAATCAGTATCTCCAGAAATATTCTGTTATCATCTGGTGACAGATGATAACAAGCAAAGACAACAGAACAGCTGGGTACACATGTGAGAGATCATTCTGTGATTCTGTGTGTGAGATGTCACAGGTAACACTGCCCTTCATTATGTTGTTTTCAAATAATTTATGGACACCTCCTTTGGAAAAAAAAAATGAGAAAAGGTTTACTGGAAACTTAAATAAGAGAAAATCTGGAATATAGACTCTGAAATGGAAATGGGATAACAATACATTGAAATTATTCCTTCAGTTTTGCAAAACCCTCTCAAAAAAGGCCATACTGGTATCATTAGAACACAAAGCAGCATTTCGTCCTGTAGGATGTTTACAGAGACTACAGAATATGACAGAAAAACATAACAAAAATTAAGAGCCCTTTCACTTTTCATCTCCAACAGTATTTGTGAATGTATTTTAAAATAAATTATTTTATAATTTTAATAACCTTGCCCTCTTATACATTGGTATTTATGGATATATATATATTATATATACCTCTACCAATTTCTGTGAACGAACTAACAGGCAAACAGACAATGAGAACCACGTGGGGTTCTTTTAAAACAACATCACCTACAAGCATTGTCCCACCTCTTCCAATGGTTATTTATAACTATATTTTTACATATTACTCACAGAGTGGTACTGCCTTCCCTCCTGGGGAATACTGAAGAGTAATAGTTTTGTGATACAAGCTCATATTTCCAGGATCTATTTTCCCCATTTTTGTTCAGTCATATAAGAACAAATGTGCATAACACCAAGAGGACAACAAGTTTAAACAGGGCTCCCAAAATTAGCACAAAATTATTTCAACACATATACTTTGGGGGTTTTGTACTAATATACCTGCTGCCAGGTGTATTAACACAGCACAGAGGTGTCTTTTAGCCTCTTACCACTGACTTCTGCTGGTGTTGAAGAAGCACCTCCAGAAAGAGCGGCCAACAGAAAGGTAATTCAGCTCTGCCTTCAGCTCACACCTCACCAGTTTAGCAGTATGCTGCTTCATAGGACACTTACTATATTTTTGCCTCTTGGCCTGAAACAGGAAGCAGAGTTCATGAAGAGCCTGAGAAGAACAGACCAACTTATGTGTAGATAGGCTGATGGACACAAACATTTCACAGAGGGTACCATGTAGGCAAGCTACATCATCACAGACTGATAAAAGGTTTTAAAACCTTAAAAATCTATTGCTTTTCTTCTCATAATGGAGGTGTAATGTTTTCTACTAATAGTTCCATTTTGCAGTTCACAGGAATTAAGTGTATTCAAGTTCCAGATAATTAATTGTATGGCATATTATAACCTCTTCAAAAGAGACAGGCAGTAGCTTTACTGTCTGAATGCTTAATGGATTAATGCTTTGCCACATTACTAACCTTGGTGTGCTTAAAGTTCATTGATTTAGTATTTAATGAAGCAAAGGAGAAAGGGGCAATATGGAGCTCAGCTGGGAAGAACTGTACAGAGATAATACACAAAATTGCAAAAAATTAGATCGTACCCTACAATTATGAAAATTGCTAACAAAGGTGGGGAGAAAAAGTGAAATCTACTTTCACTCAAGCAAATGCTGGAAAGTGGCACTTTAAAATGCAGACAGTGAATGAACTTCCCATCCTTGGAAGTTTTTAAGCCCAGGCTGGATGGGGCTCTGAGCAACCTGCTCTAGTGGGAGGTGTCCCTGCCCATGGCAGGGGGGTTGGAACTAGGTCATCTTTAAGGTCCCTTCCAGTCCTGACAATTCTATGAATGTTCATTATTTGAATTCTTCTTTGAAAAGGTCTAAAACATTGCCCTTCTGAAAATGAAGATGTGTAAAGACAATCCTAAATTCATATTTACATATCTGGAAGTACAAGGCTTTGAATAAAATCTTATCTGAAGCATCAGTGCTAATTGCTGTGCAGTTACACACTGCTGCGCAGAGCCAGCGAGAGGAAGCCCTCCCAAGAAGTTTCTGCTGCAAAGTTGTTAATAGGAGCCCTAATCTGAGTCAGCCCAGAGGTTAAATGTCTGTCCTCTGAGTGATAGCTGTTATTTACAGAGCACCACAAGATGTGAAAATAAGGTCTTAACATTCTTATATGGTTAAGAAATAAATGCCATCCCCAGAGTTTAGAATCAAAAAGACAAAATACATATCATCTCCGGTATTTAAACTAAGCCATGACTAGGCTTAGCAGATCAAACTGGAGTTTGAATCCCCCCCAGCCCAAGCTCAATGTCTTAGCATCACATCCGTCCTTTCACCAGAATGAAAAAGGCACCCAGCTGGAGAAATACAGGGGATGTGCAGACATTTAGCTCCAATCTGGCAGCATTTTTCAGAGCATGATTAACATTAAGAGGTTTGCTTGATGGGGAATGCAGCGCTCAGCACTTTCTAAGTTCCAGTCTGTAACTGCTACTTTGAGGAAACAAAAAAACTAAGGAAGGAAAAGATTAAAAACTTGTAGGGCATAACAATTTACAAGCTGAGTTAACAGATGAAACTTTCCATGAAATGATTTGAGTGTGTTTCAAGGAAAATTTTGGTAATACCCTGAGAAAAATCATCATTTCATCTGTGGTTGCAGCTCCAGAGCAAACAACCTACCTTGGTGTGCTCAGCTCAGTTCACTCTGTAAAAGTCCCTCAGTGTGAAGGTCTAAAACGCTCATGTTTGAGCAACTCAGTTAAGACACTAAATCTATTTTGTGACCTTAAGCATTCTTAAGAGTACAGCAGATTTTCTAAAGAAAATGTCATTAAATGCCATTTTAAGTGTCTCATTATAGGATAACTAGGAAAGCTTGTAAATTATTACCTTTGGGAGCTGACATAGCGTAAGCATGTTTAAAGCAGTGAAAATCATAAGCCTTGGCATGTGTGTCAAGACAGGTTCCAGTCAAGGAGCTCGTAAGTGCGTTGTAGGAGAATCAAGAAAGAGTAAGGGCTTAACTTAATCTAAACAGAGCAAATACCTGAACCATAAATTTTAATGAAAAATCTGCATTAGCAGCATAAAGATGGTACTGAAGAGTTGCACAAATTCTCCAGACTGAATAAAAAAGGCTAAGTTATCACATAGCATTGTCTTAATTTCAGTTCGCTGCTTTCATTAAAAATATGATAGAATATTGGGGGAAAAAAAATCTAAATATTTCACAATAATTATTTATATAACAACATTTATATTCCAAGATCAGTACCCTTGCCTCTCTCCTTAAGTCCCATGTGAGAACAACGCTTTACTGTCAACAGAGGAGTCAGTAGTTCTTAGATCAAACATTCATATTTCAGTATTTCCTTCTTTGTTCTGGTGCTTAAGCTTGGCACATGTGAAATAGACCACAAACTCAGTAAGGTACCTCTGAGGCCGCATGTTACAGGACTGGAACAATGGTGTCACTGATTTTGCAAAGTTTATATCTTGCAGGCAGAACAAAGCCAAGTGACAAACAGAACACCCTTTACATATTTCCCTTCCTACAGTCTTAAATTCCAGGTCCAAACTGACAACCCTTCATCATGTAGAATTCCCATTTTACTTATAGACTGCACAACTGGAGTTACTAATAGCAACAATAAAAATGCTACAAACCTCACAATTTTCATTTTCAGTTGACTTCCCAAATAGCAATTAATCTCCACAAAAGGAAACTACACTTTCTCTACATTGTTAAGCTCCAGGACGACTCAGCATAGCAGAACTAACATTCAGCATAGCAGTGTTGTTCCCTTACAGATTTCTGTCATGGTCAGGCTAAATAACCCACAAGTTTTCTTCCAGTGTCTCAGAAAAAATTGATTTTTAAATCTCATATGAGATCAGGACAATGATATGACATCTCATACATGTTCATAACAGAAAAGAATGGGTGGATCATAGAGCACACCTTGCCCCATATGCAAAACGCTATACGTGCAAGTATATACAGTTAACTTTAGAACAACAGTAGAGAGGACTGCAAAGACAATTATTCCTAAATTTGAGGCAAATTGGGTTGCTAAATGTTCATACTGCCACTAAATTTACCAGTGAAGCAACAAGAAACTTGCTTTTTTTTTTTTAAATGTACATGTCAGTAAGAATAGAAAGGTAATTTTAAAGTATTTTCCAGATTCTGTAAGCATTGTTTTTTATTCCAGTGAAATAACCTGGCTCCTTTCTCTGAGTGTTAAATTCGATCAATAAAATAGACATGAAACAAAAACCCCTAAAAACTGTAGTAGTGTTTGGTTTTGGTGTATTTTCCTGTTGCTGAGGTCTAATATAACTGCAAACATCAAAAAAAAAAATAAAACCAGTTCTCTCCATATATTCATTTTGTAAAGCTTTGTTGTCTTTCCAGATGCCAGAGAAGAGATGGCTATGGTCACCCAAGATAATCAAAGTTTGAATGAATTTTTAAATCAAACAGGATAGAAGGGTTTGACATGATGACATTTTGCACAAGGTATGGCACCTGATTTTGAAGGGAAAGGTAATTTTTTGAAGTACTTCACTTAGTGACTGATAAAAGGCTCTGAACATGTCTTTTGAAATATGCCTCCTGTATTGGATGGAATACAGATGACATCTTATAAAGCTGAAGTTAAGATACTTTCTCATTTTACCAGTATTCACAATTATCTATTTAAATTCTCTCCTGTATTACATGGAGAAAATGACTCATGCTCACTGCACTGAGGTGGGACACTGATTCACATGAGCAGTCCCAGCTCCTGCAGAGGTAACAGCTAACTTCTCTCAGAAAACCCTCAGTGTTGCCATGAGATGAGTAACCGTGTCTGAAGGTAGAGATAAGTTACCTACAAGTTCTCCCTGGGGCAGAATAAGGAGGAACATTTCATTTCTGTCATGCTGCAGCTCTGGAGTCCCACTACACATAAAGATCTCATTTAAGGTTTATGGAGAAACAATGAGACAGTAGGAGAGACAGAAATCTCCCAGGATACAATCATTCACTTCCACATGGACTGTTAAACAAGGGTCATTCAAAGCAAGTCTCTGTAGAAATGAGGCAGGACATAAATTCTTTCCAAACCTCCATAATCAATGCAATAGCAGTTTCAATTTAATCTCTCATCAAAGTAAGCTGAATATAAAAATATCACACTCCCTGTCTTGACATCTCTAGCATCATGTCCATCAATTATCTGTCAGGAGGCTTCAAAAACAGAGATCCTGTGCTGCTCTTTAAGAGACATATTCAGGTTTAATTTAACAGATCATGAGGAAGTCTTACTAAAATATTAGGGTTATTATTGCAGCCTGTAGGAATTTAACTGTAGAAGTTGCGTAAAAGCAAAATATTATCACTTGTATTGCCTCAGCACACAGAGGCTCCAAGTCAAGGGGGTCTCATTGTGCCAGGCACATCCAAATCTTTGCACGCACAGTCTGAGACACACTCTCCAAAGTAATTTCTGAAGGAACTTGACAGCAGTGCCAGAGGGATTCTGGAGCGCAGGTAGGACCAGTGTCGTAAATTCTACATTTTTGTGAAACCTCCTTTGTATGTAGCACAGACAAAAGAGTGTGAGAAAGCAAGGCCTTCTTGCAGCTTTCCTCACCTACAGAGCAGTATCAGTGAAGAACAAATCAAATTATCTTCCACCCAGGGTGAGACCCTACCACCACAGACAGTCAATGGGAACAGCAGTTACAACACTAAGTAACTAGTTAAGTACTAGATAAGTACTGCCCATCAAATAATACTTCATCCAGGTCTCTACAGCAGCTGTAAAGAAAATTGGAAAATGGCAGTGGAGAACAGTCCAGCTGAGCTGCTTCTTGCTCTCTTGGTACCAGATCATAGAATGATAGAATGGCTAGGACTGGAAGGGACCTCCGAAGGTCATCTAGTCCAGCCCCCCAGCAGTGAGCAGGGACACCCTCAACTAGACCAGGCTGCTCAGAGCCTTGTCCAACCTCACCTTGAATATCTCCAGGGATGGGGCCTCAACCACCTCCCTGGGCAGCCCATTCCACTGTTCTACCACCCTCAATGTAAAGAACTGCTTCCTGATATCCAAGCTAAATCTACTCTTCTCTAATTTAAACCCGTTACCACTCATCCTTTCACTACAGGCCCTCATAAACAGCCCGTCTCCAGCCTTCCTGTAGGCCCCCTTCGGGTACTGGAAGGTCACTAGTAGGTCTCCCCGGAGCCTTCTCTTCTCCAGGCTGAACAACCCCAGCTCCCTCTTCCTGTCCCTGTAGGAGAGGTGTTCCAGACCTCTGACAATCTTTGTGGCCCTCTTCTGGACCTGCTCCACCAGGTCCATGTGTAGAAGGCTCCAGAGCTGGACACAGGGCTCCAGGTGAGGTCTCACCAGAGCAGAGTAGAGGGGCAGAATCACCTCCCTCGTCCTGCTGGCCACACTTCTCTTGATGCAGCCCAGGATGCAATTGGCCTTCTTGGCTGCAAGCGCACACTGTTGGCTCATGTCCAGATTCTCATCCACCAACACCAAGTCCTTTTCTGCAGAGTTCCTTTCCAGCACCTTGCCTCCCAGCCTGTATTGATAGGGAGGGTTGTTCCGACTCAGGTGCAGGACCCTGCACTTAGTCTTGTTGAACCTCATGAGGTTCACCTGGGCCCACCTCTCCAGCTTATCCAGGTCCCTCTGGATGACATCCCGTCCCTCAAACCTGTCAACAGCATCGCTTAGCTTGGTGTCATCTGCAAACTTGCTGCTGGTGCACTCAATCCTGCTGTCAATAGCATTGATGAAAACATAAAACAGTACAGGTCCCAGTACAGACCCCTGAGGGATGCCACTTGTCACTGAAATACCTGTGCAGCCTTGGCTGCACAGATGCCACAACTATCCCAAAGCTCCATCTCACTTGCAGGAAATTCAAAGGATGCCTGTCACAAGAATTCAGCACAGCCTTCAGCCTGGTGAGCAAATGGGGCTTGGGATGTTAAATACAGCTGCCAGCTATGTTTCCCTTTAAATGGCAAATTTCCAGTGTTCAGATTTTTATTTATCACTTCAGTTTCTAGGGAATTTAGAAGCCGATTTTTCCAGCCAATTCCTTATTCAACTTTAGGATTAGCTGTTATTTCCTGACTGCTGTTTCTATTGAATTGCTGTCTACAGGTTGATGATTTTATTTTATTTTATTTTTGAGTGGTTTCCTTTAATTTAGATCCCTATCATTCACATGGGTAATTCAGATAATAGATTTGCCCTGTCATTATCCAAAATTAATCTCCAACTACTATAAACTTGAACTGTCACTATGATGCCCAAATCACTCAGCCCTGGTTAGTTTTCTAGAATTCCTCATACCTTTTGTAAATTCTACCCTAAATAATACTATACAGTCTTCAAAATAATGCTACATCATCATTTACCCTCTTCTGAATTGTAAGAATATGAGGCATCAGCTTTAGTACAGACTATTGAAGCTTTGCTCATTTTCACTTATTGAAAAGTCACACATTTGGGGGATTTTTTGTAATTAGCCCTGTTCATTTACTATTGTCTGGCATACTCTAACTGAGATCCAACAACCACCCAGGATGGCCATGTCCAGTGAGAACAAGCTCCTGAGAAGGAGGAATACCATCTGTGCACCAGAGCTCTATAGAGAACTTCCTGCTTGCTGTAAACGTGCATTGTTTGGGATAACTGTTAGACCAGCTGAGCAACTCAAGACTGGTCATCTGGCTTTGAGGAGCAGACAGATTAATTGCATGAAGTGCTACTTGGCCTTAAGGAAACCAACCCTTCCTTTTACACTCAGTTCAGAAGTCAACTCTGATTTGTCTTCTCCATCTTCAGTCTTGCAAATCTTGGACTTCATTCACAGGAAGGATTGAGATTTAGCTTGGTTCTAAACAAAATCATGTTGTTTCGTTGTCTTTTTTTCCCTGATTTTACATCCACTAGCACTGATATAACCAGGTAATTCCTCTCAGCACTGGACTACAAGGCACTCCAAACACTCTTTATTGTAGAGCTCTCATTTCAAGAGAGCACACTAACAGTGAGTAAATTACCAACCTGCAGCCCAAAAAGCTCCTTTTCAAACCCCTTGCATCACCTAGCTCTTCAGGTAACTTCATCCCTCTCCATTTTAAACAGTAATCTTTCCTGTAGAAGCAGAGGAGAAATGGGCACTGATAAACAGCTAAGGCAAAGAGTTCTCCATAGAACAGTGTTTTAATGTTTATTGAAAATAATATACAATTATAACTTGTATATACTCAAGCATACCATTGGGTGTCAGTCCAGTGGCAATGGCGTACCTGCCCTAGCTGACAGTCCAGAAGCCACTTGATGCTCCTAGTCCCATAAAGGCATTTTTATTCCTTTAAGGCTTAATTATTCTTGTACAAACAGAGAAGTTTCTTCTCTCTTTTCCCCATTCTGTTAACTGAAAATTGAACATAAAAGAAAGTTTACTATATGTTTCTGAGAACACTTGGGTTTGAATGTTGGAGGCTACTTTGTTTTTAGCAACAGTAAAGGTCAGCCACTCCACACCGTCATCAACAGGCTCTCATTCCATTTGGCTAATACGTTCCACTTAGCATCACATACAACAATCAGACGTATTCTTAACAGTAGGAAGTTGCAGCAGAACAAAAGGCATGTGTGTGCTCTCTACGATTTCCTTGGAGTGAATTACAGTGGACAAATTATTTGGAATTCTTCAGAAAACGAAATTGTTTACTAGTCTATCATAACAGATGCCTCCAGACAAAGAAAAGAGGAAGCTGCTGCAGGCTCTGACTGAGCCATAGCTTTTCACAGCTGAACACGGTTGCGCAAATGAGATGGTAAACTTTATGGAAGAACCCAGAAAGAAGCAATTAGAATTACAGTGCCGGTTAGAGACTCTGTAGTTTGTAATCAACCAAAATTGTGCAGTTTTCCATATTCTCTGCTGATAATGCAAATGTAACCTTTGAAGGAAAACACTGTTTGTAGCATATCCTGAAAGTAAGAAAAAAGGCTGTAGTCCAAGCAAATAGCTGTGAGAACTGTAGGGTGTATATGTCTTGGTCAAGTCATACATGGACATTACACAGATTGTGAATAAAGTCTACAAAGTGTGCATTGTGGTCACTGACACAACTAACAGGGCAGAACAAGATCCCGAGAGCAAAACAAGAACCGTGAAAAAACATGAACTGGCTTGAGACTCGGGATTAGAGAGCCTTTGAGAAGAAAAGACTATTATCTGCATTGTTCAGTTTAGAGAAGACTCAAGGGAGACATGACAACAGCTTTCAAGTATGTGAAAGAATGCAGTGAAAGAGGAATAAAACAAATGCTGCCTCAGGACTCTGGAGACAAGACAGAGAGTAATGAACTTGAAACACAAGCAGAGACAGCATATTAATATTAGAAAAAAAATCCTCTAATTGGACAAATAGATAAGCATAACGGTTTGTCTAGGAAGACTGTAAATTGTCAGGCAATGTGATCATACAGCAGATCATATTTGCCAGCTCAGAGTTATGTACAGGAGGTCCTCTGTGCTACCAAAGTGCCATGGAGTAAGGGGATGTGTGAATCCAAAGCAATTGGCTTCCCATCACAGGAAGCATTCACACTCTTCAATCTGTTACCCTCGGCCACAGGCTTCTGGTGTATTTCTTGTGTAAAATCAGCAGATTACGAGGCAAAGAGAAGGAATGGATGGTTGATGGTGATCTGAGTAGTGGAACCAACCCTTTTGGTATCATCTCAGGATGCAATTACATGTAACATAACCTGCATCTCAATATTAGCTGGTACTGTTGCAGGGATACCCATTTGAAAAGTTGTTCAAGACTACTGAAGTTCACAATCTTCCTATTAAAATGCAGTGCAGAATTCGGAGAATGAAAGTTCCTACAAAGTAAGTCAAGCACTACTGATGCAAACAGGCTAGGATTTCCAAATAACTACAGTAGAGAAACCACATGGAACTCTTGGACTGAGCCAGAGCAGTGCATGGCTGCATTGTAGCATTCTAGCCATATTAAAAGTTTTGACCTCTGCTACCTCCAGGGCCCATTCTGGACTAATCAACATTTGACTGCTACTACATACCTCACACGGATGAGGACAGATTTAATTCATGTTGTCACCTGCTTTGAAACCCATTGCTCAGCATAATGCATAATTACTACCTAAGTAATTATTATACAAAAGTATTTTATTTGTCCATACTAAATAGCTTTCCAGGTTATTAAATCAGTTGGTTTAGTTTTGCAAGGCTCCACCTTATGTCATTTAGGAATTCACTTTGCTTTATCACAAATCAGCATAATCCAAATTCCTGTCCTTCTTATACCAGGGACAGATTTTACCATAGTATTTACCTGTCTTCCCAAGATTAAGGGTTTATTTGTTGTTTGGGGTCTTTTTTCTTTTTATATCGTTGTTCTAAACTCCAGCCTGTGGGTTTGGTTTAGGTCCTATTTATTAATTTTTACAAGGTTTTTCAGCTGCCCAGAGTACCAGAAAACTTGAACTGAGCATTCAGCTACATTATACAGAAAAGACATACAATGTTCATTGATCCCTGAAGCAAATTAAATACAAATAATTGCTTTCTTTTTCACTGCCACTGTTGCAAGCTTTTTCCCCTGCATGTTTTGATGTGCGTTATTGGATGCAACAGAATTTCTCAAGATGAGGAAGGATAAACGTCAAACACATAACGATAAAAACGTATAAAGATGTTCCACAGAATCAGTATGCGTCATTGCTTTGGCAAGGAGAAAATATTTCCTAATAAAATATATTACCAATACTCTGAAAAAACTGGCTAGTCATTAAAAATCTTTATTCTTTTTGAGAAATCTTCATTAATACTGTATAACAGATAAGTTGCGATAGGCAGCATGTAACTGCGATTCCAGCACTATGATATGGATCAGAGAAATATTCCTAAATTATATTTTTCTGTAGTCTGGGCATCTAAAGATTAGAGACACGTCAGCATAAACATCAAAGGTCAATCTGGCAAACACTTTATGTTCATATCTAATCTTGTTTGCCTTGCCCTACTACATACAGACCAGTCATTCCCTTAGAAACACAGGGATTTTGTTTATTGTGATAAGTTTAAGACAATCTTCTAAGGTTTTCTCTCTCATTCTTGCACTGGCTACAAAAAAAAGGGAAAAAGTGAAAATTATAGAAAACGTCCAACAATTATGATGCAACCACTTCCAGAGGCTGGCCGCTACTGCTTCCCACACCTTACCCCAGGACGGGTGTGCTCTCTGGAGAAGTCTTTCGGTAACATCTTTCTTGTTCCTGCTATTGAAACATCCACCTCCTATTAAGACTGCACCTGTGGGTGGTGTATGAAGCTAATAATGCTGAGTACCTCTTCTACAAATCTCTCCCATTTCCCTGTTCACCCACATTTCAGAAAAGCCTGCCCCTGTTTACAGCGTCTGGGCATTAAGATATCAAATGCTACTAAGGGGAATAATCATTTCCTTCCCCATGTTCTCTAAGCTCTCTTCATTAACAAGTCTATTGTGCTCCTTATTCTGCATATCTCTTCTTCTCTGCCTGGTTTCTCCTGTTACAACCTACACAACACAGCATTAAAAACATCATAAATCATGCGTCTTGGGGAACAATAATTTTGTAATCACCTTACTGCATCTGTAACATTAATTGTCCTGAAAGCTTAATTTAAAAGCTAAACATGACATAGCAGATGTTGAAATTGAATTTAGATGCTTAAATCAAATAAACACAAAGTAATGCCCCCACCTTGTTTCTCTCATAAACACTGGTTGTTTTAGGGTGACTCCAACACACTGACAACACAGAGACATATTTGTTTGAACTGTCTTCTGCACCATTCAATACTTGACATGAAGGAATGAAAATGGAAATTAAAATTTTAGTTACTCTACAGCTGATATAAGGCAACTAGCACAGCATTATGAATAAACATTTTTCTAAATGAATGTAAAAAAATCAATATTTTATAAGAATTCTTGGATCGCAATGTCCTTTACCTTTTAAGCTTTGAGTTGAAGAGTAGAGCAGAGCTCTAGAGTCCTAGTTGTAAAGTTTTAAAAACATGCAATTAATCAATATAAGCACATCTTTTATCTCAATTTCAAGATATACAGAGGAAATACCAGAAGATACACAAGGAGTCTGCCATGGCAGTGGCTGAAGATAAACTGGGAAATGGGCAACTTGGACCCAAGTTTTGGCAGGATCAAGGTTCAGTCTTTTCCTCTCTTGTTCTAGACCAGCAGTTCCCAACCAAGGAGGTGAATCCACATCACAAGAGGTACCCAAGGAGGAATCAGCAGTGCCAGTGACAGAGGAGGAAGGCAGGCTCAGGAAATGTGCTGCATTACACAGCTTCTCCAACTCCATCCTCATTCAGCTAGGAGAGGATCAGCACTGCCATGGAATTCATATAAGGTCCCAGGAGCTCTTTAGGCTCCTTGTCCCTGGATGCCATAAGCATCATTAGCACCAGTAACATGCTGACAGGGGGCTGTCCACCCCCCCTTATTAGCACAACTCACACTGGCACATCTCCTACACAAGAGTGTGTGATTTGGGTGACAGATTCATGATTATCCTTCCCCCAGCTGTTGTGGAGTGAACCCACCCACATGCACGGTTGTACAGTTATGCCAACGCAGAGGCTGTCTCACGTGTAGCCTTATCCAACCTGTATTTCCTCATGAACTTCCCTTATGGTTTTACGCACATAATTTAATGGAAAAGTCTTAAAACTTAGAGAGACGTTTCCCTGCAGTCACTGAATACCCCAGCATAGAAGTATTTCATAAGTCCACTGTTGCACTCCACAGCAGTTGTACTGTTGAACAATCTCAGCACGTAGCCACATACTTTACAACCTCCCATTCCGAGCAGAGCCCAGCTGGGACAACATCTGTACTGAAGTATTTCAGCACTTGCGCCGAGCAATGGAGACAGCACTGTCACTTCTCTTACTGCTATGACCAAATACTTTTCCCATATCCAAATATCACATTGCCCAACCAGCAGCCATGTAAAAGTTGTCATCTCTTCTGGCAACTTCCTTCAGCCCACCAACACCACTATTGGTATTTTGTCCAGATATGGTCTCACATAACCCTCAGGGAATAAAAGTGTAAGAAGAGAGAACCTCTCAGTGCCCTGTATGCAGATGCTCACATCAACTGTCTTCACATCCTGGGAAGAGAGGCAACCACCACCTCCTGCACTCCACAGGGCAAAACAGTCCATTGCTTGTGGTACACCAAGTCGAGACAGATGAGCAGGGTACAGAAAACCTAAAGACTTAACAAAAAAGATGCTGATGGACAGGAAGCCAGACTGTCAGCATAAAGCACTGTTGGCCCAAGTACTGCTCTCATTACACTACTAGGAAACCATTGGAACTGGTTCTCTTCCCTCATATATGAAAAAAAATATAAGCAATAATGGGTGTACTAGCAAAAAAATCTGAGAGTATAGATCACATATCACTGTCTTCCCATACTATAACCATGGCCTCACTGAGAAATGGACTCTGCACAAGCAAAGCACATTCAATTTTCCCCTATAAGTGTATGGGGCTATTTCCACAAGAGGTGGCAGCTCACCTGGAGCTGAAGCAGCTCCATCAGTTAAGCAACATGAACTTACATCACCATAAAGAAACCTTCATTCTGGAAGCGAGCAGAGACAGCAGGATGTACCAGACCTTCAATAACTGAAACTTTTCTGCTGTGACAGAGACTATGGCAAAGACTAAACAATCTTTTATCAAGTGGAATACACCAAAAAATACACACACTTAAGAAGCAGTTGGTCTAAGCAAGAGGCTTTTAACTGTAGCTTTCTCCCTGCCTCCCTTTCTTGCCTTCTTTGCAGTAGATCATGTGCAAATTGCTGTGACCTGTGAAACACATCAATGAAGAGGAAATTTAGGAGGCAGCATAAAGGATAAAAGAAGACACAAAATGATGATGGTGCCCTACTAAACCATCCAGGTCAAAGTGAGAAGAACAGCTTCATCCTTTGAGACTGCTTGTAACTGCAGGAAGCTCCATTAACTCCTGATGGTGCATCATAAAACATCAGCTCTTTTGCTGTGGGATGTATATAGAGCAGATTCCTGCCAGGAGAGACAACAGCTGTTCTTAGACAACAGCCACTGTGCAACAACCTCGACACTGCTGCTGGGGCACAAAGATGGTCAAATTTATCAGCAGAATTTACAGTCACCTGGCACCACATTGGTTGCAGAGGCAGGCACAAAAGACAGAGGTTATATCAAAGCACTGTCATGAGCAGTGAAAACCCCCGTCCCTTGCAAGCATTAATCTCAGATTATTCACACATGCTGGATGTGGCATCACTACTTATCCTGGTTTTGGAGCTCAGAACTGCTGAGACTGGCTGCTAAGGTCTTCATAACTAACTCACCAAGACCCTTCATTACAAACCCTTTGGTTTAAACCAAAGACATAAAAGAGACTGTAACAGCACCTTCTAGGAAAGGCATCACACAAGCCTCAGCCTGTAGCTGTGGCAGTTCACCATTTACAACTAAACAGGAGAACTGATGTCATAAACTGCACCATAACTAAAAATTCACTGGGACAAACACATCATTGGGTGCCTCTAGGTTTCCATAAAACTCCTCCAGGGATTTTTCTGAACCTAAGATCTTCCAATATTTGTTTAAAGATGGAACACATGAAAAATATTTTGGAACAAACTGCACAAACAGGATACATATAAATGACATCAATTTGTTTTGATGTTGAGCAATGACAGTTTCACAGAAATCTGTTTTACTGAATGTTTGCCAAGCTCTACAGGAGATGCAGGTATAGTCAGATAAATTCCTTTGCAACCAATTCCTTCAAATACATCATCTGCTGGGTTCAGGAGAACACTGAGGCAGCTGTTGTAAAAAACCTCATTAAATACATTCTATCAAAAATATCTAAAGATCTTGATTGTGATCACATTTCAATCACCCCTCATAACAAAGCTCTAAAATCATGCAAACTCTCTTGTTAGCAGGCCACAAAAACAAGACAAACTGCTTTTTTATTGGTGAAGTTTAACTGCAAATTCCATATAGGCCAGCCCTGCCTGTCTTCTCAGCAGGGTATTTGCCATGTGTCTCCTTTCAAACATCTCCCATTGACAATCATCTTTTCCATATACGGGCTCACGAACTAAAACAGCACTCCAGAAATTAAAAATTTATTTTAACTCCAAAAATCTGACGGTGCATGTGGGGAAAAAAAAAAAAAAAAAAGAAAAAAAAGAAGAAAAGAAAACATCCCTATCTCTAAAGGCTGCTTTAAACATGAAAGGTGTTTGGAACTTTTTTTGCTTGGTTGTTTTTACATTGCTTATGTCTCTTCATGTTTTTCTGGATGACGACAGTCACTTTTTGAGATATGATTTGTCGCACACTGACTGCCAGGACTGGCTGCTCAGCTTTTCATAACTAACTTCCCAAGACCTCTCATTAAAAAACTTCTGGTTTAAATCGAAGACATGAAAGCAAAATAGTTGGGCAGATGCAAGATAGATGTTAGCTATATCTTATTATAAAAATATTTTTTAATAGTCTTGACAGGAATAAAGTTCATTATCTTCTAACCCACAGATGGCATTGGCACAAAGCATAAAGGGTTATAGTAGGGTTACAACAGGCTTAGTTTCATGTTTTTAACTGGATTCAGCAAGTCTTTGTGCGCAGGGGGTATCAGAAGAATTCAAGTGAGGTTTAACTTATATTGCCTGTATATTAACTTATACTGCCTGTATTTTGCCATTATGATAATTGGCAAAAGGATTGGTTGGGCTATAAAAGTGGTTTGAATTATATTTTATTATATAGTAATAATGAAAAATACACACCAGAAAAAAATAATTTTTTTTGTTTTATAATTCAAACAACATTAAAAGCAGGATTTAATTAGCTATTTTCCTTTTTTTTTAATATATTTAAAAATAAGCACAGAGAGCTATGTTCACTCACTAAGCAGGGAGTGAGTTTACTAAGCGCTCTGGCCTTATACAACTCCAGTTTAGGAGTCTCCAGATACTGACTCTACACGAGTCCTGCAGCAAGGACTTCATGCACAGTGAGGTTGTCCCAGTTGCACATAACCAGATTTCTGGTCCTTCCATGTTCTCCTCGACAAACAGCAACCAACATATATGATGTGATGTCAAAAATTTTCAAATTTACAGGTTATTTTTTGAGTTTGCTTTTTCTGGGTGCCAGCAAAGTGTTTCAGATTGAGCAACTAAACCTGGGGGAACCCAAAATTACTGCATGCCATCCAAAATGATGGTCTTACATATCCAGATCCAAACACTTTGCCCTCTCTTCATTTCCCGAGCCCCATCCCAGCCTCTGCAGGGTTACCCAGTACTTTCAGGTGTTCCTGCCAGGTGCTGAGCAGGACCCAGCACCCTGCTGTGTGATCAGAGACAGGATGCTAAGATAGAAACACACAGGCATTGCCTCCTACCAGTAACCACAGAGCTGTCTTCCCCTTGTAAAATCTCACCTTCACCTGCAACAGATCCTTACCCAAAAATATTAATTTCCTCCAATGGTTTCTTTCAAGTTACCTATGACTGCCGTAGAACATTTGTTTTCCCTTTTTTTATTTTTCCCCTCAAAGAAAATTCCTTGGGAACTGTGATGATTTATGGGTTATATACACACTAGCCTATGACACTAGGACAATTATTTTTCCTTATAGGCATTTCTTGGAAGGTACCTGTCTCCCTCAGGACTGTATGAAATCTTGTTAATAAGGCAGATGCCCTAATGGCAAAAAGGAATAAATGATGCTAGGTTAGGAGATTAAGGACATCTTTCTTTCTTTTCACTGAGCCTCTTTGAAGTCCTATTGTTCCAAAAAGCCTACAAGAAATTAATATATCTCTCCCACAAGAATTAGTCAACAATTATTCTGCTTCCAAGAGAAACTTATTTTGAGTCAATGTTTTTAAAATCTATCTGTTCATCAGGCTTACTCATGCATTAAGGATGATTTTTAGTGCTCAACAGAAACTCCTGAAACAGGGAGCAATCAGAAATATCGCATTTCATGATGCATTTTCCCTCCAGCAAACCAAGCAACTGTTTCCACAGAGAAAGTGTAAAGACTCTCTGTCTTTCAAGCAGTTATTAAGTGTACAGCAGAAACAGCTAAATTTCAAAAGCTGAAATACAATAACTTGGCTCACAATGAAAGTTGTCAAATGACTGAATTTAGTTGTACAACAGTAGAATAAACATAAACATTAACTCAACTAAGTAAAAAATGGCTAACTGTACAAGCAACAGCACCCAGCTAAGAGCACAGGTCAGAAGGTCCTGGCTTTACCCTGGACTTCTTGCCTAAATTCAGGCAAGCAATGCAATTACTTTGCTCCTGTCCTGGTGATGGGACCCATCCCACACATACAGCTTGCAAATTTACTAGATAGGCTCTGGGTTGTGTGAAATGATGTAAAGGGCTGCTGGGTGTTACTTAAGAATGAACATTAAGGAGTTAATGGTACCTTTTACAGGTGCTAAAAATTAAACACCTATTTAAGTGTTACACAGTTGGAGGGATTTAGACCTGCTGGAGTCAATGGGCTGCTGCCATGAGCCCATCTTCTGCCTCTGACCCCGTTCCTGCAACCTGTGGTCTGACTGCAGCAGAAAAGGGAGAAACATGCAGGTAACTGCATGTTCTAACAGCATCCTCTGATATAGACCTAAACATAGGAAATGCCCAGTATCAATGACAGAAAAGCAATTTGTTTGGCCTTTTGCTTTTGCAGACAACAATCAGCTCACCAGCTTGCCATAACTGTTAAAGATTAGTGATTACAGTCAGTTTATAAACAGTTCTATCCCTAGCAAGAATATAAAAGAAATGTTAAACAGTACTTTCACCAATGTTTCAGCTGGTAATAGTTAAAAAAGAAGCAGAACGAGTTTCAACAATATCCAGTATTTTCTACATACTGCTTAATGGCTTCTGACACTATAACTTCTTGGACACCAGCCGTAACTAATAGTTATAAAAACACAGCTTTTCTTAGTCAAATTACACAGCAGAGATGAAAGGGAGCTAATCCACAAGGCTACACAGATATTACAGAACACTTTTTATGGAAACAGTGAAAGATGGCCTGGCTAGGAAAAGTGGAAAATTCAACACCAGTGCTTGCTTATCTGTTCTTTCTGCTTGTGACAACAAGGAAAAAAGATGTACATGGGACAAAGGAAGCAATGTCTAGTAGGGGTCTTGCAATAGCAGCTCTTACACCTTCACCTTTTCAGCTCTGCTACACAAACAGATGCAGAAATGCTATGCCACAAACTGTATCTACTTCTCTTATTTTTTCTGACTTGCTCTCTTTCATGATTTCTTTTCATTTCTGTCTGCTCCAGATGCAGAGAATTAGCCCTGTGGACACATCGAGCCAAGTAATATTCAGAGGTGAACAGTCAGTCTGGCAGTAGCGTGGACAAGTTTTCTCGAGGGGGAAGTGTCACCATAATTCACCAGCAAGTTAAAAACCGGACTAACAGATACAGACTAAATGTAGTATGTACTTCCTTCTCACCATCATTAAAAAAAAAAAAAAAAGAGCCAAAGGAATGTAAAATAGAAGCAGGCAGCAGCCTAGGGTGCTAAAATAAATATACTACTTTAAAATGAAGAGGGAGCAGAAGAGGAGGAAAGAGAGAAGAGAACAGGAAAGTTCTTTCAAAAACTGAACTGGAAATAGGATTGTCTTTACAGAGAATCCTGAACTGGGATGTGCTCCATCCGAACACAAGAGTGGAGTATTAAGCTTCCTAAATTTAGCCTGGAAGTGTTAAACAGTCCATCAGCAGGGTGCAATTCTGCAACAGTTATTGCAGTGAGAGCCATGGGGGTAAGCATCCCCATTTGCTAGTAGGTGGAAAATGAGACACTTAGAACCTCCTGTGATATGGCCACTGGGAGCATCTGTGAACTGGACTCAAGAATCCTAGAGAGCTTCTCCATTCTGCAACCTGGGAGAGACACTGCTCAACTGTTCTGCATGTGTAGCACCATGGTTACGCATGTTCAGAATAGCAGGGTCCAAAATGAGCCAAGGCTTTCCTTACAGGACAAAGAGGAAGAGAGCGCACTCCCAGAGAATTCACAATCTACACGCGTGAGTGGTGCTGTGGTTTCCCAGAAGCAGCAAAGGGAGAGCCATTCCACAGTGAGCACCATCTGCCTTTCCAGATGACATTCGCTGCTATTTCACCATATTCTTTATATTCTGGGAAGGTTTTCATGAGCCCCAGGAGACCCAATGCTTTGCCCTTTCAAGTATTAAAAGAGGCAGAAGGGGCTATTTTGCCACCCAAATAAAGTCTTGTCTTCTATGACTAAAATGCTTTAACATCACCTAGAATCCTTCCCACTTGCTCATGCTGCATCATGCATCACTGATCAGCTTAGTACCTGGGCATTTCACATGAGTTTAACAAATTCACCACTGAGTGAGGGAACCAGAAACATCTCCAAAGACAGCTGAGACACAGAAGTACCAAATGGCTGGTTTTAAGATGCAGATGCTTCCATATGTGGCTGAAGCCCAAGTCTCCCAAGTTAAAGCCTCACATGGACACAGCACTACCACCATGAGACAGCAGCTGAATAATGACATTTTTTTCATCTCCCACACATGGCAGCTCTTCCCTACCCTACTCTTCAGCCACTGTACATATCCCCAGTAACAACTCACTCTTGTGACAAGTTCCACAGAAAGAAAGTGAACAGCATTGTTAATCATTGGGGGGAGGGGACAAAAAAAAGAAAAAACCCAATAACAACACCAACACTGAAAAACTGATTTATTCTCACAGTATCACTCCGTTGCTGTCTAGCTTAGACTGCAGGCTCTTTCAAAGATGAACCAGACAGCATTTTCTATCTTATTCAGCACACTGTGGGCACCAGTGGAGACTTTGAAACCTGTTGCAGTGTTCTACCAGATAGCAGCCACAGAAATTAAGCGGAGTTATGCAGCTGAATTCTGAAGTTATCCCTTTATGTTTCCCCTTCCTCATAAATTAAAGGACAAGAAAGCAATTTAATCAAAAATAAGCACAGAATTAGCAGTACAATTCAGCTCCTTATTCTTTCTTTTCTTTCCTTTTTTTTTTATCACCACAAAACCAAACAGCAAAAGAAAAAACAATGAAAAAATAAAAACCACGCTAGTATCACTGTGCTTCAGATTTCATTAAATCTTCCCACAAAGTTCAATTTCTTAATAGGGACTGATACTAGTTGTATTACTGCACAACTCCAAAATTGCAGGCTATGCTTAAATATTTGCTTTATGCAAACATGCAGTCACATTGCAATGGTATGCCTAGATCTCCTGTACTCAGCATTAATTTCTGATGCAATATGTAAATGTGCTTGCTAAAGGACATGGCCAGGAGGTCACAGTGATAGCTTAATAAAAATATAATAGAAACAGGCAACAGCAACAAATGGAAAAAAAAGCAAATCAACTATAAAGAATACAGTAATTAACACATAAAGCATTATTGAAAAGGTTAAAGACTACACTGCCTTAGAAAACACTACTTTTCTGTGGTCCTCCCAGCTCACAAAAAAATGCAGTCAAAACAGAATCCACTCTGTCAGGCCAATTAAAACATTTAGGAGCACAGAAAGCCTAAAACAAAGGGTTGGAAAAATTAAAAATATTCAAAGAATAATTAAAGAGAAGATAGACAAGAGATTTGTGAAAACAACAAATGCCATAAAATTAGCCCTTTACCCTCACTGAAAACATGAACAACAAGATATACAAATCTACTAATAACAAGTAATATATTCTATGGGAGTTGCTAAAGGGTTTCCATGGGATTATTTTGGGGATGACACTGTCAGAAGATACCATAAAGGCTAAATATCTGTAAAGGATTCCCAAAATACACCATTTTCACTGAAAAAAAACCAAAAAAAACCACAAAAACAAAACAAACAACCAAACCAAAAAAAAAAAAAAACCCACAAAAAAAAACCCCATAATGCTTTAAGTAATATTTGGCATACTAAAATATAGACGAAAGATTTTTTTTTTATTGTTTAAAAAGTATTTTACTGGATAAGCCAAACAGTAGTTGCTCTGTTTTAGGAGGCAACTTCCCCTCTAGGAGGATTATTTTATCAGTGTCTGTCAGTGGGACAAACTTTCCCCTTCAGCATCTTCCAATGATCTCAGTTGAAGAAAGAGCACCATACTGATCTGAAACCTCCAGTTTTATAGCAAGTCTTACTAACTGCCTCTGGTAATTGTACTCCTAGCTGTGAAAAAATGGTGAACCTGCATCAGAGTTTACACCAATGAGATGTAATCAACAGGCAAATTAATATCTACTTCGCAAGAGGCTTGCGGAAAAAAAAGCACATGTGCTGTGCTTTGAGCTGCCAAGGCCATCCCGATGGGCCATGGGGACTGGCTCCAGCACACGCCACGTCTCTGGCTAAAATCACTAAGAGTGCTGGTTGCTCCTGCAGCAGCTCTTTGCTGTCCCCATGCTCTCGGATTCTGCTCCACACTCCTTAAGAGAATCCCGTATCCATCACTTCCCACTCCGCAGAGCCCTTTCCTGAAATTATCCTATTACACCTAACACACTTAAAAATTAATTAATGCTCCTCTGCAGTAAGATGCCATAATTAAACTCTCCCTCTTTTCATTTAAGACTGCATTTAAATGAGGGCTTGATGGCACTGAGGTACAGCAACATTCACAAAGGCAACGCTGACCTGAGGCCTTTGCAGTGGGTTTTGGCCATATAATTGTCAAGGGCCTCCTCAAACATCAAGAGTTTGGCCTTCAGCAAAACACATTTATAGTCTCCCCAGCTTTCAGCAATACTGGCTGAAAAACATGCAAGGGTGATTTTAGAGATTTCATCATAGAGAAAATAAAAGTCTTCAGGATTTTTTTCCCCAAACGAAGCTTGTCTATCATTCTCTCACACAGGCCGAGCAGAGAACCAGCCTTTATGACTGGCAACAGAGAAGAAGAAAATGACATTTCCTGACCTTTAAGAAGCGTTTGCTGATCAGCACTAACCACGCCGTTTCCCTTATCTTGTTACTCACTAGCCTAGCTATAAAGAAAGCAAGCTGAAATTCAGCGTATTCTGCTCGTTCTGTAATACTACAAGTGCTGTCCTGTTCTCAGTGCCATGACTGCGGCTTCCAAGAAGGGGGAAGCCCTGGTCTGCTGTTTGCATTCAGCTCCCACTAGAGACAGGGCTGAAAATATCTGACATCAGATAGGACATTAACGTATATATATCAGAGAAGTGTATTAGCTAGGCTTAAAGAAAAAAGATCAGGTTTTGGCCAGAATTTTAGCACACTTTTTTTTTTTTAATTAAAGCTTGAATAAAACAGGAGTTAACAGCAGATAGTCCAAGAGTAAAAAAGGTTCAGTTTGACATCAGTACTGGCTCGAGAGCAAGCAGGACATCAGTCCTGACTGTCTCTGCAGGTATTCAGCCAGAACCCTACCCAAGCTTTGCAACTTGCATTAAACACCACATAATCACAGCTGATTATCCCCATACTCAAAGTGACAGCTCTGGGCTTCTTGGTGCATGCACTGATTCACCTGGACGTGAAGGACCATATTGAATTCAACATCCAAGAGGGCACTAAAACACTGAATCTCATTCAAGGCACTGGTATGTATTCAACTTACTGCACAGGAGTTTTTGTCAGTTTGGACAAAGAAAAAAGCCCTAGAGAAAGTAAATGACTAATTTCTCTCTCATGAAGACTATCTTCAGCAGAAGACAAAGCAGGATGGACAGGATGGAAAAGCACAACTGCATTTTTTGATGGGAGATACTGAGAGCGGGGAAAAGGAATCAGGAAAGTCCTCCCCTCTCCTTGTCTGGACAGCCACAGCAACAGTGCTTAAGGGAGTGTATTTTGTCTTCCATCCCCAGCTCTTCTCTCTCATGGGTATACCGTGATTCTGACAGGAATAATTAGGGGTTTGAAATAGTTTGTCTTGACCACAGTATTCAGCTTTTTTCCCTTTCTGGTGATCATTACTACCAGTTTTCTATTATAAGCCTTCCACAGGCAGTATCATTCACCCACACAGCTCTCACAGGGATGCTGCAAGTGATTTGCAGAGACAACACTTGACAGAGGTCAGAAACAGGAGTTTCAGCTATCCCAGTAAGCATAAACTAGTAAGATGTCCATCCCTATTATCTGTTATGATATCAGGATCATTAATTTTAATTTCCCCATCCTTTTAGGCCTTAATTACTCCACAGCACACAGTTTCTTCAGCATAGATAGGCTCCTATGTTTTACTTATGTCATAAATTTTGCATATACATACAAATATATGCACACTGGGTTTTTTTACATGTGTCATATATTGATATATTTATATATCTACTGTTGTATTTTAATCAAGCAGCAGGCAAGGGAAAGCAGCATTCGTGAATATTTTTGAAGTATAGAACCAATGTTGTGTAAAACTGAGAAGTGGGCCCGTGTAAACTTGAGGTTCAACAAGGCCACATTCAAGGTCCTGCACCTGAGTTGGCACAATCCCCAGTATCAATACAGGCTGGGGCGTGAAGGGATTGACAGCAGCCTTGCAGAGAAGGACTTTGAAGTAACGGTGGATGACAAGCTGGACATGACCTGGCAGTGTGCAATCGCAGCCCAGAAAGCCTGGGCTGCACCAAAAGAAGCATAGCCAGCAGGTCAAGGGAGGTGATTCTGCCCCTCTGCTCTGCTCACATGAGGCCCCACCTGGAGTACTCAGCTCAGGAAAGACATGGACCTGTTGGAGCAGGTCCAGAGAAAGGCCACAGAAATGATCAGCAGGCTGGAACACTTCTCCTGTGAAGAAAGGCTGAGAAAGTTGGGAGTTGTTCAGCCTGGAGAAGAGAAGGCTCCAGGGAAACTAGATGACCTTTAAGGTCCCTTCCAAATCAAACCATTCTATAACTCTATGAAAAATGATAAATAAGACTCAAGCAGTAGGCTGGAATACTTGGGAGTGCTATTAACCAACACCCTTGCTTAGGAGCTCTCACAATGGGAGTATCCTCTTGCAGTTAAAAATATGTTAGATTCTCACACTAGATTTGTAACAGGTAACCCAAACCAATAACAAAATATGGGGATTCATAGTTATTTTTCAGCAGTTCTGTCCTCTTTTAAAAATCTCTGCAGTTCTTTCTTCTAAGTCTCTATTGCCATTCCCAGGAATATCCCTTTCCTTCACATTTTTAATGAAAACAAATTCTAATGGTATTTATTGTTGAGCAAGAATGGAAAGTCACTGTCCTCAAGGAGCTAAAGTCTCCTCTGGCTGTAGCCCTGTCGGAACAGCCTTGCGCTTCCTGACTGCCTTCATAAGCAGACACCTAGAGAGATGTACTTATAGGGCTATTCTCGTCTTCAACACCCACTAGCCTCCCTGCTGAAGCCGTCAACACAATACCAACAAGTAAGTACCATTTGTGAAGGCCATTTCAGTGACTATTCACTGGTCCATTAGGCAACAGACTGATCCATTGAGTATTTCTCTTCCTGGTCTGTAAATAAAATCACATCTATGGACTCATCCTCTTCTCTCAGTATCATTGTTCACTTTCTGTTTTCTTCCTTCCTCTAAAATCATATTAAATACCTTTCTCCACCTTCATCCCTTCATCCCATTAAATTCAGATCACCAAAGATTGTTCTTACACTCTTCAGACATGCCTAACAACACTTCATTCACAGTATTTCCATTAGCTTCTGTCTTAAAATGGTTCACATAGTCAGAACTGGTTTTAATCAACTGAACCAAGAAAATAGTATTTGGAAAAAAAAAAAAATCAAGACTTTGCACCACTTCTTCAGTGGATGACTGCTGCATTTATGGCTTAATATATATGTTTACCTATGTTGCACATGTTTACTGCCTCTTACTATTACTGATGAAATAGCTATGCAAGACTTTTTGTTATTTTTTACACAAATCAGAAGAAACTCATAGCCTAAATCAATATGGAACTAAGGGAGAAATTATATTCCTATGTCATGGTCACACAGACTGGAAGGTAAACAAAAAAACAGGAATAACAACCATAAAACTAAGAAGCTATAGGTACTGTAAGTAGCACAGGACTCTCAATACCAGTACATCACCTCTGACTCATGACACCTCTTATAGTGCAGCACTCTAGAAACACAACTGATGGAAGGGAACCAGAGTGCCCTAGAAATGTAACCAGGGAAAATTACCAGAGAAGGCAGCAGGGAACACAGATGGAAAAGAACTAAAATAAGAGAAGAATGGAAATAAAAAATTAATCCCACCACTGTGACAATTGCAAACCATGACTGAGAAACAAACCAAGGTGACATAATTTTATAATGTCACTAGCCTGCCAAAATCATGAAAACCTAAATAACACAGCTTACTCCACATTAGTGAGTGACTACTACTCGTTGGTCAGCTGCCGTAACCCAAGAGACATCACAGCACCATGGCAAACTAGAATGAAGTTTCTGAGAAGTTACTGAATTTCAAGATCAGAATTAAATTTCCTATTTCTTCATTCCTTAATTTCTCATAAAGACAAAGCATCCCAATTTAATTTGGCATTTATTTCCACCGTGGTTTGGGGATAGGTTTTGGTTTTAAATAGCGAAAAAGTAATTGTAACCACCAGTATTCTGAGGTGAAACTTTTGAATACACTTCTCTCCTTGATCTCCTGGTTTAGCTCAGCCTCATGGCTTTTCTCCATTATTAACTATTTTTTCTCATTTCCTTCATATTCTCTGTGCACAAAACCGTAAATCACTCTATTGAAATAGACTGCATTTCTTTTGCAATACAGCTCGATCCCACAACTCCCCTAGAAATCACTAGGTGTACTCATTAAACAATGCACTTCTCAGCCAGAACAAGCATACTGCAGTCTGCCTCATTTGATGAGTCGAAGTAAAGTTTTCCAGGTGGGATATGCAAACTGATTATCTGCTTTACAGTTTCAGCAGGAGCAGAAGATGTTTAAATCTCCTGAAATTAGACTTATTTGAACAAATGTCCAAATCATGATTCAAGATTTTTAAAAAATAAAAACCACATGACTTGTGTTTTACTTTATTTTGTTTTTTACAAGTTGGTCTAGTATTTTTAACCATCCATTCTGTGTAAATATTTAAACAAACTTCTTTATCTTCTTTACCTCAAAAAAAACCCAAAACCAAAACCAACCAAAACCTACCAAAACCAAACAAACGTTAAAAAATGTCTTGGGCCCTGTGCACAAGTCAACTCCTACATTCACTGTCAAGTGAATCAGTGACTATGATTCTTTAAGCAACCTAAATCTCTCCTTCCGCAACACCCTGTCACACCACTTTTTCAGTACATCCCTTTTATTCAAAATTTTCAAGACCTGAATAAAAATGAGAAGCTATTATATAGCACAGAATAAAAAGAGATTGCTCTGTAAATTTTCTTAGAAATGGCAATACTTCATGCAAATCAGCACATTATATAAAATAGATTTGTTCTTCAGCTTCAGCATCTATAGTTTGATTCCACATCAGCTTGTGGACTTTCTTCAACTTAATTTCCCGTAATCTTTTGGCCACATCATTTCATCGTACAATAAAGATCACAGTAAAACTTGAGTGGAGTTTAAGGTGTCTCATGAGGTCACGGCTCTCCCAAAAGATCACAATTCAGATATAATCTCAAAAGGAACCATGTAGGATTTACATTTCTGAATAGACAAATGATAAATCTGTGGCCATTCAAAAATAAAAACAAAACAAAAAACCTGTAGGCTCTTCCAGCAGTGTTTTGTCCCAGTTGTGCTAAAGCATCTTTATTGCCAAGATACATGAGCAATCAAAAGGAAAGTTCAGAATCTGGGATTTTTTCTTTTTTAAACACATAGTAGGAATTCAACCCATTGCACATTTCTAGTGCCTTATGGGGATAAGAAGTTTTCTCTATTCTCTTTGTCTTCTATACCTTTTTCCTGGAGTTTCTCAAGGAGAAAGATTCCCTCTGATGGAGTAAGGATAGATGCAGTTACTGTCTCAAGAGTGCTCCCTGTTTGCATGCACTACTGTAAAAGACTACATCCCTTGAGAGACATAAGACTCCAGGCTATGAATTTCATGCTCTTTAAAGCAGAGGGTATCATGCCTCTGATACACAGCTTGATTTCAGCTACTTTTCCCTAGATCATAGATTAAAAGAAAAACACAGCAACCCATTAGCCTATCAATGACAAATATGTCGGTGCCCATAAAACACTTTACTGTTGCCTTTCTCAGCTGTTACATTCCATAGAATTCATACCTGTCAAGAATTAGGGCTGGGCTGGCCACCAGACAAATAACAGACATTCTCTATTAATCCCTCTCCCTTCCCAAAGGGGAAAAGAAAGAGAATAAAGAAGATACACTTAGGGACTGGAAAACTAAAACCAGTTTTAATAAAAAGAGTAACAATAAAATTAAATACATATACAAATATATGCAAACCTAATATTCAACCCAACTACCCTGATGGCAATTACCTCACCATCACCACTGATGCCGTGGAGCAGGCACTGTGAAAGTCCCAGACTGGACTCTGTGGCAGATGGGAACTGGATTCAGAAGGTGGATTCAGGAACACATGGATCAGAATCAAAGGCAGAACAGACAGAATCCTCATCAGACACCAGCCATCAAAGAAGAGAGTTTGACCCTTGTGGTCCCTCAGCTTTATATTGAATATGACATATATGGGATGCAACCCCTTGTTGGTTAGTTTAAGGTCAGCTGTCCTGTCTGCTCCTTCCTGCAGGTGCAGTCTCTTACTTTCTGAACCCCCACCAAGGTAGTACAGAAGATTCAGCAGTGATCTTGGTCTTCATAGGAGCAAGTATAAGCAAGAAGCTTTCTGCTTACCAGTGTTCAGTAGTAACTATAAACAATGAGCATTATCACTGCTAGAAGAAGATGTCAGCTGCAAAAATATGCTGTTAATATGCTGCACTTCAGAAAGTGCAGTTACTTAGAAGAGACTGAGCAGCTGAAAAATAAAATCATTAAACAGAACTCATTCTGTTCTAACCCAAACCAGGAGAGGACCATACATGTGCCTCCCCCCAGGCTCAGATATATCCCCCGCTACTTCCAGCCCCACATCACAGCAGCTTTTGTTTGTTTTTCAGAGGAAAGCATTGAGCCAAACTTTTGTCTTGTTTTGATTGTAGAGGTCTGAAACCTTTTGAGTCTTCCATTTCTTTCACAATATAGTAATGAAACTTTCTGAGAAGGCCAAACTGAACCACAGTTCATAGGCTATGGTAAATTTGATCTTGACTCCATCACTGAGCTCTCAAAAATTAATTTTCTTATCTCTAAACCACAGAAATATGAATTAACCAGATTGTGGAGCATTTATCTTACCTCGGGATGAACTAGCAGTCTGAGCAACAATCTTTCTTCTTTTGCTACCAACACACACAAAGAAATCCGTTGACCTGGTATTTAGAGCGTTCTTCATTTTCTGCCTATCAGTCACAGCATTCCTCAGACGCTCTATTTGTCATTATCATTGAAAAGTGATGTAAAAAAATCTCAGGAAAAAATGCCTGTGCAAAATCCAAATTGATGTAATGATTCAATACACATATGTTTATTACACAAAAGTAAAAATTTTACTTATGTGTCATTATTCAGTTTTAATCAAGACTTCTTCAGAAAGCTGAATGAAGACATTTTCTGTAAAACTGGTTTTGAAACTCCTCTTTAACAGAAGTTTTACATGACAATACATTAAAATACAGCTGGAAATGCTGTATTTTATTAGGACTAGATATTCAAAGTTATGATTAAGCACAGACTTCCAGGGAACAGTAGGAGAGGGATGTGAGGCACCTTCATTAACACCTTCCAGCACAACACACCAAGACATGTGAAAGCGTACGACAGAGCAGCTGTGCAGGCACATCACTAGTGCATAGATAATTTACTCCAGATAAAAATGCAGAACTCCAGGCCCTTAGCCAAATTATACATGCAATATCCACCAGCTACATATTTACACATATGGACACGTCTACATATAACGCACTTTAACCAAACCTTTCTCCTAAAGCTTTCCATTAGATTTGCTGCCAGAGAGCTGCAATGTGGCTGCACTGCAGCCAGCTGCTCACACAGATGCAATTGCTCTAGTACTGGTGGTTTAAGCAGAATCTCTAAGGCAGGAAGGTACTTCATGATCATCTAGACCTAACACCTGCTCAAATCAGCATACGCTACAGGAGGATACTCAGGACTGTGTCCAGTCAGGTTTTGAGTATCTCCAAAGATCTCCCCAGACTCTCTGAGAGACCTGTTCCAGGACTGATCATGCTTAGAATAAAAAAGGAGTTTCCTTACATTTTAGTGGAACTCGATGAGTTTCCTGTATTTCATTTTGTGCCCATTGTTTCTTGTCCTGTCACAAGACAAGAATGGGAAGAGCCTAGCTCCATCTTCTCTGCACCCTTACTTCAGGTATTTGTACACATTGTGGAGATCCCCCTGAGCCTTCTCTTCTACAGGCTGAATAGTGCCAGCTCTCTCAGCCTCTCCTCATGTCAAATGCTCCAATCCTCTCACCACCTTGGTGGCCCTTTGCAGGACCCCCAGGATCTTTTCTACAAGCTGCTCATTCATTTATGTAGAACTCCTGCCACCTTTGTTTGATTTCCTGATTGTTAGGATGGATCACTCTTAAGCTTGCAGGTGATCCTTGAAAAATCAGCCAGCTCTCCTGGACTGTATCCCATGCATTATTAATGCCAGTGCTAGTCCAGATACACCTGCTCCCCTGACCAAATCATCCAACACACTGGCAGCAAAGACTGGCCTACTATAAACGCTATCTTAAGAAAAGGTATCAAGGACCAGCCCTCTGGGGCCATCAGCACAAAGGTGATTAAAAACAAAGAACAAAGTCATTAACCTTTAGGTGTCCTGAGCTATTCTGAGAAAGCTGACAGTAAAGCTGATGTGAAACATCCCCCGGATATCACAAAATTCACACAACAGGGTATATTCAAAGCCCAGATAACCTAAAATGAATCATGTATGATATGAGGCTATCAATAATGCCATAGAGACCATAATTTCTGCATTGTTTGACACATACCTACACCTGAATTAATTGTCACACTAGACTGGACTGATGGCTAGATTTGGTATAAAGACAACTACACTACATCAGACAAGAAGCCTATTTAGCCCTGTATCTTCTCTTTGGCAGTCAGCAGCAGATACTGAAAGAATTTGAAAATATTCTGTACATGCCCTGGTTCTTCCCACTACCTGCAGTCAGTTCCTTCCCATAACCATGCTCCTGAGAAGCACCTGATAATCACTTGCCTTCTCCACCCCTTTATTATCCCCTTTTTTTTTTTTTATTTCTTCCTTGATCTCTTTACAAGCTGAAGTCCTAATACAATTAGTCCCTTGTCAAAAAGAAGCTATTCCATGCCCCAGGTTGTTCCTGTTTCTCTTTTCTGCATCCTCCCATAACTCAGATAACTTTCTTTTTAGACAAAGCAGTATTCAAGATATGAGGGCAGCATGTGCTTATTCAGTGGCAAAAAGATGTTTCATCTTCTGTTCTCACATTCCTTTCTAATTCATTTCTAGCAGTTTATTTCCCTTTCTGACCACTGGAAAGCACTGAGTTGGTGTTTTCAGAAAGCTGTTCAGCATAACTGTCAGCAATTAGAGCCTGTAATTGTCTAGGTACAGTGTGTATTTATTTTCCTTATGGGTATTACTTGGCATTTAGTGACCTGGAGCTTCATCAGTCAGCCAGCACTTCTCAACTTTGCCCATGATCTAGTGATCCTGACTATATTAGGCTGTTCTTATAAAAATACCTTGTGAGGTGTTTCAGAGTTACCGTAGCCATATCACTGATGACCACTAGCACCCGGGAACTAACTGTCCATTCTCATCAATCTCCAGATTAACAACCACCTCTTGACTATAGCCTCTGGTAGTGCGGGGAGACCACCACAGGGACTGAGATGCTGTGATTCACGATGGAAATTCATTCAATATCCACAGCTGAACCAGAATTACAGAGAGCACAACTCAGCAAAAATCAGTCTGATATGGCCTGTCCCCAGCATGATGTGAGAGGTTTCTCAGCCAGCTCTGAGGACTGGCACTGCCAGCAACAATTTATTTCATAAATGTTTTCGTATGTCTTGTGTGCCTTTTAAATATTTTTTTTCCACCTTTTTTCCTTTTTGTTTTAAGTATTTAATATTTTCTAGAGCTCAGCAGACTTTCACTAATCTCATACCACTTCATCTTGCCCTACAGATTACCCAAGTACCTGCCCTGTTTAATCAAGGATCTTCACAAAGAGACTCTGGGAATACAATTTCAGCTTCTTTACAGGCAGACCTTTTCAAACCAGAGATACACTTGCACCCTCACAGACATACGTGCACACAGCCATCACTATATAACCACAGTTCTATATATACACATGACTATATAGAAAGTTCTGAAAACTTCCAATATTTAAAAATACATTCTTGTCCGCACAGTTTTTCTGAGAGCGCCTT
The DNA here is from genome assembly GCA_025345505.1 of Todiramphus chloris collaris. Taxonomy (NCBI): domain Eukaryota; kingdom Metazoa; phylum Chordata; class Aves; order Coraciiformes; family Alcedinidae; genus Todiramphus; species Todiramphus chloris. Next base: position 2,982,876 of record JANVCC010000019.1, on the reverse strand, counting down.
ATGGAATGTAATTCTAAATGATTTGAACATGAAGGGAATATCTCCAAGATTTTTTCCACTTTCTCATTCTTGTCTTCAGTTAAGAAAATTCCTTTGATGAAGATGTTTTTTTCATGGTCCCTTCAGCAAAACAAGAATGCATGGACTGCTGTTTATTTGAAAATCTGCTAAGGAAACAAGCAAGAAATTTCCTGCTACATCTATCAGAAAGAAAAAAAAAAATCTCCATATGGAAAATCACACGGTTTTGTGAGCTTATAAAAAAGTACAACATTTACTCTTGTCCTCTATAACATTTACTCTCCCTTTAATTTTTTTGCTCAAGTTTAAAATACTGGTTTTGATGTTTTACCTCAAGAAAGAGTTGCTTAGTCTGTCAAAAGGGCACCAGCATGAACTCAGGCTTTATTGGGGAGGTGAAATTTTATTGTGTTTCTCCCAGAAAAATTCTGTGTTGCAAAATCTGGCATTGAACACAGTACTGTATATCCCAAATTCCATGTGTACCCACCAAGTTGTCTAAAGACAACACAGACCAGGTAGACTTTTATGTAAAAACTACTCCCAGAGCAAAATCTGACGGGCCTGTACAGCTGGAATAAGTTTAAGCCCTGGCCCTAAAATATTTTGGACAGCTTTTCTCTCCCCATATGGACTTTAAAAACATACATTCTCCGGAATTGATATAAACTTCCAAAACTGGATCCCTGACATTTCAGCAAAGAGGATGAGAGCTAATAGCAAGAATTGTCATCCACAGTAAAAGGAGTTCCACGCAGCTCCTCTGGGATACATACATACAGACATCTCTCTCTCTCTCTATATATATATATATATGTGTATATCTCTCCCCATATCCAGGAGTATGTGAAAGGTATATTCAGACTGGAATCTCTGGCCATTGCTTGTATCATTGAGTCGGTTGTCTACAGCCAGAGCCCTAAAATCTATGTGTGTACCTAACCAGCTTGCTTGAGACAAAGGTCTCTCATCATTTACTCTATATCCTTGAGCATACTGCATCACTTACTGTCTTTTGTAATATATTTGTTTACTATTCAGTAAACCTCTTACACTGCATTGCTGCAAAAACAACTAGAGTCCTTCTGATTGTTTTGTGGCTAATGCAGTAAAAACAGATCTCTCGAAGCTTAGGATATTTCACAATACAACTACACAACCTGTATTAACACTCCTGGGAGTCTCTTGGTTTTGTCCAAGGTAAAAAATCCACCCCTTCATTAATGTACATTTTATTGTCTCTGAACACATCCCACTATAAAGCACACAGCTGTGAAAATCTGTAACATGTAATACTGCAGAACCATATTGCTCTCTCCTTTTGCACACATTCACTTGGCCTTCCCAGTGTGCCATCTTCTGCACCAACTCTTCTAGCTACCAAGGAAAAAAACATAGGGTGGAAAGCCTTTTGTGTTTCACTGTGTCCCCAGATGACACAGTACTCCTCCTTATAAAAACAGAACCTTTAAGGAATACGTTTTTTCAGAGAGCCTTGCAAAAGTAATCTGTAGCGTTAGGGTTTATCTGTGCAATCAACCTGTAACAAGAGTCAAAATTGGCAAGGATCCTTTTCTCCTATGAAAAATGTTAGCCTCCTAGTCAAGAGCTAGAATGCTTCAGATCTAAAGAGCTTCTGTAAACACTTCTCAAGAACTTCAGTTTGGGTGCCCTTTGCGCCTACTCCCCTTTACCAACAGCATCCTCCAGTCAAATTAAAAATCCAGACACACATGAACCTCCCATGAAAGTCCCATGGCCAAGGTGATCCATGGGAGATAACTTCCTGTTGGTTATATCACTCTAGGGTCAAGTAACCAACAGGAAATATCACAGCTTCCAGCCAATGCTGGTTTTAACCGAGCATTTTTAACTCATCTTATGGGGAGATCTGAGCCCTGCTGTCTCACTGAAGCAAGCAACTCATCCTGAGCAGCAAATACATGAGAAAAACATTCTTCAGTGATAAGTCTAGACCCTGCAGCTGGGCAGTACCAAGGGTGGAACATCTAGAAGAGCTGTGCCAAGCCAAATGCTGGGAGCATTTGAGGCTAAGGGAGCTGTGATTGTTTAGCCTGGAGAAGAGGAGATTCAGGGGGGACCTTGTCTCTCTCTACAACTGCCTGAAGGCAGGTTGTAGTCAGGTGGGGGTCAGGCTCTTCTCCCAGGCAACCAGTGACAGGAGGAGAGGGCATGGCCTGAAGCTGCACCAGGGGAGGTTTTGGTTGGATATCAGGAAGCACTTCCTGACAGAGAGGGTGATCAGGCATTGGAATGGGCTGCCCAGGGAGGTGGTGGAGTCACCGTCCCTGGGTGTGTTTAAGGAAAGGCTGGATGTGGCACTGAGTGCCATGGTCTAGCCATTGTGGTGGTGTTGGGTCATAGGCTGGACTTGATGATCTCAGAGGCCTTTTCCAGCCTCAGTGATTCTGTGATTCTGTAACATAAAACATTCAAGCCAGCTTACAACACAAGGGCACTCACAGTGCCAGCCCTTCAACAGTACAGAGTTAATGGAAAGCTGCTTTACACTGCCTCTGTCTCTTTTTTGGCAGTCCTTCAAATTCATAATTAGGAACAATGAAAGTGTGATTAGAATATTCAGCAAAATCTGAATAGTGTATGGTTTCTGCTTATTTCCCATTAACTGAAAGAGCATTCTGAATAGTAAAATAAGTTGTTATTGTTATAGGGGCAAGGTATCATTATCTAATATTCATAATGACAGATTATAGATATCTTACAATTTTTTCTGCAGTATCCAAGATATTATCTAACATCCATTATCAGCTAAGTCTTGAACTGCCTATACTGTATTTTTTTTAAGAAATTCAGACAGGTGAGCTGTTCTACAAAGATGCTATTTTCAAACAGGCAAATGGGAAAAAAAGTCATTGACTACTATAAAGGTAATAAACTTCTACCGATGTCTCAAACTCGTTACAGTTCACTAACAAGTATAAAGGCTGATTACTACAACAAAAGATATAAAAATAGCTTCCTTTTCTCTACTCTTTGTTGTGCCAATCCACCTGACTGTTAGCCTTGGCATCTGCCCAACATGCTTCCCATCCTTTTTGTTAATGCTATATTCATGAAATAACCATTTCTTCCCCTCTCTTTTGTAAAGCCAGGCTTTGAACACAATTTAAGATATTGAGGGATGCAATTTGCAAAGCTGTATTTACTATTTCTAGGGAAGTAATTGAACTGATTATTTCTTTTTCAAGTCCAAAAAGTTAAAGAAATGATACCATACAGCTGATATGCCAGTTCCTTCCTCTGGCTTACTGATAATAAGATGCCAACAAGGTGAAGTCCAGCATCATGCAATTAGGCAACCGGGTAGCAAATGCGTTTGAAAAGATGTAATCCTGATGGAAACTGCATAGGAATAAAAAATCCACTAGGTATAGAATCTGTGGCAGAACAGATAAATTCTTTGACTGAATCATGCTCGCAACACAAACTAGCACTAGGCAAAAACACATGGCTTGTTTCCCCTGTGGAAAAAAGCTATTTTGCATTAATAAATGTTAATATCTGTCAAATAAAACTGTCAGGATCCTGATGTCAAAATACAATCAGGAAAGGGTCTTTTTTATGGTGACTTTTCCCATCTTTTGTGTCTTGCACGTCATCAGGACTTTAATCTTGCCTGAGATTTTCACAGACACATTCTTACTGATGATGTTTAAAAGACAAATTCAAACTTGGTACCATGCAAGACAAGTTGAGGAGCCCTGGGAGGAGCTGGGGCAGTTCTCCTCTGCCCATAGGTGAGCTTCAGCCTCTGTACTGGGGCAGGCAAAGCAGGCAGCAAGGCTGAGCCCTTCCTCCCTTCTCTCCTCCAAAATCCCTCTACGACCACTGTAAAGCTTAATTTGCTGATGAGGCAAAGATGCCTGAAGAGCAAACAGGGCAGATGTCCCATGTTGAGTGCATTTATTCAGATTAAGTCTTTCTGGGTTTGTTTTTTTAGTTATTGTCAGCAGAGTGGAATAAGTGAAAAAAGGACCTTGAGACACTGCTGCTGTCAGCCATCATTGAATGCTTCTTTTCCTCAAGGCCAAATATATAGCTTGATATGCTGCTATAAAGTGATTAGTAATTTGATAGAGAAATTATTATTTTTTAATTTAAAGATTATTTTTCCTTATTTTGATCCCAGTTTGATGGTGAGACATGTGCAGCTGGTCCTTCTCAATCTCTAGCCACAGCCATATTACAAAAAGATTTTCTATCCAGAGATTTTTTCCTAGGATTTTTCTAAACCAGAGCATATGGAGTCAATGACCCAATACACTGGTGACATTGCATGTCAGAGTAGCCTCATCTGCTACTTTTAGCTTTCTTCACTAAAAAAAGAAAAAGAATAATACACCAAAACATCATAATACTAATAATTATAATAAAATAAATCACAAAAGCAAGAGTGCTGGGGTCATTTGAAGCACTTAATCTCTTTAAAGTTTATCACAATGAAATATATCCACCTGTTTTTATTGATGCATACCAAATCTGGCAATAAATGGTGCAGAGGAAACATAGGCCTGAATTCTCGAAGCAGATGTGAAAATCTTCACTAGCGTACTAAAGAAAAGGAAGGGTCTTGTGCAACTGCCCTTTTCTGTTTTCATATACAGCATACATGGCACACACGATCAGCTTATCCACCCACGTGACAGCACCTGTGGCATCAGTGGGGTGTAAATGGTCCCACTGGTGGCCTGGCAGCCCACTTTAGCCCACAGGAGGTCTCCACCAACTTCAGCCCCATCTGCAGCAGTTGCCTTTGGTTGAGACCAGGATGCTGTGGTCTCGGGGCTGCTGAAGGGCTGGGAGGTCAAAGGCAGACCTTCATGCCACCTGTCCTGCCTATAGCCTTCTCATGTGGTTCCCCAGACAGCCCTACTAACTCCTACCACTACCATGTGGAAAGAGGCAATTGCTTCAGAACTGCTCATTCCAAAAGCCTCTTAGCAGTGCCCCAAAACCAGTTCCTGGCCTAATGCCCTAAAGGCCATGGGGCTGCTGAGCTGCCAGCACCAGTGCCCCAAGGACTCCAAAGCAGGGACCATCCATCACTGCTTCCAAGAGCCATCACAGGGGTGGGGAGCAACAAAAATGTTGGTTCTGCTTGGCCATGAGGTGAGGCTTCATGTATCTCACTGCACCAAAGAGAAAAAACACTACAGAGGGTACAAAGGAAGGCCCCAGCCTCACAGAGTTTTGCAGGTCCTCTGTGCCTCCATCACAGCTTAAAGGACTGAGAACAATAAACATTTAAAGAATCCCCTTCCCCATTAATTCAAGCCTTTTCAGTGCCGTTGGAAATTAAGGGATAATGCATTTAATTGCTGATTGTACCAATCAGTCTTGACTTTCAAAAAGCCAAGGGAAAGTTACTTGCCCTGCAGACTGAAATAATAGAAGCAGTGGGTTTATCTGTTGGAGTCTGTATCTTCAATTCCAGGCTGCTTTGATGACAATGATTCTGGATGGATTTCTGGTCTCTTGCTGCACAGTAAGAAAGAAAAAAAAAATTAAAAACAGAGAAAAGTTTGAAAAACAAGGGGTTTTTTTATGAAGATGCCATCCCCTCTTCGAAAAAAAGCAAACATGAAAAAGAAAACAAAAAAAAATTGTTCAGTCTTTTAAATACAAGAACAAATACTCAAACCCTAGATCTGTAAATGGTTTTGAATACATGTGATGCAGTACAAGTTTGGCTATGGCAGAGGAAGTTAGTCACTCTTGAGGAGAGATGCCAATGATTTTGCAATGAGCAATGTCATTCAAGTCTTCTCTGTGAGCTGCAAGCCTGACAAAAACGCCTCACGGTGCTTCTGAGCTGTTGTTATTATTAGGCAACAGCATATGTAAGCATCCTCAACACATTCAGCTTGTCAACACATTTCAGTCTCAGGAGGACTCTAAATAAAATCTTTGCCTAGCACATTCAATAGTGGTCTCACGAGGCAAGAGGGAAAAGGGAGGGTAAGATTACAGCACAAGCTGCAGAGATGTTGGATTTTGAGTCACCCAAAGCAATGAGAATCAGCAGTAGTTTGCTTAAATTTTCTTTCCTTCCCATAATGAGCCTGCCTCTGTGAATAGAGTTCTCTTACCTCTCAGCTGTTATCTGCCACTTCATAAAACAAACACAGCTTCAAATTTGACAGTTTTCTTGTTGTTAGTCTTTGTTCTGAAAAAAAAACTCCTGTTGATGTAAAAAGACAGTGTCTCTCAGCCCCACGCAGTTCTGTCTCTCCAGTGCAAAGACTTCCTTCAACTTGTTTTCTTCAATGCTTTATCTCCCACCCCACAAACAGAGCATCCCTACCACATTTGCATTTCTTCCTTAACTTTAATAAGGGAAAACAAAAGTAGAAATACTGCAGGACAGTAACACTGCATCCTATAAACTGTCTGGTCTACAGATGATCAGATTTTTTTTTCTGATAAAACTTCAACTGTGAAAAAATTTGTAAGTCAAGGACAGCCAATCCTATCAGTCACAGCATCGTTACAAACATCCACAGAAAAATTGCTTGCTTCTTGTATTAAACAGCTTCTGGGGGAAGACACATCTTGGGAGTTGGTGCTTCTTAAAGTATGCAGCATATGAGCAAGCAACATTAGCTAGGTTTGTAATATCTTGTTGGAACAGCTATATTTAATAAGAACAGCTGCTCTGGATCTGACAGAGGAGCCATCTAACCCACATCCAGGCTCCCACAGCAGTGAGCAGCAGATGCCTCCAATACAGAACAAGAACTGGGCAAGTATGCCATTATACCTCCCCCAGGGCAACTTCCCTGCTTCCAACAGCCTGAAGTCGGGCACATCCTCAAACAAAAATATAATCTACTGCTTAGCAGGCAAAAGATTTCTCTCCTTTTACTTTTCCTGTGGTTTTGGGCATAGATACACCTTGGGGAATAAAGCCTTCTGTAATGGTGATTTTCACTGTTGGCTGGATGCTCTGCAAGGAAGGACCTCTTTTGGTTCACTTGAAGCTTTTACAGATCAGTTAAAGACTGCTCACTCTTGTAGCATAAAATGTTGTAATGACAATCATTCTCTTTTCAGTTATACCACTGTGTTGTTTAAATCATGGGGCGTGCATCATTTCAGAACCTGAGCATTTTTTTTCTATTCAATTTTGATTAATTTTCAAATTCATACTACTAAGCTCAGTTGAAGGGCCCTAAATTTTCATAAAAATGACAAACCAAGACACGCAGTCGGTTTCCAACTTCATCAAATTCATGAATAATTTAATTTTAATCAAATATTTCTTTTTTCTCTTTTTTTTTTATTATATAGGAAGAAGGAGATGAAGAGATTTATAGCACTCATTGGAAAAAATCCTATTTTCTTTAAAAATATTTTTACTGAAAGAAGCTTATGGATTCATGTCTAGAAGTCAGGAATTCAATAATGATCTAAATATAAGTATTTTAGCATTGGTGACTAGCCACCTAGGTCTGCTTGGGTGCAAAGACCACCATGAGAAAGCTTTCTGGCCATTCCTCATTAAACCAGACAGATGTTGAAGGGGTCCATCAGCTCTTACTCACATCATGTCCTCTCCAGAACCTCGAACTGCAGTATCAGGCTTGCTCCAGACACAGTCACTTGTATCGAAATGAAGAGAACAGAAGAATATATGGAAAATTCATATTAAAAAGTGGCAAAGCAATCAAGGGTACATTTTAGACACTTAAATCCAAGAGGTTTGTTTAGGGTACTAGCATATCAGGTAAAACCCAGAAAATATTACAGTACATACACTCACAAGGCACCAGACTATCCAGGGATGTAAACTAAAGTAAGGAGATGCAAAAAAATCAAGGCAACAGCCTTTAATGCCTGAAAGGCTACAATCTGAGGATTTTCCTTTATCATCTGTTGTTCTTTGCCTGAAGTGAAAACAAGATGATGTTAGTTACATTCAATTCATTGAAAAGCACCTGAACATTCAACACATAGCACCTCAGTTTTCTTCAGTCAAGACTAAATAGTCCATCAGACTGCTTTTGCTATCACTATCTTTGTCCAAATCCTGAAGAATTCAGTTAAATATAAAAAAATATCTGTTAATAATCAATTATACTTCCTTGCTGATTCCAGAAGATACTGTGAGAAATCTTAGGTGAACCCAGCACTACTGCAAATCCCAAGTGCAGATGAAAGAAGCCACAGGGACACAAACACAAGATTCAGACGAAGCTTTCCATGCAGATTTGCTCATCTACACTTGAGGTATGCTCTTTACCCTACAGTAAAGTCCCAGCAAAGGCAGAGCCAGTGTCACTCTTCCCTTTCTCCACTTCCCAGGTTACTCAGCATACACATCTCAGTACACCAGAGTCAAACATCTTTACTCCCTAACGCGCTTGTCTATATGGTTGCTTCTAGCTCCAAGCAACTCTCACTAAAGCAAAGTTAATAACGCAGGTAGTCTGTGAATGTAGACCCTGCAAAATACTTCAAATACATCACCAAGCAGAGTCAGGCAAACTACTCCATTTGGTGATGCAAGTACACATGGAGAGACAGGAAAAATATGTTAAGAAAATGCTCCTAATTCAAGGGTCTGATGATGAGACATTTCCCAGCAAAGAGCATTCAAACTTCAAAACAGAGAAGAAAAGAAAAAAAAAAAAAGCCCCAACATTAACAGCATTAACTTCAAAAAACACTGGAGACATTCCAATATTTGCAGATGCAATTTTATCCCTTTAAATTAGCAAGTTAAGAAGAAAGCTAAACCACAAAGTGCAAAACTTTATAAAAATATCACATAATGAGACTAATGAAATCTTAATCACAACTTGGTTAAAATTCACTCATTAAAACTGTAAAGCTTGTAACCAGAGTGGCTCAGGTCTGGGATTTCCCCGCTGATGACAGTACCAGCAGAAACAGTTAAAAAGCACTCCCTAGCAAAGATAATTGAAAGGAAAAAAGCTTTTGAGTGGTATATGAGGGGTGCTCAGAGCAGAGAAATTACTGCTTACAGTCTTAATACATAAGGGGCTATTTTGAGTTGCTCTATCTGTTCCCACTCTCTCTCCCACAGATGGCAATTGTTCCCATGATGAGTGGCACTGCCAGGTAAACAAGGCAGACCCACATTTGTTGTTTGTTACCTGGCAAGCCCTTTGGTCCAGCAGATTAGTCTATCCCCTCCTAGTGCACTTTCATAGTTGGATAATCTAAACGCATACTGTCAGCAGAAGGGGTAGAGCTGCCCCCAGCCACACACCTCATGCCCTGTGCCAGGGGTGACGCTCACACGATCACCTGGCTGCCCAGATCCACGAGCTGACATGCAGTTGAACATTAACCTTCATAAACAAGGTTGCTGGCTAACTGAAATCAGATTTGGTTCACTGCACAGCTGCCCATAAGTCAATGCTGTCACAGGGAACGGAGCAGAAATGGGTAGGCAGGCAAAGGGCAGCAGTGTCCATTTCAAAGGTGGCACAGACTTAGATGAACTTAACCTGTCACCAAACTACACCCTGAAATCAATCCCTGCATTTCTCCTGAGGCCCCATCTCCCAGGCATGTCAGTTTGTGATGCCTTCTGCATCAAAACATGTGGTTTTGCAACAGACAAGGAAGCAGGGGACATAGCTGCATCTTCAACCTACCTATCCCCTTGAGAAGTCTATTCAATATCCTCTGCTCTATGCCCCATCCATACGTTACAATGATCGGATTTGCACTTGAAAGAAATCACTGTTGTAAAGCATCTCAGACTACAAAAATCACAAGTCTTCCCTTTCTTTTGGTGCAGCTTCTCTTGAGGATATTTCTCTTGGGATCTCATTCAGCAGAATAAATGAAATTTTTCCTTGCTCTTTCACCATCCACCTTCTGTGTTTTACCTGGTTTGATGTAACTGAGACATTCAGCACAAGTTACACAAATACAAGCATGTAAGATTAATGTCAGGAGATCACAGAATTGCTCAGGTTGGAAAAGACCTTCAAGATCATCGAGTCCAACCTCAACCTAACCCTACTACCCTAACTGTAACAACCCACTGCTAAACCATGTCCCTGAACACCACATCCAAACAATTTTTAAACACATTCAGGGATGATGACTCAAACACTTCCCTGGGGAGCCTGTTCCAGTGCTTAACAACCCTTTCTGTAAAGAAGTCTTTCCTGATATCCAACCTAAACTTGCCCTGGCAAAACTTGAGGCCATTTCCCCTTGTCCTGTCACCTGTCACCAGTGAGAAGAGACCAACCTCACTCTCAATACAGCCTCCTTTCAGGTATTTGTAGAGAGCAGTAAGATCTCCCCTCAGCCTCCTCTTCCCCAGACTAAACAGCCCGAGCTCCCTCAGTCACTCCTCACAGGGTATGTTTTCCAAACCCTTCACCAGACTTGTTGCCCTCCTTTGGACCTGCTCCCGCACCTCAGTGTCCTGTTTGTATGGAGGTACCCAAAACTGATCACAGTACTCGAGGTGGGACCTCACCAGTGCCCAGTACAGCGGCAGGATTACTTCCCTAGTCCTATTGGTTACAGTATTTCTGATCCAGGCCAGGATGCCATTGGTCTCCTTGGCCACCTGGGCACGCTGCTGGCTCATAGTCAACTGACTGTCAATCAATACACCACGGTGCTTTTCTGACAGGCAGCTTTCCAGCCACTCTTCCCCAAGCCTGTAGTTTTGCCTGGGGTTGTTGTGACCAAAATGCCAGACTCAACACTTGGCCTTATTGCAACTCATACAATTAGCCTTGGCCCATCGATCCAGTCTGTACAGGTCTCTCTGTAGAGCCCTACTACTCCCCAGCAGATCAACACTCCCTCCCAACTTGGTGTCATCTGTGAACTTACAATCAGGGCATTGGTGCATCCAATCCCCTCATCAAGATCATTGATAAAGAAGTTAAACAGGAGTGGCCCCAGTACGGAGCCCTGGGGGACACCACTCATGACTGGCAGCCAACTGGGTTTAACTCCACTGACCACAGCTCTTTGGGCCCAGCCATCCAGCCAGTGTTTCACCCAGCAAAGTATATACCCATCCAAGCCACGGGCACCCAGCTTATCCATGAGGATGTTGGGGGGGACAGTGTCAAAGGCTTTACTGAAGTCCAGGTAGACTACATTGACAGCCCTTCCCTCATCCACTAAGCAGGTCACCTTGTCATAGAATGAGATCAGGTTTGTCAAGCAGGAGCTGCCTTTCGTGAACCCATGATGACTGGGTCTGATCTGCTGACTGACCTTTAATTGCTCCATGATGGCTCTTGAGATTTCTCTGTTCCATAACCTTCCCCGGCACTGAGGTGAGACTGACAGATCTGCAGCTACCAGGATCCTCTTTCCAGCCCTTCTTGAAGGTGGGCGTCACATGAGCCAGCCTCCAGTCCACTGGGACATCCCCAGATAGCCAGGACTACTAAAAGATGATGGAGAGTGGCTTAGCAACCACATATGCCAACTCCCTCAGCACTCTAGGTTGTAATCCATCAGGCCCCATAGACTTGTGATAATAAATGAAATGTGAAAAATAATTATCTAAGTTGTGTTTATTATCAGAAGACTATCAGTTGGTCATGAACTCATTAACTAATAATCACTGTCTCCCACCTCAAAACCTCTTGAGCTTCTGTCTGAAGACCAAGGGTCCCTTCTGGTTAGCAGACTTTTTTAAAATTTAAAGATGCAGACAGAAGACAAACAGCAGAAGTTGGAAGGAAACTGTAGTTCAAATCATAGACACTTCAACCACCTGGCTTCATCACAGCATGTAGCAGGTTGACCACAGTAACTCCCACAGGATCTCACACCAGAGATGCAAAACACCACACATGAAACGAGGGACAGACACTGTAGGATGTCTAAATCAGAAATTATCTACAAAGGTCTTTCTCAGTGCTCAGGGACCAACCCTGGAAGTGAGCTACATGGGATGAAGTACACTCCAAGGAAGAGAAGGTCCAAGAAATGGACACTATAGGAATGTAGGTGTTTTGTAAGATATTTAAGTCTCAGGCAATCATCCTTTTGGAGGCCTGATGAGAATAAGCATTGCATCTTTCCTTGTGTAAATGCAATAGATAGAGAGGGATACAAATTAAGCTTAAGATCATATTTTTATCATGCTTCAGGGCTGTAAGATCTCTCCATAATGAGGTCCACAGGATATGCATAGCAGACAATTCAAAAAAAAAGCCAGAGAAATATTACACTTTCCAATTTCTGAAAATAAAAATCATCAGAGAACAATTATGAAAGTTTTGAGTTGTTTTTTCTTTTTAAAAAACAGAGCAAAGCAAAAGTTGATGAGTGAGTTGTAAAAGTGAATGATTCAGGCTATAACATGCCTCAGAGGAGGGAAACCTGAACTTAAAACAGTTTTACCAAAAAAAAAAAAAAAAGAAAGCACGAAGTTGCAGCCAACAGTAAGGGGGGTTTCGCCTCTTACTTGATTACTGGCATGAAAGTCACTAAATCCCAACTCTCCTGATGAATCATTTGAGAGTGGGTTAACATAAGCCACCACTCCACATTTGTTGTTTCTTCAAAGCTACGTATTACAGTCCGATAAATAAAGTTTTTATTGAGTCATCAAGTAGTCAGCCATCAGCATTAGATTTATTCTCATTTGCTGAAAAGAATTAAGGAAGAGTCACTGACACTTAAGCCCAACAACTTAGTTCAGTTTTGCTAAAGCAGACAAGAAATGTAACTTGTCCTAATAGCAGCAAAGGGCAATTTTTTTAAGATACTGTACAACATGGCTACTTGTGCTAAAAAACCAAACTAAACCCAAACACCAACAATAAGTCAAGATCCTTTTTGAGTACCTGATTCTCACAGCTTCCAAGAAAGCAGGAAATCATCAACACATCTCAATATCAGAGCCTGAATCTGAAGGGATCCACTTCCTTGGTGGCATGATTTATAGCCATTTATTACCACAGCTTGTGATCTATACCTGTCTATACCATCCATAGTGGTATATAGTGGACCAATAGCATCTCTACAGGGGACTTTTGATAGCTGTCAATATCCTATATGGTAATGACATTTCCAAACAACTAAATCCTTGACAGAAGCTATCACTAGGCTCTTGCTAGGAGGAAAGGAAGCTATTAAACATACATCAAACCAGCTGCCACGCAAACCTAAAACACAAGAAAGTAAATGTCTAAATAGATTTATAGAAAATGTCACTGGGGAAAAAAACAAAACAAAAAAGCCCAAACCAACCAAAATCCAACAGCTCAAGGCTAATAGTGACACAGAAGTACATTCACATGCAATAAACAACAGCTTTCACAACCGACAGCATCTGCTTTCTGCTCTTTCAAAGTTTCAAATGAAAGTAGGTCCTTCAGAGTAAGTCAAGGCAAAGAGAGAAGAAATACCTCTTAAAGGAAATAAAACAGTTTGTAGATAACACTCTGTTAATCACTACTGCACTTAAATAGGAAAAGTGAAAAGCCATCCCATTTGATCCTGATACACTGACCTTACTGAGGCCATTTTTACCAGGATGTAAAATTTGACATGCAACCAATGTGGGACACAGTTCTCAAAGATGAAGATGTACATTCAACTTCATGCAAGATGGATGTTGAGGGGAATCAGGTGTGTTCAGCACCTTTCAGGATCGGGAGCTGTCAGACAAGAAGTACTTCTCTCTCCCATCTCTCCCTTTGTCCCATTTATTCAGTAGGTGCTCTGACAGAACTCAGCCTCAGTAGGAAACATGTTCTTTTTCACAGATGATCAGCCCTTTGCTGGTATTACCATTTTTGCATTAGTCTACCACTTCTCATGGGAAAAAAGGGCTCTTTTCAGAAGACCTACAAGCAAGGGAGTTTGTTGGGATCTCTCTTCTGTGAGATATTCAAAAGCCATCTGGAAATGGTGCTGGGCAACTGGCTGCAGGTGGCCCTGCCTGCGCGGGACCAGATGACATCCAGAAATCTCCCCCAGCCTCAACAACTCGGTGATTCTGTGATGTGCAACCTCCTCTCAGGCATTTGGAGATGAATCTGTAGTTCTGAATTATAAAGAAAGGCTTGCAGTATAGAATTAGCTTCAGAACAGAAGTCAGAATATTGAGGGACTCATCTAATTTACGCAGCAAGGAAATTCTGTCTTCAGTCCCAGCCTTTCCCAGGACTTACATACCTGTAACAGTTTGGGTTTTCATAGGTTTTTTAGATTACTTCCAAGGCAGAGCAGGAGCTCACCTTGCCTGTGAGCAGCAACAGCCCCCAATCTTTGTACAGTAACATCACTGTGCAAGCAGCACCATCTGTGTTGCAGACAAGACTTCTGTACCCTCAAGAGTCAAAGAGGATTCAAATCAACATACATCTGTTACTAAAGCTACTGGAATTTTGCAGATGTTTAGTAGAAGGAAGATTTTGAGCCTGCCAGAGGCCACATTATTAGACAGCAGATGTGCTTGTTCTCATAGGTGAAAGAAACTAGCAATGTTTCTGCATAGTTGGGAAGTCATTCCCACTTCTGCATCATTATAGCAAGGTGCTGAGAAGGAAATGGATCGCTGGTTCATGCCAAGTCTCTCATTTCCCATAGTTAAATATCATAACCACCAACCAACTCCACATCCTTGGGATACCCATTTCCAGCAGGCCTTTTATGTGCCTGCTACTGTCCTGCCTACACAGGGAAAGATACGATGGAAATTCTACAGCCAACAAGTACACTCCTCATTTAAGTCCTGAAGGAGGTTTGGAAATATCTGAAAATTACCTTTTATGACTTAGGCACCTAATTTTGATAAATCTTAAATGATTAAACCTTGTTGTAGTTCTCTGGGATATGACTGCAAGTAGGGACACATGAATTAGAAAAGACAAGAGTGAGAACAGAATATTATTAAATAAGCAATAGCAATATAGGAGAATATGAATTATGTAATACTTGATAGTTTATTACCTCACTGTCTTTGGCATTCTGCAGTGATAAATCGCAAGGAAAGACACAACAGAGAAGACTGTTAGTGCCATTTGTGGGACAAAAGCTTGAACAACTGAACAAGATTTGTCATGCCTTTGGAGAAACATGTATTTCTGCACACCACTGTTCAAATTAGCCAACTGAAGAGGTAAATCTACCAAAAACAGGTATCTAGAGTACTGGATGTTAAATAATGCCATATTTTTGCAATATATAAACTCTAAATTTAAAAGTCAGATAATTGCAAGCAGAATAAAATCTCTCCAATGTACCAAATCCTGAGTTTGTCACTAATAATGAACAGTATAAATTTAATCTTGACTCCATAAAATGTTCATTCTTTCTCTCCACAATGGCCATAAAGAAACATCATGCTAATAAAGGTAGCAAGATTTATTTTTGAGGATGGTAATACAAAGATGCTGCTCTAGAAGTAATTGTAACATTTACCAAAGGTACCCATAGATTTTTATTTCCAGACAGGGCGATTACAACTCTACAGTTAGGGTTGCTATGAAGCACCAATGACGGACAAACCAGCTTCTGCATCAGACAGATGTTCAGACACTTCCTCACTTTGAGGGCAGTTGTGATTTAGTTTGTTTATTTATTTATCGCTATACTTTTGTGTGACACAATGCCTATTAGCCCCTTCTGGTAAGTATGTATGTACTCCACGTGCATAAACAGTGTGCCTGCGTATACGCATATATGGATTGCAAAAGTCGCTATAAATTAAGAAATCTTACATCTTTGAGGAAAATCAATTGGTCCTACACTGAAAGTCTACTTGAGGACTACTCCTCCCCGCCCCTCCTAACTGAAACAAACAAACCCAACTTCTTTTAACCTGATTGCAAACACCTCATCATCTAAAGCAACATTCTGACTTCACCTTCTTTGTAAAAGCTGGATCACAACTTTAGGACACAGGCCCAATGCAAGTCTTCATAGTCTTCATAAACACATCTCCATTACAGCACCGTACCCCATAAATCAGCATTTGCATTGCCATTAAGATATCTGTGGGTCCTAATACCTTAAAGGACACAAAAAGATGTCTTTCCTAGAAATATAAATGCAAAATTAGTCTTTGCTTCAGTATGGCAGGAACTTTAGCTGAAAGCAGCATTAATCTTGTCACTGAGTAGACCAGGCGTAGATTTAGGGTTCTCGATAAGAAACTTTCTTTGGATTGGACAGTGAGCTATGTTTAAACTCCAGGCTTTCCAGAACTTAAGACGAGATCAGCCTTCATGAACAGGTGTGGGGGGTTAGCCTCGACTAACAGCCAAACTCCCACCCAGCTGCTCATTCACTTCCCCACTCTGACCACAGGATCTATTTACAGGGGACTAAATAAGAGCAACAGAAATGAGACAGCTTGTAGATTGAGAAAAAACAGGGAGATCACTTACCATTACAGACTCAACTTAGAGAAAATTGATTTACTGACAGTTAAAATAGTATTTAATTACTGATTGTGGTAATAGGAAACAAAAAGACAAAAACTGAAACAACACCATTCCCCCTGCCTTTCCCAAAACAATCTCCTTCCTTACCTCCTGCCTCTTTTACTCACCTCAAGAGCTATGGGGGTAGATGGGAATGGAGGACTATGGTCAGTACACAGCAGTTTCTCTCTGCCACTCCTTCCTCCTGACATCTTTCCTCTCCCCTGACATGGGCTTTCCATGGCCTACAGTTCTTGTCAGTGAATTCTTTTCTGGCATGGACTCTCCACAGGCTGTGGTATCTGCTCTGACACATGGAACATCTCCTCCTCCAAATCTGTTGTTGAAACCTGTTGTTTCTCACTCTTTTTCTTCCCTCCTCTGCCCATCTAGTGATTTCTGCCCTCTCCTGAATACAACAAAGGCACCACCAGCTTGGCTGGTGGGCTCAGCTGTGTCTTGCAGGGGGGTCCACAGGAGCCACCATGGGACAGATCCTGGCCTCTTCTCACAGAGGCTACACCTGCAGCTCCCTGCTGCCAACACCTTGCCACGATCACCCAATACAACAGGAGGCACACCTGCACACCAATGTGTCTCAAAAGGCATGGGTCACATCTCTACAACATGATCCTCCTACTCAGTATAGAGAAGCCAAAGAGTGGCAGAGGCAGCAGCACACTACAAGCTTCTGTACCAGCTGCCTGCAAACACCAGCTTTGGGTGTTTTGGTACATACCAGACTGAGCATTCATTTCTGGAACCTGTCACTCGTCAGGCACTGGAAACACAGGCAGAGCATGAGGTTTTACTACATAAAGCCTTCTAAGACTGGAAAGAAAGACAGCAGATATGCTGTTATTTGGAGACAACTTCCTTACTTGTTTCAAAAACCTGCCACATAACAGAGAAATCCAGCCTGCACAGACAGCAGAAACACAGAAATGAGCTAATGAATCTGTAATGTCAGCAAGGAAAGGAAAGTTTTTGGTTTTGTTTTTTTTTTTTTTAATGCAAAGCATTTTAAGAGAATTTAAATAAAATCTTTGCAAACTTAGTGGTGCTTCAGTGAGAATATGGAAGGATTTAATTTTAGTATATTTTAATGGTTATGATGTGGTACAGGATGGAGCCACCAGGAATGCATGTACCCACACTTAAAACAGATGCTTAACTGTGCATCATAAATACCTGGAATAAACCCCCTTTCAGTGTCTTCTGTCACAAGGAACACTGAGCTCTACTGAAGCTTTTGAAGGAATCAGTGCTTCACCGGGCAAAATCTGGCAAATGTGATCGCTACATACAGCATCTACTTGATGGGAAGCCCCCTCATCTTGAGATAATCACATATTCTGCATCGCAGAAAAAAACCCTTAACATCTCAAAATCTGAAGAACAAGACTGAGATGGAAGAGACTGGTGGAAGGACTGCACTACTGTGGTCTAATTCTCTAGGAATTAGACCACATTTGGTACGGAATTTTCTGTCATACCAAAATACCACAGAAGAAGCTGAAGTTCACCCTGTTTTTCAATATGAGGCAACATTTGGACACATTTCAGGCAGCAAACTTGTGGAATGAAATTGAAAGGAAGAATTATTGGTCTGGGATTAAATCATTAAAATGTTGCAGGTAGAATCTAAATGATTACTCTGTTTATTCTGAGCACATTTTTAGGACTGGAGCAGAAGTCTGGCCATAAAATTCTGCACTTCTGGAGACTAGGAAATTTTCAGAAGTTACGAAAATACTCAGGGAAAAAGAATCTGTTCAGTTACCCACAGGCAAACTAGAGTTTAGATTTGGTAATCTTAAAAAAACACAAAATCTGACAAACAAAAAAGACCCTCTTATTGTAGTCACTTTCAAGAAAATCCAAATTAAATATTACTGCACCAGTTGCCCTGCTTTTCCTTTTTTTCTTATTTACAGCAAATTCAAATAGCACTCCCATTTCTCAGTCAAAACTGAGAAGGTATCTAACTGCTTTAAACTTAAGGAAAACTGTCAATAATCAGTGTCAGTGATGTTCTGGAGGGCACCCAAGTGGTAGGTTATCTAAATCCAATCATACAGAATAAAATCTTTCCAGTTCTCCTCGGTGCAACTCCATACTGATAAGAGCACACGCATGTCCTCTCCCAGTGCCATACAGATTGATGGGAACCAAAGACACCCAACACTTGGATCACTGACTTGTATCAACACTGAATCTCCAAATATAATTTCAAGACTAAACACAGAACTGTAACTTCCCAGGATACCCTGAAGCTGCCACATCAGGGGTGGGTTGTAGCTGAGGTGTCCATCTATCAAGGGCTTCAGGTGCTTGGAGCTCTGCATGCAACCTCACAACATTTGCTTCTAAATATATTTTCTTTACACCTGGATGAAAGTTACAATGTTTATACTTTCTTTCTTTGTAATTTTTAAAACATCAGTGATATAAGTAAGTAGCTACATAGCAAGAACAAGATGAGCATCCGACACAATTTCAGGATCTTGGTCGCATTCACTTATTCCTTGATATGTAAGTTTTTTGGCACCCAAAGTTAACATTTCTGAGATTAGGCCCTGGAGAGAAGGAGTCAAAGAGCAAAATAAAACAATCTGAAGGTTTCATCAGCAAAAGCCAGCGGAGGGAGAAGGTAGGGTTTGGAGCAGTGTGCTGTTTTCTTCTAAATGTCGGCTGAGGGCACTGATTGAATACAACTGTTTCTGAACGGCTGCTCTGGCTACAGCAATTAGTCCTACAGTTGCTGCATGCAGGTCTTTAATTGTCAGAGTCCCACTAGCCACGTGTTTTTATTAGACTGCCTTTTTCCTTTTGTGGCCTTTCACTGATGTGTGTTCAGACTTGATGGGGATGGTATCTTTGAGAGAGCAGAGCTTTCATCTTCAGGGGTTATTTCAGCCTCCAAAGCAAGCAGAGGGAAGCACAAGTGGTTGCAGGCGTGCATGTGCCCCAGGCTCAGCATCCCCACAAGAGCCAACAGACCGTGTAAATGAAGGTTACTCACTAAGGCACGTCCTGGGAGAGGCAAGGATCCCCATTAACTCCTCTCTCCTGGGACACACATTACCTTTAGCCAGGCATGCCAAGATTAGATTATACACTTATCCCTCATTCAGGACAGCACCTAAACCATGTGTGCTCTGACAAAGACATTTTAAAAACTTGGTTATTTCACATTAGATCAAAACCCACAGAAGGACAAACTAGGTGAAAAAGAGCTTTGCTAGTTTCCATAAAACAAGTTTAAATGTATAATCCTTTGTTTTACTGCTTTAAAACATCTCTTAGGTGTCTTTAAAAAGGAGCTCCAAGATTTTTAAACAACCATTTGTAGTCATCTTCACATTTCTTTCCAGGAAGCACAAAATTCCCATGTCAATGTTATGAACAAAATAATCTTTGTGCTGAGACTGACAACTAAGTGGTTAAAGACTGGCACAACCACCTCCACTTCCACAAATAACCAATTGTGTATGTGGTTTGTTACTCTCTCCTCAGGAAGCAGGTGATTGAAAGAAACAGAACATAGATTGGGCCAATGGAGTAAGAAATATTAAACATTTCTGCAAATTAAATCCAATGTCACTAGCATCTGTGAGAACTCTATTTGCTCATCTCTCCTTCCTTCCAATAAATGCTACCAATGACCAAAACTGAACTTCTGAGAGCCTTCCTCGGGATTTATTCCCAAGACCAGCAGGAGTACACTTCCCTGAAGACATCTACACCAGAAGTTGCATCACTAAACCCATCACTTACATCAGAAGTACGACACACATTTTATAAAGACATTTAACCCTGCTTTAAATGATGGCAGATCCATCATATCCAACAGTAAGATGTCTCAATTACCTTTGCTGTTAGTCTTGCACACCACACACCCTCCTAAAAATCTGTTGAGATGGCACCTCAGCATGTTGTCACCCCCTGAACCAGCCTCCTCACTGCTACAAGCTGAACGCTGATCTTCAGACCTAGTGCTCTCCTCCTCCTTCTGCACAGATCTGGCAAAGGTGCACACCAGAAGGGTAAGAAGCATTCAATTTCTTTCACCGATTGCAGTCTGGCCAAACAGCTATTCCTATGCCTGCACTGTCACATGAAGGCAACAGATCAGATGGAAAAGCACAGATGCTGCTGCCCAGCTCCATAAATAAGGGACTGAATAAAGTATCCATCCACCTTGCTCCATCTAGTAAACTCCATCTTGCTGCTGGAACTGCCACTGGTATGATTATTCCCGCAGGGAAAACACCACAAGGAGTGAGATGCCCCCAGAGCACATCAGACACTAATGCTGACACTCAGCTTGCCCTTCTCCACCTTTAAAGCATTTACAGCAGTTATGAACCCCTCCAACTGTGTGCACAAGAACATGAGGCATTTTCACCAAAGGAAGGCTGTCATTCAAGACCAGTTGTTTATTTTAAGGATGTGATTTCAACAAATGGGAATTCATCCAGCAAAGCATTATGAATTGAGCTACACAGGACAGACTTGACAACTTGGCACCTCTGTCACTGGTGTGTTTGGATGCAGAGCTCTGAACACCTGAAGCCAATGACAGATGGACACCTAACCTACACCCCATCCCCACTGCTGGCAGCTTCGGCATCCCCTGGAATGCCAGGGACAGAAGGCTCTTCTGGCTGCCATGGTTTGATGCTCAGAGACCTCAGGGAAACAATTAACAAAAATCAGGGTGCAGGTCTCCTCTTGACAGCCATGACACTGTTGTCCAAAAGCTGTCATTCAAAACCTACTGGCAGAACTACCCTAACCATAAAATAAACAAACCCCACAACTGTGTGAACGGTGTTGGCTTTACAAAACTGTGATGGAAGTACTGAAGGCCACAGCGCTGATTTTACTCCTAGAAAAACAGACCCATCAGCTGGTGCTAGGAAGGTCAGAGTACAGAGCTATGACTACTCCCATGAGACTGAAACATCTGCTGCCACAGGTCTGCTCCACCCTTACCACTCAAAATCTGAGGACATATACGAGACACACATGAAACACATTTGTAGAAATGTCAGGCTTAATTCTGCAGAACACACCAGAGCAGTGATGGGTTTACACCTCCGACCAGCCCAGAGGCTGCTTTGTGTCTCCTCGTTCCAGTGCCAGCCTTCACGCCCCGATGTCCAGGCACAGTCTGTGGGCAGAGAAGCCACCCTAGCAGAGGTCCCGCACACCACCCCTGTACCCACAGAGCATATGCTGTTCACAGACAGAACCGAGAAGAGCAGCATCGAACACCGATTGCCAGAAAACTGCTTTCCACTGCAACAAGCTGCAGCACACAGAGATCTGCCCATGGAGCACAGTGGGAAATCTGAGCTGTCAAAGGGCTGAGTAAGGCTCACCCACAACCTCTCATCCGCTTACATGGTCACTTCCTTAACGTAAGCATTTTATGGGACCTCTGCCTCTCCTGATGAGAGCACCATCTCTACTCATTACGTAGGACCCTTGGTTTTATTCATCGAGATTTCAGAAACAAACACACATGTGGGTCTGAGCAATTATCCTCAGAGAAAAAGCAACAGCAAAACTGGAATGCATTAGCCATAAATGAGGCAATTAAGTCTAACCTTTGCTAACCTGGTAGGTCAATGGTACAAACAGTATGCCAGGAGTTATTTGGGTCCTATAGATGCCCTTTAAAAAGCCAATTATCTGGAAATGAGTGACTCTGTCAGATGACAATACAGCAGTTCTTCAGAAAGCACTAAGAGGGCAGTGGGGGGAATCTCTCTGCCTGGCCCACATGCAGCTTTCCAGTATAATTGAACAGCTCTCACTGTTCAGAGGAAGGCAAAGGTTTCTTTCAGCAGAAGGTCTTTGGAATTAATTACACTGCTTCTTACTGGGGAACAGTAGGGCACATTTGCTTGGATGCTATGTCAACACACGAGTAGGTTTTTAAGAGTTATGAAAAGAAGTACCAAAGCAAAACAAAAAAGGAGAGGGGACACAGCAAGATGTATACGAGTGCCAAATCTTTCAAAAATGCCAGGATGAGACGAAACAACGGAGCCTGAGTTACTAAAAATAAAAGGAAAACACTAAAATGGCTGTCAAGGCACATACGCAAACCATGGTTACAGAGCAGGTAGGACAGGCATGCTTATTCCAGGATGGCTACAGAGGAGCAAAGCAGGGTTTTGTTTCAGTTTGGCTTTCAAAATGAAAATATTCATCTACATCCTCTTTCAGAAAGAGCAGCACATCAATCCCAGCCCAGGGACTTCTCCAGATGACAAGGCTGGCCTCACAGTGGGCATCTTAATCGAGGAATGGGACTGCAGGTCCCACTATAGATTTGGGCTCAGTTGTTTTGCCTCGGCCCGGATTATTATTTTTCTTAAGTCTTCAAACTAAACCCAGGGGAGTGTTACAAATGATGGTTCAGCTCCAGCCCTGACCCAAAACTACACCGCCTTTCTTAGACTCAGCAAGAAGGAACGAGGAAAACCTGAAAGGAAGGCAGTGAATTACATTTACCTGCCATCTTGTATCTTATCTGCTGCTCTCTCCTTTCTCTGCTGTCACATTTACTCCCATCTTGCCCCATTGCCTTCAGCATCCACCCTATTTGTCCCTCACTTTCACTTTCTAGCATCCTTTAGCAGCAGTAAAAGGGCACCAGAGAGCACGCTCATGAAATGCATCCACCAGCAGAAAAGGAAGATGACAGAAATCACTACCTGCAGCCCCTTCCAGCAGGAAGCAAAACCCTGGAGCTGAGCCAAAGCCTCACAGAGGGAGTCTTTAAAAGCTCACCCTTCAGGGAGGCCTGGCCAAAGGCTCCAGAAGGCAGATTTTTGAATACTACATCAGTGAATCAAGGTAAGCCCTAAGGCCCACCCAGGCAAGCACTATTTCCACTGAACTGATGAAGCTGCTCACAGTCCTAAGCACTACAGGTATTCACACTGTGGATGGCCACCTTCCTGCACCTTCCCAGCTCCAAAGGGTGAGCAGTCTACAGCCTACAGCCTCCCCCAAGCATTCATCCCTGTTGCTGCAGTTACATCACATAAAAACCAGCAGTACTTTTAACTATTGCAATGCAAATCTGCACATTATCAGTACAGACACCAGCAGCAGGGCACAGGCAACCCCTGCAGAACAGCAACATGCCTTCTGCACGTGTGCAGGGCCAGGAGCTATGCTGCTGCCAGCCTGGGGACACGAGCCAGCCAGGTCAGAACGCAAGCCCACACAACACGGCTGCTGTTTGCTACAAGACAGGCCCTGACCATCTGCATTATGCACTCCTCTGGAGGACTCATCTTCCCCAGACCATTTCTCTTCTGTTTGTGTAGGATGACAGGCTGGTTCACACTGGCTCCAGTGACAGACCAGACCCATTGCACACTGAAAGCCTCTAAAGCAGGACAAGAGCAATACTGTCTGGGGTTAGGAAATTAAGTTCAAAAGCACTGTTGCTAGTGCAGGCTTCTGTCCTTGTGTGCATGTATCTTCACAGGCCAACAAGAGAGAAAATGAAAAAACATAAAACAGCAGCAGGGAGCAATCAGAAAACATGAGGTCACAAAACAGTGAAGTATTGCAAAATCATTTTATGTTCAATTATATATTGGATGACTATCACAGCACCCAATGAAGGTAAAGCAAGCAGCGAACCAACTGCATCCATTAGGCCTGTAACTATCCCATACAGCCTTGCCCCCCAAGCCCCTTTAATAAACATTTATTAGTTTCTCACCCTAAATTCATATATGAATTTACAACAGCGGACTATTTTCTCTCAGGAGCCCTTTAGAGCACACCTCACTCTCTCCCCAGCAGCTACCAGCCTGTTACACAGGTGAGCTGAACAAAAAGCATCTCCTGGTGTGTTGTACATTTAATGAGCTGGGATCTCTTAACAGAAGTAAATTTATATTTTTATATTTATTAAAGCTCTCAATATAAGCAACTGAAATGCACAGACCATTAGTTAAGCTGCTTTTTGGTTCATTATCAGAACTCCTTATGGTAATCTGACTACACATTACCCTGTGTTTAATGGCAGTAAAGGGTACCTGATCAGTTGGTATACCTGATCTGACAATCACAGAACTTCCCAGTTTGTTTTCAAGGAAAAAACATCTCCAGAAAAAGTGATCCTGTGGCCCTTTCAATGAATAATAAGACAAAGAGCACACTGAGCTCTTCTCAGTAACACTAGACTCCTCTGTTATTAACTTCCCACTCAGACAACTTAATGCATGCCCCACTGACACTGGGCCTAGCAGCTTATTTCTTACAAGTGATTCAAGTCCTACCAATTAATCTTTGTTCCATTGCCTTTTTTTTTTTTTTTTCGCCATTTCATTAACAGTTTAGGTCTGGTTTTTGCCCCCATTTATGTTATCACAGCAGTAGTTTTCATACACCTCAAGCCACCTCCTGTTCAATAATCACCAAGGCCTCAATGATGCTACCAGCTCCACGGCGACTCGGTCCTGCTGAGACAGACCAGGACTGGGTCTGTTTGCACTACAGCCTGGACATGTGCTGCCATCAACTTATAATGGGAAAAGCATTAGTACAGAGGGGAAAAAAAAAAGAAAAACTCCAACATCTACTTAGCACTTTTGAAATCAGTAAGAGCTCTCGCTCAGATCTGACCTTTAACCAAGCAACACAGGACAACAACAACAAAGGCCTAAGATTACAAACAAGCAATTCTAGGAAATCTCAAAAGCCTAAGAGACACTCTTTGGAAAACAACAGAAAATGTGGAGTACTAATCTAAGTATTTGGCATAACTGTAACACTGTGCTGCAAGCCCAACAGAGCAAACTTTCTTATTTGCAGATGACATGTTGCAAATAGCTCCTTCTGCCATTTAAGCTTCACCTACTTCAAGCAACCAGAAAAAAAGATGAAAGAAAGGCTGATGGGTTTTCCATGGAAAACATAAATTTTGTTTGATTCTACCTCAAATTAGTCACTTCTTCAGCACCTGAGAACAAAGCCTGTCCTCCTGAATTCATATCAAGGCTTTTACTGAGAAGCACCATAAAGAAAGTGTTCACAGGCCTGTCTTCATACACATGCCTTCCAGTCTGAGATTTCTCCTTTTCCCTGTATTCTGCATTCAGTTCAGCTTCACACAGCAGAAGTGAGCACAACAGTTTAAACACACCAGCAGCCTTGTTGTTGCACATCTAGGATCCAGCTCCAGTTCTCAGTAGATACCAGACAGCAATAAGCTTGATCTCTGCTTCTTCCAAAGGCTAACTTTCCAGCCTTCATACCACTGTTTCCTGAAATAAATCTTTGCCCACAGCATGTGCATCTGCCCCTATTTTTGTGGTGCTTTACATGATGTTTGGGACCTTGCAGACTCTCAGCATCCTCCCTCTCTACTCATTATTCCACTCATGCACAACCAGCTCCTGCTGCCCCCTCTTTCAGGGCCTGGAGAAGTCATCCTGCTCAGAGACATTTCTTCAGCACCACTGTCAGTCCAAACATACTATCTCATGTTTAACCATCTGAATTCGCTCAAAACACCTTCTATGCTGGTTTTTTTCTTACACTCTACCATAAATTTTCTTTCCCCAATTTTTGGCAGTTCCTTAGGTATTACCTATATGGGAACCTGACTGGATCTACACTGACCATACAGTCTTTCTTACCAATTTAACCCATTCTCACTGTTCTGTGCATATTTTTCTTTCATGGCTAATTTATCCCATTTCTATCGGTTTTAATCTCTGGTTCTGGCCATTATCAATCCAATTTTTTTCCCCTCCTCCTTTTAAAGGTTTACAATGTTCTTTGATGATGAATTACATATTGTTCTCAATTGCTTTTGGTCAAAGACTCAAATAGCTCAGCATCAGCACACTGTATTATCTTAGCCTCTTTCCTAGCTTTTTAACAGGACTTTTTGCCACTGTCCCTTCTGTGTAGCAGGAGGTACCTCAAGTACCAGGAGTAAGAAAATAGTGGCAAAAGTGAACAGCACCAAAAATAGAAACCACTTTATCTTGAAGACTCCACAAAAGCAATCCTTACTAGTAATCCCTAGAAATCACACTGCTCCTTCAATATAATGTTCATGGTGACAATTAGACTGAAGGGAAAGTCTTGGTAAAATATGTGAGTTTGGAATTGTAACAAACCTTTGCATTTAGGTCTATGCTAAACCCAGTATGCCTGCATTCATACAGAAAAAGTAATGAAGAAATTACTTCGATTCATCTGTCTGGATTGTTCTTTCCTCACACTGCTGGAATAGACACTGAACTCCCTATTCATTTTTCCCAACAAAACCAAATGATTGCCAGCTTGTTTCCACACTCAAACCTGAAATAAAAACAAGGATCCCACGCACTCCTTGTGCAACCTCTACAAAGTGGCTCTCTTTCACACAACAAGATGCAGTAACACAGACCTTCTTAGGTGGAAACTCAGAAAACAAAAAAGCAAGGACTATGGTCTCCTTTTCTATTTTATGTCCTGGAAAGGCAGGTGAAATGGCTTGTTTTGTTCACTGTAAGACTTCTATTTCTACAGCACTTTTGTCAACAAAATTCAGGCACATTGGAAATGTTCCACCTTTTCTGTGAAACAGCCCAGAAATACCAGGTAGGACATAAGATTCTGAATGCTTAGCATCAACAACTTTTCTTCCATTTGCCAGGATTTTAAGATAAAACTGTTTTATTGACAACCTACAAGAGAGAACTGTAAATGGTCTTAAAAGAATCACACTGCCTCAGTTAACCAGATTAATTTGCTTATAATGTATGATCCCACTAGTACTCTATACTCTTTCATAAAAAATGGGGTAGGCAAGATAATTTTATAATATAAAAGAAAACAGAAGCAAAAATTCTAGATGTCATTCTAATACACCATAGACAAGCAACAAGAAGCCTGACTCTTTCTGCGTCTTGCAAATGATTGCATCAGTCACTTAAGAGCTGCATCATCATTTCCAAATGCCTTCTTGTCAAGGTTTAGGGTCAGTGCTGTCTGCCAGACCTGTAACAGATGCTCTCTGTTAATCCCTCTCCCTCCCCATGGAGAAAGAGAAAGGGAATAAGGGAGAGAGACTCACTGATTAGAAAGGAGAGCCAAAATAGCTTTAATGAAAAAAAAAAAAAACCCAAACAAAAAAAAAGGGAATAAATAGAAATATATACAAAGCTAGTATCAAACCCAACCCCCTGATGGCAATTACATCACTGACACCACTGATGCTGTGGAGCAGGCACCAGGAAGTCCCAGACTGGACTCTGCATCAGACAGGAACTGGATTCAGAAGCACGTGGATCAGGATCAAAGGCAGAAGGGACAGAGTCCTCCTTGGATGCCAGCCACTGGAGAAGAGACCTTGGTCCTTGTGACCCCTCAGCTTTATATTGAACATGATACATATAGGATGGAATCCCTCGCCGGCAAGTTTAGTGTCACCTGTCCTGTCCACTTTTCTGTGCAAGTGCAGCCTCTTACTTTCTGCACCCCCCAATGTGGTACACAAGATCCAGCAGTGGCCTTGGTCTGCACATCAATCCTTGGTAGTAACTCTAAACAATCGAGCTTTATCACTGCTGGAAGCAGACACTGCCTGTGAAAACAGGCTTCAGAAAATAGACTTCAGAAAGTGCAGTTAGTTAAAAGACTTAGATGAAAAGGAAAATCACTGAACAGAACTAATTCTGTTCCAACTCAAATGAGGACACTTCTCTACCACAGGAAGTTTCAATTAAATTAGTTATTAAACCAAATTAATTAAAGTTGCATGATTTCTACAGATGCACTTGTTTTTGTTCAAGGGAGTCTAACTTGTTCTCAGTCCTCTTCCTAATCAACCTAAACAAAATCAATATATGAGAGCTGATAATGCCTGTTGGTAGTTGAAAGATGAATTCCAAGTTATTTAGCTACAGTTAATTTGGAAAAACTTTCTCTATTATACAAAGCCTACCTAAATTGCCATTTTATCTTATCTGAGAATCAATCATTTGACTTGATGATGGGGAGTGGTAGTGGGGATACTTTCGTTCACTCTGCAGTATTAAATGACTAATTAATGTTTTCCAGGTAACATTTTAAGCAAGGAAAAGGAGAACTGAAATGATAATGAGCTTGGAGAAAACCTCCCGTCACACAGAACAGCCACAGCTGTTTAGCCAACACTAGGAGATCCCACAAGCTGCTCCACACAAGACCTGCACAAAAACGTTTACTGGAGTTTTGACAGATCTTCCCTCTCTTCCCACTCACATTCCACCAGCTTTCTAAAGTGTTTTTCATCTGGTTCTTCCATTCAACAGTTCCTTCAGGTTTTTCTCTTGTGTCTCCTGCATTGATTCCTTGTCCCCTTCAAATCACCTCTTGTCCTTTTTCTCTCTTTGTCTCCTGCTTTCTCTCATTCACTCCTCACATTCTTTTCCTCTCCAGTCCATTCCTAGGCACTTGTAAACATGACTGCTCAGCAGTGAAGCAGAAAGGGAAAAATCCAGGTATAAAGGGAACCTTACTGCCTAGGCCTAACCTGAAACAGACTGACAGAGGAGCAATTAGAAAGCAATTTTATGTAATAAAATGATTTATTCATTAGTATAAGGCAGGGATAAAAGCTTACAGATGATGAGAGAAGTAGGTTTGTTAAAGCTGTCAGTTCCACTATCAAAATGTATTAGTCATTTAATGTCTTTTTTAAAAAAAAAAAAACAACAAAAAAAACCACCAAAACCATCCTATAATTACTTGTATGTGCCTTTCCTTACAGAAGGGGGCTTTGCACAGAGTTCTTTATTTTCATAATAAAACAGCAACAACTAAAGTGTCATGAGATGATTGGTCTGTCAGTGAGTTTGACTGACCCATGTATTACCAAACCCCATATTTAAAAAAAAAAAAAGATAGTAAGGTAACAGACCCAAAATACCTATCTACTTTACCATAGTAGGAAGGTTAATAACCATCAGTTACTTCAAGCACACTCTTAGCCAAGAGATCTATACAAAAGTTCAGATGTTTTCTTTTCCGGGACAGTTGCATTCACAGTGTCAGCTCTTACTTCTTTCCTGCTTTCAAAGCAACTTCAGCATAAAAGCCTAAGTACCAACATCTAAAGAACTTCTAAAGTTGGCCTTCCAATCAGTACTGGTAAATCCCAGCAAAAGATCACCATGAATAACATCTGCACCTTGGATGGTGTGGTTCATCATCTCACACCCCAACCACAAAGCCTGAAACACTCTGGAAAGCAAAGAGCACTCTGCTTTATCTCTTGGTAACTGTGACAGGAGAGCACACTTCCCCCTTTGCAGTAGCTCCTAAGTAGAATTCGTAGGTTGGATGGCAGCACCTAAAGCCTGTCCCATTCCCACCTCCAGAAGAACAACTGTAACACTTAGGCATCAGCAAAACCATGTGCTGAACACACACTCGGCATTTATTGGGACTGACCTGTCAGGAACAACAGGCAGAAAGGACCCTTGCCCAGCACCAAGTCTCCTGAGTCATTCCACCCTCCCTCTACTTCCCATCTGCCCTCCAAGGACTTTGTGTTCTTCAGAACATGAATTATGGACCAAGCACCAAAGGGTGCTTATCACAGAAACCCTGGTGGTGGTTCACTTCAAGCAAGAGACTCGAGTGTATGAACCAGACCCTATTCCCCACCCAACAGAGGAGAACACAAGCACCACCACTGCACTATTATGGGTTTGTTTGTTTTCACACGTCAGACTTCAGTAGTTGTATTAGCAGGCATGGCCCTGTTAACATTTCAGACAGTGAGATTAAACCCCTAAGACTCAATTTGCCATGGAAAGGAAGGAACTGGTGATTTGTGGAATTGACTACGGCTAGTAGAAAGACATCATACACTGAATAGAGTGAGTCTTCAAACCAAAAAGAGTTAAGTATGACAATGAGGAAGTCCCCTAGGAAACAAGGCAGACTACATTCTGTCCATGGATTGCTCAGTGCAAGAAGGACATGTTGGTAACCCCATCTTGGATGAGTTTTGGACTGCTTTGGTGCCTGACTTCAGTAAATTGCTAAGAACATAATCTCATTTTTAAAAGAAGAGTGTGAAGTCGTAACTTAATCTGCAGAGCAGATTTTTGCTGTGCTTGCAAAGAGACCTGTGATAAGTAGGTATCTAAAAAAAAAAAAAATCTGTAAAGAACTTAAACGTGTCTCAGATTTTGCTTAAAAAAAACTCGGGTTATTAAGTACTGTCCTTAAAGTGTCTTTCTTCATGCTCCTTGTGAGAAAGAAAGTCATCAGAGAAATAAACCTTTAAAAAAAAAAAAAAAAAAAGCCAGAATCTTCTCAGTGTTACAAATCCCATTCATAGCAGCCCTTCCTGCAAGGACACCTCATTCCTCTCTGGAAGGAAAAAAATCCACCACTTAACACACTGGTCTTACGACACTATTCAAGCAGGAGGGACACACAGTGGTGGAAGGGGTGTCAGCCTCTGTTTAAACTGCAGAAACACTGCACAGAAAGAAATAATGAGGACTAGTCGTACAGCACACAAGACACTTTGTTCTGTACTTTACAAGAAAGCATCAGTTACAGAAGGGAAAGCAGCAGCATAACACAGGAACAGGCTGATGCTTTGCACAGTAGGCAATGTGACGAGCTCAGACGAGCTATTTCTCAGAAAAATTCCTACTCATTTCAGTTTGGATCTGCCTTTTATCATAGCTGAATCTACACTCATCACTTAAGACAGCACATCCAGTACACTGCACTATTTGGAAACAGAAAAGTGTGTTCATTTACATAGCTCATCACAGGCTTTGTCCTGAAACGAGTTATGCTCCCTAGAGATTCATCCAGGCATGTCCTAAAAACTTTCATCAATGGACGGCTGACACTTCCCTTGCAGCAGCTGTGTCAGGTGCCTTCCACTCTTCTGTGCACACTCTACATCAGTCTCCAAGTTACGATGAAAACAGTGGCTTCTTCTCAATAAATAGGTGATGAAAATAATAGCAGGTCTCCTCACAGTTTCAAACATACAGCTACTTGCTTATACTCTATGACGAGATTTAATCTCTCATTTCCCCAGCCCCCATTTGCTTGGTTTTAGCTTACAATGACATACCTTTCCAAACAATTCCCAGAATCGTTTTCTATTTCCTGTATTCTTCTCCAAAAACCTCTAATTGACACTAAGTCTCGCAGTGCACTGGCCAGAAGGCATTACAAAAGACCCATAGACAAACATGCCCACATTCCTCACATACTAAATGACAGTTTAGTACATTAATCTTGCTTTCAGATCCTCTTCAGCATGCACTCCTCATTTTCTACAGAGGAAAGGACTAGGGATGTGTGTAGCCTGGAAGACTGGAAAGTCTGGGGCTCTTAACCCAAGAACACCAACTGATGACTGTAAATAACATACTACAGAAAATGTGAGTGGAAAGGGTCTACTTCACTGTCTCGCAGCACACAGCAAAGGGAATACTTGGATTCTAGGTTAAAACCTCAGAAGTTTTACATTTTTTTTTCCATTCAAACTCAGCTTTTACCAAAGATAACTGAAGCCAAATAGAAAACTAGACGCAACTCTTAGTGGGTTGAAAACCAGGAATCAAGTGCCTGCTGTTTCCACAACTCTTGAATAAGTTTCATTAGGATGCCAGGGGATTCCTGTGGCAAAAAATTCTGTTTCTCAAAATATTTCAGAAACAATCATCTGTTCTATGAGGTGCAAAGCATCTGGCTTCCAAGCCAGCAGGTTCTGTAGCAATACACTGACAAAACAAGTAATTTCCAGGGTCAGCAGTGTTGGTACCTTTCTGCACAGATTAGCTGTGCAAGCCTTATGGTGTCATAACTAAAGACAATTAGTGAGCTTAGAGCAGCCTTCAGTATGGTACCCTCAAGATACATGAGTCATAAACAGGGTCCTTCAGGAAAACATAAACTTCTGCTCTCTATATAGAAAGCACTGCTGCTTAAAGTTTTAAGGTGCTGATACGCACCTTAAGAAGTGGTAAAGTACTGCACTGAGGTTGGACTTTTAAGAAATAGAAAAGATACTCTGAGAACCTGTATGCCAGAACATCCAAAAATCAAAGCAAATTCCAACAAAAGCAAGACAATGTCATGCTGGTTCCATAAGCAAATTAATAAAGAGAATTAAGTGATATATACTTTTGGAGAGATTCCCTTTAATAGAAATCTTTGTTCCAGCCTGAAAAAGTTATCTCCACTTCTCTCATGGGCAGTAAGAACCAGCATGAAAGCAAACATTGCTCCTGAAGCAAAAAGGTGACATGCTGAATTATATCGCAAATGAACAGCCTCCTCCTACCAGCAGGCAAGAGTAGTGTACAGTTACCAATTCAACTGCACAGAGGTTTTCAGGACCTGTGCAGCAGGCAGGTGACTGTCAGGACCAAGGCAGCATCCAGAGGCTCCTCTGTGGCTCTGGACTTTGTTACACCACAGAAGAAGTTCACACACAAAAACCTTCTGCTTCGATTTTATTTTTTTTCCTAAACCAGGTGAAATAAATGGGCAACAAACAATAAGTGAAGGGAGAAGAAAAACAAAACAAGAGATACATGATTACAGGGTCACAGAGTGTATAAGGCAACAGAAGCTCCAGGTAGAACTTTAAAAAGTGCACACAGAAAGCCCATTCCCTGCAGCTGCTGTTCTGTCTGTCCAGTAGCCTAATTTCTCATGGACATTACAGAAAAACGTTACTGTAGGTCTGTGCACTCTGATTCATCACATGCACCCAACCCTCCAACTGAAACGTCCACATAAGCACCCATATATCACCCTTTTTGTCATTCAAGTGACACAAGATTTTTCATTCAAATACCTCACATATTTTCACACTCATAGTTTTCACCATCAGTTACCAAGATCACACATGCACAGATCTCATCAAAGTGCATAAAGATCTGATGAGAGAGTACAGAGAGGCTTGAACCAGACTTTTCTTAGTGGTGCCCAATGAATGACAGGAAACAACAGGTACAACCTGAAATACAGGAAAACCCATTTAAATATAAGAAAAAGCTCTCATTATTGTAAGGGTGGTCAAAATCTGGAAAAGACTACCCAGAGAGGCTTGCAGTCTCCACCCTTGGAGATATTCAACATCCAGCTGGGCATGGTCCTGAGCAACCTGCTGTAGTTGATCCTGCTTCGGGCAGGAAGAAGGACTAGACAATCTCCAGCAAGTGGCTCCTAAAACAAGCAAGTGGCATCTACAACAGGGAGAGTAAGCACATGAACAGATACACAGGCTAAATTAATTTACCACAAACTTTGTTTTAACTTTTTCTTTTTTTTCATAGCATGTGTACATCACATATCTGCCTGCCTACACACTTGTGACAGCTGTGATGTCTGCATTGGCATGCCCTGAGTTGCTCACATCATCTTGGGAATATTAAATTGTTGGCTTTCAGATTAGAAACATTTGAGTGCCTTTCTGTATCTTCGTCAGCAGCACAGTTAGAAGACACAGATCTTGAATGCAAACAGACTTTGCCCTAACATTTACTGACTCTTGGAAAGGAGCAACAGAGTTGAGTCACAGCACAAGAAAAGAAGTGGATGCAAGCACATGCACACGTGTGTTCCTTAATCATCACCCCTGGGAGGCTGCACTTACTTCACACAACAACGCTTTGAGGAAGTATGAGGATGTAAACCGTTCTTCCTGCATGAAGGAATAATGTGTATAATGTGTATAATGCAGACTTCCTCACCATGCCTGATGAGGGCTGTTCTATTTCAACACATACCACGTGGTAACAGATCAGTAGTAACTTCAGAGAAGTCAGTCTTAAACATGATGCACTCTGCTTCTTACACCAAACATATAGTTTTTCTCTTGATTTCCATTAATGGAATATAAATTTACATCATTTCAGTTAATTTTTTTTAAAAAAGGACTACGAGAAACTTTACGAGAACAGTGTTTCAGTTTTTGTTTCCACCCAGAAACACTAGGCAATTAACAAAAAGCCACCAAATTCTCATGAGACATTGCCCAGATATTGCTGGATACGTTTATGCTAGACCTACATCTTTCCTATATATTTAGCAGAAACTGATTTTAACATTTTCCAGGAAATGAAAAAGTCTTTCTTGTGCATATGCAATTTAGATTTTCTACAGGAGCCATAAGTTAATGCAGTAGCCTAAAAGAAAACACACATACTTTCATCCATATTGTTCCACTGTGGGCCAGCAACACATGCGTGTACCATTCCTGCAACACCTTTTTCCTTAAACAAATTTACATGTTAAACGAGCAGTACCAACAGAAGTTAGCAAGGTATTATCATCACAAAGCAGTTGCAAAGCTCTGAGTACACAGAAGAGGAAACAGTAACACTGTTCCAAGTTCATCAAAACACTACAAGCAGGTGTTTGAATCCACCTCCACTCAGACAAGTATTTGGACACAGACTTAAGCATTTGATGTAAAGTATTTCTCAGAGGTGGGAAAATACCACGCATTCAGAAATAGAGCTGGGAGACATGGGAGGGATTAGTCTACACCTTGAGCTCTCTGCCTGTGGTGGACTTAGAGCAGTGGCACATACTCTAACAAAACTTACAATGATTTCTAGGGTCACATCAGATGACTCAAAACTCTTCCAAGACAGATGTTACCCTGATTGCATGGATGCAGTGAACAGAACACTCATTGCTGAGACTGTCTCAACCACCAAAGACTGAGAGAAGGAGCACTCCTGTTTCTATTTATTCAACTGAATCAGTGCAAAGATTGAGGTGGGTTTCTTCACCTTCTCCTGGTTTAGGATTCCCCATCAACCTTTGATTTTCAGGCTTCCTGAGAAAGAGGCTTATAGCGAACCCAGTACGAGCTAACAGTCTAAAACATTCTACAAACTGAACCTCTTCTGGAACACTTGGCATATTGCTCCCTCTAATAAACAAGTCTGTTTGCATCATACTCTGTGTATTATTATTCTTTTAATACTATTCCTACCAGGGACAGCTGAACAAGAGCAGGAAGGGTATTTCTCAGAAGTTCACCTCTTTCTGCTGCTTACCCCTCCACCTGAAAGCAGCTGTGACTAGATCATCATAACTACCACTGCAGCTAATATGCCAAACAAGCACAGCAGATGACAACCTGGATATAGAGATCCTGTTTTCATCATGAGGTGCCACTTGTGAAAAAAGGAGGTGGTATAGAACAGCAGGTAGCATATTGGTAGCCTCTCTCAAAGGATAGTCAGTCAAATTTTTAATCAGCTGGAAGGCGAGGGTCTCATATGAACACTGATGTAAAACTCAGCTTCCTGCCCAGCCCAATGACAATTTATCAGCAGATAGTGTATTATCTGGCAATTCTTCTCCCATGGCAGATTAGACATATAGGCAGTATACTCTAAATAGAATGTCTCCCAGAAGGATGAGACATTCGTGGGTGTTTTCAGTCTTGTATCCAAACAAAGCTCAGTATCTTTCTCATCATATACCCATAACATTCTGGCCAAAAAAGACAGCTACTGCTTGCAGCAATGCATTTGACAACTAGCTAAGGGTAACAGGCCTTTCTATAAGATAAATGAAAATGTTTTAAAACTGATTTAGATATGTATTGAACAAAACTTTACAATAAAGCCTTTGCTTTGAGTGCTGCACATCTGTGCAAGTGCTCTGTACCAAAGGCAGTGGGGCAAGTCATACGTGCAGCTGCCAAAAAAGAGAAAAGGACAGACACTTGTTAGGCTTCCTAGGATGGGAACTGCAGACACACCTCAAGTGCATGCAGTTAACCTAAGTCTCCTTTCCATACCAGCTGCCAAAAAATTCTGACCCAGGTTTCTACCTTTTAATTTAACCAATTGAAGGTACTCCCAAGTTCACAATTTTTTCTTTTCCTCACCTAACTGTGATGGTGTAAGGCAGTGATACAATAAAAAAATTTTTTAAATTACCAAACACGGAGCCAAGCAGAGCAGAAAAAGGCTTATCCAGACCACCTTCCACCCCATAGGTGTGAAACACACTTATGTTATTCCTGCCAGACAGTTGCCTTATCTCACTGCAGTACTGGAGGCTTCAAGCCTTCCTAAGCCATACGTTCCAGTGCTTAACTATGCTGAATCAGAATGTTTCTTTCCCTGATGTCTAACCTTAACTTAAGCCTGTTTCAGTGCTCTGTCACCCTCACAGTAAGGAAGTTTTCACAGAAGGTTATCAGATTAGTCAGATGTGACTTCCCCTTCGTAAATCTATGCTGGCTACTCCTGATAGCCTTCCATGTGCTTAGAGATGATCTCCAGAATGAGCTGCTCCATCACCCTTCCAGGGATAGAAATGAGGCTGACTGGTCTGTAATTTCCAGTATTTTCTTTCTTGCCCTTTTTGAAAACTGGAATGACATTGACTTTCCTTCAGTTCTCAGGAACCTCTCCTGTACTCCACGATCTTTCAGAAATGATGGAGAGCATCAACATCAGCCAGCTCCCTCAGCACTTGTGGGTGCATCCAAATGGGGCCCATGGATTTGTGCATGTTCAGTTTACTCAGGTGATTTCTAACCCAACCCTCATCAACCAGTGGAGAGCCTTCCTCCCTCTAGGCTTTCTTACTTCCAGGGTCTGGGATTCCTGAGGCCTGATCTTAGCAGTAAAGACTGAAGCAAAGAAGACTTTCAGTATCTCCACTTTCTCTGCATCCTCTCACCAGGGCTCCCACCTCATTCATCAGTGGGACAACATTTTCTCTAGTCTTCCTTTTACCATTGATGTATTTGAAGAAGCCCTTCTTCAAAACCACCCCTTAATCCCCAAAAGGAAGAAGTAGTAATAACTCCATTTTGTTCACCTCTGTTCCAGGCCTTTACCTTTTGAAGAGTTAAAACTCATCTTTTCTTTACCCCAGACTTTTTTCTAGCTTGTAGGCCCCGATTTGCAGACCTTTGACTTTGTCATACACCTCCCTGAGCTGTCTCTGATGAATTTTTATTCTTCCTTGATGCGTGATGTCCAAGTCTGGGTAAAAATACCTCGCCCAAGAAAAAGGGTATCTATTATTTTTTTGAAGAGACAGACAGTAGCACTGAGGTCACTGGAATGTTTTATTTTTCAAAAAAGTCCTGTCGTCTTCAACTGATTTACTCTGAAGTTGCTTGGTATTAAAATTGCTACAACTAACTTAACCTGGTTTTGAGGCTACTAGGAAAATTGGTACATGGTCAAAAGACCTGATTTTGCATCTTCTTTAGAAGTAACCCAATCCTGCATAGCAATTTATGCAAATTAAAGTGAGTTACCATACTAAGATGTATCAAAACCATGAAAAAAGCAGAGATATTAAAGAGTGGCTGACAATTCACAATCATTCCAGAATGAACACAGCTTTTCTAATGGCACAGTTGAACCACTTACTCACAGAGACCCTCAGAAAAGAGAAATGAGTGAATGAAATCAAAGCTGGGAAGCAGTGGTCCTGGAGGGAGCAAAATACAAAGAGCAGAACATACAGGTATGCATACATGTACAGAATAGTTTCACCTGTCCTGAACACCGGACAGATCGGTGGCAGAAGTGGAGCCTGCAAGAATTTTATGAAAATAAAGGTTTGTTTCAGTGAAAAGTGCCACCTCTTAGTGGCACATTATGATTATATTGTTAGTTTGTCAAGCCTGTGCCTAGAGCAAATAACCCCAGCACTTTAAGTTTAAATGTCATTTACTTTAGCATAAGCTTGGAAGCTTAACAAGAACTGAGGATACTGATTTTATAATGAATGACTGTGGGTACAAAGATGCTGGTCATCTATTTATATTCCCAAAACTTGTTTTTCCTCACCTCACTGGTTCCTGAAAGAGCAATAAACATTACTAGAGCAAATTCTTCCTCCTGAATAATACCAGTTCTGATTTAGTAATGTATCTCTACCACCTACTTATCTGTCCAAAGACCTTTATCTACATAAAGATCCTTTCTGTAGAGCTTTTCAAACTTCAGAATGAAGTTAGTAGGTGGCAGATACTGTTGCTGGCATAGCACCTGAAAAGAGGGGACATTCCAAAGCAAATCATACCACTTGTGGATTTTAAACTGAAAGTGAACCCACAGTGAGTAATGAAAAGATTACATTTTCTCTAATCAAATTAGAGGCATCAACCATTCAAGGGCCTGACAGTACTTCTGCAGTAGCACTGACTTAGCATTAAGCAAATGCTGATTGCTTCCTGCTTACGCCAGCCCAGGATCACTCTAAGTGTCTGTGTACTGATCTATGGCAATAGGTCACCTTCAGCAAATGAACAAATGCATTTCAAAATAATTCAAACAAAGTATACATTTTAGATAGAGGTAGTGGTCATTTGATAATCCAAATGGCTTAATCATCAAGTGCTCCGCTGAAGCATAGGAAGTTGTTTCACAGATTGAAGAGGTCAGAGGGATGGATTTACTACATATATGTAGGAACAATCAAACCTGCATTCCCTCCTATGACTGGAGTGAGACAAGACAATTCTGACACCTTATTGTTGAGCTATTTATCTGATGACACACTAAAAAAAGAAACTTTAATAGACTTATGAATCATAAAATGATACTAACGGCAGCAGATGATGAAATTCATGACTCAGGCTACTAAGATTACCACGTTCCAAATTATACTACTTGCATTTCTTTTATTTATTCCTTTGCACCTAGTATAATTTTTAGTTACCATCAATTAAATGACAGTCATAAATGGAACTTCTAAACAATAAAAAAAAAAAGAATCGTGATGTTGAGCCAAAAAGCAAATAAAAATATCAAAAGGTTAACTTTATAAATGTCCCGAGGCATACACTAGGATATTAATGCAACACACTGGTCCCTCAGTACACTCTGACTAGAAAATGGTATACGTTTTCAATAAACAAAGTTCAGCATTGTGGCTCATCTAACAGCACTAACAGGTTGTTTCCTGCCCCTGTGTAGTGGCAAAGGGCTTGTAGAGTTAGGATCAGCAGGAAACAACACTGCCACCCTGTGCTTTGAAATGGGTGGTATGTATAGACACTATCAAATACTCTTCAGATGTACTGCTTAGAACAACTTTCAGTGCACATGTTCTTATGCTTCCTATCAAAACCTTTCTTTTTTTTTTTTTTTTTTACTTTCACTGAAGCAGAAACACCCAAGAAGAAAAAAGTGGTGTTCAAAAACCAAGTCGTTATCCAGTAACTCCGAGTTCCCCACATCACTTCTGTCTCCAGCAGTGCAAGGAGATGAGTATAAATAAGAGTGAGGTTTTTGATCCTGCCTTTAAAGTCTAGCTGCTTCCCTAGTAAAACAGTGGGACAAGATGCAGCACATGACCAGAGGAGGCTGGAAGCCTGTTGTTTAATTTGAAGGAAAAAGACTGCTCCGTGACAAATCACTACCACATACCCAAATGATTAGTCTCACAGCTCATGCACCTTACTTGCACACGGCACCATGAAGTAACTGTGTCTGCAAGAGAAGACAAGCGCCAAGCCGTTTCCACCCTCTACAGCAGCAATGTTTGTTGAGTCATAGTGACCAAACTATGAGGCCATGCCTGCTCCTTGAGCATCCTACATGACCAGATACCAACAGCAGAGCCCACCCAAAAAACTTCAGTTCTTCAGTGCTCTCCAGTATTAAAAGGAGGAGGAAAAGCCTCTGGGAAGGTAATGACTGTGCATGTTATTTCCAGAAGACTCAGACCATCCTAGTAAAAAAAACTTGCGCCATATTTTATGCAAAACCAGTAAAAAAAAAAAAAAAAGGTATAAAAGAGCTGTCAGGCTTGCCTCGCCTGACCCCCTTGACAGAAATTATTACTATCAAGAAGTATTTTGCATGGGTAAGAATTGGGACAGCTGAGCAGCTCTGTTGAAGACTTGGGGGTACTGATGTATGAAAAGCTGGACATGAGCGAGCAATGTACAATCACAGCCTAGAAGGCCAACTGTATTCTGGCCTGCACCAAAAGAGGTGTGACCAGCAGGCTGAGGGAAGCAATTCAGACCCTCTGCTCTCATGAGACCTTACCTGGAGTAGCGTGGCCAGCTCTGGAGTCCTGAGCACCAGAAGGACAGAAGCAGGTCCAGAGAAGGGTCACAGAAATGCTCAGAGGGCTGGAACACCTCTCCTATTCAGAAAGGCTGAATAGAGTTGTTTAGCCTGGAGAAGACTCCAAGGAGACCTTACAGTGGCCTTTCAATATTTAAAGGAGGGACAGAGGTTTGTATAGGGCCTGTTGCAACAGGACAAGGGATAATGGTTTTAAACTAAGGGAGGGTAGATTCAGACTAGATCTAAGGCATACATTTTTTACAGTGAGGGTGGTGAAACACTGGAACAGTTTGCCCAGAGAAGTGATAGATGCCCATCCCTGGAAACATTCAAAGACAAGGCTCTGAGCAGCCTGGTCTAGTTGAGGGTATCACTGCTCACTGCAGGGGGACTGGACTAGAAGACCTTGGAGGACCCTTCCAGCCCTAGCCATTCTGTGACACGAAAGTCATGTTGGATGAGGCTCTGAGCAACCTGATCTAGTTGAAGATGTCCATGCTCACTGCAGGGGGTTTGGACTCTTAAAGGTCCCTTCCAACTCATATAATTCTATGGTAACTTGAAACATATCCAGATGTTACAAGTCCAGTATGCAAGTATAAGAATTGATCCCTTCACCCAAAAACTTAGACAAAGGTACAGAAAAAATAGGTAACTACAGTAGCGAATTCCTGGACCAATCGTGAAAGTTAAAACAGATAAACATGTTCCAACTAGGTTTAAAAAAAAAGGGGAAAAAAACCCAAACAACTTTACAGATGAAAGGTGACAACTGGAAGAACAAATGAACAACAGCTCCACCTCTTGCTGGCAAGGACAGAGGATAAAAATTACAAGCAGACTGATGAGCTTACAACTGCACACCCACAACATGAACATTGCCTAAAACCAGCTTTCAAAAAGACATTGGCATTGCTTTTGTGGAATCATCATTTTGACAGTTATCTTAAATTAGAAGAAGAGTTGCTATGGAATAGAATGGCATCTCCCAACAGGAGACTTTAAACAAAGTCAAGGGGGGAGTATATTTTTCTAATAAAACCACTTCAAATTCCACTACCTGCATCTCCTGGTATAAAGGTCAGCACGCTTTTCCTTTGAAGTATTCATCCAGCATTCATCACAGTATCTGGACCAAAGCATCTATTTGATCCAAAGGAATTCTCCTGGCTTTTCTCCTGAGGGAGACTGAATCAATTCTGTAAACTGAGATACCAAGAAATGACTTGCGCTGGCGATACACACTTAGGTGGTAGATGACTGTTAAGCTGCAGGTGGCTGCCTGCATGTTTGTTCAGTGTTTCAGCTGGTAGGACTTGAACAGCTTGCAATTTACCACAGTTCATGCAAACACAGCATAAAAATTTGAACTGTGCTAATTACCACTTAAAATCCTTTTGGTGTACCTCAAGACACTTGAAAGACCAGCTCCTGGGTACATGCTCCCCTTCAAGAATTATGGTTGTCTCTACTTCTGCCTCGGTAAGTCAATGTAGAGGAGCAGATAATAACCTAACCCACCTCAGGTTACATAAGGAGACACTATTAAGACCATACATTTCACAGATTTTCAGGTTCTGGTAACACCACAACAGACTGTCTTTGAGAGCAACGGAGAAACCTTATTACCAGAATGAGTACAGGGAACAGAAGAAAAGTTCTCAACAAGTTGGTTAGAGTAAGAAACTGCAGCAACGCACGGAGGACTCAGTAAGTGATGAAGAGAACATTATAAATGTTGACTTGGCCCTTGAAACTAACTACACACAACCATGTACTGACTGCAGGGCCACAACATGCACTTCAACAGCACAGGAGTGATCTTGATGTATGGCAGCCCCTGAATTTAAACCTGCCAAAACCCAGTTCCAAGACTTGATCCCATGTGCCTCCCACACAGTGCAGGCTGGCACCACCAGAACAGAATTCCATGTCATACCAGCAGATCTGACCACAACCCTGCAGGACAGTACAATCTGACAATTGTCTTCAGTCTATCTAGCCACAGTGTGTCTGCTGTGAGAAATGCATGTTTTAAGGCAACTGCTGCAGGAGCTGCAGGTGAAGTGTGGCAAGGTGCATAAACTACATAGGCAAAAGTGTTAAATACTAATGGAACAAGCAGCTAACAACATGTAAAGATGTAGTAATGTTACTATGGATGTTAGGCTGGCCATGAAGTTTATGGCACAGTGATCAGAACAGCACAAGTCTCCAGAACTGATCAGAAGTGCAGCTTTCATAAAGGAGTAGTTTCCACAGCTCCACCCAAACATGGAGATAAGAAATGTACATGTTCTCCTAATCTGCTGAAAGAACTGTTCCCAAAGAAAACTAGCCCTTCCCAGGTCTTCAAGTTAGGTTAGGTAGAGCCAGAGGAAGTGGTTGTTTGCCGATGCCTGAAGAAACCGCTTCTTGATTTTGATCTACAGCCTAGAAAGCAGTTGTAGTAGCTGACTTGGGTATTACACCCAGAGAAGCTGAGACTGATACTGAAACATGATCGGTGGACACCATGGTGAGAAGTGCAGAGAGAACACAATTTTGAAAAACATCAACAAAGGTAAAGGTCCTCATGAAATGAAGTTGTTGTCACTAAGACCTGGAACTGCAGGGCTTACTTACCTAATGGTGAGCCATTATGAGGCCGTAAGAAGATATGAATGTCTTGGGACTGTGACATCAACTCAAATCCTTACTTCCCAATGAAGCAATACTCACCTCCTCCAGGTCCTCCACTGATCTGGACTGTGCAAGAACATTGCTCAAAACTGCAGAATACTGATACCAAGGGGGGGAATGAGATGTTTCATTTTGTCATCTCAGAAGCAGCAGCAGCAAGTGAGTTAAGGAGGCAGGCTATTTTTAT
Source organism: Todiramphus chloris collaris (assembly GCA_025345505.1). Lineage (NCBI taxonomy): Eukaryota > Metazoa > Chordata > Aves > Coraciiformes > Alcedinidae > Todiramphus > Todiramphus chloris. Next base: position 2,939,455 of record JANVCC010000019.1, on the reverse strand, counting down.
AGGATCATTTCAACCTCCCATCGCTATCCTACAAGTATCCATTTTCTAGCCAGAAGAGATGCAGTTGAAAAAGGTGTGTCTCAAACTAAACATCAGACAGACCATTACCATGGATTAGTACTCAGCTTTGGCAGGAGAGCTGTGCAACGTGATCCCAAACCAACCTATTTTCTTAAGGCCTCCGGCAAGTAAGGAATGAAAAGAAAGCTAGAGCTACAAAATTACTATAGAAAAGGTCAAAGTAGAAACAGAACTGGTGACACTAAGACTGTAATCAATTCACGTGGAAAGGCTGTCTTGTACCCTAACACTCATGTACCAAAATGTTCCAGTTTTATTGCAGATAATTACTTTTCAAAAAATATAATAAAATAAATAAATAAAAATCTATCTTGTGCAAAGTTCCACACATAGAAATCACATTACTTACAGCTGGTGAAGAAATTTTGAAGAGACTGCAATTTTTTTTAATCAAGCACACACAGAGACTTCCAGTTTCAGAAAATCAAGATTAGCCATTTAGGGATTTAAGAAGTACACTTTAGGTCACATGGACTCTGAAGCAGGAAAGCTGGGCAAAAATTTATTCTAATATACATGACACAGCATAACACAAACTCTCAGATTAGTCTTATAACCTCTGTTCAGTATTTAACATTAATTGAAGGTAACCTTTTAGTAACAGTGAAAGACTGCAATCAGTATTTGGAGACCATCCCCCAGAAAACTGCAAAACTTTACTTTCATTGACAAAAAATAAGGTATTATTCTTCTGTGATTTCCGTAATGAAATAATTTATCACACAAACCTAAATTTCTACACAGAAATATTTTTAACAAAGGTTTTTCTCAATCAATTGCTACATACACATTAGAGATTTTTTTTTAAATCATTACAATTTAAAGAAAAAAAAAAAAGGACAAAGCATCTTACACATTATTCTATATAAAATAACTAACTGGTTTAAGGATGGAAAACCAAGTCTAATATCAGAAGTGGATCTGCCAAGGTAGTATCTTCTATCCACTGTGAACTGTATTATTGTACCTGAGGGCTCCCCACTTCCCCTGGTGCTGCTCCTTACCCATGACAACCTGCATTTTCACATTGTTCATCTGACAACATGCAGCTTCAGTAATTCCTCTACAAAATACTTGTCTTGACAACAGTGCTGTCCAAGAGCAACACCCAGAGGCTAAATATATTGCTACAGCAACTCTGCCCATTTTGATCAGTCTCATTCAGAGAAGAAAAGTCTTCATAAAGATAAGCAACAACTTCCTGTAAAAATAAAGAGCTGACAAAACTCTCTCAACAATAACATTAACAGCAAAGAGTTAAGACAAACAAACCTGCTCATGAAAGTCACAGCAGTATAGCTATTGCAAACAACATTTAAGAACACACGATATAGACACACACTTATGTAGAGCAAATAAGCAGCAGTTTTTGCAGCTGTGTTTGTATAGTATTTTGGTTGACAGCGTCACTGCAAAGAAGCAATGAGAAGGACACGTGCTCTCTAGAAAACCAACTGCCTTTTTCAAATGAAAAGAGGCAGGCTACTCTGCATTTTCTTTCCTAGTTTTCAAAGCAGTACTTTCATCTTTTTTTTTTTTTCAATCTCAAAGACAGTTGCTGTAGGAGCAACTTGTCTATGCAATCACAAAAAACCTCCAACAAAAAGGTAATACCCTAGAGCATTTTTAAGAGGAACATGTTATCTGGAATCGCAGCAAAAAGAGGCAACTGGATACAAAAACAAGTCACTAAAGCTTCATCTTAAAGATCTCTGGCATCAAACAAGAGTATTCTCTGTAAATTTAAAGCCTACAAAACAGACAAAGAAAGAAGGCTGACAAACAAGGAACACCACGCTTATACCCCAAACATTTCTTTAGACTAAAACATATTTAAGAGAAAATGCAGCAAAGACTGTGTAATCACAAAACATGACTGCATCTACCAAACCTGTATTTTGAGATTTCAGGTCAGGACAATGATTTCAAAGCCAAACAAAACCAGAAGTTTCAGTCAAACACCTAGTGGAAAAAGTTCCTCATCTACTGAATAGGGTTTGCTCCATTCTCCTCAGTTAACTGCAAGTTTTTTTCATCTGCCTTCTCAGAATCATGTTCTTCGTGTGGCTCATGCTCTTCACCTGGTTGTGGTGACACCGGAATCACATCAACTACATGGAAGCAGTCATCCCTCAGCACCTGCTCAGCTGAAAGTCTGTTACAGCAGAACAAATTCAGGAGAAGAGATTTAACTTTATCATCCTACAAACAGAGGGAGAAGGATTTCATCAGTAAGCCAGAACAAACTCGATTACAAATACCAAACAAGTATTTGATAAACACATCGCGTAAGTGCTTAGGGCCCAAAGTCCTCACTAATGTTGTACCATAGCATTCCCAATGGTTAGCAATGCTTGACAGTCATAGTGCTCATAACAACAAAATAAGAGACAGCATTCAGCAACAGGTCTGGCAAGCTGGTGCCAGCAGATTTCACAGAAGAGTGCAAGTAGTTCTATTTTAAAACAAATTCAGTGAACTATTATTGAAAGAAATACTAAAGTTAGTCTCTCTACTGTGAAGGATCAGAACAGATGCCATTCACCTTCTACAACTTCATCTTTTAACTTCTGTCGTATTGCTTTATCTCTCTACAGGAGCACATAAGAAAAAAAAATAAGGAAAACCAAAGTAATGGGCTCTAAATCAACAGCAGGTATTTTGCTATTAACCCATCACTTGCCTTTGGCTCTTTGGATTTATCAGAAGGGATTACATGCCTAATGTGCTAATGCTTAGTACATTAACAGTGGTAGACTCCACACACAAAACAGAAACCACAGCTACTACACATATACATGAATACCAGCTGTTGAGGGAGGAAGAGCACACACCGAATTTCGACAAAGGGACTGCATGACAGCCAATCTCAAATGCTGATCTAGATTGCCAAAACTCAACGGGAACAGAACCCTTCCACAGCAGGCTTGCTTGTTCACAGCTTGCAAGCAACACCCCAGGCCAGGGTCAGTAAAACAGCAAAGCACAGGATACCTCTACACCTGTCACCTGTCCCCATTTCGCCCAGGCAGAAGAAACACTGTGATACAAAGCAGTGTACACAAGTAGTCAAACACTTGGAGAGAAACCATCAGACAATTTCCAACTCTTCCACTAATTATCAGAGTGACTCTGGAGTATCAGCCACTCCTCAGATAATCGGAAATCTATGTGAAAATATAAGAGCTGAAAACTGTTGATCTTACAGACATAAGGCAGGATTGTTAAAACGTTTATAAAACATTTAAAATGCTCAAAGGACAATCTCTAGGCAAGACAATACAAACATGTGCAATGAAATACAGGACTGAACCATGACTACAGGCTTCCTCTGTAGAATTAAAAGTTAAGAAAGTCTGAGCATCGAAAGAGCTTGGAAAGTTTTGTATATTTACAAGTATCTAAGTAGATATTTACATTTCGTATACTATCAAATGTCTGTCAACAGCATATATCCCCTTCTCACCATCTTCTTACAAAGAGAGCTGATGGAGCAGATCATCCTGGGTTCTCTTATGCAGCACATGCAGGACAACCAGGTGATCAGGCCCACTCAGCATGGGTTTATGAAGGGCAGCTCCTGCTTAACAAACCTGATCTCCTTCTATGACAGGGTGACCCGCTTGTTGGATGAAGGCAAAGCTGGGGATGTCATCTATCTTGACTTTAGCAAGGCATTCAACACCATTTCCCACAGCATTCTATCAGAGAAATTGACTGCTCTTGGCTTGGATGGGCATACGCTTTCCTGGGTGAAAAACTGGTTAGATGGACAAGTCCAAAGAGCTGTGGTCAGTGGAGTTAAACCCAGCTGGCTGCCAGTCACAAGTGGTGTCCCCCCAGGCTCAGTACTGGGGCCACTCCTGTTTAACATCTTCATCAACGACTTGGGTGAGGGGAAAGAGTGCAGCCTTGGTGAATTTGCAGATGGCACCAAGCTGGGTGGAAATGTTGATCTGCTTGAGGGTAGGGAGCTCTACAAAGGGATCTAGAGAGGCTGGATCACTGGGCCAAGGCCAATCCCATGAGTTTCAGCAAGGCCAAAAGCTGGGTCCTGCACTTGGGTCACAACCACCCAATGGTGTTCTGGCCTGGATCAGGAATAGTGCAGTCAGCAGGAGCAGGGAGGTGATTGTTCCTCTGTACTCAGCTTTGGTGAGGCTGCACCTAGAATACTGTGTCCAGTTTGGGGCTCCTCTCTACAAGAAGGACATTGAGGTGCAGGAGAGGGTACAGAGGTGGGCTACAAAGCTAATAAAGGGTTTGGAGCATATGCCTTATGAGGAAAGGCTGAAGGATCTGGGGCTGTTTAGCCTTGAGAAAAGAAGGCTGAGGGGAGACCTTATTGCCCTCTACAACTGCCTGAAGGGAAGTTGCAGTGAGGCATGAGTTGGTCTGTTCTCCCTGGTGACAAGTGACAGAACAAGAGGAAATGGCCTGAAGTTGAACCAGGGGAGGTTCAGGCTGGATATCAGGAAGCATTTCTTTACAGAAAGGGTTGTCAGGCATTGGAATGGCCTGCCCAGGGAGATGGTGGAGTCACCAGCCCTGGAAGTGTTTAAGAGGTGGTTAGATGCTGTGCTTAGGAACACGGTTTAGTGGTTTTTGACATGGCTAGGAAGAAGGTTGAACTTGATGATCTTGAAGGTCTCTTCCAGCCGAAACTATTGTATGATTCTATTATGACCTTTTCGCACTAAGGAAAGTGAAAATTGATTTCAGAAGAAATACTGCTGTAGGACATTTCATTAGGTTTGCTCCATTTCATTGTGTTTGCTCTTAGTTACTTTTTTTTTTTTTTTTTTTTTAAGATATGCAAAACTGGATGCTGAAATACACTGAAGGCTGGCAAGGCTAAAGGAGTGGCTACAAGACCTTAACTCTAAACTTTGATTTTCCTCAGTAGTTACCTAACACTAATATCCTCATTTTAAAGCTTAGTGTTATTTTCTGTGGCACTTTTACATTTGCTGAAAACAACCAAAAGAAAGAAAAATGTACTAGTTGCAAGTGTGCAATTCCTCTGGGCAGGCAATCAAGATGGAAGGGAAATTAACAGCCTGTCAAGAGCCTCCAGATGGACACGAAGATTAATTCTGAATAAGCTGATTATAGATAAAGCACTTAAAAGCAAAATAGATTTTCCCCAAGAACTGGGACAAGGATTAGCAGCCAGGGGTCTAAACGATTCCCCAAGACACAGCTGAAATATATTTATTTAATATTACATTTCTTAGTAAAACCCTCATGTGGGTTCCTGTGCACTGCAGGCAACATGGACTGCTTTCCAGTGGACTTTGGTGGTTGGTGCACGTGCATGCACACGCATCCAGGGTGAATCCTAAGAACTGCCAACAATGATATATTGATTAGGATTGTATCACCTGAGAAGGTAAAAATCAAATGCTGCTTCTCTTCATCAGGGGGGAAAAAAAAAATGTTAAAGATACTTGCTCTTATTAAAGGCTGTAAAAGAAATTAATCCTTGCTAAGAACAATAATGGCTAAATTCATTAATTGTCTTTGAGAAAAGGGCAACTGTTTGCACTTCAGAGGATACCTGTGACAGAAGACGAGAGAAGTATAATACTCTGAAACTGGCCATTTAAGATGTGAATTACACGCTTCAGACTAATTATTTGTAAAACATTATCACAACAGCATTTTTATGGAAAACAAAGTGAACAAACTCCCATTTTTAATGTCCCAAGAAATTTTTAGTACTTCCTTGAACAATTAACTTTCCCTTATGCACAACAGGTTTTTTCAGTATCTAAGGATCATTTTGCATAATCCTGAATGATGCACTGGGCAGGCAGTTCTGTACAAGTTTTGGGGAATACATTTAAAACCCCCTAGGTTAGTCCTAATGGTGAACTGGGAAGCACTGAATCTTCTTTCCTGTAGTATTGTGTGTTTCATGAGTTTCATTTAATTTTTAATAAGAAACCAAGCAACTATAGTGAGTGATAAGAAACACTATTTACAGGATCGCTTCCCTGCTCAAATGCCATGTTTTATTCTTTTCCATGGCAGTGTCACACTGGAAATAATTTTGCAGAGGGATTTGGTAGACAGTCCCGTGCTTTATCAGTAATCATTTCATCACTGGAGAACATTGTTGAAATGGAGTTATTAAAAGATCTACTGTAATGGTTAAGAGTCATCTAATAAAACAAGATGATTTATAGTGCTGTGTTATGCAGTGACACACAAGATACCCTGCCTGGACACTGGAACCACTACAGCTGTGTTAGTCTGGTACTGTATTATGACAGTTTCTTAACCTAAACACAGTAAGCAGGATACACTAAGCTCATAACAAACACAACTCTAGTAATTTAGTCCCATGCTTTATCTGCGCAAAGCAGGCAAATGATTAATACAAAAGTATAACTAATAAAGAGGGATTTATTATTTGGCTTTTCCCCTCAACAAAACAACCCAAATTTATCTGACCACCAGCAACTCCACTGACTTGTTTTCTACTTATCCATTTAAAGTATTTTTCTACTTTTCTGTAAGATACAGGTATTAACCTCTAACTCTTTCCTATATTCCTTAGAAAATTCTATCCATAACATAAGCCTTCACTTCCAAGCTTAACAGAGTCAATTTCTTGCAGTTTTTTTTTAAGTAACAGTGTTAGAGTTGATTTAAGGAGTTTCGGGGCCTTCTCAAGTCTAGATAAAGCAGTAAGCTCTCACTTAAAAAGCAATATCAACAGAATTAAGTGTGATATGAGAAGTAGTCCCTACGGATTGAAAAACACAAAGGCAATTCACTCAAGGGAGACGGGAGGGACACAGTACAAGAACGAAGCAGTCAGTAACTAGACAGGCAGAAGTACAGCAAAAAGTATGGAGCAGAAAGGAGGAATCAACTTCAAAGTTGAAGACCTAAGTCAGGGAAACACAAAGGCACACAGGTTTATTTCTTATTCTCAAAAAGTCACTGCAACACTGGGCAAGGATAAGCTTCAGAAAAGGGGCTGAAAACATCGTTCAAGGTGACAACAGTTGCTGGCATACAGCTGAGAATAGAAAGAACAAAAGCAGGAGCAGAAATTACATTGTGCAGGGGCCACTTAAATGTGTGCATTTGTTTCAGAGGCATAGGAAAGTTTGTTTCACACACACAAAAAAACCCAAAACAAACCAAAGAATAAAGGGCACAATACACTTTTATAACCACATTTAAGTGATTAAAATGGAACTTGGCTGTCCAATCACTATGTAGAAAGATGAACAAAGTCAACTTCCCTGACTTCAGAAAAAAATAGGTTCCGAATTCAAACACCACCTTTGTGGCTGAACCTCAATGACTTACTCCCCAAGTCTCTAACTTGGTGTCATTCAGTTAATAGTTATCTGTGAAGATGCTCCTCCTGAGACCAGAGTCAAATATTAAGAAAATTCTTGGGTTTTCTACCTTCTCAAACAGACTTTATTTTATGTATGCTATTCAGAATAATCCAAACAGTGAATTAAGAGTATCTTCTTAACCCAGCACTTACTATGAAATGTGTGACTTTACTGATTAACCACCTCTAAACAAGAGCAGTCTAATCGCCCACATCTGACAACTTACCATGACAACTACATCCACCTCAGGTGTTCCATCTTCTTTTAGGCCAAACTCCTGGTTTTGAACACAAAGCTGTAAATGAAAAGATATATAATGCATAACTCCAGTGGGGTTTTTTTCCCTTTAGTTTAACAAATCCAAAAGCAGTCAAGGAGATTCCAGGCTGCAAGTGAATATGGAATTGTTATGAGAAAATAGCAGGGAGAGGCTTTTTCCTAATTTCACTTGGATGAGGTTTCATAAGAATTCCAATCTTGCTGCATCCCAGCTATTCTCTTTAAGCAGAGCCAGCCATCTTAAAACTGTCTGTTTCCTTTCTTAATATTTCTTTTTTTAGTTGCTTCTACTTGTAAAAACCTTTTTTTTTTAAGAACAGATTAGTGATACTGAAAAGTGGTACTGAAAGTGTTCTAACTAAACCATAGCACATTAAGACATTACAAATATCTGTGGTATCATGTTACACTTTAGTTCATGTATTTCAGAATAAAAATTTCTTCCTTTTAAGCAAATGCTTCCTAAATTGGGAATAAAACATAACAAGAGAGAGTGACATTTATATGAACCAGCTTCATCTTCTCAGCACAGGTAACTGACAGTGGCTTGCCTACCAACTTTCTTCTCCCTGGCATAACACGTGCTAAGGAACAAACACCTATTTAAGCACTGTTGCCAGCAATAAAACATGACAGTCCCATCCTTGCCTTCACCTTCCCTCTCTTAATTTAGGCAATTCCTCAGGGGCAAGTTCATTTAAAAAAAAAAAAAAAAGGCAGACAAAGAAAGAAGAGGAAGTGCAGTAAGAACTGACAATCCAAAGAATGAGGAACAAAAGCATATTTTTTGTTCATATTACTATACAAATTACATTGTGTATTTTACAGAAAAATCCACTGTTGTCTGCCCATAATTGTAACTCCTGCTCGTTGAAAATATGAAAACTTACTTCACCAAAACAGTTAAAATCAGAAGTTAAAGCAAACATTTATTGCTCTTTATAATCCTGCTACAGTTCCGTAATATTACTAGAAACTCTCCCACAAGCCATAACCTACCCAGAAGAGAAGGCAGCCATAAGCATACATGTCAGAGGCTGGAGAAGCTGGATGTCCCATTTTCAGTTCAGGAGAAACTAAGCTCAGGGTACCAACAACCATGGTGTCTGCAGCAGCACGTTGTTCCTGCAGGGTAGGGGGGGAACCAAAAACAACTGTACCCATCATTTCAAGCGTCACACAACTTTACTAGAGAGTTCTGTGCTGACCCAGACTGAAATGTAAAATCCTCCTTTACTGATAAAAAAAAAAAAAAAAAGAAAAAAAAAAGGGCATTAAGGAAAAAGAGAACATCATACATCTATCATCTGTAACTGTAACAGAAGAATAGGGATGTCAGATTTTACTCCATCCTAGAACTACTGAAGTTCGTAAGGTGATAAAGAATACAAACTGCAAAACTTCTCAAATCCAGTAAAAAAATACTGCAAATATTAAAAGATATTTGTCACTATTTTGGAGAACTTTAGCACTTAAGTTCAGTTCTGACAGCTTTGCTATTGTTTCTTTTCTGCCTTTCTGACCTTTACCTGAAACTAACTGCTTCCTCCCTCCTGGTTTCCAGCATATTTTAGAACCGTCAAAATAAAAGCTAGACCCTGAGTTTCTATCCCCCTCCATGACAGGCAGCCAGCAGCAGCTATATGTATAGGCAGCCTGGAAAAGACTGGTCTCCAGACTGTCAAGAGTACTTGGTAACACAGCAGTTCCCAGCTCCACTCATGCGTTTGGGATCACGCACAAAGTAGAAGCACTGAGCAGTACTGACACCCCTATGGAGAAGGCATAAACTGGATCCAGGCTGTGAACCACGGGTGGAACATTCCCGCTCTATCACGTATGAGCTGCTCACTGCAGCACAGCTCACACCTGCAGGGAAGAGTAAAGAGAGGGTAGTCTTCCTCAGCTCTTGCAATTTTCACAATGACACCATCTGCACTGAGTAGTACCTTTCAGAAAATTCAGCTGTCAAAAATGTTTAAAGCATCTCTCTTTCGCATGCTGAAAACTTAAATAAGGGAAGCACAACTTGCTGTCCAACCATTTGACGTGCTTCATGAGACTAACAGGTTAACATATTTACAAAGCAGAAGTAAGGCTTCTCAGTGAAACCTTTATTTATATATTTATTAATATAAAGACATTCTTATTTTTAAAATTAATTAAGCAAGAAGACCACCTCTACCAAAAATGTTTCAGCTCAAACAACTTGAGTTCAGAAAGTCAAAAGGTAACTACAGAACAGATAACATTACTGGAGATTTTACTCCGTGAACACAGCAAAGAGTAAAAAAAAATAGCTTGTGTTCTTAAAGAATATTAGATTTTCCTCAAGAAAAACTATGAAATTCTTTACTACAGAAACTGAGGACTAAATCTGAAGTACATATAAACACATATAAAAATAAATGTGTAAACCCCTGTTAATTTACCACATATTACAACACATTAAAACACCTACTAAAACACCATTACCTATCAAAGGCAAAGACTTCATAAGAGCTTGACTAGCCCTTCTTCAAATATGAGTTCTTACTCTCAATGCTAATGATGCTGCTTACCATTAAATGTATATGACAGGCAGCGAACAAACAACTACAGCAACTTCTCTATCTTTTTTGTTTCACTGGTTTGCTTACCTAGAGCTCACACTCAGTAATTTTTTTTTCCTCTCTCACAAAAATTTCAGCAAGACTCAAAGTGCCCAACCCTATTCAGAATATGAAGCAGAAGTCTCACTGATAAGACAATATTTATCAATAAGTCCTTTAAACAGCAAATATATCTGTTTGTTTTGATACCTAATTCTGTGTGGTTTTTACCTCTGATTTTGTGAAATCAAAGTCTCCCACGACTCCTTGGTTTCGATTCACAGCAAAAACGTTATTTCCATGCAGAGATCCATGTACTATGTTGGCTCCATGCAACGTCTGTAGACCTTGGGCCACTCCTTTCATCACTTTTAATGCCTCCTATGATTTCAGTGTTTATTACAAAGATAGACAGAGAAAGAAACAAAGCACAGTATCAAGTAAGTTTCTATCCAGAAGAAAAAACTTTTTTGTGCATGTTTTGTAAGGTTTGTACACATTCAAAGTTCATGCCACTTCCGTTTTACTAAGTATGGATTCATTCCTAGCAAGATTATTATGACTTGCACCAGATCAACCAAAACAACAAAACCCCCAGCAGTCACTGATTAACAAATCATGAACACGAAACAATAGGGGAGGGGAAATCTACGTAACATCAACCTTTACAAGTAGGTTCAAGTCATCAAACTGAAGCTTCAAGTCAAGAAACAGAAGTAGAGAAAACACTGTACTGGCTTCTAGCTACCCCTCTTTGAGAAGGGATGACTACCCAAACTGTCTATACATTATGTGAGGCAGAAGGAAAGAAAAAGGAGAGGGATGAAGCAGAGAAGAAGAGGGGAGGGGAAGAAAAAAAAAATTGCACACACAGGAGTCCTCTAAAATTTCCATACAGAAATTCTTGCACCTGAGCATCTAACATGTTCAACTCCAGTGCTTTTAAAATATACTAGTAGTACAGCTAAGGCATAAATTTCAATAAAAGAAAAAAAGTGTATCCAAGCAAAATATCTTTCAGAAAGTTATAAACCACTGCCTGACCAGATGCCAAGAATGCCAGTCAAGCTAGCTTGTGCAACTTCGTACAGTCACTGTCATCGACACCAAAGGAAGTAGACCAGTGGAATGCCATCAGCAGCTTGAGAGACAGCAAAACAGTAAGAGTTCAATTAAGAGTATAAAATAAAATGCTGACAGTCTGCTATACTTACTTCTAAAGTTAAAGGTGTATCAGCCTGTAAAGCTCCCAGACTTGCTCCTGGGTAGTATGGGACCATTAAATATACCAAAGGATCAGACTTCAACAACAACAAAAAAGAGAAGGAAAAACAGATTGTTTTAAATATCAGGAATATTGGGAAGCGTACCATGCACTGGATATGTGATAAATTAATTTATTAAGTTTACTAAATTTTACTAAATTATACAGTTTAGATAAACACAGACTCAAAATTAAAAATTTCTTTAAGTTTTAAGGTCCAACTGCAAGTCTTTCAGGTTAAACCAGAAATCAAGTTCATCAATTTGCATCTTGCCTTGCAGAAAAGAAGGAACAACAGATGTAATAATCCAGATTTCTCCTTCTGTTGATCCCAAGCTCTGTGAAACTTGACAATTCTTTCTATCACTCTGTCTTCTGAGCTTACATCCACAAAGTAGCCCTTAAAAAAAAAAAAAGATACCCAAGCTATTACTCGTAATGTCTGTAACATTATTGTATTTAACTTTTTTTAATTAAAGAAATGCAAAGTGCCAACAAATAACTTCCTCTTCTACTTAACATGAAACTCAATTCCAACTTTAATAGACTGTTTCCATATTTTCTTATTAACTCTCAGAAAGTTTGTAATAACACAACAAGCAGTGTGTCTCTAATCTGAGATTTAAACAACACAAGTCAAAGGCAAGCATATTTATAACTGTCTCTTGTAACAGAACACCCCCCGGTTTCCCAATTGCTAACAGATTGGTGGAGAAGCAGAGCACATGAAAAGCAGCACTTCCTGAATTTTCTCAGTGAAATCATCAGGAAGACAAACCAGCATCTGCAAAAAGAGGCACGAATAATGAACAGACTAAAAGGTCCACCAGTTACCAGAAAGAACAAACAGCAGAGAGGGAGGAAGCTCTGTTCACTACAACAGTACTCAAAAGAAGGAAGGGGGGTGAATAAATAAAAAAAATAAAATCAGTAAGCAACATGGAAGCAATTCATAAAGAAAACAATGCTTCATGTTCTACAGGCCCCAACGAAAACATGTGCCATCAGAAAAGGGCTGTTAAACACAGGGATACGAAAGGAACAGTGGAGTTCATTCAGAATCATCAGGTTAATAAGCCAAGGGCTCCCCTGCAGTGCTGTCTCAAAGCCAGTGCTAACATTACCTTTAAAAGAACCTTCTGGCCCTGAATTTCTGAAGACACTACAGGTCGCTTCATGCTCAGTTCCCTCATGGGCTCAGCATCCAAAAGGTCTCGCTCCAGGCTGCTTGTCAGAAGTCCACCAGAACTCTGAAGCACACACACACACACACAGACACCCAGGGTAAACACATGACATTTAACAGCTGGTAAGATTCAGAGCCTTCACCTACCTCTTCTCTTCGTCAACCAACTTAAAAGCACAAAAACAGTTGGGACACATTAAAAAGTTATAGCATCTATTACCAAGAGGCTGGCCATGATGAGGCAGCTACTGAAATGTATTCCTTGAACACTGAGAGGGAGCAGGAAGACCACAACACACAATGCTCAGGGTGTACGAACCCCAAATGGACAGAGACTGTGCAGAACATGGCTGGTGCAGAGTCCGAAACAGTAACTGACAGTGCATTCAAACACAATCTCTGCTTACCATATAGTTTAGAATTCCTGCTTCTGGATAAAGAAGTGGCAATTCAGGGAACCACTTCTGCACCAAATACATAAGCTTCTCCTAAATGAGGGAAACAAGGCACACAGCTTCAGTTCACTAGACATGTATAAATATACACTGACACTTGCAATGTATACCCAGGACAAGCAAATGTACATTGACCATGACTGTACCTCCTTCAACAGTTATCCTTCGAAGTAACACTGCCATGTGCTTTTAAAATAAACAAACAAACAAACATAACAAAAGCCCTACAACACACGCAACTACATACAACATGAATACAGAAGTTCAAGCGGAGACATCTTTTACGTCTCTGGAGGATGGGTGGTGTTAAGGCCCTAAACAGCTCATGCACTAGCATGGAAAGCATTCCATCTTTTCTTTTAAGAGGCTTTAGTAGGCCTAAAGAAAGGAAAAAACTTCACTACAGGTGTGGTAGTATAGGGATGTGGCGATGCGGAAGATCACATGCTGTAATGGAAATGTAGGAACTAGGTAGGAAACTGCCCAGGAAAGGCTGGCTCTGTTACTGGTATATAAGTGCCTGTAGCTTTTAATAAAACGCCATTTTGCCTTCTCTATGAGAGTCTGAGAATGGTCCCTCAGTATCTCCCAGGATTCGGCACCGAGGATAGGACATGTTAATCACAACATACAGGTAGTAGTGGAGGAAGACAGAAATCAAAGAGTAACATAGTCAAGCATTTCATGCACCTCCAGACCCCACACAGTAGTAACGCACATAAATGTTATGTCTGCAGAGATAAGTATACCACCATCACAAATTCTGGTGCCCTTCCACTCGCTCACAAGGCAATGGTTTCCAACTCTTCCCTTCATACAGAGGACTTTGAGAAAGCGTGATCTTCACTTCAGGATAAAAGCCTGTTTTAACCTAGTCATACAGAAACAGTTCCACTTCTTGCAGGAAATACAGTCTTTCTTCAGCACCTGAGCTTACAGGTTCACCTGCAGCTCTTCTAGGTTGAGAACTTCAACCCCTTATGAAAAGGAGGGGAAGGCCTGAAGAAACTACATTCAAATAAAGATAAAATTGATTAGTCTCCATTCCTTCTCCCATAGGTTTCATCAAAAAAGGGCCATCTTAACATTCAACACTATAAAAATCCCATTTTTTTAATTGTATCCAGAACACACATTAAAGTAACTGAAATGCAAATGTGCCTCATACAGGTTTGTTTTAGTTGACCAAGTAGTTTAATACTTACACATTCTTCTTGTTCCTTTGATACTTCCTGAAGGATCCTGTTTCGCAGAACAGCAATTTCTTCTTTTATTCTTGTCATTTCAGACTCATTGTAATCATCAGACTGCATCAGGGATAACAAAGTTAGTGCGTAACTCTCACTCTGCTATTATACCAAACAATGGTAACCTACTGTATTGGAATTAAAAGGAAAAAAGCTTCCACGTCACAGTTCTGGAGTTGAACGTATTTTCAAATGCATATTTTACTAAGTCTCCTTCCTGGAAACCCAAGAGAATCTCTTAAAACCTCATCACTGAGAAAGGTGTTCCCTTTATATGACAGACCAAATGTTCTATCCCTTGGTCTACTTGTTCCTTAAGTCAAAGGCTTTTTTTTTTTTTTTAATTAGTTGATCACAGATAATCATAACAGCAATGTCATTCATCCACCAGCAATGCCAGGTTCCATAATTCATTCCTTCACATTTTTCTCCCACAAGCATTTCCCTTATGCCACCATTATTCAAGAATCCTTTTCCCAACGGGTTTCATTACTGTATCTCTCATTTTAAATCCCTCTTGGAAGTTCACTGCCCCTTTACAATGCTTACAGAGAGATACATGCAGGTTTGTTTTTTCCTTAAGCATCATTTGAATAATTACTGAGAGATGAGCAGCACAGACAGCACTGAAGCTGGGGTAATGTTTATATTATTTGGACTCCTCTGAGTAGTGACTTCTGTCACCAAAGGGGCAGTACACACATTGCTAACAAAGCAAAAACTTAGAGTATTCACATGACCAGCACAATAAAAAGAGACGGACAAAACTGTTCATGCTGTGAACAGCAACCATCACCGGAGGGACTCGGTTAAAAGTGCAGTGCCATGGCTATGGACTGAAATGAAAAAGTAGCTAACTTGGGGGTTTGGGTTGGGTTTTTTTTTAATCCATTCAAGCCCTGGTCTTGGGGCCTTTAAAACTTTCACAGTAAAAGGCAAAATTCAGGTCAGAGAACAGAAACTGTTCTACATAGTTACTGCTTACTTGGAATAAACAAAATGAATGTTTCTAAACCAATTTAAAAAAAAAAAAAACCAAAAAAAACTGAACAACAACAACAACAAAAACAACAGAGAAAAAAACCCAACATTGTAACATTTTCATACTTCCTCAAAGTTGTTCTTTTCAGCTAGCTTCCACCTTAACTGGGCCTTTAAGCTTTTCACAGTTTTCTTAACTGATAATAAGTTGCTAATACTGGGTCGGCTATTCAGACATTCCTCAAAATGTTTCTTGAACTAGGAGAAAAAGAAGAAAAAAAAAAAAGATATAGAACATTTTCAAGCATTCTACTTTATATGTTTTAGCCTAAGGCATTCAAGAAACTTCCTGCAGCCTATTTGAATTCAGCTTTGAATTCTTACACTTTAACCCAGGCAATCTCTCACTACCAATATACTCTTAGCATTTTATAAGGAAGTTCTAAGAGGACACCTCTCAAAAAGAAATTATGTCAGAAAGGGCTACTAGTACAGATCAGTGTGACAGAAATAAGCAAGGCATAAACTCACCTCAACACTGGCCAAGTATCTGTTCTGTATGACAGAAATCAGATTTTGCTCCTCACAAACTTTATGTATAACTTTGTTGTAAGCATTTGTAATTATTCCCTTCTCTGCTTCATCATGCTCCTGGATTGAATCACACAGAGGTAGATTAAAGACTGAGGTCATTCTTCATTTGCACATACCAACATTTAAGATGTAAAGCCTTGACTAAGAAATTCCACTGTTAATGGGGAAAAAAAAAAATAAACCATTTATCAGATTTTTCTCTCTTCTCAAAAGACATTCTACAAGGCAAATTAGCGAGTCTAAGAGGTCATCCAATAGTCTCAATCAAGTAAAACTGATTGACACTTCTGTGCAACTGGAAAATGGGAAACATAACCCCCATTTTCAAAAACGGAAAGAAGGACAAAGCAGGGAACTACAGGCCAGTCAGTCTCACCTCCATGCCTGGTAAGATCATGAAGCAGATCTTCCTGGAGGCAATGCTAAGGCAGAAGAATAACAAAGAGATGACTGGGTACAACCAACACAGCTTCACCAAGGGCATATCATGCCCGACAATCCTGGTGCCCTTCTATAAGAAGGTCACAACATTAATAGACAAGGGAAGAGCAACTGATGTCATTTACCCGGACCTGAGCAAAGCCTTTGACACTGTCCCGCACAACATCCTGGTCTCCACACTTGTAAAATGCACGTTCAGTGGATGGACAATTTAGTGGATAAAGAACTGGCTTGATGGCTGCACCCAAAGAGTGGTTGTCAATGGGTCCATGTCCAAGTGGAGGCCAGTGACAAGTGGAGTCCCTCAAGGATCAGTACTGGGGCCAGTCTTGTTTAACATCTTCATTGGAGACTTGGACAGTGGCATTGAGTGCACCCTCAGAAACTCTGCTGACTACACCAAGCTGTGTGGGGCAGCTGACATACTGGAGGGTAGGGATGCCATCCAGAGGGACCTTGATAAGCTGGAGAGGTGTGCCATGCCAACCTCATGAGATTCAACAAGACCAAGTGCAAGGTCCTCCATCTGGGCTGGGGCAATCCCAGGCACTGATACAGGCCTGGCAGTGACTGGCTTGAAAGCGGCTCTGAAGAGAAGGACTTGGGGGTACCGGTGGACGAGAAGCTCAACATGAGCTGTTAGTGTGTACCTGCAGCCCAGAAGGCCAATTGTATCCTGGGCTGCACCAAGAGAAGCGCAGCCAGCAGGTTGAGGGAGGCGATTCTCCCCCTCTACTCCACTCTCGTGAGACCCTACCTGGAGTACTGCGTCCAGTTCTGGAGCCCCTATTACAGGAGGGATATGGATGTGCTGGAATGTGTCCAGAGAAGGGCCACGAGTATGATCAGAGGGCTGGAGCACCTCTCCTATGGGGACAGACTGAGGGAGTTGGGGTTGTTCAGTCTGGAGAAGAGAAGGCTCTGGGGAGACCTTATTGTGGCCTCCCAGTATCTGAAGGGGGCCTACAGGAAAGCTGGGGAGGGACTTTTTAGGATGTCAGGTAGTGGTAGGACTAGAGGAAGTGGATCAAAACTAGAAGTGTGTAGATTCAGATTAGACATTAGGAAGAAGTTCTTTACCATGAGGGTGGTGAGACACTGGAACAGGTTGCCCCAAGAGGTGGAAGTCCCATCCCTGGAAGTTTTTAAGGCCAAGCTAGACTGGGCTCTGAGCAGCCTGCTCTAGTGGGAGGTGTCCCTGCCCACGGCTGGGGGGCTGGAACTGGATGATCTTTAAGGTCCCTTCCAACTCTGACAATTCTACGATTCTATGATTTTATGGAGAAGTCCAACTTCATATTTCACTTGCTATGCAAAACTTTAAGGATTGCACAATTAAACAGATAAGAAGCATTAAAGCCTGCAACCATTCCTCTAAATGAGAGTTGCTGGTTCTACCACAGAAAGCAGTCACAAGCAGACTAAATTACTGGTTTGTTGTTAGTATGATGCTACGTGAAAGGACAGGTCCTGCTTTTACCAATATGACCATTCTCTGTCAGACAGGGACTCTCACTGCAGAGACAATGCAAGTACCTCACAGTTACCAAAAGAGGAAATGCTTATCAGAAAAAGTAAATAACTGAAAAAGATACAGAAGAAAACTACTAGTAAGGAAAGAACACTTGTCTCATGAAAAATTAAAGTGATTAAAGTGTATTCATCTCTCAAGACTGGAAAAAGTAAATTTATCTGTACACATTCACACAGAGAAGCAATCTTATTATTTTAAACAGAAACTTACTTTTTATCACCTGTATTTTCAACACAAGCACCAAAATTCAGTACATCTCAAAGAAACCTTTTCTGCGCATAGAAAGTGAAGAACCAGTTTTCCCAGTATTTCTTAGTTAAGCCAGTCATACATACAGATAAATTCCTACAATCCAAAGCTGTCGTCTGTTGCCTGGAAAACACATCCTTGTCTCTCTGGAAAGCAACCTGAGTGACTTTCTATCACATTTCCATTTTTTAAAAAAAAAAAAAAAATGCTACCTTATAGCAAATAAACTCATCTGATATATTAAGAACAGCTCTAAAATTAAATCAAAGATGCATAAATTATATAGAATTCACGACACGTAGGCACGATCAGAACTTACATCTAAGTCAGTATCCAGTTCTTCACGAATAGCCAAATCAGCCTTTCTGAGAATTTCATCCGCATTGCCAATCACATCCTCTAAATCTGAAGATGCTTCTGACATCAGGTCAAAACACTTCAAAGAGGAAAAAAAAAAAGACTGCATTGCAATTGAAAACCAAGAATTTAGCAAGCAGACAGCAAAACCAAGCAAGAAATATAAAAAGTTACCACTACTGCAAATCTAGGCAGGATTTGTGTCAGATCTCACCTTTAACTGCCTCACACTTGAGTGAGCTAATGAATTCTAGAACTAACAGAGCTAAGATTAGCTCCCTACTTTGCACTTTCATTACAAGCAGAACTCAGTAGATGGCAACTCACTTCCACCATCCACCTCTTTTTAAGAGAGGTAAAACACACTCAATGTCAAGGTTCCAAACCTCCTACAACTCAGACAAAGACGCAGCGTTAGAATGGCATTCCAGAAAATACTGCGGGACATGCCAATAGAAGTGGACAATTTATTTGCATAAACTCTCCACACTCAGCATTTCAATATGGAAAAAAAAAAATCTATTATGTATTTGTCTGCAACTTGTACGTAGATAATGCCAAGTTAGACTTGGCTGTTTCTTTGCAGTGATCTTTCATCACTGCTTTCAGCAACATTTATGAACTAAACTTTTCAAAATGCAAAGTCTTTGTATCCAAAGGCCACTTGAAAGGACTAATTAAAATGTTTCAGTTACACAACAACCAGATAGAACACACCCTACAAAGGTTATATGTGCACAAAAGTACTGATCTGTACACAAAAGCTGTCATTTCATGAGAAAGCATAAGCTCTGGGTCACTGCAAAGATATACTAAGAATAAAGGTGAATTAACACTATTCCTCAACATTGTCATTTAGTGCACTGCTCCTATGTCCAACTGCCCTGCCATAGGTAGTTGTCCCTACTAATGTCCACTCACAAGCTCAGTTACACAGTGTCATACTTTTTCACCAACAGGAAAGACTGACTGTTCACCTTACCTTTAGGATAACACCGAAGCAGTCAGCAAGAACTTTCAGGGCTGTGTCCGTATTATCTCTGACACAAATTAATTTCTTCATTTTAACACTTTTCCACTTAAAGAACTGTGGAAATACCTCCTCAGAGTCATCAGCTTCAGAACTTTGACCATACACCATCTCCAGAGAAGCAGACAGTTCCTGTGCATCGAGCAAATCAAACAAAAACAGGTTTGCAAAACAGAAGAATTTAGTGACAGTATAGTGGCTTATAAAAATCAAGACACTTAAAAAGTTAGCACCACCTGCCTCTTCCTATATCCTGTGAAATGTATTTTATATTCCCCTTTCCTTTAGATCTAGTAGCAGTATATCTACCAGAAAATGCAGTTCTGAAAAGGATCTTACACAGAAATCACAGATCCTGTTTTTTCCCTCCAAAACATGGAAGGAAAAAGACACTGCAAAAAAGATTAACTGCTCATAAAAAGTAATTTCTTTCTAGTTTCTTCTTCCTTATGTATTGGACTTTAAAGCCATACACATGAGAATAAAGAGCAAAATACAAATTGCTCCTCACAGACCTGCTCAAATAGAGAAAACAACGTGAACTTGTGCTAAGAAACAAGGTGAGCAGCCAGACACCCAAGGAGTGCTGCTGGACTGATCCCTCCCTTCAGAAGTCAAGTCTCTTCTGATGCACCTTAGTCATCACACTGACTCCTAGATGGAACTGCAATTACCTACATGTCTTACACATGAAGTCCCTCTCAAACAAGTCTTATGGTCTGTAAACTCATATTTCTATTTAAAAGACAAGTATTCTGCAAGTATACGAAGCACAGGGTTCACTACCTTTTGACCTGTATTGGAAAAGAAGCTGAAGTGCCACACATAAGGGAAAGACACTGAGGCTAAAGCTCAGGGCCAACACAAATCACTGCTAAACAGCAGGCCATCTGTCAAGCAAACTGATGATCAAGTAGGGTCAGGGAGAAATCTATCAGTCAATGACCAGTGAAGACAAGACTGTTGACAGAAAGCTGCCTTCCTTGTACCTGGGTGGGAAGTCTCATGCTGAAAAACACTGGAGAGCTATACTGGTGTTTGCAGGCAATTTGCTGTCATTCAAAAGAAAGAATTTTCCCTGAACAGTGGGACTTAGAATTGCCAACCCTTGGCTTACCTATGGCAATCCTGTTGGTATCCCCTTCCCCCCGGGATGACTGGATGAACCTGTGCCTTTTCAACAGAAAGCATCCTTCAGCTTTCAAAATCCATCACTTTACTTATCCATCATTCCCAACAAGATGACTAAAGAAACCCTGAGAAAGGCTGCTGATAGTTTGCTTACAGACAGTGTTTCACACACACACACACACCCCCCCCCTCAGATCCCAGCACATTCAAGTTAAATATCACACACTATTCCAAAAACCAGCTAGGTCATGTAAATGAAATAAAGTACCAAGGCACCTCTCTCCTCTCAAGAGAAGTTTTCATCTTTGCATCCTTCCAGACTCAACAGCCAATACAACAGGAAAAGCAGTATGACAGAACTTGTAAGTCACTTGTCAGGAGCCTTTTAGACACTTGAAACACAGAAGTCATATGAACAACCAAATGTAACTTGAACAGACACAACCACCACCAACCAGAAGATGGCAGCAGTAGCCTCCCCTTGCCAAGGACCACAGGTACTGCAGAAGTGAGCTTAACCAATTCTGTCAATCTATACATGATGATCCCACAACCAGGCCCCAGATCTACAAACACAGCACAGCAGAAGTTCAGACTGGGGCCAAAAGCATAAATATTTCCTGACATTATAACTAACTAAATATAGTAACAAAAAAAACCACAAACAAACAAAACAAAAAGAAAAAAAACCAACAACAAACCAAACCAAAGAAAACCAAAACAACCCCAACAAACACACCACCACCACCACACAGTATTTTACAAAAATTATAAAAACCCATAGAACCATAGAATGTTAGGGGTTGGAAGAGAACTCCAGAGAGCATCAAGTCCAAGCCCCCTGCCAGAGAAGGATCACCCAGGGCAGGTCACACAGGAACATACCCAGGAAGGTTTTGAAAGTCTCCAGAGGAGACTCCACAACCTCTCTGGGCAGCCTGTTCCAGGGTTCTGTCACCCTCACAGTAAACAAGACTTTTCTGATGTTGAGGTGGAACTTCCTGTGTTCTAGTTTGTGACCATTGCCCCTTGTCCTATCACAAGGCACCACTGCAAAGAGACTGGCCCCTTCTACTTGACACCCACCCTTCAGATATTTGTAAACATTAGTAAGATCCCCTCTCAGTCCTCTGGTCTCCAGGCTAAACAGCCCCAGGGCTCTCAGCCTTTCCTCAAAAGAGAGATGTTCCAGTCCCTTCATCATCTTTGTAGCTCTCCATTGGACTCTCTCAAGTACTTCCCTGTGCCCCTTGAACTGGGGGGGGCAGGAACTCAATACAATACTCCAGATGGGGTCTCACTAGGGCAGAGCAGAGGAGGGGGAGAATGTCCCTTGACTTGGTAGACACACTCTTCTTTACACACCCCAGGCCTTCCTGGTCAAAAGGGCACATTGTTGTCCCATGGATAACTTACCATTCACCAGGACTCCAAGGTCCTTCTCCATAGAGCTGCTTTCCAGCAGTTTAACCCCTAACCTGTGCTGGTGCATGGTGTTGTTCCTCCCCAGGTGTAGGACTCTACACTTATCCTTGTTGACCTTCATTAGGTTTGCTTTTGCCTGGCTCTGCAGTCTGTCCGGATCTCGCTGGATGGCAGCACAGCCTTCTGCTGTGTCAGACACTCCCAGTTTCATATCATCAGCACACTTGCTGAGGGTACACTCTAACCCTTCATCCAGGCCACTGATGAAGAAGTTGAACAAGACTAGAGCCAGTACTGACCCCTGCGGAACACCACTAGCTACAGGTCTCTGACTGTGGAACACTGATCACAATCCTGCAAGCTCTTACAGTTTAGCCAGTTCTCAACCCATCTCATCATCCGCTCTTCTAACTTGCACTTCCTGAGCCTATCCATGACGATGTTATGGGAGACAGTGGCAAAAACCTTGCTAAAGTCAAGGTAGACAACATCCACTGCTCTTCCTACATCTAACCATTCATTCACACCACCAGAGAAGGCTATCAGATGAGTTAAACATGACTCCCTTTTAGTATATCCATACTGACTACTCTCAACAACCTTCCTTTTCTTCCATGTGCCAAGATACGATCTTCAGAATGAGCTGCTCCATCACCTTTCCAGGGATGGGAGCGAAGCTGACAGGTCTGTAATTTCCAGTGTCTTCCTTCTCACCCTTCTTGAAGGCTTGAGTGACACTGGCTTTCCTTCAGTCCTCAGGAACCTCTCCTGCTCTCCATGATCTTTCAAAAGGACATGAGCAGATAGTGCATGCTTGCAACCAGAAGGCCAAGTGCATCCTGGGCTGCATCGAAAGAAGTATGGCCAGCAGACTGAGAGGTGATTCTGCCACTTTGCTCTGGTGAGACCTCACCTGGAGTACTGCACCCAGTTCTGGAGCCCTCAGTACAGTGGGGACATGGACCTCATGGAGCAGATCCAGCGGAGGGCCACGAAAATGATCAGAGGGCTGGAACACCTCTCCTATGAAGACATGCTGAAGGAGCTGGGGTTGTTCAGCCTGGGGAAGAGAAGGCTCTGGGGAAACCTAACAATGACCTTCCAGGAACTGAATGGGGCCTACAAGAAGGCAGGAATGGGACTGTTTACAAAGGCCTGTAGTGACAGGACAAGCGGAAACGGTTTTAAACTACAGAAAGAGTAGATTTAGACTGAACGTTAGAAACAAGTTGTTTACCATGAAGGTGGTAGAACACTAGAACACACAGCACAGGGAGGTAGTTGAGGCCCCATCCCTGAAGATATTCAAGCTGAGGCTCAATGAGGCTCTGAGTAACCTGATCTAGTTGAGGATGTCCCTCCTCACTGCAGGAGGGTTGGACGAGATGACATTTAGAGGTCCCTTCCATCCCAAACCATACAAGATGTTGGAGAGTGGTAGCGAAACAACATGAGACAGCTCCCTCAGCACTCATGGGTACATGGCATTGGGCCCCGGGGATCTGTGGATGCCCAATTTACCCAGGTGATTTCTAACTTAACCACTTTCATTACAACAGCTACTACAATGACCAGCATTAATTCAGCACAATCTATTGTTTAAAAAAGCAATTTCCAACTGAGCCAGGCAGCAAGAGCTTTGTACAAGTATGCTTGTCTATAAGCAAATACAAGAAGGTTCATGCTAAATTTCTGGATGCTACTTAGAACTGAATCATAGAATTGTCAGGGTTGGAAGGGACCTTAAAGATGATCTAGTTCCAACCCCCCTGCCATGGGCAGGGACACCTCCCACTAGAGCAGGTTGCTCAGAGCCCCATCCAGCCTGGTCTTAAAAACTTCCAAGGATGGGGCTTCCACCACGTCTCTGGGCAACCTGTTCCAGTGTCTCACCAAATCATCTTAAAATCACCAAAATCAACAAATCACTTAAATCATTCAAGTGCACAACTGATTTTTCTTGGTTTTTTTTTTTAACAGATGGATTTTAAAACACCAGAATACACATGGATAGAAAATGTCATGGCAAGGAAGAAGTCAGGTTCAAAAGGAACAGTCTGAAGGAGAGAGAAAAAAAACCCAAAACAAATCAGACCACTTAACAGCAGTCAAAAGTGGGTAAGAGCACAGTTCCATATCCAGTATCACACCCTGTTTACAAAAAGAATAGCACTACTCGTACCAGAAGACTATCTGCATGCATTCCATCAGGCTGTTCCCAAGGGAAGAACCCTGCTAGTTACATCCTATTTCTTCCCGGATTGTGGAGTCTCCTCTCTAAAGACTTTCAAAACCCACCTGGATCTGTTCCTGTGCAGCCTGCCCTGGGTGTTCCTGCGTTGGCAGAGGCGTTGGCCTCGATGATCTCCAGGGGTCCCTTCCAACCCCTACCATCCTACGGTTCTATGATTAGCAACTTCACCAGCATATGGATATAGAAGTAGGCTCCAGAAGGATAACAAGTTAGCATATGAAGATGTCTCAGTGGCCCACATGCACTTGTCCCAGTTGCTATCTGTAAGCATGGTAAGTCAAAAGGGGCAGAACTAGCTACTGCACGCTATTGATCAGGCAGAGGAAACATGCTTACAGACAGATAACACAGAACAGCTGACAACTGCTCAGCTCACACCCCAGCTCGCTTCACAGTAACTTATGCATATGCTCACACTCTTGGCCTTCCACTTAACCAATGGAGTATTAGGACTTGGAAAGCACAGAGCTCACTAACTGGTTTATTGAGGGTTTTTTCCATCCTAGCCAGCTGGACCCAGTAGTTTGAATTTCTCTTTAGTTCAGGCCAACAATAGCTTTCACTGGAAGGTATAAAACGTAAGTCAGAAGAAATCTGTGATGCAGAAGAGAGATTTACAATGTACAGCCTTAGTGAGAGGGCCATTGGCTTCCAAGATACTGTTTTTCCAAGGAACACTGACAAAAACAATCATTTCTCTACGAAACAGCACAGCACAACCTCTTCAGCTCTATAAAATTGTAACCAAGGTTCTCACTGATCCTTGGTAAAAACTTACTTCTGTTTCCCTACTTGGGAAAACTATTTTGACGTTCTAGCTCCTAATACAAGACAGGATCATCAACACAGTTAAGCTAAAGCACAAAATTCACTTAACACATCTAGCAGCATTTTGGTAACCCTTCAAATATTTCCAAAAACCTATTAGAATTCCAACACAGTATAATTATCTAGAAGATGCTTAAGGCCTACCACCTAGTGGATTAGCACAGTATAACCTTTACAGACACACGCAAAAACACGCAAGCAACCACAAACCAGAAAAACCCCGTACAATACAACACTACAACCTCCCTCTGTCTGAAGGAGCGAGATCCACAGGGGGCCTCCAGTGACAGGAAGCCATGAAATGCTATCCATCCAGTAGCTTTTCTAATTAGACATCAATCTGCCTATCAGACTAGAACCAAAAAATAAGTGCATCAAAACGTTTTTTTGAATGGCATTGAAAAGCAATTCCATTAGAAAAGGAGAAGTAATTCCATGAAATTTGAATGTTTCAATTTACTAATGCTACTCCAATGTTATACAGACCTACACCGCAGCCTGTAATCGTGACAATTTTTCTTAAGAACCCAACCTCGTACATTTGTGGACAAATACATCTCTGGAATTTGTACAGAGAAGCAAACTAATGCCAACCATTTTCCCCTCTCCACACACACTTGCACAGTCAAAACGAAAGCAAGTAATGTTTCTGAAGTCAAAAAGAAGAGAAGAAAATACTTCTAATAGCAAAGGCCAGAAACATCAGTTCAGTGTTGTCCTTGGTAAAGTCCTCTTCAAAAATTCTTACTACCTCTACAGAGCTTTTTTCCCCTATCTACTTCCCAATCTTTGATTGCTGAGGTGGCTGGGAGGATGAGAAACTCTTGGTATAAACATATGCTTCTGTAGTATTTAACTCTTACCGTAAGAAGAAAAAAAAAACCAAAAAAAAAGCTTTAAACATTTTATGCTTTGCTACATTAGTCCAAACTACACAGCCACCTTAACAAGAAAAGGGCAAGAAAGTGTATAATCCAACCACAAAACCCAGAGCCACAATTTACAGGATAACTGCATCAACTTTTTAAGTTCTCTCATTAACAGCTGTCTTCTACTAAACGTTCTGTGCTTTGTGAAGTCTTGTTAGTCACCAAACACAGCACCATAAGAGAAAAGCTGCTGCTCAAATCCAGGATCTAGTAATTTGCTGCTGGAAACAAACCATCTAGGAAGGAGACCAGGATCACCAGTAACAATAATAACTACAGATGTCAGATGTACAACTCAACTCAGACATGTTACCTAAAGCTTCACCTGCAGCTGTCACGGTCTCCAACTACAAAACATTTTAACATTTAAGAAATACCCTCCACAGGTTCTTGGACTTTCAGAATCAAAAATTATAAAAGCAACCTCCTTACCTGTAAAGTTCTTGAGCGCTCAGATAGGGGCAGTTGATCTACTTCCAAAATTAACTCTTCCACTGCTGAATACAAGATCTGCTGCACCTCATCTCTCTTGGCAATCAATTCATCTCTTTCATCCTATACAGAAGGAAAACCAAGTCAGCAACTCAGATCCAAATGCCACATACACAAATGGAAAGTGACACTGAAAAGAAGAAAAAAAAAAAAGGAAAAAAAAAAAAAAGAAAAAGAAAAAAAAGAAAAAGCATTCATCCCTGCAAAGTATGAATAGCACAATACGTGCCTGATCAGGAATGAGTGAAAAAGCAAATTTTGCTTTTAGCCTCTACTCCTACACCACCTTGCACAAATACAGAATCCTTTACAAGGTAATAACATGGCTACATTATCAGAAAACTAAAGAAACAGTTACTGTGTGACTGCTGATAACAGTGGGAATCCTAATTGCTACTGTAGACTCAAAATGTCCTAGTTGTGCAATACAGTAAAAACTTAGAATTTTGATTATCTATACTTCCATACATATCAAATTACACCCAAAAAGTCAGACTGCAAAACATTTCTTGCTGGAAAAGAATACTAAAAAAAAAAAAATTAGCTCTTTTTTCCTTGTCTTCTAGCAGGAAAGACAGGTGACCTGTAAACTCCCAGCTGATTATCTGCAGTACAATCATTAAACTAAATATTTTCTAGAAACAAAACCAAACTTTCCCTTGGGTGACTGGCAGGATGAGCTCTGCTAATAGGAGAGGAACCCCACATTCCTATCAGAACCTAACCAACTCACAAAAACTAAACCTTTTGAAATGGATGAAGCAAGTGACTCAGAAGCATGTTTGCCATGTTCTTTTCACAGTGATTTAACCCAACATGCCCATAGGAACATAAAAAAATATATATAACATAGAAGATCATTATTATAGCTTTATAGACCTGTTGTAAAGATTTGCTATTCCCTCCTACATCTATCTGCAAAAATAAAGAAGTAAAATGAGTCAAGTAGATATAACACACTGTCCTGACACGTGTTCCTACTCCCCACCTTAAAAAAAAAAAAAAAAAAAAAATTAAATCTTGTAAAGTCTAGTGTGGAAGTCAATTAGTAAAGAAACAGAAAGCAACAGAAGAGTTAACCATGGCACTAATATCAGTTTCACACAGACAAAGAACAGTCAAGAACCCTTCTCGCTAACAAGCAATATATAATACAAATACGTATATGAAAACACAGGTTCTCAGAGTTTTAATATTTCATTTATTCCAGGAAAGTCTAGGAGATTATTTAATTGGGAATTTGCAAGTGTCCATGCAAGAACCTGTGAGGCTAGAAATGTTATTCCTGTAACAGACAAGGGCAGAAAGAGATCTAATGGTTAGAAACTGGAAAGATGGACAAACTCCAACTGAAAATAAAACTCTGGGTTGTAGCATACATTGCTTTACAACTAAGATCAGCAACTGGGCAGATGTTGTAATTTAGCCAGACATCAGGATAGTAGAAACCAGTGGATTAAGGTCTTCTATAGAAGACAAACACAACAATAGTGCTTCAGCACTATAAAATATGAAACAACAATAAAAAGTTTTAACAGGCACTTCTGCACTTTTGGGGCATTACTGGGGATCAAAAGCACATAATTTTTACAGACTTCCTGCTGGTTTCCCTGCATAAGGAGGAAGTGGTCTGTAAAAGAATACTGTAACACGCGGCGTAGAAAGGAAAAAGGACCCCTTGCCATAAAGAACACTTTTCAAGACAAGATTTCTGAAGAATACTACTTCAAAAGCTAGAGCAAGAGAGACCTAATGTACCAGACAACTCAAAGAAGCAACCAAACTCCAATTAAAACCAGTTCAAGCACTAAACAGCCTACACGTGACTAAATGACAAGTCAGGAACTCAATACCTGGCTGAGGAGCCACGGACGACTCTCCTTCTAGTGTCTGCCATCTAACTGGTACATGCGACACTTCACAGATCAGATAGTGCCCGTCAAGTAACAGTAACTTTAGAGGGCAGTAGGTACACAGTATTTAAACAGTCTGCTTGATGAAGATGTAAGCTTATCACAACAGCAAAGAGTAGAACTGAACTCCTTTAAAGCAGGCTAAAGGCTTCTCAAACTACAAAATGTAGTTTATTTTGTGTATAGCTCATCTTACACCTCTCAAAAAAACCCAAAACCAGAACAACAACAACAAAATCCACAACTCCACAAACAACCCCACACAAACCACCATCAAACTTGGTCATACCAAATGTCAAGCCACCTTACCATCTCGTTTCTAATGACTACAGTGATGATTATCAAAGTCCATAAGAGCTGTATATGTGCAGTGCAATCACCTCAGCAATGCATTCATGTCTTACTGTGATTTAATGACTTCATAAGCAAGAGGGAAAAAAAAATTAATCCCCCTCCACAAATAAATTCTAATCCATTTTAATCCATTTTTAGAGCCTATTTCTACTTTAGGCCCCATGTTTTGGGTCCCTTTAGTGCAAGTTACTACTTTGCAGTATATGGAATAGTTAAAGCTAGATCTGGCATCAGCATCCTCATTAAACAGCTCTATTTATCCCACCCTCACCCACCTTTTTTTTTTTTAAATGAGAAACTGAATAGTCCCCCTCTCTTAAACATTAGCATGATTATGTTTTCATCCATCAAAAAAAAAGCCAAAAACACAACTGAATATGTACACTACAATCTCTAATAAGTTTCTAAAATGAAATTGTAAATTAAGCTACACATCGATAAAACACTACCTACAGTGCCTGAAAAGTCAGTATTTGTATTACACCCTCTTATTTTTTGTATCTGTCTGGATTGCTATCAAGGGAACTTCTAATTATCCCCGTTATCTCCATCAGTAAAGCTGCCATCCTCTCAGTATCATTTCATAGGAGAGGTGTTTAAGCCATTGGCACCACCACCCTCCCATTTGGACACAGAACTTACATCAAATTCTGTGATGAGTTTTGAATGTATTTTTAACTATTTCCACTCCAGAAGAACCATCTTTTGTTATTTTCACGCCCACCGTGCCCAACACTATCTCAGTTCACTGATTATCTTCTTATGATTCCAAGACATACATCACACAAATACCTTATTAAGAACAAATGCTCCAGGCACCTATCTTCATTTTTGGGACAGTATCCAGTAAAGACCCAGTTTAACCAGTATAAACCAAGTAAGAAAGCATAGACAATGGAAACTGAAATAATGTAATTTACTCTGCACTCAAACTTTACCTGTTTTAGTCACACCTGTGAAATGTATTTTAAGATGCACCAGCTTTCTCCCAAAGCAAGACAAGAAGTTCCCTCACAAGAGCTTACAACAAGGGAAGCTTCTGACAGAGAGGCCGTCAGCACTCCAGGGAGGTTAAAGGAAGAGCACATTGCTTAGGCAACTACACAGCAAGATTTAACTTGGTAAAACCAATTCTGGCAGCTAGGTTGACAGATCAAGCTGCAGAGCATTGTAAGCTCCTATCAGCAGTATTTCAAGTATTTGTGGCAGTGTTAACGCACTACAATGCAATACACAGACATGACTTCATTATTAGCCATTCACAACTGAAATGGGTGACAATGTCTAACATATTCCAACAAATTATTTCATCAGAAAAACCTCAAGCACTCTTCAAGAAGGTAACCTCTTTTTACAATGTTTCTCATGGAAGAGTGCTGCTTCCAGGGGCTGGCAACTCAAAAAGGCCTCCCAAAACCTCACACACACTGACGCCTTAATGGCACCAAAGCGACCATCTCCTCTACCCAATAAACACTTTGAGACTCCCTCAGTCACACCACTGTATCTGCATCTCTCCTAACTCTCATCCACTTGAAGAGTTTCCTCCTACCCCCAGTCCAACTGAGTCAAACTTGATGACAAGGTGAAAATACATCCCAAGACATTCTTTGCCTTACATGTCTGCTGTTGCTCAACAAGGCTTATGGACCGACTTGAGTTCAACCACCCCACGTAATCTCTAGAAAACTCTAACTGCTACTATTTCACATGGGATCCGGACCACTTTTCCCAGCACAAGCAACAAAAGCAGAACTTACTGGGGTTATTTTCTAGTCCATTTCACACCTGTTAAATTCAGTGTAATACAACACCACTTCTTGATCAAACACATTTAAAATGGTTTAGGTTATGCCTGAAAATAGTCACAAGACATTCACTGTCATTCTCCCAGGCACACAACTGCCATCCCTTCCCTGCCTTACCACAACGCCTGCCACAGACTGGGGAACTCTCCTGTTCACAGAAGTAGCATCGCCGCACCCAAGAGACACAGCATGTAGCCATCCTTACCCACAGCCACGCTCACGTCCCCAGGCAGGCTTTTTCAGATCTGTGGTTGCCGAGAAGTCGCACTAGATGGCAGCTTTCCTCTACACAAGTCCACCTTCCTATACAACTGCATCTGCATATGGCTCTCCCTCTCCTGCCCATAGTTAGGCAGTGGCATGCTGCTTTAACAAAAGGGGTTGAAGAGACGCACCGCAGCTGCACAGCTGAAGCCGTCTCTATTATAGAACAAAAACCTTTTAGCTACCATGTTCCAATTTCCTTATATTACTTTACAAAATCAAGGGTGTCAAAGTCTAGGTTTAATACAAAAAAAAAAATCTAGCACTCCACAAATACATCAGTTGTAGCAAAGGTAGCAAAGCCTCCAACAATACCCAGCAAAGGACGGATATTTCCATGCTGTGCTCGTGATATCCAGCTACTGTTAGACTAAAATACTCCTTCAACAGCTGTTGAATTATAGCCCTTGAGGAAAAAATCCAACCTACCATATTTCTGCATAACCGAATTCTCTCTTGAGCCAAGTCATACTCTGTCCAAGCCTTCTGCAATTTTTCTAAGGAACATGGAACAGTGAGACATCCTTCTGTAACCACTTTTATGGCCTTTGAGAGACGCTCCTCAAGATAACTGTTCTTCTTTGTGTGCCTAAATTGTAAGGAGGAAACAACATTTTACCATTTACCAGGATTATTTTTTTTCCAGAACTCCAGAGCTTTAAAAATCAATGCTATTCACATCCCCTGAACACATGATTTTTGAGATAGCACCTGCCACGTTAATAACCTAGTTTCCTTCCAAAGGTAGAAGCAGCAACTTGTCTTATTCAGCTGTTAAACATTTCTTGGTCCTTCCTCAAAAAATACATTCATTATATTGTATATGTATATACATTCATTGTATTGACAAAGCTGTACATGGAAATTCTCTCCTGCTCTTAATTTCCCTTTTGTCGTACCTCCTCCCTTAGTATTTTTGTTTAACTCAGCTTCCATGAACACATATACCAATACATATGTATTCCCTTTTAAAGGAACTGATGGTCATTTCTATTCCAAGTCTTCTTTCCACTGCAGTCTTCTCCCTTCCTGTAAAACTAGAAGGTGAATTTGGGCTACCCAAAGAGATCTATCTCTCAGAACTCTACAGATACCCACAGAACTAGGGCTACACAGGTACTTGTAACAACTCGTTGCATTTCCTAATTAGCACCTTCCTTCAAGATGGAACTGAAAGCTCTTCTTGCAGTGTACAATAAAGGAGCAGAAGTAAACCTAAGTCATCTGATAAACATGGGAGAATTAGGGAATGCAATTCCAACACACACTTCTCCCCTCTGTACATATGGAAGAGGCACAAAACACCTGAAAATTGCAAAGCTCAACACTGCTTATTAACAGATGGTGACTTGGACAGAATCAGAAGCTGGGTGGAGATCCAGTGGTCTATGTTCTCATGGCACCGATCAGGAACATGGAATGCAGGGAAGGCTGCAGGGACCCATTCTTCTGCTTATCCCAGCCTCGCACTTTTCACAGCAGTTATCTGCTTCTCACAGAAGTTACCGAGAAAGTCATTCATGTTTTGTGCCACTGCTGAAAGCCTGACCACAGTCCCACCCTCGAGCTTTACACAACAGCAGTGAACAAGGTATAAAAATTATCCTTACTTCAGACCTGATCTGGGGGACGAGAATTTGAAACTGAATCGTAGGGACTGCCGGGTTTGTCCCGCTCCCCCTCCCCAGAAAGGATGCCTTTTGGCAAGACCTGCAACCTCAGCTGCACCCCAGGAGATTAAGCTTGTGATTGCAGTCGTATTTCGGAGCTACATAGGTATTCTGAAGCTTAGTGCATTTATCACTAGCAGTCTTGAAAAAATCATCTGTGTACGTTGCACGTGAAATAAAGCGTGCTATTTGTGCACACAACTGCTCCTTTTGAACGCGACCAGAGCCAGAGCAGACGGGCTGCTGGTGCACCTGGTGTCAGGCCCATAGGCACGGCAATAATTGCCTTGTCTGTTAAGAGGTAAGGCCAGGACCCCAAGCCCCCCTAACCTCTGAGGGCCAGCTAGAATGCAAAGGGATTCATCTCTTACCAAACTTATCCATCACTGCACGCAACAACACAACACTACGTATTTTGTAGAAAATTCACAAAACAAAACTTTTGGGAAACGAAAAAGCACGCCTAACTTGAGGAGATAAGTGGGGCAACGATAAATAGCACTACTTTAGAGAAAAAGCACATACCTTACTTCTTTCAATGCCTTCACCTTAGCAGCCAAACTTCTCATTTTCATTCCAATATAAGTACGTAGGGTTTCCTCAGAGCTTTCAGCAGTTTTCCTGGATACTTCCTTCTCTCTCTGAATTATTTATCATTTTTGGAGCAGTGTTTCAACAGAGGTAAAGGCAAATCAACAGTCACTACAATCGGCCAAGGTGACTTTAACACACAGACCACAATTTAGACTTTCAGAAACCACAGATTAACATACATGCACGTGCACACATACATAGAGCTGTCCCTCTTCAAAACACTAACAAGATGCCTAAAGACACATACAAATCAGTAAGAAAAAAATTCTTTAATAGCTTCTGAAAGGTTAATGGTTCATTTCCTTCCTCGTTTCAGTACCAATGTGTTCGAGTGTATTTCTCTATTACTCCCCATTTGCTAAAAAGTCTTATATAAAACTCCTACCCATTAGTTCAGGGAAATCAAAGTCCAGGGAGTCATTAAAATCCTTATTCCCATCACTACCACACCTCAAATTGTTACTGGAAGACAAGAACTCTCACTGTATGTACAACCATCCCGACCTTGCTACAAGGATCATTGTTAAAACAAAATAAGGAATATTTTTGACTCAAAAAAAGCTCATACAACACGTGAAACTGTATTCCTCAAGGGGCAACCTAAATTTAAAATCTCTTGATCTCATACCATGCCTTTATAAACACCATTTTAGGTAACAAAACATAGTCCTTAAACACTGTTAGCCTTTCAGGTTCAGTACATATTATAATTATTAATAATAACAATAAATAATAATCATCCACACAACAAAAACACCAACAAACAGAGGGGGAGAAAAAAAAGGATTTAAACAGTTTTGTATTTGCAGATGTGCATCTGAAGTCACATGATTGGAGGATGGGTTTTGCTTTTGGTTTTTGGGTTTGCTTTCTGAAGTACTCCTCAAAGCCACCACCACACATCGCCCATCTAAAACAAATCATTGCCTACCATAGTGGTTTTAGCAGGGAGCAACTATTTTCTTACTTAAAAGAATATCCACAACCTTAACTTTCAAAGTAGTTACTTGCATTCAAAACAAGATAGTAACTAAAATGTGTAGAAAACT
Organism: Todiramphus chloris collaris; assembly: GCA_025345505.1. Lineage (NCBI taxonomy): Eukaryota > Metazoa > Chordata > Aves > Coraciiformes > Alcedinidae > Todiramphus > Todiramphus chloris. The sequence goes on along the minus strand of JANVCC010000019.1, from coordinate 2,905,091 downwards.
GTTTATAAAAAATCATATTATATATAAAAAATGCTTCTAAAAATTCCTTGCATTCCACTTTTTTTTTTCTTAGCTATAGACACGTATTCTGCTGTTAATTTAGTTTGCATGGAAGTGCACAAACATCATGTCTTCAGTGGATGGAGAAACTGTGCAATGACAGGTTAGTCTATGTAGAAACACACGTGTTCTTAGGTAGAGGTAACTGAGTAGCAAAGCCGGTTATGAGTAGTTTTATTCCACCAGAAAGAGAAAGGAAGCTCAGGTCTGGGGGCAAAAGGGATTTACACATCAGATTTTCCATTCCTATCTGTAGGGATAAGGAGTTTACACAACATGTTTCTGAATTCCTGCAGACATAACATCCCTTCACACAATCTCTTCTTACTACTGCTGTTTATCACACTTAAAACCGTTCACAACATTTTTAAGCATATCGGTAACTAAGTACTGTGTTCCTCAGATAGTGATAGGAACAACTTCTGGGAAGAAACATAAGCATCTTTTCTATTAAGCAGCAACTGAGGAATTTATCATTTCCATCCAGTTCTAAAATTCCACTGCTGATGATTCTGTGATGCTCAGGAACTTTGAACCTACCAAAAAGAAAGCTGTTTTCACCTCTAAACGAGTGAAAAAAAGACAAGGATTATATCCTTATACAAAAATTAATCACAAAGCACAATGCTCCACATTCAAATCCAACACATGCACCCAAACCAGCAGCTGCATCAAGCACGGTGGCAAGGGGAGCTAGAGTCCAATGTGGCCTGTGAAACGCCTGCTAGCACACATGGGAAGCACCTCCCTGCAACAGGAGTCTTCACTCAACCAGTTTAATCCTTCCGTATTCCAGACAAAAGTGCACAGATGAACTGCAGTACAATGAAACCGTAAGACAGAAGCATCATCAGAAACACTCACAACGAGGAGAGAAGCATCCTCTTCACACTGCCACGTACCTGAAGTTCACATTTCAGCTGTTCAACCTTCAGCTCTAGTTCCTTCTGTCTATGCAGGAGATTTATATTCTCCCTTCTAAGAATTTCTTTCTCTTCATGTAGCTTCTGATCCAGTCTTACCTGTGAGAAGACTGTGTCTGGCACCGAAGCAGAAGCTGGTAGTTTTTCCCTTTTAAAAATGAATTAAGAGGTATTAATAAAAAATAAATCTAAAACAAAAACCAACCAAACAAACCCAACCAAACAAACAAACCCAACCAACCAAACAAACCCAACCAACCAAACAAACCCAACCAACCAAACAAAAACCAACCAACCAAAAACCAACCCCACAAACACCAACCCCACAAACACCAACCCCACAAACAAAACCAACCAAACAAAAAACAACCCCACAAACAAGACCACACTGTGCAATCTTTCATGCTACTGTAATTTCAGTAACGACTATGGAATACCACACCAAAACCACAATAAAGGCATCTACACGATCACACTTCTTCAGAATGCATATCCCTCTCCACACCACTTTACAAAGACTGTCACACAATACTGACTAAAGAAGCACATCGTTTGAAGACAACCCTTTATATCCTTTTAAAGTCACTAACTTAAAAGCCTTTCCCATCCAAAAAACGTGATACCACACTACACACCAAGAGAAGCCAAGGTCCATTGTAATTCAAATCTTCTATCTACTAAATAAGCCAAAGCACTTTAAGGCTAGTTAATTTTATAACAAAGAAGATATGCGAAGCCATCTGTCTCTCAGTACTGTGACAGTACTGTACAGTACCAAAGCTCCACCACACCTCACGTCAACTTCCTCCTCACCTGCATGACTTTCATTACCTGCCAGCTGCCTTCTTTCTCAATTTCCTTCACAGGCATACCACCCCAAAAATGCCTGCTGGGCCAAAAATTAAAGGACACCGGAATATAGAGAAACGCAGCAGAGAATCAGCTGGCTGATCAGGCCAGTCAGGATAGCTTTGTACACAAAAGTATCTCAACAATGCATGCCACAAAATAAATTAAATTCAGGTTCAGGGCATATCTACAACTCAGAAAACAGGGCAGATCACAGTATAAAAATAATTCATTATCATTTAAGTTTAAACTTTTTTGAAGAGCATCTCATTTCATATCAGTATTTGTTAACAGCATGTTAACTTGCCTTAATGACCTAACTGTAAAACAGATTTAGATACCATGCTGGAATGTGGAAAGCCTGCCCTCAGGTGATTCATTGAAATGTTCCAGCAGCTCAAATTATGGAACACGAGCAAACCCTAAACAAGTTTTTTCAGAGAACATACTAACACCACCTCAACTTTCTGTACGCCAGCTACCATCTTTTCCACCCACAAACATTTTTTCTCAGCAGCCTGTTTCCATGGTAATGCTAGCAACTGTAGTACAAGTCACTTTAAAAAGATTTCTGACAACAACAGTAATTGCCAACTTACCACCACCTCTTGTCAACGTAATTACAAGTTGCAGAGACACCATTATCCCCTAAAGCTTAATCCCCCTTCAAACTGTGATTGCTGGCTTTATTTCTTACAAGCCCACATTGTCACATTCCTACAAAAATAAATCAGCAAAATATGTTTGTCCTGCTAGGTGAGTATACTTTTACATTCCACGTTTGTGTCCAGTCAGTTTTAACTGAGGTAAATAAATAAGGGATAGCTACAAGAAGTCTCAAGCAAAAGCCTATGGAAATTACAGAGATGCTGAAAAAAACATCACCACACTGCCTGTCACTACAAAAATCTGTTAGAGGTCTGATGTCCTGCAACCTTTGCTTTCAACTAATCTTTCCAGTATCTTCTCTGCTTATTACTGCTGCCCTTTCCTCCTTTTTCACAATCTTCCATTTGGATAGATAAGGACAGTCTGGAAATGAAAACACCACTAATGACTAGTTTTCTACAGATTAACATCCCAATGCCCACCACCACCGCATGCACAGACACAAAGACTCACAAATACCTTCCTCTTCCACCAAGCACCACTATTACTTGATGCTGGAAAGACAGAAATTCAATTCTGTATTTTATAGACTCACTTTCTGCTCCCATATACCCACATCCCAGCAACTAACCAAATCAGATCACTTATTCAAAGTTTTTCTATGACATGTCACTGCCTTACTTGGGGGCAAACATACGCCTTCCAGTAAAACTCTGATTCCTTGTGTCAGCAGCTACTTGGTCATCACGGCCTCCTGTGGTGCTGCACTGCATATGACCAGACCTGTTTAGCCACAGTGGAAGAGAAACTTTCATCTTCCGGTGCTGGTTTTGCATGACATCCACTTTTCCCTCTTTTGCATCTTTAGCATTTCCTGAGGATGTACACTTTACAGCAAACCCTGCCTTGACCACCTCTTCTCCAATATCTATTTTTTCATCTTCTGCCTGGACACTAATGGTACCATCTTCCATCTTGGCTTTCTGACGTATTCTTATTTGTTTTTCAAAAACTAGGCTGCTCAAGAACTTTTTCCCCTGGAAAATAAAAATAGAGTGAAGTTGTGTACTGGATGCTATATACATTTAGTTGAAATCACCCATCTTCTGAGAAAAAGAGGACATGTTTAAGACGAAAAACCAAAGAGCTACATAGGTTAACCTTATGTTTAACACATTTATTCTGTAACAATGTTGTATCTGTACAACTACAACTGTACCTGATCTAATCACTCTCAATGACAGACTGGACTTCCAACAATAGTTCTCCCTCAATGTTCAGCTTTGAGGAATTCAGTATCATTTATAAGTGGCAGAAGTCCAAAGTCTCATCAACTCTCACCAGAAGCCAGTGACCAGGTTATCCAAGTATTTTAGAGGCTACCAGACCAACGATCTAACAGCATCATACAGAGTTGTATGAAAAAAATATTTGAATTATTACATTGTTTAATATCCTTTCAATAAGTGGTCCAGAAGTTCAAACAGAATATAGCGACAAATTATGATGTGTGTATCTACCTTACTGAAATTACTCATTTAGACACTGGGAAACGCCAGGATTGGCAGCTATCAGTTTCGTCAGTAATATAAATAAAAACCAGTTTTGAAAGACTAGGAAATGCGCTGTAGACTTTCACAAGACATCTGGGAGGAAGTTTTATTAACACATTGGGTTTTCGCCCCCCACCACTTCTGAAAACAAGCTGGTTTTGCTGAAAGTTAAGAATGAAAGGGGTGTGGGCAGGAAAGCTACACAGAGCAAGCAAATAAAGCTTTATCTCAAACAAGAATAATTGTTGTGTATTAAAAAAACAAAAAACAAAAAAAAAACCCACAAACAATGAAAAACACAAAAAAATCCCCAGGGATTTGAGAACAGCAATTTTCATCTTTCTTAAGTAATCACATTAAGCACTGTCCATAGGACTACAGGAATGAGACCATACACAAGGGTTATGAGAATTTCCTCTAAATTAGAGGGATACAACAAGGCAAGCAGGACAAGCTGCTTCCTGCCTCCTCTTCCTCCTCCAGCAACCACTGCTCCCAAGCCCTAGGTGCCAGTGAAGCTCAGGCAGCACCAGTGACAAGCTTTGAAGAAGCATGCCATTAAGACTGCAAATGGTGTCCTGGAAAGGGAGACTGTCACTAGTAAAATTCAACCAAGGGTCACTAGTGTCACTCAGAATGGCTCAAAGCTTCTATCAGCTTCTACCAGTCCTGTTAGAATCAGCCCCCAGGCCTTTCACATTTGCTGGTGGCCAGGGTTAAGAGGGCTTGTACTACCACTCACATTGACCTGCTATCTTCTCCCCTGACCAAAACTTTGTACAGTATGCAGGCACATGGCATTCAAGCAGGTCACAGATAAAAGTGAATTTATCACAGGTTTTGTGACCAAGGGAGAGGCACTTTTGATCCCTCCGTGCTGGGTCAGTCAGAAATAGACCTGAGGCTCTGAAGATGGCAAAAGCATACTCTAAAATCACCCCTCACCCCCCACACACACACAACCTGAACTCTTTTTGACAAAACCATTTTAGTTTCTAGAGTTTAAGTTCAGGGCAACAGATCAGACAGTCCTTCCCAACATGCCCTGCCTTCACAGGGAAGCATTCAGCTCTTAGAATACTCCTCCTGGTGACACTGTGCTGGTATTTGGTAGCATGTTACAGATCCCATCATCTAAATGCTTTAACATCTGTTACTCACCTGGTCAAACATGTTTAAATTCTGATCAGTTGGTATCTGCAGTCCCCAGAGTCTGTACTTCTTGGCAACACTCGGACACTGCAAGTTTGGTGGAATTTCAACTATGTCTGATCTATTCAGAACCTCTGAATTTCCGTAGTCAATGTACAATACCTGACACTGCAACAATAATACAAAACATCAATCAGCAGAGATTGCACAATCCTCCTACAGAAAAACGCACAGACAACTACTAGAATATAAGCATTTTAACACATGTGCGTATTGCAGAGATCGGAATCTTCCATATTAAGCCTAGACACCCTTCAGAGGAACAGAGTTAGAGAAATACTGATACTGGCACCTGACAAAGCTTAACAACAAAACTCTAAGTAACAAAACAGATCCTTCCTGGCAGTTGGTTGGGTTGTTTGTTTGTGGTTTTTTGTTTGGTCAGTTAGTTGGGTCGGTTTTTGTTTGGTTTGGGGTTTTTTGTTAGGTGTTGGGGGTTCTTTTTGGCTGGTTGGGGTTTTTAGACTGGGGTTTTTTTTTTCCCCCCTCTCTAAATGCTACAATTAAGGAGAAAGATAAAAGACTTTCTTCAATGGACAGATATGGACTCTAATGTTTCTATGCCAACCAGCCTGTCCAGACATTATCATTTTAGATAGAAACTACCAGCCTTCTGTATGCACCTAATGCAGCTTAAAAACACTTTCAGGCGATTTGCATCAGTGCCTACAAGTCACACGAAGGTTTGAATTTACACCACTCACAAGTTTTGAAAGTAAACCACATTGCTAGTAAACTACATTGATTAACAACATTAACTGCCACTCACAAATCTCCTTATCCAGAGATACAAACAGCACTTCCCAAATCATGTTTTGCCAGTCTTTTCATCAGCATTTGTCACAACTACAGATCACTTGAACTTGTGTGCCACACATATATTCACTGTGTTTAAATGCATTCACAGCCAGTTTCAAAAGGAGTTGCATTTTTTCCTATCATCCTGCATGTAGAACTGATACATGACTAAAGTCTTCTAAAAAATAAAATAAAAAAAAAATTTTAAAATGTTTCCTGCCTTTTCATTGTTGAACACTTGCTGTACCATACATCTGTACCAACATCCATCTTCAGAAAAACAGCCACCATAAATCTGGAATTAGGGAAAAAAGTTCAAGAATAGCATTCTGAAAATATGAGCATACCTCAAAAAGGTATCTGTAATACTTTATCAATCTTACTTACACATTCTCCTACAATTAGCCCAAACAGCAGTATGAAAACAAAGTACTAAATTTGATATCCAATCTCTCATAAAAAAAATATATATGCTAATGCTTCAAATACATAATCCTGCACTCCAAAAACAACAGCTCAAAGAAAATCCTGCCACCAGAAAAACACCAGTATTTTACACAGGAGACTGGCAGCTTTTCCATTAATAGGTTGCTACAACATTTTATTGACACTAACAGCTTAGCAAACCCAACAAAGGAACAGGCCAGTCACACCACAAATATGCCGGGTTTGCTCTTGGTACACCTTCTTCCTTTTGAAGGGGAACATAGAAGGTAATCTTCCTGCACATACAAACAGTTCAGAGAAATCATTTTATTTAAACCTTACTTTGCAATAAGCCATCAGAAGCTCACGCACAAAACCACAATTTGCCATCACTTTTTTGTATGCTTGCCACAGAACTGATATTAAACATGTCCTTATTATCATCTGATGAGTACTTTGCCCAGAGCATTTAACATTCCATGATTTTGTAAGATATTCTGCACCTCTTGAGATGGAGCGAAGGACCACTTCTCTGAAAAAGCACCGCTCTCTTGTTAAAGGTAACCCATAATGTACAGTGGGCAACAAAAGAGAATTCAGCGGTCTATACATTACCTTCTTGCAGTATTTCCTGAGCATTAAAAAATAACCAATGGTTACATAATTTAATTGAAGTCTGAAGTGTGGAAAGATTTAAACTCGCTCATACAAAAGAAGTGTTTTTCTTTAAGAAATCCAGTGGTTCTTCAACAGATCTTAAGAGAATATAACCCACAGCACAACCAAAGATCAAGAAAATTCCTAAGAAAATAGTTGCATAGAATTAAGGGGTTTGCATCCAGGTGAAAAACAAACTCCACAGATACACAGCCTACTTACCTTACTAAAATCAGGTTTGCCAAAAACTGCATTAGCCAAAGGACAAGCTTCTGCCAGCGCACAAGTTAATTTTGAGAGTTCATTATATCTGCTGACATTCTAAGAAGTGCGGAGAGAGGCTACAAGTTATTAACTGTCACTTTTCATAGATGCTTGATGGCTTTTAACAGACCAAAGTTAAATGAAATCAGTTTCACTGCTGTTGAGACAAGGAATGCACCACCTTAAGCCTTCAATCTTCATTAAATATTTTAGTTGCATTTGTAAGCCTTCTCCCATTTTCTTTCAAAAATCAATGAAACTCATCAGGGGCAGGTAATGTACCCCACAGAAATAGTTTGCAAGAAATGTTTTTAACAGATTAATTACTAGCTTCTGTAAGCAGTACGCAGATCTTACTTACCAATCCTTCCTCACAAATTTTATCATGTATTTGGTGTTCTTTTTCTTTCTCTCCTTAATACAAGGGGACAACAGCTCTGATGTACCTCTTGTTCTATCATATGGAAGACTTGGGTTTTGGTTTGGCTGAGAGAAGCAGAGTCTTTCCAGTTACAACCTGGTATCTGAACCACTGTAAAACTGGGTCAATTTCAGCAGCATGGCATTTATTAGACACCATTCTACTCTCAATTCAAATGAAAGGGTCCCAAGCTCAGAGGAGGAAACAAAACACTAGTATAACTAAACATTCTGATAACCCGACAAGTATACTCCTAACTCTTGTACCTGACAGTATTAAGCAAACCACGTGACTGAGTCTTAGAGTGCCAGGGTAAGAACATAAAGGAGAATTACCTATGACTATTAGATCTAAAAATCCCTTTGTTAGAAGTTATTCTGTAAATAACACGAGTAAAGTTTGGTCCCCCTCCTCAAATTCCCATTAGGGACCTGACAATCTGCACTACCTCCTTCAACTGGCTCTAAGCCACACAGGTCTTGACTAACAGGCAGACACCAGTTAGCCAGCAGACCAAAAGGAAAAGGGAAGCTTCACTACTCCTTCTAGCTTTTCCCATCTCCCTGCTACACTTACCACATTAATGAAAAGTATTAATTGTTTTAGGCTTTTTATTTTCTTTTTCTACACAAAACTTGAAAGGACCTAGCATCTACGAACCATCTCCATGTCAGACTTCACTGAAAGGGTCTCACATTCTCACCTGTTGGAGAATACAGCCCCAGCAGGGCTCTAGCTGCCTCCTACAGTATTCTGCAGTCATTAATCCTCAATTACTTTTTTTTTTTTTGCACCTACCAGACATTCAAGAAAACCCAACTACAATTCAAACAGATGAACAATTCTTTTTGACGTCTCAGAAAAATTAACAGCTTTCCGTTTAAAAGAGACAGTACTTACAATTCCAAACCCTAAATTAACATTGGTTGTTCAACATCAAGTGCTGTAATTTATTCTCCTTTCTACAGAAACTTGCTGCAGTGGGGGAGATAAGATTAAACACCTCAGTTAAAATCAAGTAGTTTTCTGAATTCACCTGTGCCCAAAACGTTATAGCATCTTCAACGTGGCAGCCCACAACGTCTGCAACTTGAAGGGAAAGACAAAGAAAAAAAAATCTCAAATGTGATTTAAATTGGTTGGGTGGTCTTGTTTTGGTTTTTTTTTTAAACCACCTCAGGTTACCTTTGTCGTAGTCCGTGTCTCCATCCATGACACGAGGTTCTGCAACGCTGCAAGGTACCTGCGGTGAGAGGAGAAACCCCGGTGCTCCCGCCGCGGCCGGAGGCGCAGGGGGCACCGCTTCCCCGCACCCCTCGAGGGCCCACGCGGCTCGGCCCCGTCCCGAGCACTTCGCGGGCTGACGGCTCGGGGGGCTCCTGCTGGCCGATCGCCTCACCCCCACCTTTCCCCTCAGCCTCTCTCCCCGCCAACGGACACGAACCCGTTTCTTTGATGACAAACGCGTTTTTGACGCGAGGACGCGCCGTACGGCCGGCACCGTCCGTCAGCAGAGCCAGGCCCCTCCTCACCGCCCAGCCCCGCTGCCCTGGGGGCCGCCAGAGGAGCTAGGGCCGGGTGCCGGCCTCCCCGCGAAGGAGCGGCCCCGGCGGTACCTGAGGCGGCCGGGACGCAGCCACACGTGCTCCCGCCGCCACTACCGACACCCGCCGCCACCTCTGCGCATGCGGCCTGCGGCGCGTACTTGGGCGGCGCTCCCCGGGCAGCGCCTGTGCGCCCTGGCGCTGCTTCCGTCGGCGGGGCAGGGGCGATGTTCCCGCCTGCAGGCAGCCAGCCCCTGAGCTCGGCCACGCAGCCGCACCGGGTGAAAGGGAGGCGGGGGCTGTGCAGAGCGGTAGGCACCAGGCGTGTCCTACAAATCTGTAACGTGTGCCCAGATGCATCCTGTGCCGTGGCATGAAAGGGTGGCGATCAGTGCACGTGGATCCTGCTGTAGAGGTGTGAGCGAAGTGGCAGCCCGGAGCCTCTCTGCTGGCCTCCACGTATGAGGTCAGCAGCCGATTCCCCTTGTGCGCTGCGTCAGTGCTCAGCTTTTGTTTTCACACATGGTGTATTTGTAGTTTTCCTGGTTTAACTTACGAGAATAAAAATGGGTGATGCTGTTAGTGAGGTATGAGTGCCAGTGCCATGCAGGTGACCTTGATAGCTGAGTCTGTGACTCTCAAGGGAAGTAACTGAAGGAGCACGTGGGCTCTGTGTCCAGGCAGGGCCAATTGGCACAAGTACAGTGAATGTAAAATGAAAGCTAAAACCAGTGTACAGCAAATAATGATTTAATCTACCAGAAAGCAAATGCTAAGGGCTCCAAAACAAAAGTAGGCTTCTAGACACAGGTACACCTGCACAAAGTCCTTTAGACTGTTGTTTTCCATTTTATTTGTTCTAAGAAAAAATACTATTACTGCCTGAAAAGTTGTCTCTTTCCTTAGGCCCCATGGCTACAACAAAAGTACCGCTCGAAACCCCAGGGACACACAGACACGAGACCTGCTAACCATTTAATATGCAGAACATGCTGTAAAGACACTGACAACTTGACAAAGTTAATTCCGCACAGATGCCGTTACTGGCTGCGAATTCACACATCACATTCCCTTTCCCCCCAAACCTGAGACAGACAGACGCGTTTTATATTTAGTATCAGAGAAGCACAGGATGGGAAGCAGCCCCTTGCCCTCAGCCTAGGACCACTGACCAAACTCTACTGTCCTAAGTAGCCAAGGTACATATAAGCCTTTTCATAGGATGAGAAGTAGGGGAAAAATGTTCTATACTCGAGGAATGGTAGAATAATGTCAAAATACTGATTTGAAAGCCAGATATTTAAAAATATATATATATAAAAGAAGTGCTTAACCCTTGCCTAAGACCTATGCAATTAGGCTTTAACACCTCAGTGTTCATGTGTGTGACAGCAAACCATCTCCCCCATGCCAGATTCCTTGGATTAGAGTCAGAAGCGGTTAAAGCATCTAGCTGAATGACAGATGTACACCCGCAAATAAATATACAGATGAACTGATAACTTATCTGTCCCGTAATGTTATGTTCAAAGTTCACAACTGCTCCCAGGAAAACAACAAGTACATGTTAAACAGAGCTCTTTATTTAATGACCACTGTTAATGGCAAATAAAATAGCATTTGGCCTCTGCTTTTACCTTTACAAAATTTTTCCTTTTTAATAGAAGTATAAAGAGATTTTTCAGTAGAATTGCTGGTTGCAATTTTGATCCTACAAAATGATGAGCGTTTTTTACGATATAAATAAGAACAATTCCAGTTAAGTGTTAATTTCACTTAAGACATGACCTGTCCAGTTTTCACAGGCAGCAATATTATGAGATATATTGTACCCGTTTTTTCATGTATAGAGATGAATAATAATTCTGCAAAAAAAAATCCCAAGAAGTCAAACATACACCTTCCAGGAAGGAGAGTAAATTTCTTCTACTTGGACATCATCAACATGAGTGAAAAGTGCTTAGACCTAAGGAATATTTAATGCAGCTGATATTTTTATGATGCCACCTGTTTTCCAACATCATTAAACAAACAACTTCTTCATAAAATTTAAGTGGAAATGTTAAATAAGTTTAAGCACAGAATTCTTTTTTTTTTTAATTGATTTTGATAAAACTTTGATAAAAATGATGATCAAAGTACAGTTTAGTAAGACTGAATTTGGCAAACATTTAAAACTAATAAGTATTTTTAACTCAAAATGTCAATAAAACCATCATACATTATTTCATAAAAGTAAAAAATTACATTATCCGTATAAAAAGAAACACAAAATACATTTTTTTTTCATGACTATTAAAACCTCTGTCTAAAACAGGATCTTGCTGTGAGAAACCTCATCTCTGAAATGCACATGTACATTTCTAGAACTGCATTCCTAGTTAGGACCAGAAGAGGGAACTCAAATTACTATTTTTTATTTATTAAGTTAAAGCAGTATGTAACAGTACAGAATGTAAAGGTAAAGGTACTTCTAAAACATTCATTAGACACTTTGCTATATTATACATTTAAGGTAGCAGCTCAATCTCATAGCTGTCGCTATGAAGTCTCAGTACACACATATTACCTACAGAGTCTTCAATCCAAGAGATCTCTTCAAATATTTGTAAGGACAAACTAACTTACACCTCTCTTTTCAAAGGAGAATAAGAAAGCTACCTCAGGCTTTGCTTTTTACTCCAGAATTGCAGCCTCTGCCAGTTATTCTGCATCAAGTCCTCGCCATGCTGCTTCACTGATTTAATCCACCACACGAAGTTACCCCATTTAAAATTTTCCTGTCCCCTACCTTTAACACAACATATGCTGACACAGCTGTGAATATGGACAAAGAATATAAAAGTCCATCTCGCTTCTTAAAGGAATCGGTCTGTGTTGGATTAGACACGATGAAGAAGTGTAAGTAAGTTTATATCAAACGCTATATAATTATTTGTATACATGCAATAAATAGCATAACCATTTCCACTTGATGATTTCAGACGCTCAGTGTAATAGAGTCATTGTTATGGACAGTATCAGACAAACCAAATGGGGAGAATGGTACCGCTAGAGAAATCTGGGATAAAGTGCACAAGCAGGAGCCCTTCCAGTGGCTAGTGAGTACCTGTGGGAATGGGCTTACAAGTGTTCAGAACTTCACGTGTGAAAAGCATTTATACATTGGCAAGAACAGAGCCTGGAGAAGTGTGAGAGAAGGGTATGTTTGAATTTATGTAAAAGCAATGAAACCAACAGAAAGAAGAGAAAAAATATTTAAATAAAAAAATAAAATATCAATATTAACAGAAAAAATCCCATCAAGTAAAAATCCATGAACAAGATGAGTTCTAAGGACTCTACAAATAAAGTGCATCATAAAGGTCTAAGAATAAGACATATATTTTCTACAACATAATACTTAAACACATTGGTATTCTCTCAGATCTTAACTACCAGTTCTGTAAACGTCTACATATGATTTTCCATTCTCAAAGGAATATCTGTATAACAGTTTGGGAGATTAGAAATGCATTGATTGAAGTACCAATTTTCTTACAAGAGATTTAAAAATTAATTTCAGCAATAGACTAAAACAGCATAATGAAGAAATGAAGAAAGAAATATGCAAGTAGACACAGCAAAAAATACTCAATACAACAGTTAACACCGTGCCATATAAGAAGTATTTCTTTATTAATCTCATGGCTTCTTTGATGGCACTGGACTTCTCTCTTTGCGTTTAGCAGCCTTCTCCTTTTTCAGCTGTAACAAAGACACCAACAGTGGTTCAAGAATTAATTTGCAAGCCAGCTAACAACACAGTGTTCAATCTCTACATCCAGTCACATTGTAGATGCAGTGGAGGGAGCTACACATCATTAATAGCCCAACCTAGCACTGCTTGCTTTTGCATCATAGGACAAAGGAGCACTTCCATAGCCCTGCAGCTCCTCCCCTATTCAAACCAGGGCTGCCTTTATCTCTGATAATGGCACTCTAGGTTTTTTATGTATCCCTCGAGGCCAAAGTGCCTTGCAAATGTTCTTTGGCTTATCTTTATTTCAATGAAAGGTAAATAAGTTTTATTACAGACATGTAACAGACACAGACTAACCAGCATCCACAAAATCACGTGGGAAGTTTGTTGCAGACGTAGATGCTAAACCTTCCTCTGAGTGTATCCTCACTGACCCACATGGTCATGTCTTCCTCTTGTAGTATTTTTTCCTACACAGTAGGCTCTTACAGCATGGTATGATTTACCAACATATACACATTTAACTCTGCCATTGTGTAGCAAGACTATTAATCCCAATAAATATATCTGTTGTTTTTAGAAGCAACCGTTGTTCTCAAGTATTGTTACATTAGTGAATGAAATTCTATTTAGAACAATTATATAAAAGGGATGCATGGACTCTTCCATCTCATCTAACATAATATATCATGTCACTAGCAAAAATGCAAGGAAAAATAAAGTATTTTTAACATGTTTTTTTTCACCATAAAATACTGTCAAAATGAAGCAAGGTCCCAGTCCTGGTATGGATGTCTACAAATGAACTCACTGCTAAGCAGTCCTGTTGGTAGTCTACCCAGGAACTCACTCTAAAACATTTTCCCATATTTGGAGGCTTCAGGTTTGTACCTGAAATCCCTACTACATTTTGCAAAAAAAATTTAAATCTTGGAGGGAGAAAAGAAAGGTAGCAATTTGGATTTAATAGTAACATGTCCTTTCCTATAAACTGATACCATATTTGTAATATCTTATCATATTTCGTGATCATTTCCAAAATAAATAAAAAAATATTTAAAATTTCACAAAGCTAAACCAGCTTTCTCATTAAAAAACGTGTCGTTGCAAGCAGCAAGCACAACAGCAGTTAAGATTTTAAAAGTTAATTACACAACATTGCCTTACAAAAGAATTCATGAACAGTCAAGACATACTTTCAGCTGAGATGGAAGAGCTAAGGAACCAATATGGGAAAAGAACAAGTATTTAAGCATTTAAGTAACCTAAACTGCAGGGCATTTAAGTTTAAAATAGTGGGATGGAGGAGGCACCTCTAAGGGGACGATTCAGATATCTAAAAAAGACACACTAGATATAGCCCAACTACAGACATCCATAAGGAAAAGAACATTATAAATTTTTATAACTGAGGTAGAATTTATATGACTCCTGAATATGCCTTTCTGTGAGTCTGCTTCACTGTTTCTTTTTGTCACATAATGAAATATTTTGGTTTTCTGTAATGGAGAGCTAACTCAATAAATTCTGCCCAGTTAAGGCAAATACCATCTCGGACATGACTGATCTCTCAAATCCTGCAATAGCTCATAGTTGTATTTAAAACTTTAAGAAGTTAGTGTTTTCTCAGGAGAAGAATAAATAATATATAATGCATTTATATGCCATTTAAATCATACATTAGTCTTGTTTAGACATTGCCTTGTGAAAATATATTTGAACTAAGCAATAAAAGTAGTAACTTGCCCGTTCTTGATAACGTTTTTCAAAGTAAGCCATGTCGTCATCTTCTGAATGCTTCTGATGAGAAACTTGCCTTGTGGCACTAGAACTACCTGGAAAAACAAACAAGAAAACAATCAAACAAACAAACAAACAAACAAAAAACCAAAAACCCAAAAACCCAAGCCTTTTTTCATTAATGACACTTGCTATTCCATTAGTTATGTTTTACATTTGGCAAATCATTTTTGAAATGAGAACTCACGTTTACGAGCAAGTAACAAACCCCAGCAATGGGGACCAGCTCTCGTAACCTCTTTAGTCTAGGCTAGCAGCTACTGTCAATAGTCTTGGAGCTCTGAGTTCAACAGTTCTATTAATTCCTATGTTCTTACACTAAATAAGGGACATAAAATAAGCATAATCAATCCATAATTCCATGCAAAAAAGACTTTCTGACAGCAGGCAGTTTCACAGGATTGTACTGAATACGTACAATGCTCTCAGATATGATGAGCTTCTAGTAGGAATTAAATCATCAGATCAGTGTTTTAAATTTTAAGTCACATAGTTAATTGGGAAGATACCAAATGCTACCAAAAAACCCCACACATCACCAGTACAAGTAGCAAGCAGAGACAAAATAGTTATTCTAAACACATCCAAGTACATGAATGTTTTACTAGCTTTTCATGTAACAGGTCTTCAGTATTAATTTTAAAGTTTAACTTTCATTTTAGCCCTAAGCATCCTTCAGCTCATACATAAAACCAATTACTTTTATATTAAATACTTTTTGTAAAACAGTATTATCCTGCTGATACAGCACCTGCTATCTGTGAGATGGTTTGAGCAGAACTAGGAGGTCCCTGAAATATTTCTAGAAATGGATGATCCATGCTGGATTCTAAAAGTTCATCAGAAAGAGCCCCTGTTAGAAAATAAATTGAGTAAAAACAAAAATTAACTTTACAATATATATTAAGAACGTACATGATGAAGTCTAAACAAGTCTACAGATTCATATCTACAATACTCAGTGTAGACCACATAAACTCAAGTTAACAAAAGCATTAGAGAGGATGGCTTCAAAAGAAATGAATAGCTTTGATTCTTTAGTGTCGCTGTACTATTTACATTCAGAAAAATCCAGGAAACCAGATCAGAATTTTAAAAAGAAATGAGTATATGGCAATAATAAATAGAAGAGTTTTTCAGGACAAAAAGTTGTTATTACTAAATGACACAAAATCACAGAGCAGCAGAGATAACACGCCTATCAAAAATATAGTTCTACAAGAGACCTCTTTTTTTTATGCTGAATGGCTATTAACTTTTGAATTTGGAAAAAAAAAATGCTGTAAATGTATAACCAAGAAATACCTGGGCACAAGCATGGAAATATTAAGAGAAAACCAGAAGGCACAGGGTTCTTTCTAAAAGATATGCTCCACTTCAACCAGAAACTACTGGGCTTAACATCAGACTTGTTGATAAAGAAGGGGGTTTTTAATCAATTCGTTACCAGAAGTTGGAATTAGTACTTTTCAAAACTACTTGGAGAATTAAACATCCCTTTCAGGTCAGCTGCACCTACCTATTCCGCTGTCATCAAGTCTCATGCAGCCCTCTGCTAGTGAACTAAACCCAGTCAGGCCACCCATAGCAGCATAAGGCACATCCTGCCCCACAGGCTGTCCTTGGGCTAAGCGCTCTTGTTTAGTTTCCACAACTGTTTCATGAGCATATGTTGGCTGACCACAGGCACAGGTAAAGCAGCTACGAAAGCCCAAACACTTGGAACCTAATTAACAAATAAATAAGTGTAATGAGTGAGATGATAATGGAATTTATACTCCATTGCAGACTAAACTGATCTTGTCAAAACTAGAGTTCCTTCACTGCAAAAGCATCCCTCTATAATGAAAATCCTGTATAAACACAGGAGGCAGGGTGAATGTGGAGACTAGATCATAGGGGTTGTCCAGTCTCAGGGTGTCATGCAGTCATGTTTTGAGTACCTCCAAGGATAGAGAATGCACCTCTCTGAGCAGTCAATGCTGGTCTCCTCTTGGAACAGACATTTCTTTCCTAATATCTAACTGGATTTCCTATGTCGCAACTTGTGTCTGTTACCCTTACTAACACCCTTCTCTAGCCCTCCCCTGACAAAAACTAAAAAGAAAAAATCTGTCACTGAGTGAACAAGAGAAACTGTCAGCATTTTGGTAGTATTATCTCCAAAGGTTAGAGCACGTGTCAATGTTGCATGGCCAGAAAAATTCAAATCACAATTTAAATATCTTCTTAATTAGCCAAATTATCTCAGTAGTAAATAGAGGCTGTGGCAACAGCAAAATGGGTTCTACATAAAAGTACCATCAGACTGACTTTCAGGGGGGCTTTAAACTTACATAGCCACAGGACATAACCAAAATAGTCACACAAATGACATGTGATGCTCAGAAAAACGGAGTGAAGTGGCACAGCAGCCCTCACTATAGCTAAAACTGTCATCAAAGCCCTGCTGCAGCAACGGTATGAACAAGGAATCGAGGAACTGATTTTGCAAATGTTTCATTATACAAATTACCCTGCTTACAGCTCACAGTTACAGTTTGTTTTGCAGAGCACTAAAAAAGGTTTTTTTAAGTCTTATGTAATATGTTCAAGGATCACATTCTTGGAAATGTTAAAGGCTTTTTCATACCATTTTGGGTGCTTGCCAGTAACAGAGCTCTTACTCTGTGTTTGGATACAGAATAAAGTATGTAAATTATATAAAGTGCAACAACAGTATTTTTTTCATTTATCATTTATCTATCACATTAGATTTATAAAAAAACTGGGCTAGGCTAATACCAGTACATTAAAACAACACAGGTCCAAAATAGAAGCAGTCTTGGCACTTCTCTGTGTAACCTGTGAAGCCCTCAGAAGCGTCAGGCATTTTTGAGAAACACTAGAAAAAGTGCATAATGTAAATTATTATTAAAACCACTGCGTTCTACTGATTCAGTCTGATTAATCCAATTGCACCTTTAAGACTTTCACATTAATTAGAACAAATTCTTGAAAGGCTGTCATAAAAATGTTTCATGTTTTATTCTGTGGGATATGGTTCTCATCCAGCAAAAGCTGTTTATGAATTTCCCTGTCCAAAGTAGACAGATTTCATGAAAGAAATTTACTAACAGTACGGAACTCTAGCAAAAGAATCTTCAGTTTACATAACTGAAGGTTTGAAAATAAAACATCTTTATGCATTATTTATCTTCTACAGTTAAAAATTACTGCTGCTTCATTATGATAACCTTCAACAACTGAAGCAAAAATCTTTGTCTTAATGCCTTCTTAAACCTTTTGCTTGAAACTCCCTTCTCATTTGCATTTCTGGACCCACAATCTGTATGCCTGGGAACTGCTTTGTTAGCACGCTAACAATAGTACT
This sequence comes from Todiramphus chloris collaris, assembly GCA_025345505.1. Taxonomy (NCBI): domain Eukaryota; kingdom Metazoa; phylum Chordata; class Aves; order Coraciiformes; family Alcedinidae; genus Todiramphus; species Todiramphus chloris. Next base: position 2,886,860 of record JANVCC010000019.1, on the reverse strand, counting down.
ATTTGGGAACAGAGTGCTGCTTCCTATTGAGCTGAGAAAGGATATAAAAATACATTCACGTTATATTCAACCAGGCAATAGAGGAATGGTGATCAACGCGTCTCTCTCTCAAACTATCAAGTTCACGTAGAGAAGTCACGCGCATGCAGCAGTGGAAGTGACAAACTGCAAACGGGGTGCTTTCATACCGCCTAACTTCAAGTGACTGTGTCCATATGTACATAACAAGATCATTCAGCAACTTATGCTCCTCCACAGGACTTGGGGAAGCTAAGGATGGAACCATCCTGTGCCAAAGGTGAGGTCTCCCTATTCAAGGACTAAAATACACATCAGTGTCAAGTGCAGCACGTACCTAATACCAGGGGCAGAACACGGATCCCTAACATGCTGTTCCTGTCAAGTTTCCTAGCAAAGAATACTGCCAGCCCAGCAGTAACTTACAAGAGTTACACGAAAATCCAGGTGCTGCACTGTGCTGATCAGCAAAGTGTTTGCATCTACAACGGACAGGCTGTGTGCCATTTAGAGGGACATAGTGATAGGACTGGCACGGACAACGGCTCACTCTACAAGGCACACAAATAGGACGGTCTTTGGGAATCACTTCATAGTCCGTTTTATGTTGTTTATACCTAAAACAGGCAAAAAATAGTAACTTTTATTACTTTGTATTTATCAGAAAATTCACTGAAAGGCTTATAATTTATCTTACAAGTTCTATTTTGAAGTATCTTAAATTAATTACTGCTGTTAACTTTCAATTAAATGCATAATATCGGGTGCTTTCACATCCCTTCATTAGACAGATATCATAGATTCTTATGTTTCACTTTGACAGTACTATCAGAACCAATCTGATGATCTACAGTAACTCGAGCCTTAAAGCGGAATTTATCGTGGACTACAAAATCATTTTGGTCTCAAAAAAAATGTATTGAGATTTAGATTTAAGAACAGCTCTTACAATTTGTAATCTATTTTTCTCAACCCTTAGACCTTAAATTAACTTGACTATACTGTACTGTAACGTGTCTGGAAACATTTTATATTTTCCTGATTTTAGAAAATACTACAGATTGAAAAAAATGACAAGATTCATACCGGTGAGTACAAAAGCACAAGGTCTCTGGTCCCACAAGCTTACAGTCCATGCCGCTTGGTGATCGCCAGCTCACGTACAACCTGTTCTGTAAACGAACTGGTAATACTTTTCTTTTGTACTCTTCATATTCCTCAGGGGTGAAGAGCTTTCCTCCATCATCATCACCTACAATTCTGTAAGCATGTCAAAAAAAAAAAATCAGTAAGAAAATTAAGAGAATAAAAGTAGGTTTCTCAAGACATTATTTCAAATAATATGTAACACTTTTGTTGTAAATGCAAAAAAAAAAATCATAATACTGTTTTAGTGATGTACATCTAACAGAACTGTAGCTGAGTTTTAGAGAATTTTGTGAATAATACTTTAAAAAAATATTTGCTCTGACGGACTGTAAACCAGGGTTGTATAAAAGAAGGAAAAAATAATACAGCAAACTACCTAGCTCCTTTTCATACAGCACAAAAAGCAATGGGATTTTTAATGGCTATTTAACCAGACAGCCCTCCCACAGACTTCTTGAATGACATCTGGCAAGTCACCCACCTACACCTAACTGTACTGCAGACTTGTATATGGTCATTTAATCTTAGTCTAGTCTGAGTAAGATTATTCCACTGTGAGTAGGTAACCACACTGCCATCGAAGTAACAAGCAATACATTCAAGCTGTCTTCTGATTTGCAAAAAGACTGCTAGTTTCTGTACCTAAAGTTGACAGCAGCTGTATCCCACACCTCGGCCAGGCCCATTTGTTTCAGCTATCACTCACTACGGTCAGATTCAGTCACTGCATAGCTGGAGCTCTATTGGAGCAGCACCCAAATGCTGTGTTGTGGCAACAGTTGAAGACAGTAAGTAAAAGCTGTAAAATATGATTTAGACTTAATTGCAGCACTTTACTATGCTGAAGGTTAGTTTGTTAATGTCTGTAAATACTTGTTCTTATTTGTTGGGTGTGCTAAAACATATCGAATGAGTAAACCTTTGTCAAATATTCTGTGGATTTGTACATCACCTGCACTGCACACCACCACAATCATGTGTCAACATATTGCTGCCTTTTGCATGTTAATCCAGCTGATACCCACTGAAATCAGTCCATAACTTACGTGAGAAATACCTCTGCACCTACTACCTCTGATGGTTTACTCAGCGTTTTCCTAAGCAAAATTAAGATCACAATTCAGTATAGACACTGAGTTCGTGTTTATTTTTGCTCTAGAGGAACGATGATGGTATTAGCAAAGACGGGTGGGAGTGACAAGGGCACGCGTTTATACGCTGCGAAGCTGACTCGCCGGCGTTGCCTGAAGGAGCAGCACCGCTGCCGCGCTGCCCTCTCGCACCCGGCCCGCACCCGCGCACCGCTCTGTTACTTCACCGGCGGTCAGACCCGGTCCGCACCGTGCCCGCCGGCCAGCGAGGCGCGCAGGGCCGTGTGCCGAAGGCCGGGCTTTGTCGCCGCCGCTGCCCCTCCAGGCCAGGGAGCCGGCCCCTGTCCGCTGAGAGCCGCCCTCGAGCGCCTTCAGGGAGCTAGGCAGGGCGCTAGGCAGGGCGCTTCCGAATCCGCCCATACGTGGCCGCCGTGAGGAACGTGACACAACGAAGCCGACGCGGATCCCGAGGAAGCGGCTTCAGGACCGCTGCAGGAGGCGCCCGGGCCGCGGCGACCTCCTCGGGGGAAATCCCGGGTCGCGGGCGGGGGAAAGGAAGGCAACGCGCCGAAGCCCGGCGTCTGCCGACTGCGGCCAGCACCCGCAAGCCCCGCTGAAGGGTCCTGGCCCCAGCCACCTCCACCCCACCGCTCTGCCCCTCTCCCCTCCCCAGCCAGGGCGGGCGAGGCCCGGCCCTCCCCTCCCCTCACCGCCGGTACTCCGCGTACTGTTCCAGGGCTGCCGCGTCCACCTGCAGCCGCTCCATGCCCGGCCCCGCCGCCGTTGGGCCGCGCACGGGCAGAGCGCCCGGAGCGCTGTGCGCACAGAGACGACGGGGCGAGGCGGGCGGGGCGGCGGCGGCGGCGACGGCGCGGGCCGCATCGGTACCGCGCGCAGGCGGCGGCGGTAACGCGCCTGTAACAGCGCGTCTCGGGCCGCGCGTGCCTGAGGGCCGGCGGGGGGGCTGCCGCTGCCGCCGCGGCAGGGCCGGCACCCCTGGGACCCCGCTCACAGCAGACACCACTACGGACCGGCAGCGCCCCCACACAGCCGCCGATACGACCAACCCCTCGGCGAAATCCTGTCCGCCCTAAGCCCTCCTGGCACCTATCCCCACACTCACGTTGTCCCGAGCGGCTGCTACTCTTTACACCTCACCTTAGACCACCACGGCTCTGGGGGGTAGGGGAGGGGCGCTTTTCACTGGCACTCTCCTATTATAAAATGCAATTCATGTTCTGTTCCATTATAAAATGACATGGTTTATTCACAGTTCAAGACAAAAGAAGGCCATTTTTGGGCAACACTTCTAATCAAAGATAATGTTGGCATTAGACGGGCAACCTGCAAGTCCTAATTCCTTTCCCAGGGCCACAATCAATGCCACCACGCTGAAAGAACTCTTCCAATGTGTTGGAAGGCTGGAGTAAATAGACGGCAGACTGCTACTTCTGAGACTGCACTATCTGTGTAAAGTGACTGCTTCGGGCACAGCACGACTGGATGCGTGAGCAAAAGATGCAGCATGTTTTTCTTACCTGAGCTGTAGGAGACTGGTATTATGAATTGTGCTCTGCCTGTTAGCATAAGCCACGAGCCCTTAGACTGTCAAAACGAGGCTCAAGAGCGTAGGCTTTTTCCATACAATGAAATAGCAGGTGCCCGTTGGAAAAGGTACAGCAGTCTCTGTATTGTGTTGGACGGGGCAAGCCACTAGCACTGGAGCAGAAGGTGGAGAGAGATATCACAAGGACCAAGGCAGTGTTTTGCCAAAACATCACCCACGGAGATGAAACAACAGGGAGACTCCCAGGTTTCCAGCAGTATCTAAATAAGGTGATAAGGCAGATGGTCTGGGCATTTGTCCTGTGGCTATGCCACATGTATAAGAAATTCCATTGCAATACAACATGCATGTTCTGTCACACTGAGATGGGGACAGGAGCAGAAGGCAGAAAAGATACGGGAGCCAGCCCTCACTGCAGTCAATACACCTTCAAATAAGCTAGCAGAGAAAAATAAAACCATAGAAAAGTCAGGATTTTTTCAAAGGGAAAATAAAATTCCTCCTGTGACCAAAACTTTGAGAAAGAAACAGACAGGGGAAAGAAGAGCTTGAAAGTAGAGGAAGAAGCTCTACAGACATGGAATTCAATGCACTGACAAACGCACTGCTGCTCAGGAACTGCACAAAACTGAAGGTTTTTGAGAAACCTCATCTGTATGCACATTTCACTGGTGCCAGAGATCCCAGCACTGCCAATAGGCGGGGGGAGGGCTCTCACAAGCCTGGTTCACACAGAATGAGCAGAACTCCTATGTCAGGGGTTGATGTACCTCATCTGTGCAAGATCTTTGTTAAGAACCGTGCTCTGAAATACATTTCAGGGCTGGAGATCAGAGCCAGGTTTCTGCATTACACAGCTTTTGGTGAGGGCTACAGATGTTAGTCTATGTTGTACTTCAGTGTCAGATTACCTGTGAAAACAGTCAGTGTGAAGGTGTTGAGAGTAGGAAATAAAAAGTAATTTTTTGTGGGGCACCTGTCCTATGAACTACCTCCCATCTTAAAAACTGAGGATTTATTCCTGGATTTGATCACAGCAAGTGTCCTCTGTGATGAAGAGACAGGGCTCAGTTTATTTGCATCACAGCATTTCCTTGAATCCAAATTTGTACTCAGTCTAACCTGGAGACAGATATAAAAGGTGAAAGACTCTGTAATTAACAAATTGAATTCTCAGGTAATGAAGATATTTCAAGCAACTACTGTTTTACTGTCATAGCATGAGTATTGGAATACATTTTGGATTCAGAAAACCTTCTCCTGTCTCCCATCCCCTCTAAGAGATTGTTAATGGACGTCTGAAAGCATTCATTAAAGACTGAGTCAAACCAGACTTTCCATGGTAAACTATTGAATAATTTTGAATATCGGGGGGGGGGGGGGAGGCAAAGAAGCTGTGCCACAAGGTAAGTAAAAGGAACAAAAATCCAGATGGCATGTTGTACCTCCTATAGCTGTGATGTAGCATATGGATGCTGCTGGCCCAAGATCTCTGAACACATCAAAGCGGGTTGAACATATGGACACTCACAATACAGCTCTGTGAGACCTACGGTGCTGCCTACACACCAAAGGCAACAGCTTAATGCTGTGTAGGGTGTTGACAGTCTCTCTCAACACCCTCTGTTAACAATAAAATGTGCAACCCCTTACATTTTTTTTAAGTCCTTACAAGTTTGACAAGTGTTTTAAAATTCATCTCAGTGAAATACCTATGTAAATTGAAGATAGCCACTTTATTCGTGCAATAATAAATACTTTAGAAATAACTGATTTAATATTTTAGATCTCAAGTCATCATTTTGAACTAGTAGTTAGTCATTCTATTTCTTTATGCTTGGTCAATGGCTATCCCTAATTAGCTGAAATTCTAAAAATGAGAAGAATTCAAGTGGCATAAAGAATAATGGAAACAGTTTCCAACAACTTGTTTCCTCCTTTCACATTTGTTACCAATATATTCTAATATACTTAAAAGCAAATGCAAGTAGTAGTCACTTACTAGAAACCTCTAACTATAACCATACATTATGCTACAATAAAAATCAGTGTTCATATTATTAACACTGGTTTACAGGCATTTCAAAATGTCAACATTTCAGTTTTGCTATCAGAGAAACAGAACATGATTAGACATCTACTACACAGAGTAAGCCAACAAACGCCACAGGGAATGCACAAGTTCATATGCAAACAAGGGTCAATTAATAATGAAAGGCTTTTGCTGGAGGTACTAACAAATGTACCCGGGAAACTTGTAGTAATTAAGATCACTTACAGGTAAGATAATTAAGTAACACTGGTGCTGTAGTGATGTGTTTTCATATATGTATGTAATGAGGAGGGTTTTTTCTTTAAATTGGTCCTCATTTTAATAACATAGATGGTATTTTAAAACAGATACAAGTGCAAAGGTGCATCATCTAAGATAAACTGAGATTTAGCTGAACTACCAATTCAGTAACAATTTATCCCATATGAGAAACATTGCAAAAGTCTAATTCACCTTCTTAGCTGCTGTCACAGTTTAATCCCCGGCTGGGGGCTGAGCAACACAGGACTGCTTGCTCACTGCCCCCCGCCCTCCAAATGGGGAGGAGAAGAGGGAGAAAAATACAAAACCCCACAGGCTGAGATAAGGAGACTTTAATACAACACAAAAGGAGAAACAACAACAACAGCAACAAAACCATACACAAAATGAGTGACACAGAACAAACTGAGGAAGGCACGGCCCCAACTGGTCAGACCAAGTGGCCACAGTGTGCTTTGCCCAACCTGCCCCCCAGCCCTTACATACCAGACATGGCAGTATGGCACCAGTTAACCCTGGGATGGTCCAGTTGCCTATCCGGGCTGGGGCCCCCTCCCAGCTTCTGCTGAAAATTAGCCCTACCCTAGCACAATCCAGAACAGCTGCCATAAAATGAAGTCTCCTATTTTACTCTTGCCTTTAGAAAAATATTTTACATACTGTAAAATACATTCAATTAAACCCCAGAAATGGCATGAAGCGTTGCTTTGTGAAGCACAAGTTAATGAAAGGACATAATCCCAGGTAAGGAGATTATATTTTGATTAATTGAAGATTTCAACAGATATTCTACATAACCTTTAAAAAAACCACAACAATTAAGTAAAAATGTTCTAGTGATTTAGGTCATTTGGTAAATTTGAGTATTTTGAGCAAGTATTTTCTAAAAGGTTTTTAACATAATAAACTGGGAACTTAAATTTTATGTAGTCATTTTTCTAAATTCTTGTAGCGGTTTCCAGATTTCCTCTGCTTCTGCATTCACGCAAACAAAGGCCACAAGACAGCAGTTACCCCCAGGACACATACCTGCACAGGAGGCACTTCATCACTTGGGTAGCTCTCACACATCACAGAGATGATGCAGTTTGGAAACCTCTGCATTATCAAATATTTTCATTGAGAACTTAGATCTGCCTAACCAGCCTCTTTAAATCATTGTGTTAATGAAAAACAAGTATTTACTTGGAAAAACAGACAAGTGTGCAATACGTTAAGACATATTACTGGATGCCAAAGGTACTGATATTTTACCACACTCATTACAAGAACCTCTACATTCTTGTGCTATGTTTCTCTATTTTTTTTTATTATTTCATTAAAAACAGATCAGCAAACTTCTGTGATTTTAACAATAGATAAGCACCTTGTTAAGAGCTGTCCTGGTGTCTTTCAGTGGAGTATCTGTCTGTCCATCTATAAGGTTTTTTTGATGTGGGACCATTCAGCGCTTCTTCACACAATTGTGGGACAGCACTTAGATATCTTAATTACATTAAGGTTATGATGGTGAGATTCAAAAATTATTTACTTAGATAAGGAAAGCAACAAAAAGAACTAGACAATAAAGACAATCTTCCCTAAGAAAGATGTTTGCCTGATAGTTATTTGGTTGTGGAACTGAATAGCTGTATTAAGACCCGTGGTGCTTCTTGCTGGTTAGACAGCAATCAATACACTCTTTCCCTTTTTCTTCATTAGAAATTCTGTTTAGGAGCAGATCTTGAACATTTTTTGTTTCCTACATCAAATAATCATTGAATACTACCAATTACCTAGTGAAATCAGCTGGTAAACACTCATGAGGCAAATTATAGTTGGGAAATTCAAGTTTGATAATTTACCAGAAAATTTAAAGAACAAAACTAAAACACCACCACCACTCAGACCAAGAGTTCTTTATATAAGGGAGGTTATATGTCCCTCTGCCCTCCAAACAAAGAGGAAACCAAATCCAAACCAATCCAGCCTAAGAACCAACTGCCTTAAGGAGGTTCTGTATTTCACAAAACTTGAAGCAGGTCACTTTGGAGAAATTTGTGATGTCATCTGAAGTGGGAAATACATGGCTGCATCATACAAACTGTAGCACAGCAGAACTATGTAAACATTCCTTAAAAAAAAAAAAAAAAAAAGGGGAAAGTTTTACCAGTGTGAACAATGCTGTCATGACAGAAAACAGACTGAAGCTCAGCTTCCACCCTCCACACTGCTGGAGCACAGAAATCCTGTCGGTAGTCCTGTGCTAGGTATTTGGTGAAGGGAGAACACAAGTCAGCATAGTGATACAGCACAGATGTAATGAATTTGTGCCATAAGGTATAGGTAGTTCACAGTTCTCCATATATATATATATTATCTATCTACCTACCTACCTATCTAGTACAAGATAATTCCAATGAGCCATTGTAATACTGAAAGCTGAGAGAAAAGCTACTATTTGCCCACAGTGCTATGAGTTCCTATAAGGAGTACATAACTGCATGGAAGTTAGTATAACAGACTCTAAAATCCCTGCATAAAACAAGCTATGTGTGCATGTAGTGAGAAATATTCACCTTGAAGCTTCTGTTACACTTAACAATCTTCATTAACTTGAGGACTTGACATATTCTTACAAGAAAAGAAAAAAAGGCACTTTGCACACACACACACACACCCAACACCTACTACTGGTTTTAGCACAAAGGCACACTACTTACCAAGGCTTTGGTTGGTACCAATCAAATACTTAGGGAATAAAAAGCATAGATAGATATAAAAACCTATTTTCACATTGACTTGTAGATATCTAAGAAGTTATGCACCTGCCTTTTTCACTCTCAATGAGTGAAGTGTTCACTATTGAAGATCTAAACCCAGCATTTTATTTTATTTCTTTCTCCCCTCCCCTCTAACTTGAGGAAAGTTTGAGGGCATTAGAATTTCAAGAGTAAAAGAACTTAGTGATTGAGCATGAAGAATATCACACAGACTACTACTAAACTTCAGAGACTTTGAATTTTCCAATCCAGAAACGCCCAGAGCACATGTAGTGAGAATGACACAACTGTTAAAAAGAACCCAAAAACCAGAAGCCTTTACAGGACCAATTAAAAATTTATTTTTCTCTTTCTGCATTGAAGTGAGTACATGTTTACACACAATGTGACAGAAGAAAAATCATCTGAATGCTAACTAAGGTTGTAAGTGTATTTTTCCTTTGTATCAGTCTAGAACATCAGCAGGGAAATGGAAGAAAAGACAAAACACTTAATTTTAGATGGTAAATCATTCAGCACCTCTGGTTTTACTGGTGTTTGGTTTGGTTTTTTTTCATTAGTGTAGAATTAGACATCCACCCACACCCAAAAACACACTCACTTTTGGCAAAAGTCCTTGAACCTACCCTCCCTCCCCCAAAAATATTCAGTATATTTTAACAAATAGGCTCAGTGGCACTTTCTCTGTAATATGACTTCAGTAACATTTTGAAATACAGTGCATCCACACTGCAATTCACTTTGCTGTAAGGCTAACTTAGACTTAAGGCAAACATCACCTTAGCTCTCAAATATTCCATGATAAGACAACCTCAGTATATATATCTCTGTTAAATGCAGAGATAGCTTGTTTCCCTTCATTGCTTTTCCTCCTGATCAAAAAAAAAGCAATTTAAGGAGATGCATGCTATACTCATCACAAATTGCAAGGTACTAAAAAGTTCAAAAGAAACAGCAATGAATAAAAATAAACAGTATTCACATATCCAAAACTTATTTCCATCACTTAAATATATGTGCAATTACAAAATACATACACTTAAATATCTTTGTAAGAAATAATCATCTGAGATATCACAGATTATGATTTGCTTTTGATAATCTAACTGCCCTAACTCCAGCGTAAAGATACACATGGACAGTGTTACTACCTAGGATGTTTCCCTATTATAATTCATTTTCTTAAATATACAGTAAATTCTCTAGCTATTCCAACAGATAGTGCAAATAAAGACATTCTTTGGGTCACAATTTAAAAATATTACTGCCAATGCTATCTGCAGTTTAATATTTAGTAGATGAGTAACAAAATATTGTAAGTATACACATTTTCTAGCGTCTGTTTAACAAAGCATTTTCCTCAGTTACCTCAGCTTAACGCAGATCACAAAAAAATGAACTACAATACTACTCACCTACCCAAAAGATATGTTATATTTATACTCAAATAAATATATTTAGAAACCTACCTAGAAGTTCCCCATTGCTTTCCACTGATTGTTATCCAATGACATACTACCTCAAATCATGATATCAAAATATCTTCAAAGACAACAAAGATCGCTTCAGAAATACTGCTCAAAGGCAATGAAATAATGCTTTGAGAACCTATGCACCTAAGTTAGGCCTACACAGATCCAGCATATTGTATAACAGAAAGTTTATGCTTCTTTTAGAGTCAACTACTGCTTTGCCCTAGCCAGAGATAAAAAGCTTAAATATTACTTATCACAGATGTAGCAACACAAAGTGACCCTGTTTGCTACCTAATGTTGCTTGCTGGTTTTACACGTTTATTTGAAGTTACTGGCATGTGGTGGCTAGTTCCATTAGTGGTGTTTGTTGCTGAGCCATTCACAATGATGTAATCAACTTTGTTTTCCAACTTGACAAGGCGTTGTAAGATGTCATCCAGAAGAACAGCAATTGTTCTCTTAAGATCAGCTGAAGATAATGGAAAAAAAACAAATTAGATCCCATTATTTACCATGTGTGGAAAGCAACTGCTATTTCAATGTATTCCCATCTTAACACTTGCTATCCTTCCTAGGATACTTTTTGGGAAAGAGTGCAGAGTAGTATACAAGTATAGTATTACATAGCTGCTTGATTTTCCTTTAATAATGTTTCTTTGTTATCTCAGGCAAGGAAGATACCACCATAATAGTCAACTGTGAAGGAAGCCAATTTAGTTTTGGAGTCTAAGAACAAGAGTACTAGCTGGAGCATCAGACTAGTGACTATTCAAAGACAGTATTTCAAATTTCATCCAGATAACAGTGCTAGAATACCCAGCTACGACACTTTCTAACCTTGCACAGAAATGGAATATATTTAAATACTTTCCAACATAAAAAAGGTACTTCTTAATAGCTTTCCTCTAAATAACAGATCTATCCCACAGAGAAACTGGTATGAGAAAGTATCTTATCACTTCTTACAGAAGCTATAACGTAGGGAAAAAAACCCAATCCATATATATAGGCCTATATTGATTGAAAAACAAGAAAAAGGACAGTAAAAAACCTCCCATGTTCTAGAAAACAAAAACAGTATCAGAACTTTCAACAAAAGCTAATTACGCTGTTGTCAATGTTCATATCACTATCTTCTCTCAAGGTCTGAAAAAAAGTGAACAAACTTAACCAGGTTTTACAAGTTACTAAGATCCCCCCCAAACACACACAGACTCTCTCTCTTCCCCCTCTACCCTATCATTAATACTTAAGTAACAAGAAAAACTGGTGAAGGGAAAAGAAAAAAGGTATGAAAGGTATGAGACTGAAAAAAGAGGAGTAACCCAGATAAAATTAAGACACTAGTAATAAATTGATAATAATAATAAAATTTAAATCTCAAGTCAGTCCCTCCCTCTAAAATTAACTATTTCTTGTTTAGTAATGACATCTTGGGGGGGGGGGGAGGGGGCAATTCTTTGACAATTGCTTTACAATTTGAGTCAGAGCAGGGTCTTCTGTCAATGGCACACTGTGGGTCACGTACTCTGTAGTACCATTCTGTGCTCAACAGTCTGAGGGAAGGAGTTGTCTACTCAAGTCATAAGTCTGATGATCAGCATGTAGATCAAGAGTTGATCTCATTTTTTTCTATTAAACTTTAGACAAAACTTCAGCAGGCAAATCTCTTTTGGAGAAACACTATGAGACTTAATACACAAGGAATTTTTAATACAAATTACACAGAAAAGTAATTACACAGTAAAGACTGGAAATCCTCAAGGACAAAAAAAGGGGGAGGGAGAAAAGGAAGAAGAGAAGAAAAGAAACAGTAGTGTCTTACTGTGGTAAAAATGTTAACTTAATGAATGAAAGAATTAAAAGCTAAGACATTTTGATACTGTCCTCCGCCTCTTGGGTTGCTTCCTGCACATCTCATCATCACAGACTTGCCTCCTTGTTCCTGAGCAGTAGCAAAAACTTCAGACACATTTATGCTGTTTGTACTCTTAGCCTATGGAGTGCCTATAAACAGCATCCTACAACTGGTAGAACCCACCCTTTTAATGATTCCTTAAAAAGGGGATCAATGTACATAAGCTTTTCTCTTTTTTTTTTAATATTTCTTTTTAAGCCTTCTACTACTCTTAATTTCACAGACACAGTTTTTTCCCTTGATGACAAAACATAACTACTTTTCTCAAAAGTAAGGGTTTTCTTGAAATCCTAAGGGATTAACTAGAGCTCACTGCAACCTTCCCTCAAGAGAAGAAATAGAAGCAGAAAGTTATGAATGAGGCAGAAGAAGAATCTGGAATGCTGAAGTGCCAGTGTGAAACTCTGTCCACATATCAAAAATGTACTCATTCCTCAATATCTTAAGATTCACAAAAAGCACAACATTGCTGTTAATCCTGTAAGTAACAGTAGTCACATACCTGGAGATACCTAAAAAATCCCTGAAAAACAAGAATCTAATGTCTCAAGCTTGATTCTGTCCCACATCTTAATCTTAAACTTCAGGGAATAAACTAAACTCAAGTAAGCAAATACAGAGTTTTTTCTCATAAAGAGCAGTATAGATTACTTTCAAAAAAGAAGTATTACTTCAAAGCTTTCAGGAAAAACAGATATTTGCATGACTAGTATGGGGGTTTCGCCTCTTACCATATCCTGCCATAGAGGATCCACCGCCACCATTCATTAGATTTTTATTTTCTTCTGCCAGTGCTTTGACATATCTTTTGCTTAGATCCAGTATCTGTCCACGCAACTCCGCACTGCTTTGGCGTCTTGGATACTGAAAAGTGTAGCGTAGCAACATCAAACCCCAAATGATTCCAAAAACTAGTAAAAACATGCTCAGTTTCTGGGACATATTTTTTCTTGAAAATGTTAGAAACATTTCTGATGAAGGCCGCAGGTGTGTCTTAATTTCAAGATTAAGTAACTGAACTTCACTTAGTCAAATTATATTACATATTAGATGAAAATAAGATTTCTCTGAAGTGAAAAATCTTCTGGCTGGATCATCTTCTCATGTTTGAGTTGGCCTTGATTCCTGAAATTTGTAAAATACCACTTGGTTATTCAAAACTGCTACAGTTGTTGAGATCAAGGACAAATACCAGTATACAATAATACTGCATTTGGAAAATCTAGCAAACAGTTGTAGATTTGAATCTGCTTAGAGATGCAGTCACGTTTGTATCTCACCTCTTGTTCACAAGGTTTTCTCCTCTTATTTTTACCAATTTTTTTCCGACCAAAATCAAAACTTTCTATGCTTCTATGAATCACCTGAAGTATTTTAAATACTGTAAATTGAACTGACATTAAACCCAAATGCATGGCAAATAAAACGCAGTATCTAGAAGGGACTTATAAAAATGTTGTGTACAGGTGTTTTATGAGTCATACACATATATCTACACACAAGAAGAACATCTGGTGAAATAATTCACTTAATTCTTATTCCTCAGTTAGAAGCACAGGGCAAATATAATCAGTTAAAAGGCAGAACAACATTCCTTGATTGGTTAGTTAGTTCCAAGTTGGGCATCACACTTTTCTGGTTTTGTACAGCATTAAGTTTTTGTTTGTTTCTTTGGGTTTCTTGGTAATAAATACAACCAAAATTAACTGGCACATTGCACTTTTAGCATTTTATTACTACTTTAAAGAAATCTTACCATAGCAGCTAATTCTCATCCCTCAATAGATTAAGGCTTCAGGAGAAAAACAAATGGTAGGAAAGCTTCAACAGTTCAACAGCAAACGTCCAGACAGTTTGAAGCAATACAAGCCAAACATCTTCACAAGTTCTATACTGTGGGGGAAAAAAAAAATTTAAAAAATGTAAACAATACAAATACAGGACTAAAGAGACCCTCATTTTCACAATGAGTGGTTGAAGTTAAGGGATTCGAGCCCCATGCTTTTAAAACAGAAATACAAGTTTAAAGTTAACTTGAAGAAATTGTTAGGGAAAAACATAGAATCCATTTCTATTTTATTATAAATGCATGCATTTGAATGCTCAATAACTTATTTCAGCATACTTAAAAAAAAACAAACCAAACCAAACAAACTTGGTAAGAATGTCACTGGAACATGTTACAAGGCAGTGACAGCAGATGTTCCAGATTCAACATGTGTGTATATACACACATATGTATCTTTCTCTTAATCATTTTCCCCTGTCAAATGAATCTGGTATTTTCAGTCTCTTTACACGTGTATACCTTATATTTCTCGTTTTTCGGCCACCCCGAAAAAGTTCCCCAATTATTCAACACTTTTTTTCCCCAGGGAGTTTCTATTATTTAACTTAGTCTGGATATAGCTACTTATTTTACATAATAGTTATGTTTTCCCTGTTATTCCCCATTCTTCTCCTCATCTTACCTGACATTAGCACTTCTCAGAATGCAGCTGCACATCCAATAGAGTTCCCTGCCAGACTTTCTAGAGTGGTAATTAGGTCTCTGTTTTTATTAGAATATTGAAACTGAAGTTCTTATCCTGCTAAGGACTCATCTACATGCAAATCCACCTCCATGGTTATTTTTCCTTGCCTCTGCTGACCGGTTCAGCTGCACTTATGCCAACACACCGTGGTCTGCTGCATGCACAAGTACCACTGCTAGCAGGGTTCTGAGCTGTGCTTGTTGCTTATCATTCGCCTTCACTCCTCAGATAACGCTCTCAATAGACAGGTCAACGCCACTGATTGGAGTGGCAAATTTTCCAAGCGCTCTAAAATGAACGTGCATATCTAAATTATTCTGAAAATTACCAGTCTAAGGCAGGAGCAGTATTAGGACTCGGAAAGCAAAGTTGCTGTAAAGTAACAAGTTTTTGTGTGCAAAATACCCTATAGCAACTACCAGTACATAAAATCTTACTTTTCCTGCTAGGTGTTCTAATTTAAGTGGCAATCACATGTCACCAAGTGAGGAATAGCTTATTTCACCTCACCTGCAGGATATGACAGCACACATGGACAGATGGCCAGTGTGCAATAATTTACATCCCACTGAATGTACAGTGTGATTTCACTTTGTTCAAAGAATGTGCTTATCAATCCAAAAAACTGGATTTAAGACAAATGTGTCTTTATATACTTAAGAAAGTAAGAAAATAAGAAAGAGAGAAAACAGTAAAAATGGAACACGGTGGATAAAGATTTTCCCAAAACAGATCCTCCCTAAACATGAGCTAACCAAAACCTGTTTTCCCTATCTCTTTGCCAAATCCATGGTTCTGTACTCAGACTTAAAAGCATAAACAACACCTACATGATCATGCAGCTACATAATCCCTGAATACTGTCAAATATGATCAAAAACATCTACATATGAGGTTCAGGAGTAGAGTATTCACATGATGGCTCAGAAAACCAAATAGTATCTTTCAAGGAGAGACCACGTTTCACCCTCCATTCCCCAAAGTCTACCTTTTATATTATTTGTAAAAAAAAAAAAAAAAAGAGTCTGGAAATAACAGATAGCTCTTGCAGAATTTAAATGAAGCTCTCCACAGATCTCCAGCCACATCTCATCCTGAGGCATTTAGACAATATCACTACAGAGCTTTGGAGTAGAAATAACTCTGCTATCACACTGTAAATAAGACCACAAGCCAGGATAAAAGTCCTGGCCAAAAGGAACAGATTGAATAAACTCCTGCCAAGAAGCAGTAGGAATTGCAGACTGGGTCTTTGCCATGTATATTTGATTCACAGTGCACACACTGACTACTGAAACTAATGGAAATCAAGAACTTAACCTGCTGGGCAAATGGCATAGCATGCAAACACCAACACTGGGCAGAGGAACCGGGAATAAGATGTACCAAAATGAAGGGAATTCTTTGTACTTGTCACTTCCCCTGGGCATTTTTAGAGGCCATTCCCTTTTAATGAATTTCAGTGTCATTTCTAAGTTCTGGAGATTTGGTGTCCTCTTTCTTCCTGAAGCACGCACTTCCAGTGACCCGTAACACAGTCCCTGCCAGACCCTTCCAAGTTTACAGAGTGTGGAGTAACAAAAACCAACAACAAAACCCAAAACAAACAAAACAAGCCAAAGAAAAAAACCCACACAAAAAAAAGGGGCAAGTTTATACCCATGTGATTTGCATGTAGGAAAAAAATGGTGTAATAGCAGCATGTGTACATACTAGAAAGAAAATACCATGATCAGTAAGGTGGATGAATTGGAATATTCTTTTACTTCTTGTTGCCCTGAAGAGTCAGCACCTCTCTACACCAACATTACAGTTTAAATAAAACATATCCTCATAATTGACCTTTGTTTTCAGTAACTCAGAGGTAATATGCCATGCGATAACAGTATAAACATAAGAAGAAACATCCTCTCTTGGAATCTTTCTTCTCCCCCATTCTCTCAACTCCTTACACACCATTCCCTAAGCAGGGGAAAAAGGAAGCTAAGACTTCCTTCTTCAGACTGATTTAATTAAGCCTGGGCAGGGAAGCCAGGCTGACCACTCTCCAGCTGCAGCTCAAGGCCTTTTACAGCAAAGGCGGTCAAAGCACTGCAGACAGCAACAGGAAAAAAGGGTACATCGGAACTACGCCTTGATGGAATTCCTACCATCCCTAACCAGAGACAAAAGTACGACAGTCATGAAGATGAAGGACTACAGGCAGGACCCAATTTAAAAATCTGAGGAGGGGAGAAAACTCCAAACCGAACAAAACACCCTCCCCCCCCCAAAACCCCACCAGCCCTAAGCAAACAAAGCCTCTGATGTGCCTCTGCAGGCAAAATGGCGATCCAAGAATCCATAAAGAAAAGAGTATCTTCCAAATAATCCTTTCAACAGTGACTGATTCAAGTGTTAGTTTTTCAAAGTTCTTTAAAACCAACAAGCATATCTAAACTATGCTGAAAATGACAAGCCCAAATCAGAGGCAACAAGCAATTCCTCAACAGATCATCTAAGACTAGGCTTATCTTTCATAGATGCAGGGAGTTTGATTCTCTTCACTGTTGCCATTGTTCATGTCTAAGGAACATATTGCCAGAGCCTGTCAATGTGGATTTAACGTTGTCCAGTGATCACAAAACAAACACTAACACACATCCAGCAATGAAAGCCATAAACTAAGCCACTCATCCTCTCCAAAATAAAATCATATCTCTATTCTCTGAGCTGTGCTCCAGCATCAGTCATATATGAAGTATATCCCTGAGTGCATGGAACAAAAGAACAAGACCCAAAGAAAAAGCAACAGAAAATCCATTATATGTTCCATAATAAAGCGAAGTTCTAGTGTCTCTGATGCTACTTAAAGAGTAGCTGGATTACTGACCCTTCTCCATAGAAATCATCCGTACTTACAAAACATCAAACTTGGGATTTTGTTGCAAAGCCTTCCTCAGATTCTGTTTTGCTTATTCCCAGCAAAATGCAGATTACATTAATGTAAACATAAAATAAAAAATTCAACAGTCTGTAAGGAGAAGGAATGCCTCATATCCTTTGAAACAACTGCAGGGTATCTTGAAAACAAGGCATACCCAAATCCTTAAAAGGTTACAACGCACCTTACAGCACCACCAGTTCTGCTGGTCTGTCAGCTCATGAAAGACCACTACATATTTACCATCATTTTTCTAGTCTACCTGAGAGATTCCAGCCTTCCTAAATGACTAGAAGTGGTTATCAGCATCAGCAGGGCAAATTTAAAATGATCCTGAAGAGACAGAATGTGCCTTATAGTTTTGAAAAATGCACAGGACGGATGAAGACGACTATGTACAAGAGAAACAGAAAGCAGCAGGCCCATCGGGTATTTTTGGTAGTTATTAGTAAGCAACCAAATTAGTAAGCAACAAAACAAACCAAAAAACAGAATTAAGAAGAACAGAAGAACAGAGAAAACTGAAGCCTGAATATTCCATTCCATTCAAGAATCAAGAAGACTTTAATAATACAGGAAAGAAAAACGCATTGAAAACAGTAGTGGTAATATACAGTCCAATAATTTCACCTCTTTGGTTATATATTTTGAAAGACAGAATGCCAAATACTGTTCCTTAGTGATACCCCAGAGACCTATGTAGGTCTCTAACGAGCGAATATATTAAGAAAGTAGCCTTGATAAACGGGAATTTTACTCAATCTATTACTTACTACCATAATACTTACCTGTTCTGACTGCCAACAATGTGACACTGAATTCAAAAGCAACTCTGGCTTTGAGACCAATTATTATTAACTGTATAAACACAAGAAGGGATTTCTTGAGACTAAAAAAAAGCCAGATATAGTCATAGGAGTCTGTATCCAACTACAGAGGAAGGAAGGGGGGTGGAAATCTTGTTACAGACCAGACAGCGTACAGAAATTAAGACAGTACAACTAAAAGCTGCCATTAATAATTACTGTAAAATATTTGTATAGTACAAAATCAGACTTTATTACAAGCTCAGTGGGAGCATAACAAGTTTATGAAATTATTAAGGGTTTTAAATTAACACAATAAAATTATATGAGAATTTCCCGTTACATTCATGGCAGCAAACATCTCTCAGTGCAGGGAAAGTACTGTATTAGTAAATAATAAGCTGTGCTGTAAACAAGCGTGATGATGCCTCACTGCAATAGCCAACAAACCTTCCAAGACGACAAAAACCAGAGGGGCATTACAGAATACCAGGAAACATTTCCACAGTTCTATCAGCTCTGTCCTATTAGTTTCCTTTTCTGTATCTATTTAGAGTGTGCTTCCCCTGGCCCATCTACCTCTGTGACCTTCATCCACTGTCTTTTATTTTCTGATTTTCCAACAGAAAACTTTGAGCATCATGGTCATTCAGCTGACAGACATCGCACTGACTGTTCTGGAAGCAGACAGGCCAGTTCTGTGTCATTTGAAAACCTACTGGCACAGTTGCTGTGCAGCAATGACTTGGGAAGTCTACAGAATAACACACACACACACAAAAAGCACAGAGCATATTCACTGACCAATTAACCTTTGAAGACAGGGACAATTAAATAAGCAGCTAGAAGTCCAGGAGATATGTGCTTGAGACTTTTTACAACAACAACGATGTTTGTATTCTGGTAATTTGCAGTCTCAGATGGCTACCCATTTGGCAGTAGGAGGAAAATCTCCATAAGGTGCAGTAGAGAAACAGATGCCCAAAGAAGTTAAGTATATGCTATTACACAGGATGACAATTCCTGACAATACTCAGAAACTTCAGTTTTCTTTTCCTATACAGAACACAAACAGCCTTTAACAAATCACCTTACCTGCATCATTCATCATTCCTCATATATTTAAGAGCAGAGGAGTTCTTGAAAAGATGAAAATAAAACCATTTTCCTGTACTGGCACAACTGTACTGGTGACTTTTGCAAACCAACACTGCCCTTTGGTTGACAGGTTCATGAATCAGGTTCACTCAGCTGCTAGCACCACAGAGGAGCAGAATGTTCTACTCGGAAGCAATTAACAGCAATGCATGTCCCCAGACAACCAAAACCACATTTGAGCTGTCTTTTCATGAGATCGACTCTCAGAATGTTAAGTATTCCTATTGTTGTTGCTGTAAAATTTGTTCAAAGGAAAAATGTCACCAGCAAGAGAGAAAAGAGAAGGATACCCTATTGACAAAAGCTCAGCAATGCCTGACACAGCAGAGCCCATCAAAACACTGTACCTGCGTGCTGATGAGGCTCTTCCCAGACCGCATCATAGATCAGTTTATAGAAGATGCAATTTGTACTAATACTTGCTAGGCTCAACTGAAAAGAAGACTGACATATTAAGAATAGGCAAGAAGGCATATTTCTGGGGAAAAAAGGCTGCCCTATCAGTATGACAGCTGCCAGAAAAAGTTTTTGCAGTTCTGTACCACTTTTGGAATGCGCTACCAAAGGAGTGCACCCAGCGTTCGGTGTCTTTTCCAGGACATCTATCTTTATACATTCTCCCACAGCATATGTTCCTTCATTCCATGCCTCTGCATGCCCTAGACTTGCAATTAACCAAGGAACACTGAGGGGAAAAAAAAAAAAAAAAAAAAAAAATCCCTTTTCCCTTATTGCTACCTGGTTTTCAGGGAATACCTTTAACGGATATTCCAAGTGAAATTGTAGAAATACATAAGGTTTAAGGGAATAGCAAAAATGGGTAAGTAACTACCAAGAATGCCTATTCTTCTACAGTGCTGCAACAAAGAAAGCAGAAAACCTCCTTGTGTGCTCCCACCAGGCCCCATCTCTCAATGCAGAGAAAGGATATCTGGGCCAACAAAAGTCACAGCTCACCAAGCAGACAGATATTGTCACTGGTGATGAGCTGTGGGGACTACCTCAAATATATCTTAAACCAGAAACAATGTTACCTCCTGAAGCCTTCTAAAAACATCACACAAACAATTTGTTTTGTAACTGGACTTCAAATTGAAAACCCACACATTGATTTTACAGTGGCTCTGGTATAAAACCATCTCAGTGCACAAACACTAGATTACCTAATTGTATTTCAGTATTTTAGAAATACTGTTACCTTGTTTCTGTTTTGAATGCACACAGTCCTATTTGTGCTGTTTTTCTTTTATACTTTCTGCCAACAACTGTTTTTATTTCACAATGCCTAAGGAGTCTGCTTCAGTACTTTTTGGCACCCTAGTGTCCTGGCTTTTTTTCAGTGCCTGTCCCCCCCTCTGCCTTTATATTGTCTACTACTATCAGAGAATGCTTTTAAAATAAACTACTTAAAAACAAAAATTCTTTGTTCCTTGCCCGCGGGCAGTCAGCCAAGATTCAAGATTTTGAGAAGGGAAATGACTTGGCAAGGGTTGTGAAGAAAATTTGAGAAAGCAGCTATCAATGGGGACAGTATATTTTACTCGCTGAAGTTCTCCTCCTCCCACTGGGTCCACCTGGGCCTTAAAGTTTTTATATCTCAGTATCAGCTTCTTAAAGAAAACCACATCTTAGCTTCATTCCATCAGGGACACTTGGCTTTATTCTGTTCTTTATTGTTTAGTGCTGCCATTCAGGTCACAGTAGGACCCTTGCTCCCAAGAACTACAGTTATGACAGCACATGAGGTACCTTCTCAGCTTATCATTTCTAGATAAGATCGTCCCTTTTTTTTCACTGCACTTGAACACTAAGCTATGTCAAGTACTCCCTTGGAAAGCCCTAACTAGCACCTCCACTCTCTCATGAAATTTCACAGCTGTGTTTATACTGCTCTTTCCAAAGCCCCATGACTCCAAAAATTTCTTCCGAGATTATGTTGTTTAGCTAGTTTTACAGAAAGCCATACCTGCAAGATCATGAATGTAGGCAAATGAGAAGAGGAGAAATTTTAGAGAACTAAAAGGAAGGGAGATATCTTTAAAG
The DNA here is from genome assembly GCA_025345505.1 of Todiramphus chloris collaris. NCBI lineage: Eukaryota > Metazoa > Chordata > Aves > Coraciiformes > Alcedinidae > Todiramphus > Todiramphus chloris. The sequence continues at coordinate 2,865,102 of JANVCC010000019.1, read as the reverse complement.
AGAATTAAAAGGGGAGGGGAGAGTCAATTAACAAAGTGATGGCTGCAGTGGTGCAGAGATTGCCACAGCAGAACTTGTCATACATTACATGTACATACAGTGCAGCAGCCACAAAAGCACACTTCCCATAGAACAGCAGTAAACAAGGGCTTGTACCGCTGGGGAGAGAGGAAGAATTAAACTCGCCTAGTTTTATTCAAACTACAGAATTCAAACCAAGTGTGTATGTGTGGAAGGCGTCCATCCAAAGTATGTTTCAGTGGTAAAACTACAATACGCAGTGGGCCTCAGATTCACACTCCCTCCCAGGAAGCTGCTCTGGTGAAAAATAACACTGGAAGCAATATTAAAATCTTTTCTTCTACATATTTTATTATTTCTAGATCAACTTGCAGGTTTACCTTAGCATAGCAAGGGTTATGACAGATACTTAACCACAACACTGCAGTGGTATGCACTGCAAACTATTTTATTGTTAAAAGTAGAATGTACTCAGACATTTAACTGGATTATTTATGTCATGGTAGCCTCTCAGTTCTTCATTATTCCACTGAAATTGGTCCCTTTGGTCTTAAGTGTCAAATCTTTTTGTCTAGGCCTTGTTTTATGTAGGCAAAGCACACGTTTAGTTGTAAGCAATCCAAAAGTTATCTTTTAAATTACACAAGCAAAAGGTAATTGAAATGTTTTTCGGTAAGGTTGACAATCATAAAAGACAATTTAGGAGACTATTAATAATGCACGGTTGAGGAAACCCAGCCCATCTAATAGTACAAGTTTTCAATCACAGGTGAAAGAGCTTGTCAAATAACAAATACCATATACAGTACATTTTAGCAGTAAACTTGTACCAGCACAAAAGACATTCATTTGAATAACTGAGCTCCACAGGTTTTCGACAGCTACTAGAAACAATTTCAAGGCTCCTTTTGACACTTACTAGTCTACAGCTGACAGTTTCAGATGACAGCATGCATTTATCCTGCGTACAGGGCCCTTAACTATTCTTAGAAAAGGTAGAAGCGATCATGAACTCTGGGGGAAGCATTTTACTTTTAGCAGTTAAATGATGTCTAGTCACAAGGCTACATCACAATACATGATTAGCTAATACCAATGTCTCCTTCAAGAAGCTAAAAGCCAGAAGGACTTTCTAGAAGCAAGAACCTGGTTTTTCTTTCCTTTTTTTTTTTTTTTTAAAAAGGAAGTAGCTCTATTTTTCAACTGTTAAAGCCTTAGGAAAAAGACTAAAGGAATTCCAGCATTATTACTGGATCCTCTGGAGTCAAGTACCTGAAATGAATTATCAAACAATTATACACTGTAACACATAAAATAACAAAAAAGAGGCCAGATTAATTTAGGCTTTATACACATGGGTATCTCTAGTGGTCAAAACTAGAACAAAGGCAGCAATAGATTTCAACATTTGATCTAAAACTGCCATCACTCCTCTTCTGATGTCCGAAGAAGATGCTACTTATAATATATAGTTATCATCTTTGTATTGTCTCCTTTCTTTGATATTCTGAGAGCGAAACAGCAATTCACGACATCTGCTCCAAAATAACACTACATTACAATTAGAATAAACCACATGCATGCTTAGCTATTATGTTCAACATATTCACATTCTGAAGGTTCTGTTAAAAAAACGTCACAACTGCTACAAAGCTCACTTTCCATGGTGAAAAACTGCTCCCCCCATGCACCCACTGAGGGGGCAAAACAACAACAAAACCCAAACAAACAACATTCAGTCCTTAACCTGATCTACACTCTCCTAAGGGAACTCAATATAGCATAGTAAGACCCAACAAAACCCATCTCTGCTTCGCTGTGTAGCACACAAACACAGAAGCTACACTCCATTCTAGCTATCGCTATCTTTTAGATGACAAGATATGTACGACAATATACAGGATGCTACCATGTGAGATTAAGAAATTGAAAAGAAAGTTTATTAATAATGAATGGTTAACAGAGCTACAGGAATCAGGTAAAGATAGTAGTATGTTAAAAATATTAATAGAAATAGATTTAATGGAAGATTTAAAACGTTATTAAAATATCATCAACTGTTACCTGTAAAAGCAATTTTATTATATTACAAGAAAGAAGCATTACTCCACAATTCTTGCTGTCAGGAAATTTTGTATTTTATCATATCCTAAAATCAAAGCAAATGTTTTGTCCGGTTTTTTTTTTTTTTTTTACAAACTTACTAGTGCCACCACTTAGCATAACATTATTAAGGATCCTGCCTTTGCTTGACTATGGACTAACGAATATTTTTTCCCTTCCTTCTAAGTATCATCCCATGATTATAAACACGCTTTGCCTCTTTGAAAGTTAGGTCCTTACAGTACAAGAAAGACACCAATCTTGCAGAGTCACTGCAGTCATAGTTTATGACAGGAAGGCCACTGCAAATAAGAAGGAAAACCAGAAAACCTGTTTCCTTCACCGCTTCTTCACCATCCTCACCAAGGTCACTGCATCACAGCCCTGCAATACGGGTATCCGGCCGAAGGGAGCACTCAGCCGCGGCCAGGTGCGGAAAACGCTGCGCCCAAGCTCCGGCAAGAGGGGCTCGCGGTAACACGGGCCAGCAGAAAGACCCGCGCTGCCACCCACGGCCGGAGCCTGCAGAGAGGGAAGGAGACCGACCTGCAGGCAGCATCGAGCGCCCACGCAGCCCAACAGCACGACCCGCTACGGAAGGACAAGCGGAGGGAAGGAGGGAACGCTGACGGCCGCACGAACGCCGGCGGGCGGGCAGGCAGAAGCACGGCCGAAGCCAGAATGATAAACCCGTCCCGAAGCCGGGGCAATCCTGAGGGGGAACAAAGCGGGGTGAAGACCAGGGCCTGCCTAGCAGCCGCAGCCAGGCCGCGGCCAGCCGGCTCCCCACCTCCTCATCCCCGGCCGAGCCCGGCGTTTCCTCCCCGCCCCGCAGCCCCCATCACACCACCCTCGCACCGCCCTCGGTCTGTCTGAAGGAGACGCGTCCTCGCCCCGTTCCCCGGCGAGGGGCGCAGCTCTTCCCCGCCCGGCCCGGCTCCTCAGGACGGGGCGACCCCGCGCTACCTCCGCTGCCGGCCCGCAGCCGTCTGACAGCCACCGCTCGCTCCGCTTCCGCCCGCCTCGCAACGCGACGCACCGCTCACGGCCCGGCCCCGCCCCGCCCCGCCCGAGGCGGCTGCCGCAACACCCGCCTCGCGCTGCCTGGGGCGCATGCGCGGCCGGGCACCTCCCTCCTCCTTCCCCCCTCCCGGTCGGGTCGGGACGGGACCGGGTAGGGGCGGGCGGTGCAGGAGGCCTGGCCGCAGGGGCCTTGTGGGCAGCGCCGCCGCCAGGCCGGCGGGGAGAGCCGCGGCGCGCTGCCCCGAGGGGAGCGGGGCGGGGCGTGGCGGGGAGGGGCAGGCCGTGTGGGGGCCGGGGGCGCCATACGTAACTGCTGGCCGAGTGGGCCTGCCCGGAAGCGGCTGCCGGCGGAGAAGTGGAGAGCTATGTGGCCGTGGCCGTGAATTCCCACTGGCGTCCTAAATTGAGATTACCTGCAGAAGTACAAACCGGGAAAGGTGTCGTTCCCGCCCTCTAACGGCGCCAGTGAAAGTTAGCAGCGGCCTCTGGAATCAGCGCTGTCCCTCGGGCCTGGTGGATGGACAGTTTGCCCTCATCCATACTCTCGTTCTGGTGACCCCCAGCTGCACAAGCTGGACTGTCCGTGGCTGGGACAGTATATAAGCTCCCACGATGGCAGTCATGTAAATAAAATCCATTTTTAGGCTGTCAGGCATTGATAGGACTAGAGGGAATGGATTAAAACTAGAGATAGGTCAATTCAGGTTAGACATTAGGAAGAATTTGTTCCCCATGAGGGTGGTGAGACACTGGAACAGGTTGCCCAGAGAGGTGGGGGAACTTCCCATCCTTGGAAGTTTTTAAGACCAGGCTGGATGGGGCTCTGAGCAACCTGCTATAGTGGGAGGTGTCCCTGCCATTGGCAGGGGGGTTGGAACCAGATAACGTTTAAGGTCCCTTCCAGTCCTGACAATTCTATGATTCTATGAGTACGTGTCTAGGACTGTGCTAGCAAGTTAGCTCAGGCTCTTCCTGCACAGTCATGTTTAAAGTAAGCCTGTATCCTTAATGGAAGGTGAGCGCTGCGAAGGCACGTTCAACGGCTGCTGTGTCGATTTGGGAGTATCGACTCAGTCCCTTCAGGATTGTCCCTACCTAGGCAAGCTGAAGTACCCCTTACAGATCAGATGTTGCAGGTAAGGGTAAGGAAAGGTTCTATTTGCAACATTGCATCCTCTGTAAAATACAGGTACAGCAAGTGTTGTCCTGGCAGCTTGCTGATCCCACCACTGCCCCACTTCCCCACCAGCACCGCCACACCTGCGCTCCACTGCAGATTTCTTTCCATTCCAGTTTGTGTCAGAAGCTACCTGGCTCCTCTCTGGTTTTCAACCTTTTTTCTGCACGGATTAGAGGCAGCAAAATTCATCATTTAAATCTGTTGTTGTAATAGAGAAAAGGATATTGATACATCAGAGAGGTTAATGGCCTAGACCTAAGCAGATAGACACAACTGCTGGGAGGAGGTATCATGTCAGCCAGTGAAGAAGTTACATATAAAACTTTTCTAATGTTGACAAATTTGCAGTCCCTTATTTCAAGAGTCTTGTGAAACACAATTTGGAAAAAAAAATAAGTTTTTTCTTATTGGCCTGGAAAATATTGATGTTCAACTGAGAATTAATTTAAATATGAGAAAATCAGGCAACTGTTGAACTGAATAGAAGACTATTCCCACAAAGAATTCAGAAGAAGCTGCACTGAAGGAATGATATTTGTAATTTTGCAATCCATTCCATGGACAAAAAAGTCTTTTCTAAAATTATGTAACACCAAATGAGGACAGGAGGAAAAAAAAAAAAAGAGAGAGAGACTGAAATACTTGATAAGTAAGCTTCTGAGTGCACAGATTGACTGTATATTGTGCAGCACCAATACAATCATTGCTGAAACTGTTTTCTGAACAGAATCACCTCATCTGTTTCTGTGGGTATTTTCTTGTTAAGATTTTCTCTTGGAAGGATCCAAACTAGATAATCCAAAATTGACTTCACAGAACAACTGTACTGCAGTTATTTACTGCCATTTATTACTATACTATTTGCTCAGTGATTAATCCTTTATTTCCACAGATGTGCAGTGAAGAGCTGTAATGTCTTCGCAAATATAATTTATATGGTATTTAGAGCTTACTAGGGAGATAAAGGGAAACCTGTCAAAGGTGTAATCACAGGAAGATTTGCTTGTGGAGGTCACAAAATTGTATTAAGAAATTTGTCTCCATTATAAACACACTCTCTGTTGACAGGAACTCTCAACTATTAATAATGTTCTTAATTCACTTGTCTGAATGCCTCATGTATTTAGTCACCTTTCATGAACATGCATCTCAGAATAGTATGTGATGCTTCTTCCCTTTATCCAAGATGCACGATAAAACCCGTATCACAGTATATTATCGAGCACCTTGTTTCTCCTCAGCAACAAACGAAAATCAAACCTGAACACTGTTTACATGGTCCTTATGTTTGTGGGTAATAATATTCTCAGGATCATTTCAAGGGATAGACAAAAACCCAGGACTGCAGGAGTAAAAACTTGCGATACTGGGGTGTTCTATATTGTTTTTAAAAATCTGTAACAAAAAGCAAAAATAGATTGCTGCTGCAATGTTATCTTTGTTCCTTTCCCATGTCATTCGCTATCTGTAGACTGTCCTTCTGACATTAATTTGCATAGGTATTGCTCTGTCCTTTTCAAATACCTATTAAGAACTTCTCTCGTGATATGTTTGAACTGCTTAATGGTAACTGGCTAGGGAACAACACTCTAATGAGTATGCTTTATGATTAGTGTACTTGCTGCCTTCTCACTTAACCCATTAATCCTCTGTCGCTGTTTACAGTGAGCAGAGAGACGCAGCAACACGCAAACTCAGATAGAGCGAGAGTTTACTAATATAACCCCGCCCTATGTACCTCAGCCCCGGGAGGCAACTGGTCAGTGATTGACTAAAGTACTAATAGTGGGAACCTGGGAAAATCCCTCTGCTCGCAGCTTTTTACCATCCATAATTCCCCCTTTTGGTTTAAAGACCAAAAAGGCATCATTTGTAATCCTCCGTGGGTGACCTTGCAGAAGAGAGAATAAATGCAGCATAAGGGATCTGCTTGGTAATGGCCAGTTACCAAACAGAGCCTAAATCGGGTACTGATAAGGGGTTGGTCTGGTAACGGCCAGTTACCAAACAGAGCCTAAATCAGATGCTGATAAGGGCTCAGTCTGGTTATGGCCAGTTACCAAACAGAGCCTAAATCGGATGCTGATAAGGGGTTGGTCTGGTAACGGCCAGTTACCAAACAGAGCCCAAATCAGATGCTGCTAAAGTGGGCAGAGAGACTCTCCAGCGATGCCATGGGAGATACATCTAGCAAATCCAGTTCTACATCACAATTCTACCAGGTATCAATCTTAAATAACATTTACATTAGTTATTAATTCTAAACATAGCCTTAAGGGCTTTAACTTTCTGACTCCATAACAAAGAAACTTAAAAGTTCAATCTCTGCTTGTGGAAGGACCATCCACCCGATGGTCGATATCCTGGTCATCACCAGAAGGATCATCCTGTTGATGATCTGCATTCTGGTCAGCATTTGGAGGTTGCCTGTTCTGCCTCTGGTGCCGCAGGTCAGGGCGAACGCATCTTGCAGGTAGCCACTGTACCCCAGTATCTGTGGAGACACAAGCATACCCACGACCCCAAGCAATAAGCTCATGCGGGCCTTCCCAACTGTTGGTAAGTAGATCCCGTACCCAGACTTTTGCCTGGGGCAGGAGCGTCTCGCCTGAAGACTGCAATGAAAGAAAATGATTCAAAATAACAAGATTATTTGAATTTGGTGGCACTGTGAGATGATTAATTGTATACAAAGCTTTTTCTAGTTGGCTCTGTGGGTTTTCTCCATGTATTCCCCCTTTTTGTTTCTCCAAAACATGCTTCAAAGTGCCATGAGCGCGTTCAACAATGGCTTGGCCGGTAGGAGAATGTGGAATGCCACAAGTGTGGTCTACACCCCATAGGTGCAAGACTGCCATAGGCAGGACCATTATCGGTTTTCACAGCGGATGGCACTCCCAGGACCAAGAAAGCCAATTTCCAATGGGCAATGGCATCACGGCCTTTCTCTCCAGTGTGAGCAGAAGCCCACGTAGCTGAGGACAAAGTGTCAATAGCCACGTGCACATATCTAAACCGGCCAAATTCAGGGATGTGCATTACATCAGTTTGCAAAAGCTGCAAGGCTTTTAGGCCTCTGGGTTTTATCCCCAGTGGCAAAGGTGCAGTGAGTCCATGACAGTCAGCACAAGTGCTGACAAGGTCACGAGCCTCAGCTGGCGTTAAGTGAAACTGCTTCTGCAGGGTATGTGCACTTCAGTGGAAGAAACCATGTGTTGCCTTGGCTTGTGCAATTTTGTCAGGCTGAGGCGCTACTCACGCAGGGTTGGCCAGCATGTCAGCCCTGGCATTGCCTTCTGTTATAAAACCTGGCAAACTGGGGTGGCTTTGAATGTGCAGAATGTAGTATGGATGTGCTCAAGCTTGAATTGCACACCACAAAGTTTGCAATAGTGAAAACAGAGCTGCATTATTCACTTCCTTTAGAAGTGAACAATCCAAGCGTTGGGTTATACCTGCTACATAAGCAGAATCAGTAACCAAATTCAAAGGCACCTGAGAGAACCGCTGAAAAGCCATGGCAACAGCCCTCAATTCAGCCAGCTGGGCAGAGCCTGCCACTCAGATCCCTCCTTCCAGGTAACAATGGCTTTCCCTGTTTTCCCAGAACCATCCGTGAAGACGGTGGGTCCTTGCCCAGCACCCAACTGGTTTTTGGCTGCAAGGTGAAGCTGGTCGATTCTGCCAGCAGCAGTAATTTATGGCTGGGTAGGTGGTAAGCGATCTGCCCTGAAAAGTTTTGCAGCGCACTTTTCAAAGGAGCGCTATTGGCGAGGCTCCACTCAAAGTGTTCCTGCAGTGCTGGAAGAACAATTGTTGCAGGATCCGCTGTCATTAACTGCAAACACTGTTGGTGGCATTTGATTATCAGAGAAGCAATCAACGCAAACAACGTGGGTGCTGTCTTTTTTGGCTGATGAGGCAGAAAGACCCATTCTAGGACATGCAAAGGGTCAGGCCATGGTGTGTTCCACTGGCCAATGATACCTGTGGGATGGAGGCCTGGAGCAGTAATGAAAACAGTGATATCAATGGAGGGATCCACTCGATAAACCTGACAAGCAGAAACAGCCTGTTGCACCTCCCGCAGTGCTTGTCGAGCTTCTGGAGTCAATTTCTGAGGTGAATTCAAATCTGGATCCCCTTTAAAATAAGTTGCATCCTGATTAGCCCTAAATAAGGATGTAGCCAATTGATGATACCCAGCAATTCCTGAGCATCATTCAAGGTCTTAACAGAATCCAAGAATTGCACCTCTTGGTGTTGTATAGTTTGGTCCAAAATTTTGACTCCTAAATATTTCCAAGGAGGATGCTGTTGAACTTTCTCCAGAGCCACTTGCAACCCGTAGGAATGCAGAGCAGCCAAGGCTATATCCTCAGCAGCTCATCCTGCGTGGATGCTGCCACCAGGATATCATCCATGTAATGGTAGCAGTATGCCCCAGGAAACTGCTCACAGACTCCGGACAAAGCTTGAGTGACATACCATTGGCAGATAGTCGGGCCGTGCTTCATGCCCTGAGTTAGAAGCTTCCATTGATATCTCTTTGCAGGTTCAGCATTGTTAATGCAGGCACAGTAAAGGCAAATTTTGGTCTGTCATTAGAATGCAAAGGAATTGTGAAAAAGCAATCCCTCAGATCAATGATCAGGATGTCCCGCCCTGTTGGAATCATGGTGGGTGAGGGCATACCAGGCTGCAATGCCCCCATGCCTTGCATCACTGCGTTAACTTTTCGGAGATCTTGCAAGAGTCTCCATTTCCCTGATTTCTTCTTAATTATGAAAACAGGAGTATTCCAGGGACTAGTAGAAGGCTCAATGTGTCCCTGAACCAGCTGATGAAGGGCGACTAGTTTCTCATTTGGCAGGGGCCACTGCGATTCCCAGATCGGTCTGTTCGTTAGCCACTGCAAAGGCAGTGCAGGATACTGCGCTCCCTTATGCACAGTGACCCCTATCGAAAATTTGTCCCGATCCGCACCCCCCAAGCTGCCAACAAGTCCCGCCCCCAGAGGTTGATTGGAGCGGTAGTAACGTAAGGCCCAATTGTAGCTGTATGTCCCTCTGGGTCTCTTACCATTACAGGCCGTTTGTTTAAATAGCTCTGTGCGGTTCCTCCTAACCCTGCGATGGCTGATCCCACGGGGGCTAACGGCCATGAAGGAGGTCACGCAGAGAAGGAGACAATCGTTACATCAGCACCCGTATCGATCAAACTTCGAAGCCGAGTCTGGGGCGGACGAGCATTTGGCAGGATGAGGGTACATGTCACCTGTGGCCTTTGGCTAAAGATGTCTGCAGTCCAGGGGGCTGCCTTTTTTTTTCCCGCCACTCTCGGTTTCGCCGCGGGAGCCGTCGCCACTCCCGCGTTCGGAGTTACCGGACCGGCACTTCCGGCTTCGCCGCTGGAGCCGCCACTTCCGGCCCGGCCCTCTCAGCGGCCGCCCGCAGCAGCGCCGCCGGCAGCCCCGCGAGCTGCCGAGACATCCCCAGGAGCTGCCGTGATAACGCCGCGAAGCCTCGTGGCTTTCCTCCCGCACCGCCCGCTGTGTTGTTACAAGGCGCACCGTTCTGTTTCCCGACGGTAGCGGCGCGGAGGAGGCCGGAGCCGCGGGGCGCTCCAAGGCATCTCGCTGTTCAAGCGTTCCCGCGAGCTGCTCTGCAGGCGTGGGGTATGTGGGGGGACATAATCGCGGGGCAAGGTGTATTGCCGCTGAACGGGCTCTACGGCCGGCACCGGATCCGGCGGGGCCGGAGGCGGCTCCTCGGTGCGTCTGCCGCCAGCTGCTACACGGAGTTCAGCAGCGTCCCCCCCAGCACCGTCTACCGCAGCAACGTCTCCCGCTTCACCTGCCGAGAGCCGCTCGGCTTGGCTCCTTGCGCGTAGTACGCGGCGGGGTCACCACCTGTCGCTGTTTACCGTGGGCGGAGAGGTGCAGCAGCACGCAAACTCTGCTAGAGCGAGAGTTTACTAATCTGTAACCCCGCCCTAGGTTCCTCAGCCCCAGGAAGCAACTGGTCAGTGATTGGCTAAAGGACCAACAGTGAGAACCTGGGAAAATCCCTCCGCTAGCAGCTTTTCTTTACAGCATCCATAATCCTCTACTCCGTACACTTAGAGAAGAATGTACACAACCTGAAGAATGTACGCAAGAATGGACTTTCCTTACTGCCACTCCTACTTTTCTCTTTGCTTGATCTCTTACCAGTAGTTCATACCTTTTCACTTTAGAGAATGGGCCTAATCTGGGACCATCTTCACCCCTTAAGTGCGTTTTTCCCCCTAATTGTGAATACTGTGTTAAAACTATCAGTACATTGAAACAATCTATTAATATTGTTTGAAAAAGACGTAAAGCATGCTTGAAGTACAGACAGTCATGTCACGTCAGTGTATCCTTGAAGTCATCTTTAGCTGTTTTCTGTGTTTGAGTCATCTTCTATTTAGCAGAGGTCCCAAAAACACAGACTGACTTTACTAACTAATAAATAGTGAAAGTCAATATGTAATATCAAGTAATTATGGTCTTTATACTCCAGGAAACTACAGTGAAGTTATTGTAGAGAACAATGAAGACAGAAGAATTATGGAAAAAAAATGAAGAGAGCTTGTAGTTTTCAATTTAAAATGCAAACTTGATTAGACTTTTAAAAAGTAGGTATTTGTATCACTGACTGTCATTTTTATTTTATGTTTAATTGCCAGAACATTTTAGGGTCACAGCAATGAAGAAATCATGCTGGAATAACACAAACATCTTGAATGTGTGCATTAATATTAGTGTAACTATCGGGAGTTGGAATCACAATGTGGGCTGTAGCTAGATCTTATATATGTACATGTTAACAAAAAAGCATATTCCTGCCCTATATTCTCCTGGCCATTTGCCTCCCTCCCTTGTTTGTTTATGGGTTTTTTTTAGTGTAACCATTATGTATTTTCAGTGGGTATTTCGTATTCCATTTTTTCAGTGTCCCACTTTATGGTAGAAGACTGGGAAACACTTTCATCTCAGAATATGAGCATGCCCTTCATGCTCATTCCCTTCTGTTCCTGGAGTTAGATTACAGGCAGCATTAGCCAGGATCACAATCAGCTTACACCAGAACACTATGTGAACTCGCAGTAGAGTAAGTGCTTTATTAATAAAGTTATACTCGAAAAGGGAGATGAGCAAATCTATCTACTGGAGCCAAATGGACTAAAGTTCTTATAAAAGATTATGACGTGGATTCAGAATGGTTTTTAGGAAGTGAAACATCAGTGGAGGCTAAAACTCAAGCCAGCCTACTAGCAATAAAGATACAATCTGAATTAAACAAGAATGGGATAAGAAGTTGAGTAAAACTTTTGAAATAAGTGACAGGCAAGAAACTTTAAGCCAAAATAAAATATTTTGCACACCTAGAGGACAAGGAAGATCTTCCAAATATTTTGCAAACATAGAGGACAAGGGAGATCTTCCCCTGATACTGCCTCCTTTCCAATGTGAGATAATTTACCCTTTAATTATTTGTTTCTGATTCACCAAGCAAAAGGAGGAAGTGCTATTATGTGCAGTTCCAGCCTCCCGTTTACAATAGAAGCAAGAAATATTCAAGATCATTTGTGGTGCAGGTAGGAAGCACTACAAACCATTTCCATAAAGATGAGTGTATGTCAAGGCCATGTTAGAAGCTTGAGCTGTGGTTTTAGCTGTCTATGGATGAGCAGTGTTAACGGTGCTTCTCTGCTGGGACACATTGCCATTGGGACCATGCTACCACTGCAGCTACAGGAAACCCAAAGTCATAGGCTGTGGATGGGGCTGTTGTCTAAAGCCCCAGGGAGCATGCTTCCTAGAGCAAAGGCATTTGATTTTTAGGGAACCATCTCCTACTTTGGAATCACCTTCTGAGATCCCCAGTTCTTTTTGGGAATACTCAACTTACATAAGCACTCAGTTAAGATGGTTGTTCTTTAATTACAACCATGACCAACTTAAGAGAACCAGCCTCAGGCAGCACAGAAATTTGGGCAGAATAGCTTCTCAACCACAAAGGGAAGGTCCTGCCCCTGAAGAAGTCCAGGGAAGGTGCAAACAGAAGGGGCAGAACCAGTGGCTGAGCTTTCTGCTACTAGTAAGAGGCTGGGGAAGGAGGAAGAGTACTGCTTCTGGGAAAGGCTGTCTTCAGTTGCTGGCCACTTGTCTTTGCCCTCCTGGCATTCTAGTGCAGGCGGAGCAAGTCTAACCATTTCACAGAATGTTAGGGGTTGGAAAGGACCTCTGAAGATCATCGAGTCCAATCCCCCTGCCAGAGCAGGACAAAACTCGGGCAGATCACACAGAAATGCATCCAGACATTTGAATGTCTCCAGAGAAGGAGACTCCCCAACCTCTCTGGGGAGTCTGTTCCAGGTCTCTGTAACCCTTACAATGAAGTTCTTCTTCATGCTAAGGTGGAACTTCCTATGCACTTCATCTTTGGAAATGTTCTGACCTATGGAACTCCCTGTTTAGCCTTGGTGCTGAGCTTCTGATGCCCAAAAGGCACAAGCTGCTGTAGTTACTGGTGTGTGATGGAGAAAGTACCAGAAATGCAGAGGGCAGAGAGGAGGAATGGGGAAGCCCTCGCCATGTGGTTGAGCAGGAAAGATAAGCCTCTCACTAAAATCCTCGCTAAAAAGAAATTCTTAAGACTGCAAGTGAAAATTTAGGCCCTTGTTTCCCATGAGCATTCAAGACCGAATCACGTGGCGTTATTTTCAAACCTGTACAATGGAAGCCACCGTCCAGCCCAGCCTCGCATGTTAAACAGCCTTTTGGTGCAACAAACGGCCACCGACAGCAGCGCCCTACACGCAGGGGCTTTCACACTGCTCTCCCGCGATGCAGCAGCAGAGCGGCGGGGAAGGTGCCGAGAGCAGCCGGGGGGGAGCGCTGGGAGAAAGAGCGGGAGAGGCGCGGGCAGGCCGGCTTTCCCCGCGCGCAGCACCGGTGGCGGAGCGGACGAGAGGCCGCCTTTGTACTGGGAGAAGCGGCCGAGCAGCAGACTGCGCATGCGGCAGCGGCAGCGTTTGCCGCCTGCCGCCTTCCACCCGCCCCCCGCAGCTTGTCGCAGCCACGCGCGTTGCCCCGCCGGCGGCGCCTCCTTTGTGGCAGGCGGGCCGAGCACGGCCCCGCCCCCCGCGCGGTGTCGGGCGCAGACGGAGCGGAGGCGCCATTTTGCATTGCTGTGGGAGACGGTTTGGGAGGCACTGGCGGGAGGGAGGTGGCAGCGGCACCGGTAGCGATCATAATAACGGCAACAATAATAGTAGTAGCGGTTGTGGGTACGGTTGCTGCTCGGGACTAGCGTCCCCTTTCGCCCATCCCCGTGGCCAGGACTCTGCCGACATGAGCGACGTGGAGGAGAACAACTTCGAGGGGAGGGTGAGTGGCCGTCTCTACCCGGGCTGTGCTGAGAGGGGTGACCTGGCGCGGGAAAGGTGTGGGGGGCTGGCTCATCTTCCTCCGGCCTGGTGGGGGTGAGGGTACCGCAGCTTGTCTCTAAAATGGCTTCTTCAGGCGCCTGTGTCTTGACTGGGCCGTGGGCGACTCTCGTCCCTCTCCTATTCCCCCCCCCCCCCCCCCCCTTTTTTCTCCTCTTTTTTTTTTTTTTTTTTCTCCTCTCCGGCGGGGGGGGCGGGGGGGGGCCCGGCGCGGGGGTGTGGTCCCTTGCGGTCCCCCCCCCCCCCCCCCCCCCCCCAAGCTTCCTTCTCCCATCCCGTCTTTCCGTCTTCCTCCCCTCCGTCGGGGTGCGGGCCCAGGGCTCTGGTGCTGCGTGTTCGCCTTCATCCTGCTGGAGCAGGGCTTTCCTTTAAGAACAGGGCTTAGAGCGCTGCTGTAGCCCCGTGTTTCTCCCCGCTTCTCTCTTTTATTTTTTCTTCTCGTGATCGCGAGCCGTCTTCTTGTCCCAGCCCTCTGTTGCCTGCCGGGTCTAGGCTTAGAGGTCGTTGCCTTTCCCCGTCCCCGCTCGGCCTGCCGGCAGTGCCGGCCTCCCGGCCGTGGCTGAGGGAGCGCGGTCCCGCGCAGCGTAGCCGAGGCCTCCGCCCGAGTAAAAGAGGAGGGACTGGGTCCTTTTGTGAGAGGTGCACTGACTCTTGGCTGCTGGCCCGCGAACAGGATCTTCATCGGGCCAGGCTTCCTGAAGCCATCGGGGAGGTATGGCCTTTGTTATTACACCGTTGAAACTATTGATCACGTAGCCGAAGACTTTATCTCAACAAGCTGTTGTGCCTTTGTAACCTTGTTAGGTCTGTTCTCTGTTCCCTCCGACTGCTGCGGTTTTTTGTGTACACGTATGACTGGTCCCTTCCATTTTCAATGTGTTTTTTTTTTTAGTGATGGTCAGAACAAGCAGAAATTAGAAGCTCTGTGACAGAGGAATGAAATGTGTGCTTTGTCCTCATTCCATCACTATATACTTTTTTTTTTTTATAATTTTGCAGAGATTTTTTTTTTTTTTGTTCAGCCTTTAAAAGATCCTTTAGAGGAACACTTGAACATCCTTTCTATGACTCTAATGAACCAGTGACAGCAACATTGCAGTTATGTAGGGGTTACTGCCTGGGGAAACACGCAGTGAAATTTTGGAACAGTGATGTCACATTCCAGTGATTATTTTTACACGATTATTATTACCTTTTTGTAATGTTAGTAAAAAAAAAAAAAACAAAAAAACAACAAACAGCAAACATTTCCTAGGCTGAGAGTGCTGTACCTGGCTGTGCAGTGACTGCTGCTACTTCCTCGGGTGAGGTAAACAAAACCTATTCTTGTGTTGTTTGTTTGGACAAAGACGGCTATATAGCTAACCTCTTCTCAGCTAAAATAAGGTAATCTCTGGGGGTAAAACCAAATAAGTCTGAGAAAGTTTAGCGACAATTATGTTTCGCTATTTAAAAAAAAACCCTGAAATGTCCCATTTTACAGTAAGGTTTATATCTTAAAAAGTTATTTTATTGTCTGT
Source organism: Todiramphus chloris collaris (assembly GCA_025345505.1). NCBI lineage: Eukaryota > Metazoa > Chordata > Aves > Coraciiformes > Alcedinidae > Todiramphus > Todiramphus chloris. Next base: position 2,849,778 of record JANVCC010000019.1, on the reverse strand, counting down.
ATTCCCGTTGCAGTTTATTGTTAGGAAATATTTATGTTAGGTTCATCCACAGAATATTTGTATTAGGTTCCTTGATGGATCTGTTGTTTGTGTTACAGAGCTGATAGAGCTGCGTGGTTTCAGTATTTCTGCATGCCTCCTTCTGCCAAACATAGAAGTAAAATAATGGTTTGAGAGTATGTGAAGTCTGAAAAGTCTTAACGTAGCAGTTTCTGTTACTGTTGCTTCTTAGTTGGCTTGGTTTTGATTTTGTTCCTGTGGAAAATTTACAAGTTGGGAAGGGCTGCTGACTGTGTTGTATCTTCATTTGGCAAAACTCAGTTCTTTTCTCTCTCTAACACTGGAATTTCTCAATCATGCTGGCATGTGGCAGTGTTTTGTTTCTGGTATTTTTTTTATAACTGAACATAACGGCAGGTACTTGATTATGGTTTGGGTTTTTTTCTACTACCGAACATTTTCTTCAGTAATACTTTTTTTGTTGATGATGCTACTAAAATACTTGAAATAAGAAATTATATTTCAGGCTGTAACAGTAAGCATTTAGAACGCCGGGGCTTTAGTGTTTAGTCTGCTGTTCCCAATTGGATAGCACTCTGTTAGGCACTGAATGTCTTGGTGCTTCAAGTTTGCTGTGTGCAGCAACGTCATGTAACTGAGAGTATGGCAGGAGTTTGCAATGGGAGAAAGAACTGCAGAAACGGGGGAAGAAGTTTGTAAAGAACCTGATTTCCTGGAAATTGCCACAAATAAGAATTCTGAGCACCCATTCAGTTCACCACACACACCTCCTTCAGTTTAAATGCTAAAATAGTTTAATTTGCTTTTACAGTCTTAAGTGCCAGAGGGGTAAGGGAATTTTAAGTCCTTTTATATACTAACCATTTAGGTGCATATTGTCCCAAAAGCACTTCAGTGAAAGTTTTTCCAAGTAGTGGTGAAGTCTGATAAAGAGATTAACATGCTTACTGATATTATGAAGGTTTTTTTCTTAAAAGAGAGATTAATTAGGGTTTTCCTGCTTTGCTACTTTGTGAAGAAAAAAATTCATATATAAGTACTGAAAATTAAGTTACTATTTTTTAAATTTTCCCACAAAATGATCATGAATTTTATTTTTTAAAAAAAGCTTATTTTTACCAGCATTAGGATACTGTCCATGTATATGCTTTGCCTCTAATTTATGATTTTAAATCATCATGTTAATTAATCTAAACACAAAATTTAGAATAATCATGGGAATGTCTTTCCAATGAGACATTCAATAGTGCAGATTATGCACTCAAATCATTGTAATAATTGTAGAGATGTTATTATTATTCCTGAGCTCACTCATTTTATTGACTTTTTTAATACAAAGGTTAATCAGATACGCTCAGACTAATAAACACTTGCTCTGTTTTTGTGTCATTATGTTTCAACTTAAGCAAGCTCTGTATTAATAATGTGGCTGGTTGAAAGAAATCCCCTCCCTCGAGGAAACATGGTGATTTAATGGGGAGAATGACAGGAGAATTAGAAATACAGTGGATGTACTAGAGCTAACTTTATGGACATAAAGAAGAAGAAGAAAAAAAAGTCTTGTTTCTTATCCAGTGACTTGACTTTTGGAAAAGTCATAGGATTTTATCACCATTGAGTGTTCTTTGTGATCAGGTTAGACAAATGAGGCTTTTTTTTCTTTTCCTTTTTATTGCTGTCAGATGTCAGCAGCTCTTATTTCCTTTCATATTTGTTATTATTTTTAATAACACATTCTTAATTTGGTGTGCATTCTGTGATGCAACTTTAGTAAAATCTTCCGTGTTTCCCAGTGCAGTGAACAAGTTGGAGTCTGAACAAACCTGCACTTCAGAAGCTCCACTTTTGATTGGTTACCTTTTTGAGCTTCTGATAATGTTTGATTTCTGTAATCTTAAAAGTTTCGTTTTTTACCAATGTGTTACTTGTCTAAGTAGAGAAAACCTTTTATCAGAACAAAAATAGAACTCCATTTTAGAACTTCACATTGGTTGTCTTCATTCTAATGAGATGCCTCTTCCTTCTCTGTGCGGGATCTCAGTCTAACAGAGCACTTGAAATACCTGATTTTGCATATGAGCCACCTTGTTGAGGAAGTATGCATAGTTCGTGTATATGCAAGCAGCTTTTGCATTAGTTCACGTGAATTTGGCTTGTATTTGCTTTGTGAAGTTTGTATGCAAAATCTTAGTTTCACATGTGTTACAATGTTAGTTACCTGAAATTGATACATGTTGAGATCGTTTCTTTGGGGGTGGGGGAAATAAATGTGTGTAGGAAGTCTGTTTAGCTGTTCTATTCAGCCTCTCCTGTAGTGGCAATCGGCCACCTCTCTGGAAAGGAAGGCCCATTGCTTTCCATACCTTCTGAATACAGGCATGGTGAGTTGCCTATGGTCAGGAGAGTGCTGTGGTTTCTAGTGACCAGTGTGGGAAAGGAGACTTTTTCTGCAAGCAATTTTTTTTTCCTGGATTTATTCTACCCACCACCACCAGCCTTTTTTTTTTTTTTTTTTTTTTTATTTTTGGGTTTTTTTTTTTGTTTAATTTTTTTTTTTGATCAAGCTTAATAACTTGTAGATTGTTCTGGACCATGTCAGCTGGGAAGATTTCGCTTTTTGAAAACAAATTCTGCTTCCTATCTGCCACATGCAGTAAAAGAGTAACTACAAAAGCCTTCCTGAAGAGACATGTTTTCAAACCTCAGTGAGAAGATTAACTTGATTTAAAACAGTTTATTGCTGAAGCACTTTCTCTCCCCCCCCCCCCTTTTTTTTTGTTTTGTTTTAATCAGAGCAATATTATTCAGAAATACATAAAGTTTGCTGATGTTGGTAACTTTTAAATTATACATGTCTTCAAGATGGCACAGCCTGAGTTCCTTTCTGTACATAAGGTTATGTATACTATTGAAATATTTATAGAAGAACAGCTAATTAAGGGATCAGTCTTATTTTTAGTATAGAGTGACAAGACAATAGTATGAAGCAAAAATTATTTCCCTTCTCTAGTGATTTTCAGGGAAAGTTGGTATATTTCTGTCAAAACAGTGTTTAAAATGTAATCTTGTCCTTTCTCATTGATGAGATGTCAGTAATTTGATGGTTTTATCCAGTGAATGTAGGCTGCTGATACATTGCTGTTTCTTTTTTGACTGCTTATATTTTTCTGTCCCCTCGTAAAGTTTGGCCTCATGTATTTTTTGAGTTTGGTCAGGAGTTTTTGGCAGTATTTTTGTGAAGTTTGAACTGTCATTTTCCTGCCTTAATGGTATTGCTAAACTACTTGTGTCCTTTTTTCACCCCATGTGTATTTCTTAAATGAATTTCAACTGAAACTTCTGTGTAATTTAATGATTTTTTTTCTTCTCATTTCACTTCCCATGCTTTGCTATAGAATGCCTCATTTAAACTTCTTAAGTTCTTATTATTTAATGTCTCACTTTAAATTTTGGTAGCCCTTGTGATGTAATCTGAAATGGTAAGGGGTGAGGTAAGGCAGGACAGAAGAGTGGTATAAAAGAAAGAACAGTTGTCTGTCTTTTTTGTTTTGGTGTTTTTGTTTTCTGAGGAAGATAAACAGTAGATAGAATTTGCATCGATTACATGGTTTAAACAGTTGTACCAGTATGGATGAAATGCGCTGACATGATTGGTGTCTTGCTCGGCTGGATGATCTAAAGTTGTTGACAGTTGTTCAGTGACTGCATTTATATGACTGAGGTAATGGGGTGGGGGGAGATACTCTTTCCATACTGCTTTTTCATGTTCTTTCTTGTAAGAGAGAAGGTAGAAAGGCCGAATACTCTCTATCGCCCTCTTTAAATGCTTCTAGCTGTGCCTCATCTTATCCAGAGAAATCAGTAACTGAAGCTGCAGTCTTTAGATTCTGTGTTTACCTACAGCAGTTTCTTTGGCTCCAAGTTCCACTTCTTGGTGAATCATTAATCTCATTTCCTGCTATGTATTTGAGGAATCCACCACATCTTATTCTGAGTAAGCATGTCGTAATGATTTAGGGTTTTTTAATTATTATTTTAGACAGGGGTTTTCTTCTTTTTCTTTTGCCTTTTTTTTTTTGTTTGTTTTGTTTTTTTCTTTGTTGTTGGATTTTTTGTTTTGGTGGGATGGGTTTTGTGTTTGTTACTGACAGATATACATGACATTTGTTTTGAAAGGGAAGTCAGATCTGAAGAATATTATGAAGTTAGCTGACTGTCTCATCTCTCAGCCTCTAGTGATATGGTCACAGTGAGCATCTGTCCATAAGTTTGTAAGGGTGAAAGTAGTGACTGCGCAGTGCCATAATAAAGACCAAGGCATTAAAATATGTGTTTTGTAAGATAGTTGTATGAGAAGCTGAGTTTAAAAAATGATCCTTAAATGACTGAAGATCTTCAGAATGGAAAGATAAGAAAATGTTCAGGATCCAGAGAAGAATTTTAGTCTTTCTTAAGCAGTATTTAAATTGATTTCTGTGATAATAGTGGCTCTAAGATCAGAATGTATAGATTGCTTAAACACTAGTACAGAGTTGAGAGACATTAATGCTTTGGTTAATAGAGGTGTCTGTTTTCTGTCATTTAAAGATGACATACTAAGGAATAATGTTAACTACTTAATTTTCTCCTTCATATTGCAGAGTGGATATAAATTGTTTATGCAGAACAATTGGATCCATCTGTGATACACACTAAGAGCTTGCTCATTATTTTCTAATAGTAGGAAGCAGGGGAGGAAGATTCTTTAAAATTTCCCTTTGTGACTCATTGAAGTTCTGAATCTCTTAATCCCTGCCTATAGTCTTGCTGATACAAATCTTATTAGGTACTTTTTCATCGTCATCCTTAAGTCCTTAAACTCTCGCAGCTTATTGTGATTCCCTTAGTCTCTCCTTTTGAAGCACTGTAGGAGATATAACTAGGTGATCTGTGTTGCATCAGAAGATGAGATGTAATTGCCTGCCAATGACAGACGCAGTATGCAGCTGCTAACAGGTAATCTCTCTTTAGCTGCAGTTTACATTCAGTTACTTTGTTTGAGGAAGTTTGAGTTTGTAAGAACTTACGCTGTCACCTTAGTCACTACAATTTTAAAGTTGTATATTTGTGAGTGCAGCACCTAAAGGAGTCAAGCAGATAGTTCCAAAATGACTTTACCTGCATGAAATGACGTAACATTTGCTTTTGGCAACCTAAGACAGATTCGTTGTCATAGCTGTTAAAATTAGAAACTCTATGGATGGTGTCGCAAGATGCTTCAGTTGAATAGCTAAGGACACTAAGCTAACTTTTACATTGTATGGGTATGAGGAGGTCCTTGGTTATTTTTGCCACCTCCCAACACTTCTAGGTTGCACTTAATCCTTTTGTTTGTTTGCTTGTTTTGTTCTGGTTTTGGTTTTCGTTTTGTTTTGTTCAAGTTTCCAAACTTCTTGTTACAAGAATTGATCTTTCAAATGTAACAAATATGGACAACACAGTATCCTCATAAAGGAGTGGCTGAGGAAGGTGAATGTTTTTGGGGTTTTTTTATTCAAGGATGTTTTCTGAATCTGAATAAAGTCACATTACGTGTTTTTCTGTGTTGCTGATCACTTTTGCTAGGGAGGGAAGTGGACGTAGTTATCAGAGAAACTGGTGTTTGTTTCAGGGGATGAAATATAAAGGGAAGAGTTGGAGAGGCTATCAAACAACAAATAGTACAAAGAATAGAGTTGAGATGGAAAAGCATGTTAATGGTGCTAAAAGGAAATGTATTTTCTATACCGAACAGTGGATTGCAAGTGTAAAAACAAAACCACTACATAAAATTTGTTTATGTTTAAGTGCACAAACATTCTTTTATTTCAGTGAAAGTCAAGTAGCTAGATCAGCATATAGCTAGCTTAATAAGGGTAACTTGTAATGCAGACCTGATTCTGTGGTCCACCTGTCACAGCCAAGCTTCAAATTTGGTCTTCATTAATAAGTTTGGCAGTCCTGTCATCCTAATAGGTGACATTCTCCCTGTGTCCCTTGTCCTTTTTATTGAGGTAAAGGGGAAAGGTAGTGTAGCTGTAAGGAGTCTTTTGGGTTCCATTTCGGGTGGATTTGTTGTCTTGAAATGCATCATCCTTTGAAAAGAACTTTAGCCTAAAGTGTTGAAGAATTTAACCGCAAAAGAAAATGAAAATCTAGATACAGGCAGAGTAAGAAATAAACTGAGAAAAACATTTTGAGGACAGCCAGGAGGACAAGTGATGCAAATAAGCATGAAACATGACAGTTATGGGAGGGGAACTTGCTATGCATTTTTTCTATTAAGAATATTGCACTTTTTTTGTCAAGTAACATGTAGTATATAGCATACTGTTCTGTAAGGTGTGGGGTTTTTTATAGCTGAGCTCCCTAGAAATGCTGTACACTATAAAATGAGAGGGAATCCTAACCAGCTCTTTGTTTGCTTGTTTTCCTAGTTTTTCTCTTGTGTGCATTATCATGCAAGAAAAAAACCTTCCTGTCTTTACTTTTATTGGATTCTTTGAACTGTACTATTACACATCTTGTTTTATATGGACTAAGTTGTATGCAAGGAAAACAGGAGAACAACGAGGAAGAAAAATTAGGAAGAATCATCATTTGTGTTGCATATATCTATGTGCATGTATTATGCGAGTAAGTATGTGCATAGATAGATTTTAACTGGAAATTTTTGGCTGTTCTTTTGAACTGAGAGTGTCTTAGTAATAATATCTAGGAGTAGAATTTGGGATATTTGATACCAAGAAGTACATAGTTACTATTTCAGGGGGGAAATAACAGTTATTGCTATCAATACTTCAATATATTTGTGCTAATTAGTTTTTAGTGTATCTATGTATCTTACCAAAAAAATCTGAAAGGGGAGGAGGGAAGCTTTGAAAATACAGTAGAACACTGAGAACTCAGTAAGCTCATTGTTAGAACGTAGACACTTATGTAGTTTTAAAGATATTTTTTAAAAAAAAAGTTGTTTTATAAAATAGTTTCTTGCACTTTACCTGCTGGCTTTTCAATTTGGTAGATAACATCTGAACTCCAGCAGAGTTTTATAATCCCCACGTGCTTAAATATACTAAATGTTCTTTTTCCATTAAGGTTAATGTTCGTGAAGAAATTGAAGAGTTTTTTCCAAGAATGTGGAAGATAAATCAAGATAAAAGAAGGCTAATGAAAAGTATTAAAGATCAGAAAATTAAAATTGAATGGGGGAAAAAATTGAACAGAAGATTGGTCAGATAGAAGCACTTGAATATTTTTTTAAGGCTATAAGGAATTGTTTGAATTGGGGAAGAATACACGAAGTATGAAAAATGAAAAACTCAATGAAGAATGAAGAAAAGTAGAAAGCAAGAGTGAAGTAGAATTAAAAGAATCTGGAAGAATGAATGGGTCCTAGGTTAAGTAAATGTATGGTTTATGTTCCAGTGTCTGTATGATCAAGTTGTAGATGAATTTGCATGATTACTTAGTTAATAGAGAATTGGTGATCTGGTTCAAGCAGGGATCTATTTGAGGAAAGCATACAATATTAACAGTGGGTTAGCAAACGAAATTTGTTTTGGAGGGTATTTCCTAACCATTTGTTTTTCAGGAGCAATCAATATAATAGAATTACTGTACTTTAAATGTTAGGAGTTAGGCATTTATACAACCAATACCATTTTTAATACTGTCTTTTTTGTTAGGAGTCTCGCTCCCAGTCAAAATCTCCAGCTGGGAGTCCTGCTCGTGTAAAATCGGAGAGCAGGTCAGGATCTCGCAGTCCATCGAGGGCTTCCAAACATTCTGAATCGCACTCTAGGTCAAGATCAAAATCAAGGTATGTCGAGGAAGTTATTCATGTTAATTCAGTGTTAACTGCTTATACTTGTTCTTTTGGTACATTGATGAGATGTCTTTTCCCCTTGCTGTAAAATTACAAATCTTCTGGGGTGTATTAACAGGGTTATGTAATGCGCATGTTAGTGGTTATATAGGCAGACAAAGTTGTGGAAAGATTCCCTGAGTAATAAAGCATGGGTTTGAATAGAGAAAGTAGTAAAAGTTGTAATGTAGAAATCACAACTAAAATTCATAGTTTTATCTCTTCCAGAAGGTAGAGAAGGCATTACACCTCAGTGCTGTAAAAGCTCCTGCCCTCTTCCTCAAAAATCTTACAGAGCTGAACTCTTGTGTGGACATGTGCTTTAGGAAAAAAAGAAAAGTCAAGTGAGAACTGAAGCAAAGGTAGTCTAGGTTAGATAAAAGGAGCAAGCTCTATAACTGTTGGAAATGTTAGAAGATGCTGCTTGGGGAAGTTATTGGCGTTCCTTCAGTGGAGGCTTCAGAAACAAAATCTAGGCTTTAAAAACAAAATCTGAAAACTACAGCTTGAATCGGGCATGGATAGCTTCTTGATTTATGTGAGCTTTAATACTTCAATTAATTTTTTTTTTTGGTGCTGCACGTGTCCTCCTCTGTCCTTTACTACGTCAAGTGTGTGTGCACAGGCGAAAGTTTTATTTCCCAGTTCTGAGAGAGCTTGCTCAGAACAGAGGAGGAATATCTGTCTTTTTCTCTAAATATGTCATAAATATTACCTGGCTTATATTGCCCATCTTCTCTCTTTTTGTTGTACCATTGTACTGGTGAAAACAGAGAGAAATACTGAAACCTCCTTTCATCAATGGAGAGAGAAAGCGGAGAACAGTATTTGTAGCTCTGGAGGGGGAAGAGGAATTTCATAGTATTATGTTGTTCCTCCTCCTCAGTTTTTGAGGGAGATCAATAATCTATTTTTCTGATTTATACACTTCATAGCAGGGCAGCTGAAAAAGAGTTACTGTGCTCTGAGTGCCTAAAGTTCAGCCTAATGTTATAGCTTCTATTGCAATGTTTAGCCAGATAACTAACTACCTGTTGTTAGGATATAATGCCCATATGAAATCATGCACCTTTGATGAGGAGATGCTTGTTTAAAATGAACTTATCATTGGCTAGATGCCTGCAAAGAAATGCTAGAATTAAGTTGCTGGAGTTTTCTGTCTTGAATAATTTTCATGCCAAGGTGAACTTTGTCAGTGCTGCAGCACTGTAGTGCTGCTGGATCTTTCAGCTTTTCAGCCAAGACAGTATTTTACAGTGTGGCCTATCTGGTTTCTGTGTGATTGTGCAAGTATTAGTTACATGTGCAGCCAAGCTGATACAAGCTTAAACTTTGAACTTTCAAAAACTGTCAGGAATATAACCCTTGCTATATGCCAGAAGCACTCTTACAGAGTTAAAGATTATGCTACCGAGCAGGTTAATTGATGCAATCTTTAGACGTGAAAAGCAGAAGAAACAAATATTTTAATTGTAGAGATCCTGCAGTTTGAGACATTATGTGCATATGACCTAACTAAAAGCTTTCTCTTTGTTGAAGATCCAGGTCCAGAAGACATTCGCACAGACGTTACACTCGTTCCAGATCCCATTCCCATTCTCATTCCCATAGGAGACGTTCTCGAAGCAGATCATACACACCAGAATACCGTCGTCGAAGAAGCCGTAGTCATTCTCCAATGTCCAACAGGAGAAGGCACACTGGCAGCAGAGTATGTCATGGTCATCAAGGCTGAGGATCAGCAAAACAGTTGCTGCTTACATCAGTGTAGTCCAGGTTACCTGCAGGCTGAATTAGACCTTCTGTCTTGTCACTGGAGGGTACAGAAATTGGAGGAAGGTTGCGGGGCAGGGAAGCAGCCTCTGTTCTTGCAGCTGGACACTTGTTTCCTGGGCCTACAACTGTCAGTACAATTGTAGAAATTAATTGAAAACCATACCGTGGCAAGTCAGTTTGTGCAGATGGGGTGACATCTGCTTCCACCTGCTCTAGAAGTTGAACCCTTCTGATTTTATTGTAGTTCCATATATATGTACCCTTCACATAACTGAGACCTTTTCTCTGCATGCTTTTCTCTGCACAGAGGAGTTAAAGTAGAAAACTCTCAAGTGTTTATTTGCTTCTAACATACAGCATATTATGTTGAAGGTTGCTTGTGATTTTATACCTCTGAGCAATTAATATGCTTTAACTTGAAGAAATAAAACTACATGTTATTGGCTAATAATGTGTAAATCTTAATAGACTAGAAAAAATTACAGTTATGAAAAGGTTCAGTAGGCTGCTCAAAACGTAAGTGAGAAGTATCTGTGTGGACAGGACAAAGTATAGGTACATGAACCAAGATCTAAGATACTAATCTGATGTCATTCTGAGTGGTTTCTCCCAATGGTCTTTCTAATCCATTTCAGTGCTCTAGCTTCTGGTTCCATATCATTTCAGGCAGATCTAAGTGAGTGCTCTTACACACAGGTCTGCCTCTTCCTTAATGAGGGCCGTGGTACTTCTCTGATTATTTTGTTTTAATCTGGTTTAGTTTCCAAATTTTTTACTAAGCCTGTCAAAAAGAGTAAAGATTTTTTGCAGTCTTACCTTGAAGTAGCTCACCAGGACCAGTTAATACCAATGTGAGCGAGAAGACAAGAATGGGGAAAAGGGTAGGCCTACAGATTGCTAACGTACAGGGACTTAAGCTGTTGTGAAGCAGTGTTCATAGTTACACTTTTTGTGGATTGCTGCCAGTGTGTAATCATGATGTAGTAAATATGAATCTAATGTCTCGAAAAATTGGCAGGAATAGCTGAACTTCAAAAGGGTTAGCAGATTCCCTCGTGAAAGATGAATGAATCCGCTTTGCTGCTTTAGGAAATACTAGAATATTTTGCTCTGTGAAGAAGTCTTTGCCTTTGAAATGACTTTGTGAAACACAAAACTTGTTTTCACAGTGAATTTCACATTAATTCTTGTCATGGTTTAACCCCAGCTGGCAATTAAACACCACACAGCTACTCGCTCACTTCCTGTCCCACTGCACAGTGGGTTTGGAGAGAGAATGGGAGGGGCGGGAAAAGTAAAATTCGTGGGTTGCAATAAACACAGTTTAATAGAACAGAAAAAGAAGGGACGATAATAATTACAGAATATACAAAACAAGTGATGTGTGATACAGTTGCTCACCACTTGCTGACTGATGCCCAGCCAGTCCTGGAGCTGTGGTGAGCCCTGCCAGCTCCCCACAGTTTACATACTGGACACAAGGTCATGTGTTACAGCATTTCCCTTTAGCTTGTTTGGGTCAACTGTTCTTGCTGTGTTCCCTCCCAGCTTCTTGTGCACCTCCTTGCTGTTAGGGCAGTATGAGAAGCTGAGAATTGTAAATACTGCTTAGTAACAACTAAAACATTAGTGTATTATCAACATTCTCATCCTAAATCCAAAATGTAACACTGTACCAGCTGCTAGAAGGAAAAATTTTATTCCAGCCAAAACCAGGACAGTTCTAAGGAGTAGTTCTAGTAGTGTGAAAACAAAGCTCAAATCAAACAGATTTCAATCCTCTCAATAGCAAGGTACTAAGGATACTGGGAAAATTGGTAGCAATTTTGCCACTTGTGATGTTGTAGAGAGAGCTTGCATACTGTGTTGATGGGAGACAGGACAAAAACCTAATATAAAAGCTGTCTCTTAGTCCTCCGCAGTCAGTTTAGTTCTTCCAGTGGTGATGTAACTCATTTGTTGCTTAGATTGTCCAGACTGTTTCTCAGTACTTCTCTTGCCTCAGAAAAGTTTACAGGGTTTAAGTGTAAGGGGGAGGTGTAAAAAAAAAAAAAAAAAAAAAAAGACAATACTACTGGTATGTAATGTGTAGAGAAACTTGTCCAAACAGTGATTTAAAAAAACGGAGAGATTTCATTAGACTCAAAAAGAGTTTCACTAATAAAAGTATAGCTGTTAATGCTGCTGAATTTATCCGATTGAAATATGAAGTAAAAAATAATCTTAAACCTGCATAATTAAAACTTCAAAATGACAGACTGACAGTTTTTGTTGTGCTCTTCAGCTGTTACAAGGAATTACAGAAGCTGCATGTCTTAAAACAGAAGTTTGAACTCTGACAAATGGAGAGAAACTTCAAATATATGAACAGTTTGGGCATCTTAGTTTCACAATAGATTCCTGAACAAAAGCTCTGTAAAGCACATGACAGAAGATCTAAACTTGTTCATTCTTTGACTCAGGCTGAAAGGCAGGCTCTGAGGCATAAATTACCGTGCATCAGCAGCTTTGAAAATCTGAAACTGTAATACAAATTTCAACTGTGTCAACTTCCAATTATTAATTTAGCAGAAACATTAAATCCCTATGCCTGTTGTTGTCATTTTAGATTGTTATATCTAGTATAACAGGTGCCGGAAGCTTCACTGAAAAAAATGTTTCCACCAAAATAATTCTTACACTGATATTTGCGTTAGATAAACTCTCAGGCATGTAGAGAAACTTTGAACCTAATAAAGAAATTGTACTTTGTACGATTTCATCTTTGACTTACATTTCACTTCAACGAAAGGATTAAGTAGATCTGTATCCCATGTCATGTTAAAAGCTCAAGAGCCTTTCTCTAGAAGAGTGTGCATGCTTCTGGATTACGGTTTCACAGAATTGGCCCTCAACACTTTTTACTATCTGGATGAAAAGCAGATAATTTTCGTCCTGTTTACAAGTGGAAAGAGATAAACTTGCAAATGTAAATACTGACTTTCAGTATAGTTGAATAGGAAGTGTTGAAGGGGAAGGAAATTTTGGTAGAAGCTAAATTATTGTTCAACACTTTGAGCTTAGGTGCTCATGTGTGTTCGGTGCATGCTACTGCGGAGGTACCGTGCGCTCTTTAGCGCCAGTGGTGAGCACGCAGAAAGCCTGAAGGTGGGAGTTCAGGCTGGCTGACCTGTTCTTAGCACAGACTGGCCTGTCATGCATGTCTGCAGCTTGTTCCTGATTGGAGTATGAAATACTGATACATAAGTTCCTGTTATTCTATAGCTTCTCTGTAGTCAGAATTCTAATTTTTTACTGAGTTTTTCACCAGCATGAGAAATTCATCTTTGTCTTTTTTATAAAATAATTAAAATGGTTGCTTTTTGAGAATTTCATACAATTGAAGTTATAACTGAAGCTTTGAAAAACTAGAAAACATAATTTAATTTTCTTCAGATTTAAATTTTTTTAATAATTGTGAAATTTTGATATGAGAATTTATAACTTTGTTTTTTATAAACTTAATTGGAGCTGAATATTTGTCTTAACAGGCTAATCCAGATCCTAATACATGTCTCGGAGTGTTTGGTCTCAGTTTGTATACTACTGAGAGAGATTTGCGTGAAGTCTTCTCCCGTTACGGACCTTTGACTGGTGTCAATGTGGTTTATGATCAACGGACTGGAAGATCAAGAGGATTTGCTTTCGTTTATTTTGAGAGAATTGATGATTCTAAGGAGGTAAATTCATGCTTCACTACTTTTAATAGGTGTGCTCTTTGTGGATTGTCTTCATTAATATCTCTGTTAAAAAAAAAAAAAACCCAACCAGATGTTTCTGAGTATGTATTTGTTAGCAAGTTCTCACAGTGAGATTAATTTAAAATATTTTATCAAATAACATGGCATTTTGAAAGAGATGGAAGCATTTTAGTTCAATATTTAGATGCTTGGGCAGATTTCAAGCATGAGCTGTCTATATTGAACCACTATCAAGCATTGTGGTTTGATTTTTAGTCTGTTACTTCAAAATAAACCAAATCTTCAGACAGATATAGAAGCTTCCTACTGGTTTTGAAATCTTTTGAAAATTAACTTTTCAAAGGACATTTCTGTATAAAAATTCTGCAGATTCTCTTTACTTTCCATTTTCTTCTCCAAAAGCATGTCATTGTGCATTTGTAAAATAGCAGGGTTTGTCTTGATTTGTGCCTTGGCCGGTGACTTTGCTAGTTCTGTGGGTAAGTGTTGACAGCTGGACGGAGTTGTTGTGAGTATAATTCATCTGTAAGGAAAGATCAGAAATACATCAACAGCAGCCTGTGTTACAGTTCACCGCAGTAAGCAGTGCTTTTTTAACCTGTGTAAGAATACTGTGAGCTTGCTTTCATGTACTGGAATTTGTAGGTTAAATTGTTATTAAAAGTAAAGACTTTGGGTTTGGGGTTTTTTTCCCCTTGAAGTCTTTACTGTGGGATTGTCTTTTTTCGGCAAACCGAGTCACAAACTTCACACTCTTGTTTGTGGATAAATAGTATTGGGTAGATGTTGCAGATTTGCTGTTTGATTCTGTTTACATCTGATAAGTATATACATAGTGCTTGGATATGACTCTTCTCACTTAACATTGAAGGAAGGAAGGGTAACAGCAGTGGAACCTACTATAAGTAGCTGAAAGATGAAAATGGATGCTAGTTGATATTTTAATGAAAAAAATACTTTGTGGATGATTTGGTTGATGTAGACTCAGTTCTGATCTTTGACTCATTTCTGGTATGACCCAGAGATTCAGTTTATAGGAAGAGCATGGTTTGCAGATATATATATATATGTGTGTGTGTGTGTGGTTGGTGCAGGTTATAGGGGTAAGTAAAAGGACACAAAACTTCATTCAGTATTCCTTCTGTATTTTCACACTGTCACTTGGACAGGTTGAGAGAGAAGTAAATGAGGTGACTAACTCTATATCCATCTTTAGTTGCCTACTGTCTTGTAACTTTTAGCCTTGTATTTCTTTGCTCGGTGAGATTTTGAAATTGTGACTGTTTTTTAGAATATTTAACATCCAAAACACTTGCACAGTATTTCTTGTCAACGTTCATGCGCCAGCCTTCTCTATTTTACAACTTTGTATGTCTTTAGAAGAAGGGTTTTTTCTGAGTTGTTATGGGGAATGGTCATGCATGACACCACGCATTTTTTTAAAATGTTCCGTGTAAATAGCATGAAGTAATTTGTTTAGTATAGAGCTGTTTTGGCAGATACTACAAAACTGGAATGCAAAGAAGAAATAAAGGGGTATGACTTGCAGTCAGAAGTATAGAAATAAAGATGGGCACCTTAATCAGGAACTGAAATAATTGGGTATTTAATTAAACCCATTTTTTTCTCCTCAGTGGGATAGTGCATGAAGAGTGGGAAAGGGTGCAAATCCTCCCAGCGCTTCAAATTTACATAACTGAAATACTTTGGCAATTCATTTTATGTGTTTAATTGAGGACAGATTTGAAGATGGCAGTAAGTGGCAGCTAGTGTAGAAAAAGGGGCTACAGCTATACGCGTAAAACCCTTGACAGGCCCTGTAAGGGAACAGTGAAGGATGTGAAGTAATTTGCTGTGTAGTAGATAGATCAAATGTGAAAAGTTGAGTATGCATAAAAGCGATGATACTTTAATTCCTTTTTTTTCTGAGTAAATCTTTCGTCTTAAAAACAAAACCAAAAAAAGCCCAAAACAATCAATCAGACAAACAAACAAAAAAACCCAAACAAAACCTCAAACCCTCCAACACCCTAAGCATCCAAATACAGGGAATATGAAACTCTAGATGAGATGTTTAACTAAATTCCAGCCCTTTCAAAGCAGTCATAGGTGGATTAAATGTCTACAACTCTACAGAAAAATGAGGATTACTATTGTCCTTCCAAGAGAGGTAACATAGGGATGACTCCCTGTTGACACGCTCTCAAAACACTTAATATAAAATTCAACACCGAATGAATTGTAAGTAGTTAACATTTAAACTTTCGGAACTTGGTTTAAGATAGTTCAGTATCAGTATTGTGTGGGTTCTGGTGCCACTGAAATGCCTCAGGATCTTTGTCATTACTGGTTGGCTCTTACAAATTGTATCATTTATTGAGGTGGTTAAAATGTTGCTATGTGTCAAGATTCTGAAACCAAGCGATACAGTGTTTCTAGTTCCATATGGTGGTAATGCTCTGAATTGTCAACTCAGTGTTTGGAAATCCATAGACAATGTAAAATACGATTTCTTAAAAAAGGTATTTTGCAAAGGGACAGTAGTAGAGTTTCTTTTCAGTTTAGCTGGTTTAGACTTTCACAACTTGATTATGGTACCATAGCAGCCTTGTTGTTAGATGTTTATGATCATCTTGGTTATAAAGAGGAACAAATATTTAGCTTCCACTAACTGGTAGGTAGAGCAGCTGTCAAGGCACAGTAGCTTTAGTCATTCCACAGTAGGACTGGGAAATAAATGTTGGATGCATGCATCCATTCTAAAGATTTCTTGTGGAATCTCATTTACTCTGTTTGAAACTCTGCTGACATAGAGATGAAACTTTCTGCTGTGAAAGAAGGTTCATTTTCCATCAGATGTCTTTTGTTGCAATGGCTTAGTGTCTACAGGCTAGCACTTGACTGGAATGTTACATTCTGACCCATACTGAAGGTGCTTGCGGACACTGTCTTTAGTTCAGAGTGCAATAGCTGGCAGTAAATGTTGAGGACTGATGTTTGGTTGTCCAGAAAACCTGACACTTTGCTATGCTAATGTCCTTTTTTGGTGTGCTTGTCCAAAGCCTATCTGGAAAGCTTATGTTATCTCCCTTTTTCTAGAAGGAGTAATCTCTTTTATGGGTGTAGTGGTTTTCACCTGCCCATCATATCAGAATTTTCTTCTTGTGTTTCGAGGAACACAAACTTCAATATAATAAGATGATGAAAAGGGGGGGGATTGATAATCTCTGGGTTAACAGTAAATTGAGAGGATTATGAGTAAAAAGTGCTGGCTGTTCTAAAGGAGATGATTCTTACTACAGTTACCAAGGGTTTCATGTGCCACTATCTAGCTTTTCAGTAACTCAGAGTATGAAGTATTAGTATTAAGCTGAGGCTACTGTGAATGTATGACGTGCCTGTAGCAAGAACTCACTTGAGAAGCATTAGCTACAGCAGTTGTTGGCAATACGGAATTTTCTGTTTTCTAATGCTAGTTACATGCTTTCTACAGTTTTTTGCTATCTTTCAGAACCGTTTTCTGAAGCAGTGTTCATTCACAATCAAACGTTATACAGACAAACTGAACTATTAACATAATGCAATTGCCAAAGACTGGAATAATAACATGGCTTGTCATTTCATTTTTTTTTAAGATATTTAATCTGTGGTGCAAGCAGACCAGCTTAGAAGCATCATTATTAAACAAAACATCTTCCATAGCTTGTTGAAGAAATGCTTTAAATATTGTTTGTGGTATCAGAAGGGACCCTTGATACATGAGAAAACACTAGAAGGTCTCAGATGTTTGGAATTACAAGTGACAGGCTTCTAGAGACTCTGAAATACCATGAAATTGCTAATATTGCAGAAACTTACCCAGTTACTCATTCTGGTTTTCTGAAGTCCTACCTTTCTTGACTCTCAGACCTTTTAAACTATACTTTAAACAGAATACATTTAATCAATAGATGATTAAGATAAGAAAATTCCATATTAAGAAATTGTAATTTACAATATTCTAATTGTTAAAAAAAACAACCCTCAAACTAGAGAATATAAATTGACACTTGTTCAAAGGTGAAATGGAAGCTTGAACTCAACATCACACTAAGTGTAAAACACTGGGTTTCTTCATTGCTTCATGAAAACCAGCCCACAGTGAAGGAAAAAAACCCCAGTATCCGATAGAGTTATTTTTACATTATGAAAATACATTTTCTGAATGAGTCCCAACTGAAATTGCTTGTGTTTGACTATTCAAGTGTATGCAGTCTCTACGCCACTAGCTTCGTAGTAATATCTCATTACTTAAGTAATTCAGAACAGTTAGATACAGTTGCAATGAAGGCTTGATGATCTTTTGTACAGTACAAATGGTACCTTGAACTTGGTAGTAGAAATGTAAAGTGACTGTGACATCAGCTCTGCCAAGTCAAGTTGACTCCCTCTGTTCTCCACCCTTCCTTCCCCCAGTGACCATGGTGCAGGTTGCACAAATTGCCCACGTCATTTCCTTGTCTGAACTGCTCTTTGTGGCATTATCCAGGCTGAAAGATTATTTTTTCAGTGAATTATTTATTGCTTAACTAATACCAGTCACTTGTGTAAGTTTTTGCATATAATGAATAGTTTGTTGTTTCTGAACTTGGTTTACTCTACCTGGATGCTAATACAGGTAGAAAGCGCCACACACTGTAACAGATACCAAATGAAACTGAAATCTGTTCAATTTAGTGCTTGCTTTCTAACTGTTTTGAGCCACTGGAGTCCATGATCCTGTATTTTGGGGACTGCCCATTTTGTCAAACTGACACCTTACAGGTAATAATTTGAAGGAGTTTTCTTATTATGGATGGACTGCTGTAGGTTTAGAACTGAAATCTAAGATTGAATTGCTCCCCATGCCATTCCCAACCCTCATTCTCCGTTTTCCAACTGCAAACACAGATGTGTATTCTGCCCATCAAAGCCAATTTTTCCTTAGAATTTGCAACCAAAACTAATAGTACCTGTTTATAGGAATCGATTGCTGACTGTTGTCTTGCGAAGGCAATGCAAATCTTTTAACAGAATTCAGGTATTTGGAAGAAAAGCCAGGCTGAAGTAAAAATGGATTGTTGACAGTTAAAGGCTCCTGAGAGGGTATTGCATGTCTTAAGCCCCAGTATAATTTGATTTTTCTCTTCAAAATGTTTTATGTGATGGTCTGGAAAATACAGTTCTAGCTCTTAAACAGTAGTTGAGAATATCTTCCACATTGTTACAGCAAATGTGCAGGCTTTTTTTCCCCCTTTGACATTTAAATGTTCTTAACAGAGCATTCATGCATAGTCGGAAACAGCAAGAGAAGCAAGCTGACATTTGTTTGGAATACGACCCGCTAGTCTAATAAAATTGTAAAATCCAAAATTTTAGTATAAAGTGGTTTAATTTTAAAGAAAACACAAATATGTCAGTAATTAGAATGACTAATTTGTTTTTACAGCCTTTATACAAAATGAACACCGTTACGTCGCTTGTCTGAAACCAGGTTTCCATATAGGGCTTTTAGTCATATATTGCAGCAGTCGTTAGCTAATATTGTCAACTTAAGTACTTTGTTTCAAAGACTTGAGATGTGCACATTAAGAGTGATGGAGAGGATCTGAAAACGTCTTTAAAAGGAATTTCCAGTTCCTAATGACTGAATGCAAGTGATACATAGTGTAAATTATTGTTGGATTCATAATGGCTTGTAGGTTTTGGCTTTTCTGCATTTGGGGAGATGCAGTTAGAATTGCAAAGGGGTTTGTTCTGTCTGTAGATCTATTAAAGATTATTTTATTATTTTAATTTATTTTTTTTAGTTGGCACTTCTGACAGCTGTTGAAAGCAAAGTTTTAATATTGGGTAGGTCAGTAGACATTGTGACCAGGGTGTCCAATGTTTTGCAGACTAGTAACTGTGAACAAATCTTTATCCACTGAAATAGAACACATTTCTTGGTACCTCCAAAACAAACAGCCAAGTCTCAAAATTAACTCTTCATCTGTTGTGTTGATATGCTGCTCTTCTCTGTACTATTCCTTATGTCAAAGAACTCTTCCTCTTAAAGAGGTGTTGTTCTTTTAACAAAATAAGACATGTGCCAGATGTTCTGGATTTAAGGTGGCTTCTTGTCAGCTAAGCTTATTACTCTGCAAGTTGTTGATAGGAGATAAAAATACCATGAAGCAGAAAATTCCTTACCTTTCAAAATAACTTGCATATTGCTGCATTTTCAGAAAGATGCTTTATATCGTGAAACTAATTTTTCAGCCAGCTATTTGCAGTCTTCGTTTTTAGGTTTACTTGCACACGTGTTCCTAGGATGTGTGCACGGGTTTATTTTAATTTAGATCATCCTTGTGGAACACAATTTCACAAAGTCGCAGGGCTATGAATCTAAAGCTAAAGATCATCTTTTATTCACAAAACATACTTTAGCATGTGTTGAAAGACTTGCAGTGTTCTTTGTCTCTGCCTTGCAGTTAGCTAAATGTAGTTCTGGTTTTGTACGGGAACAGAACTCACTAGGTGGCGATATAGTATAGGTCCAAACGGCATTATTAAAACACCAAGTAAGTGTACTTAATTAGGTTAGTGATAACTCGGTCACTTCCAGTTTGTGGACAGCACAGTTAAATCATGTGAGTGTCAGGTTTTTTGTTCCCTCCGCCATAACTTTTGTGTTAGTTCAACAAGGTCCTCCTTAGCTTCAAAAAGTTATGTTCCTGAGTAGTTTTTTGTTTTGTTATTTAAAAAAAATAAAAGGGTGTGGGGGGAGAACAAACAACCTCTGCTTAGAGGCTCCCTGATGTTTTGAGTTGTCTGTTCCTTACAGTTAAATAACAGCAAAGTGGCCGTATTCTTTAACTCAAGATTCTAAGAGTGTCACGTCACACATGAAAAATGAAAATAATGTCTGTTAGGCTAAGTGTTGTGCCTTCATGTCAGAAACTAAGTGTTGTGTACTAGTGTTTCAGAGGTCTTACAGCAGCTGATGAAATGATTAAAATTTTCAAAGCCATTTTTTAAAAGAGTTTTAAGTCCAGCGTTAACCATTTGATAAATTCTTACGGTTGTGGGTTTGTATTTTGGAGTTTTCATGTAGGTTACTCTTGCATTAATACAATTCTCAAAAGTACACTTGGGGGGGGGGGGGGGGGGAAAAAAAAAAAAAAAAATCCTGATTTTGAGTTTGTGAAAGGCCATTGTATTGATTCTCAAAAACTAGAGAAGCAGGGGCTAGAACACCCAGTGAGCGTGTGCCCGGGCTGCGAGCGGGTCTGGAGGCACAGGCTTCTGAAGCGCAGACCCTTCTGTGTTTCGCTTTAGCGAGCTGCTATTGTGAGAGTGAGTGGGGAGGAAGGTTGTAATTAGGTATCCATGTAGGCTGAACCCGCCATTTTACTAAGCGCTGCTGGAGTAGGTCCTTGTAAGGGAGATGGCAGGAGGCTGGGAGAGCATGAAATGGCAGCCGACTAGCAGTAATCCGGCCATATGCACCCTACAGGAAGCCACTGTTTTGCACAGCTTTTGAATCCGCCCGTCCCCTCTGGGTCAGAGACGGCTGTAGGAAAGATGCAGTTTTCAGAAAAAGCTGGTTTTACTTTCAGTTTACCTTTCTGGGGGGTAGAAGACAAAGTCTAGGGAAAGTGAGTGTGTTAGTGGTTAACACCGTGCTCTCTTAGGAAGAGGCTGTGTGTCGCGTTACTCCGGCACCCCAGTGCAGCCCTGTAACAGCGCCGGCAGATGGGCCAGGGAACAGAGGTGAGCCATTCGCCACAGTGGGGCACTAGTAACCAGGCTACATAAAACAAGTTCAGGGGTTGTTCTTTTGATGGAAAATAAAGTATTTTGTACATAGCCTTCCATAGTTGCCAGCAGGTTGCAGATCTCACGTCCCTGTTCCTTGTCTCTCCTGCAGGCAATGGAGCATGCAAATGGTATGGAGCTGGATGGCAGGAGGATTCGGGTGGATTACTCAATCACCAAGAGAGCACATACACCCACTCCAGGCATCTACATGGGCAGGCCAACACAGTAAGGAGTTTGCCCATTTCCTGTAATGGGGCTAACATGGATTTAAACTGAATGCTTGGAGTCTGGTTGAAGAAATAGAGCAACAGATACTTTTAAAAAATTTTAGAATTACGCCAATTGTATTTTATAACAAAGCTATTAATATAAAATGTTTTACTGTAGTTCACATATGCCACTAAATCCTACTGTAATTTACTGTCTAGTTATAAAAAAAAAAGACGGAACGAGTTAGTTTAAAAAAAAAAACCAAACTTATCTAGCATAGTCAGTCAATGCACTCTAACCTTACTGAAATACTAAGGTTACTTTTATTTTGATGGGAATTAAGCTTAAATCCCTGGTGGGTTTTCTGTTTTTTGGGGTTTTTTTTAAGGTGTTTTTCTTAAAATGCTTCATTGATAGATTGTTTTATATCATAGTTTTAAGTGTCTGATTTACAAGAACACTTAAAAAAAAGCTTTTAAGTAATTGAAATCAAGATAAAGAGTAGATAAATAAAGTTGTTTTTTTATGCTTTTTCCACAATAGCAGTGGAGGAGGTGGTGGCGGTGGAGCAGGTCGTCGCCGTGACTCCTATTACGATAGGGGGTATGACAGAGGGTATGACAGATATGAAGAATATGACTACAGATACAGGTATCTAATTTTTATTTTATTTCTCTAAGAACAGTGGATTGGGGGGGGGAGGGGAGTGAAAAAAACTGTTAAATCAATTTCTAGCAAGACTCTACATACATTTTACTATGTTGTAGAGCCTCATTAGGTTGCATTTTGTGGGATTAAAGTAGCTGTAATCTTCAGTGTTTATGCAGTTTGGTTAAACAGTAAACAGCTGGGCAAGGGGTTAATTTTGGTACCTGAAGTAGGTAGAGTGTGTGCCCTACAAATCTCATGGGCAGATAGAAAGGTAACTCATTTTTCCATGCTTTAGATAGAATAAGGAATGGCTGATAAATAGTGCTGTTTAAAAACCAGGTTATTTGTAGATAGGATTTTTAATACTTGACATTTCATAACCTTCTCACTGTTTTGAAAGTTATCTAGTTTCAGTGAATGTAGGCATCTGAAGAGATACTTCATGAGTTTGCAAGGCTAGTGAAAGTTTATTAAATTCTTTGTCTGGGAATATCTTAGAGTTTAAACACATCAAATTGAGAAATATAAAGGATTTGTTAGATAACTGTAAACCACAGCCAAATAAAGCTGAAATGATTCATGCAGGCCAAGTCTTTGAGTGCTAAGGAAATAGTTCTGTTCTGTAGAAGTGATGTGAATAAGGCTTCTTTCATAATGGATGTTGTTGGGTTTCTTTTTTAATTTCCTTTAAAGGAGACGATCACCATCGCCTTACTATAGTCGATACCGGTCACGATCAAGATCCCGTTCCTATAGTCCAAGTAAGTAAATACAAGTGAATAAATAGAATCTGGGGGCCTTAAACCTTGTTGTTTACTACTATTAACTGATCAATTGAAACTCCTGATTTGAAATCATAAAAGCTGGGCACAGTAAAGCAGAGATGATGTGTGTACAGTTAATTTATTGTAATTGTCATCTGTTTGGTTTTTTCCAGGGCGCTACTGAAGATCAGAAGAGTTACAGTTGAGGACATGATTTTTAAATAGAACGTTCAGATCTTAGCTTCCCTAGTGCTTCCCTTCCCACCTTCCCTTCCTTGTCCTCCATCCAGCTCTTTTACAAAACTTTGGTTCATTTAGATTATACATATTTTCAGTTAAAGTATTCCTGTTTTCCATCCCTCCTTATTGTAATACTCTTAAATATTGTAATTGTTGTAGTTTTTGTGTAGTAAAAGCAAAATGAAATAGAGAACCCAAAGTGCTGATACATTTTGGACGTCATTCCTATTTTGTTTTTAAAACAATTGGACTCCTGACTAATCAGAAGAGAGCATTGATATTTTTAAAGTTTGCATGTCATATGTAGTATACACACTCAGATACTTTAATATAAACCTGCATTTCCAAGTAACTCGTTAATCTTTCTGTTAAAATGTTTACCTGTTACTTTGAGAAACAAGTAATGACTTTGAGCCTTTTCTGTAATGACAAATTTACTGAAATAGTCATGAACCAGAGGAACTTTTTTTATTTTTGTTTGTTTGTTTGGTCAGGTAGTTGCTTTGAGTGTAGACTATTTGAGCTAGAGCAAAATTTGTTATTTGACTGACTGGGAAAACATCCTTGTACACTCAAAATCAAGGCTGTGTTTTATAGACAAAGTTTCTGGATTGCTACACAGTGGATAGCATTCAAAGTTAAAACTGTAGAACTGGGGGGTTTATTGTACTCGGTTGAACATTTCCCCTTAATTGGTGCAGGAGAAAAAATATTTATTGAACACAGCAATTAGTTATATAATTTGCTGTTCATTTAAAAAAAACAAAAACAAACCACCAAACCAAAACAACCCACCAATTTTTTGGTATTCCAGGAATGATTAAGCAAGTTTTGTTTCTGGTCCTTTTTGGAGTTTTGGAAGTATGGATGGAAAAACTTACAACTACATGTAAACCCTTTTTTTCCCCCCTCAATAAAAGTTAATTTCACTGAGATGTGTTTTCTTGTCTTTTCTTCTCTGTTTTGTGTCACCTGGGAGTAGAGATGAAAGAAGAGTCGATATTGCACACAGCAACAATAATAACGAAGTCAGCATTTATCTGTCTTCTCAGGAGCCTTGTCTTCCCTGAGAATCAGCCTGCAGTTATTTGGGATGGCTAAGCAGAGTGGGTACTCCAGCTTTCTCTTGTGCCATCTTTGGCACTTGCACGACTCCTGGTGAGACAGTTTAAGGAGGGAAACACTATTGACTTTGTTTAGATTTCTGGCAAGTTTTGCTCTCTGAAATAACTCACCGTGTGGCTGGTTGAATGTTGATGTTGGCACATCAAAAGGAGTAGGACTACAAAGCCCTCACACCAACATTTCATTCCATCCTCATTGTCAGGGAATGCCACCGACAGAGTCCATCATGATTTTAAGAGGATAAGTTTATGAAATGTAATTTTGTTACCTATTCCTGAATGCCAGTGCCAGGAACTATTAACAAGTAATTAAAAGAAACACTTGACAGGCATCCAACTATTTTAAAAGCTTGATACAATATACTCGGAGAAATTGGGGACAAAACAAATTCTAACTTGCTGATTATTGCTCAATAGTTTTTATCCATTGTGTTTTTTCCATAAAGTGCATTTCAAAACTCTTAGTAAAATGAAACAAAGGATCTGAAACACTAGATTTAAATAACCTTTCAGCTCTGATGATTTTACTGGTATTTGTTGGTGATCCAGACAAATTGGGAAATGTTAATAAAATTGTTGTCTAAAAAAAAAAGTGCCAAAGTCTCAACATGGAGAATTGTTGGTATTTTTCGTTTTGTTCTTTCAAAATTAAGTAGAGTAGCGTGCAGAAACACCGAGGCAGCTGGGTGCAAAAGCATGGGGAATAGCTGCAGGGCTGGCTGGGGCAGGCATTCAGGCTTGATGAGTTAGCACAGTAGGAAGCCTGGGAGAGACCTGGCTACTCCATGCCGGGTGATGGTATTTGTGGCCTGCAGTTGTCAAGGGTTGAGAAGCGTTCAGCAGCTGGGGAGCAGTTCAACAAATCCTGCCTGGATGCTAAAGCTGGAAAGGAATGTTTCGGTCCTTAGCTTGGAGGTTGTTTCTCCCAGCAGTTACGAGTCCGAGTCCATATGAAGTTGTAAGTGGCAGCGGTGTCATATTTCCAGGTGCAATTCGTGCTTCATGTTGACTGCTGCGATACAGTCCATTTGAAGAACAGAGGAAAGAGGTAATTCTTCCTGTTTTGGACATATAGTTGTACATATATGTAATGTATAATTCTTAGACTTAAGTGACCGTTTCTAAAACCAATCATGAGAAGGGAAGGATATTTTGTAGCTGTTTCTTCATCTGTATGGGAATGACTATTACTATTAACTGAGGTTGGTCGGGCAGAGATCTTGGTGTTAGCAGTTTTGTGTAACTGCTGTGCCTTGCATTTCCCACAAGGATGGGAGCCTTGTCTCTGCTTTGTTGTGAATCAATTTAGAAACACTGTTTATATAAGGTCCCAATGCTGTTTATGAAATAAAACAGCCTGGGTAAAACTCACACTGTGCCTCTAAACACAGTTAAACAGATAACTAACTATTTCTCTAATTTTTTTTTGTTTTCTTTAGTACAAGATAAGTAATTATAAGCCTAGTCAGAATTCTGATCATATACTGAAATTTTGAAACAGTAGAAATAAGTCAGCCTAAGTAACTCAGTGCAGCATACAGTAAGCTTAAATACACAACTGAAGTGTGGGCAACATTTAAATGCTGACTTCAGACAAACATGACAGTTCATCTAGGTTTTTGTATGGCCTCAATTCTAGGCTTAGAATATAGAATGCAAGGCAATACCCGCTCTTAAACATACTGTGTTCCCAAATGCTTCAAAGAAGTGGCCACAAGTAGTTTACAACAGCCACTACACAGGCTAGCCTGAGACTGATGGAAAAATTGTACCCAGTGACAACAGTTGGAGACATACTGGTCTACATGCTGGGTCAAAATAACTTCTGAGTGTGTGTGTGTGTGTGTGTGTGTGTGTGTATAAAGATTATGTGTTTGAAAGTTTATTAAGGCTATTGTCATTTGTGTGATACAACTATACTTCAGATCTGTAGTGACACTAAGCCTTCAGTCTTGAAGTATTCACCAAAGACATGAGATGTGTGTGACCCAGTCAGCTGAAGAAGACTTTATGGAGAAGCCCCTTCTGCTGCAGGGCTCCACGACGGAGGAACAGGTAGGTGTACTTACACCACTGCTGCCCCTTACTATGTGGTCTGCTCTGTTTAGCTGCTCTAGTCCTCTAGAACTAATCTGAATCCTCTGGACGAGAGAATGAAAACAACTAGGGGTATTTTCTATTGTTTCCTCCAAAAGCAACACTTTTTGATTGGGCAAACGATGTGACCAAATTTTCCTCAGGTAGACAGTCGGCACCCTTCGCTTTTAAACAGGTGGAAAGGAGAACATGGAGCGCAGACTCGGGCCATGCCTTCTGCAGTACCTGTAGACATCATTTCTTGCATTGCTCACATTTTACTACTGCATAAAGTATTTCACGTAGGACAACCTCTGTCTGCAGACAGGTAAGGACTGTCAGGTTCAGCAGAGCAATGTTTTTCTGTATTTCATACAGACCTGCAAATACAACACTTGAAGTTCAGGTAAAAAGCAGTTTCCCTTAAATAGGTCAGTAGTGTATGTCCAGCCAGTGCAAAAATTGCCATCTTCAGTTTCAGTTAAACTTTTTATTAAACTGGAGCAAATAAGCTTTAATGCTGCTTTGGATATACAAGATGAAACATTTGTTAGAAAATCCAGCAGGTAACTTGGCCTAGATAAGGCTTTGAGCCACTGGAGTGGCTTTGCTGTGTTTCATGAGTAAGTGAGAGATGATTTCTTAACCCTTGTGTAGCAACAAGGGTCACATTTTTGGTACCTAGTAGCAGTACCTTTCACATTCAAATTAACAACCAGATTTATTTGGCAAAACAATAAAGAAAATCTTTGTTAACTGAGATCTGCAAACCTTTCTTTAAGTCGGTTCTTGACCAAGTGGCTATGGTGGAGATAAGTGTCCCGCTGTGGAAAAGGCTAGTGCGGCTTCCTGTGTAAGATTACTTTTTAAGCTGAAATAGTAATCTCTCCATTGCCCCCTTTTTCCTTTTTTTTTCTATTGTTTTTGGTGGAACTTTCCAACTGTGAATTGTGTCAGATGCATTAGGAACCAAGAATGAGGAACTGTCACCAAAAACCAGTATTGATACAAATATTCCACCAGCCCCATTTGTGATTCCACCTTCATCCTCCTCTGCATTAGGACCAGGATGCACATTCTCTGCACAGCATCTCCACTTCAGTAATTCATGATCTTCCAAAACTTCCAGGCTGAATTTTCTCGTGCCAACCCAGACCCACAATACATGGAATACAGCATCAGCAGTAAGCAGCACAGGCACAAGATAAGCTTCCAAGATGCTTCAGTGTCTTTCAAGATCTACTCCAAAGGAAAGTAGTGACAGAGTTCCTCAAGTTGTGTACAAATGTACCAGAGGAGCTTGCATAGGTCTTTATTTGCTTTAAATGACTGAAAAAAAAGACCAAAAAACCCCAAACAAATCCCCACGTATATATAAATGCATTGGGGTAGAACAACGGATTAGCGCTGTGTAGAGATAGGTCTTGCAAATCTCTAGATGGAGCAACCATGGGCTGTTTGGACCCCTCCTTTTCACCGCTCCATTTTTGCTGCTGTTCTCAGCATGGTGATAACTAGCCAGTCATTTACTGGTTTAGTCTGTGGATCCGAGGTTACGATAGTGATGCTTATTTACAGTACTTTTTCAATAACTGTAAGCTGCCCCCCTCTGTCTCATAGTGGAAACCTTATAAACTCATGGAGATAAAATTAACCTGAAGGATGGCTAAAGGTAGCTGATGTTTATAAGTTTATATGATGCTTTAACAATTTGCAGTGGCTCTGTTATCTTTTATAGGTTCTGTGAGAGCAGACACCCAGCTCTGGGAGCAGTGCAGGAAAGACGACCCACTGAATGCTGATTCCTAAATGACTGCTGAGGATACGTGATCCCGCTACACTGGCAATGCAGATTTGTACAAATACTGCATAGTATCTGATCTCACAACAAACGCACAAAATGTCTTCATCAGGAAACATTCAACTGGTTGATGGCTCTCGTGTACTGCTGGGCTATTTTGGCATGATCTGGACTGTGGCAGGATGTCAACAGAAGGGAGGCCTTTGTCAGCAGCTGTTGGCTTCTGCTTGTCAACTTTCACAGTCTGACATGCTTTCCTAATGTTCCTGTTTCTCTTCTCATCCTTGCTCTAGTTGTCAGATTTTCCCTTTCTCCAGGCTACTGGATTCAGCACAGGATTGAAAACAACATCTAGGGAACAAAAAGGTGATCTGTTTGACACTGAAAGCCCCCAGCTGCCAAATCCCACGGTTACTTCACAGATAAATTCCTCCTGGTAGAAGATCCTCACTTCCATAGGCAGTTGCCAACTCAAATTTCTATGTCGTGTCTTTAACAATATTGCATAGTAAGTGCTTAGAAGCTAGTCTCTTAAACAGAAAAAAAAAGACAACAATAAAAAAACCAAACCCACAAATGCTCAAGGTTTTAACAGCACATCAAATATAACTTCAGTATGGCTGAATTTTTTGTATAGTTCCAGAGGACATGGACAGCTATAATAGTTTTTCTTCCTTCTGAGCAATTAATTCACTTTTGAGGAAGGTTGGACACAGGTAGTAAAGCTTCCCATTAGCAGAACACTGACTTGTCTATCTGCTGCCCCTTGCCAGGTGTGGGGTTGCTGCTCAGCACCCCTTGTTCTCACTGGCTTTCTTCTTCCCCTGCTGCATGGTGTGTTGCACAGGATAGTACAATGAATGGTCTGTTTTTCTTGGCCAGAAGAGAGAGTAAAAAAAAAGCAGAGATAACAAGTCCTAACCTGCATTTCACATTCCAAAGGCTTTCCTCCTTGTGTATCAGTGGACATCTGAACAGTGAAGATGCCAGCCTTGTCCCAGTGGACCATGTCCAAAAGACTATCTAGAGGACCTGCTGTCTCTTTAGAATGGGTAAGCAGGAGTTATTTGCCAAGCTCGAGACTAGCTTCTTGCCCGTGTCAAGGTGTCCTTTGTAAGTTTACAACAAATATAACTAATAATTAAAAGTGGCTGATGCCAGATATTCTGCTTGAGCAGCAATGGCAACAGGAGTAACAGCAGCTGTCACTGCACAGCTGGGGTGGCCCTGGCCCTTCCTCCAGTGCAGCTGGCTCTTCCAGGGAGTGTTTGATACCAGGACATTAGCTGACAGGACTCGAGGGAAAAGGTATGAAGAGCAATGCTTCGCTTAAAAAAAAAAAAAAAAAAAAAAGTCCAACTGAAAGTGTAAGGATTTTTTCTTCTTTTAAAATAAAACATCATTTAAAAGTTATATTTCCAGACAGTCTTATGTATTCAGTGTGTTTAATTTCCATCTACTAGAGGCTAGAAAGGAACGTATGCAGCACCCCATCTGAAGATTTCAGAGAAAGGAGACAAGGACAATGGGTCTTCAAAATGTAAAAAGACAAAACCTTATGGAAGTTAACAACTGGCCTAGGTCCTGCTATAGCTGAGACTATTCTCTGGAAAGGGAAGAAGTTCAGTCCAGGATTGTCATCTGTTGGGGTGGGAATTTAGGAGTCTGGATTCAGTTCCTATCTCAGCCTGCACAGGTAACTTTAGACAGAATATTTCATCTCTGGGGTTTTTTTGGTTTTTTTTAAATTTGATCTCTTCCACCTTGGGAAGAGAGTGGATGATTTGCAGGAGGATCTGTGAAATACGAGTAACAATTCTATATAAACCTATAAATAAGTTTAGAAAGTCTATACCAGTACTGATAGACACAGAACATACAAAAGTGGCCACACATGGACAGGAATATCCTTAAGGACTGGTTTATCTGGTCCCAAGCAGACACTGCAGGAAAGGATGTGTTTTCAGAGAATTCCATTCTGGAACTGAGAGACTAAGAGGTTTCTTCCTCATATGGATGCAGACAAAGAAGGAACAGACAGCTTGCATCAGTCTGGGGAAGGGGCCGAGGCCCATTCCTCAGTCCATGCTTATAGAACCCCAGCACGGTGCTGGAGGGGTCATTCTTTGCCAAGCACCTGTGTAGTGCCTGCAAGATACACATTGCAGAGCAGTTGGAAACACAGTCTCAAATGCCAACCCTTAAAAATAAAATCAGAGAAGCCATGCTTTAATAGTCCCTTAAAATTCTGGGGTTCAGTGCTACTTTGATTGTACCACACAGTTAGTTTAGCTCTCCAAAGCCAGATGCACTGGGGATCTTTGTTACAGAAATTGGGGTCACTGAAGACAGTGGTTATCCCTGGGTTAATCAAAAAGCAGTTGTACAGCCCAGTCCAGATGTGGACCATACAATCTAACTTGCAAACCACCCACCAGTAGCACCCGAGCAGATTTAGTCTTGCTCTCCCCTCACCAACCCCACAGCAAAGCTGCCCACTGCCAAGCAAGGGTCCCTGGGCTTCAGTTGCTCCCCTTCCCAAGATGAGGGCCTCCTCTCCCCCCCCCCCCCCCCCGCCCCATCCGTGGGAAAGAGAAAACACTCTCCCATTTCTCTGCTCCTTCAGCCAAAACCAGAGCTTGAGCTCTAAACCCAAAGCAGGCATGCAGCTGAAATGCCAGCCAGGAGCACCCCAGGGACACCCACCCTTTTCTCCGCCACTCAGAGGGGAAAGGGGAACAAGACCTGCAGCCCTGGGCTCACTGGGAATTCCTTTGCCCCCTCTGGAGCAGTTCCCAAACCCACGGACCTGGCTGTGCTTTGAGCCCAGCTGCTCCAGTGGCTGCCTGGGCAGGTAGGACTGGGAGTGACTGGTATCGGTGTTTGGGTTGTGGGGAGGGGAAGCATTCAGAAAGCTTAAATTGTGGCCATCGTGTTTTGTTCTCTGAGTTCTGTGGGAAGATGGTGCTACTTATGCTCCTGATTTTTATCTCTTTTTAAATGTCCAGAGGTGTCCAGAAATAAATGCATAAAAGAATTAATTTGCTTCTCATGAGAGTTCTGGTGACCACCTCTGACAGGGGAACACAGAGGAAGAGCCACCCCAGCAACTGTGATTGCTTCTGCCTCCTGCCAGCCAGCCCCTTCCCTCTGAGCTTAACCTTGCTATGCACTACCTGTCCATGCCTTCTAGCCTGCTACCTTTTTCTTTTCAGTTTGAGAAAGATTGTGTTGCATCCTTGAGGAAGAGCTGGCGGAGCCTTGTTCCGAGGCAGAGCCGTGCTGCAGCACAGCGCTGGCTCCAGCCGAGCCTGCACTGGGGCCAGCGGGCATGGAGAGAGAGCTTAGGTGGGCTCAGACCCCACACTTGGGCACTCCCCAGCCTGTGATGCCAGCCCCTCTGGGCTGTGTCCAGGGAAAAATACCAAGTCATAGTTTGGCATCTACTAGGTATACTTCCAGCTGAGCAAGGCACAAACGTGTCACTGTCTCTCTGGGCCCATGTTTGTCTCATCTGCCTCCAGAAGCAGAGAAGCAGAGGTTTTCACTCAGATCCTGGTGTGGTGACAAACCAGCTCAGAGAGGACATGTGAAATCTTCAGCTCTGGCTGGGGAAGAGATGAGAACAGTGAAACCAGGAGGCTGATACCCAACTAAGATGTATCAAAACTTCAAAGTGGGAAAGCTTTGGATGAAATTGTTGTACCCAAGTTCCCAAAGTGCAAAAAGAAAGAACTTCTTTGGGCAATAGTGGATTTTCAGCTCTACTCACAGAGATCATCACCAGTTGGAACAGCACAACAAGAGATGCAAAGGCTAGCAACTACCTGCACCTGCATCTTTTTCTCTGTGATTGTTGCAACTCCTCTTTGACTAACAATATCATTAATTAATTTAATTAACTAATGGAGGTGGGTAGCTGGGAAATTGCTAGACCTATAAAGGACTTACTTATGTTTTAAATGGGCTTCCCAGAGCAGGCAGATTCTTGCCTAATTATTTCCTCCTTTTGCTTCTTCAAAATATTTTTCTACTGTGGGCATTGTACAGTTGTCCATTGTTATAATCCTTGCTGCAGCCACTTGCTGGGATATTGTAAGCTGTGTAGGAAATGGGAAAGAGGGTGAGGCGTTTCTAATGCATAGGAGGAGTAAGTAAGCAAAAAATAATGAGAATTAGCTGATCAGACTGGAGTATACGGGGTGGGGGAAAGTGTGGAAGAACTAGCTAAATGAAGACTTAGCTAAAGTTGCAAAACAGGCAGGTCAAAACTTATCTAAAAGCAAAAACTTTGCTTTCTAACTGTGGACCTAACCCTCTGCAAGGGATCCTGAGCCCAAACCCCATGGAGGAATTAACCGAAGAGCTGATGGTTTTGTGCTAACTTGCCTCAAAACATGGAAATTCTCACACAGAAACATACCTTGGGGGAGGTGGAGAGCATTAACATCAGCTTTGGAGCTTAGCAGGGAAAGAAAGCAAATGTGAAAGTTTTTTTTTATGAGATGGGCACCACAGAGATTGGGAGGAGGCAGATCTTCAGGAATTCTTCAGGCACTGTCATGCAGTAGTGTCCTGCAGTAAGGCTGGAGATGAGGGGTAGGTTATTGACAGACAAATAGGAACTCTCATGTCCTGCCCTTAGTGACATATGTCACTCAAACATTATTGCTTCACTGTGACATGAGGAGTGAAAGAGTGACTCCTTTCCCCTACACTGTGGCCAGAAACTTGCTGATGCTCTGTAGGAACTGGGACTCATCCTTCCAGACAGGAGAGAAGAGTGAATGGGGTAGAATGGCTGTGATTTGAGTTACTGGCTGGCACTGGGGGGGAAACCCCAGTTTATGCCATAGGACCAAACTCTGCTTCAGCCTGGATTCAACCTCTCTGGTTTTAAAATGTATCTTTGTCTTTTTCTTGACCAGACCTTTTAAGGACAGGTTATTGTAAATCCTGTTCTCCAGGGATAGGTGCAGCTTCTGTAAACCCCTGTGACTACTGTCAGTCTGCTGAAACAGAGATATTGTGAAGGGAAAGGAGGAGGAGGAGGAGGATGGGAGCAGGAATATATCCCACCACTCACTTCCTGGAGACAACTTCAGCTTCTCCTGGCTCACTAGCATGATAGACTGGGAAGTGGCAAAACAGAGCATAGTATCCATTTATGTTCATATTTTTAAACAAAACTGGTGAGGTTCAGCCATCCTCAGCAGAGGGGTTTTATTTGTACGAAGTGTAGTAACCCTCTGAATGACAATGCTCGGTTTCAAGTCCACATTCTCTGCAGTAGTCACTCTTAGAGAGTCATCTCACCTCTGGCTGTTCCTCCCTTCCCCTCTAAAAAGCACTGTTCAGTGTTTTTAAAGAGCAAGCTTCCAAGGTGTCATAGGTGTTACCCTCATTAAAAAAGCCAGACCAAATTACCAAGTATCCCCTCTGAGACAGTGTCACTCACTCTGTCTCTCCACACAGTCTGTGTTGCCCTGAGGATTAGATGGGCTGAGTTAGCAGAGGATGAGCACAACAGGTCTGATGGCTTCCCACCTCTGCACTTTGTCTCCTGTGTGGAGAGTTTTGGTCTATGGCTTCTGTACCTTGTACAGCTGCTGTGTTATGTGATGCTACTGACACTCCAAGCACTTAAGATATCCCCTTTGTAAGGGATGTATTTTTACATGAATAAACCCCATTTTCTATGTTGATTTTTTTGACAGAAGGATGGAGAAGCAGAGAAGTGTCTCAGGAGTGCATAGCACGTGGTTTGAGTGCTGTGAAGGCGCCATTGCTACCTTTATAAGTTTGGAAACATATTTGTTGCTTGCAGGTGATTTGAGTACAGGAGTTCCCCTTCAGTAACATTATGGCAAAGTCTGCACACTCTTTTAGTGACAGTGCGGTTCCAGAGGTGTAACTGGGATGTCCTGTGAGCAATAGATTTACTCAGGTGTTTGATGGACAGGAAAATTATGCATACCACAAGGACACTACAAAAATCCTGTCCAGATTCTGTAAGAGCTCGTTCCCTTTTGGGGATTGGTCTGGTTGGATTTCCCTACAACACTTTCTGCTTTCTTACCCCTTCTCCATTTGTCCTGTAAAGCACACAGAGGGAGGGAGCTCGAGAGAAGTGTCCCTGGAAGTGCAGCAGATAGCTCATGCCTTCTGCCTTGCTGGGCTTCCTCTTTGCCTGGGACAGACCTACAGTTGCAAACCCCCAACACCAGCTGTATGTGTCTCAGCAGTCCCAGTCCCACTCAGGAGGAGCATCTGGCTTCAGCCCCCTGCTTCCCCGGCTCATCTGGCTTCACAGTGCTGAGGACGGAGCTGTGCTCCCCACCAGCACAACCTCTGAACCCTCTCCACATGTCACCCTGTGGGCTATAGCTGATAATATTACGTCTGTCTCCAGCAAAGTCTTTGTCCCAGAGATAAAACCCACTCCCTTCTACAGGTTCTGGAGGAAAAAGAACTCCTGCCCACCATTTTCTTTGCAGCACACCTCATGGGGAAGCTTAGCAAAACGGAGGGAGAGGGGTGTTGTTACCCCTGGTTAAACCGAGAGCAGCTGTGGATGGCTCCAGCTCTGGGCTTCACCACACACCTACCCCATTGGGACTGGTGAAACGGATGTGGGGAGGTGACCAGGCTCTATGAGCAGTATCTCTGCTAGTTGCCTGCTGAGCAGCAGAGAGGATTTCTACTCGAATACCTACCTGAAAAACTGAAATCATCCTCTGCAGCAGGTGGAAGTACAAACCTTCGTTTTCCCACCTGCTAAAGCCACCTCCTGTTGTGTCTTCCTGTTTTATACTTTTAGCTCTACACTGTGCTGTCTTGTTGCCTTTTACCGAAGGCACGTTGGAGGCAACGAAATGCATCTGAGCAGCTGTTTGACCTGTTTGCTACTAAAAAGCAGCCCTGAGTGCTTACTGAGTAACAGCCCCAGGGAAGAAGCACCTCCAAAACCTTGACAGCTCCAAATTCCACCAAGGTCTTTTTGTCACAGTCTCCTCTCTAGCTGCTTCTGGGTGAGAAAGAGGAGTCTGTGGCTATAGCAATAATTTTATGAGTTGGCTTCTTGAATATTAACACAACGGTTCATTGAAGGGTCCTGCCAGCTTACTTTCTTGATGGTGGTATGCATGCAAAAACTTCCCATAACCTTCTACTAATTACAAAGAATGTGAGTGGGACTCTGAAGAGCTACCCAAGAATTTCCAAAATGTCACCTGGGAATTAAATTAATTTAATAATATTTGAATTAATTTAATAATTTAATTAATTTAATGTAATTAAATCAGGTTGTTTCATTTCCCTTCCTTTACTGGGAAGGTGGTCTTCTCTAACAAGACAGAGTGTTATCTAAATCACCTAAAATCACCATTATCTGAATCATCATCACCTTTATATTAAAAAAAAAATTTCTCCTTGACAAAGATGGAAGAGCAAAAATGTTATGTAGAAGGGGTAGAGTTAGAAAGGCAGGATTTGCTGGTTGTCTAGTTGTGTGACAAAAGCTGAATGGCATTCACAAGCTTCAGCGACAGGAAGAACAGTGAATGCACTGGAAGCAAAGAGAGAAAGGAGGTGTGAGGAAGAAGTTTCTCTAAAACTAAACTGGAACATAGGCAAGGAGGGGGAGAAACAAGCTGCAAGGCTGAAGACGGCAGTGCAAACTGGAAAAATCAGAAGTAGCTCAGGAAGTTACTGAAGTAGCTATACGGAAAAAAGAAAGGAAAGGTATGCAGGGGACACAGGCAACAGAAGAATCTGGAGAGCAACAGTTTGTGGAGAGATGAAATTCTGGGACGCACCAGGGGATTATCACACTGAGGTGAGAGCAGGTGGCTGTGGACATTCTGTGACTGCTATTTGTGGAGGAAAGTGGAGCTGAACAGGATGAAGATACAGAAGATGTTATTCTCTTCCAAGAAGTCACCTCTCACAGTGGATGAAAATTCCTGGAGCTTTCTGCTTAATCCACTTTCCATGACTTTCCCTACCTGCCAAGCCCTCTCAGTGTTCCCTTGTCTCTCAGCAGCTTCGAGAACTAAGTCACCTCCTCGCCTCTGGCTACATTGAAGTTTCTTATTACAGAAAGTGGCTTTGTGATGAATCCATTTGTATGGTATTTTGCTGAATACACACTGCTAACATTTGAATTGATAGCCATGGAACTTGTCAAATTTCAAAACAGCAGAGAGATTTGCAGGGACAAGAAGGTGATGTTTATAGTCTTAAAGGATCAGCAATAATAAAGAAGCAAAACTTCAGTTTCAGAGAGCCCTACAGAAACAGTCTTTTTTTTATTCTTGCAATTAATATATTGTTTTTCTTCTGGAGTCAGACAACTCATTAGTTACTCAGTGTACAACATGGATTTTTCACTACTGCCTTCCTCCTTTTTTTTCTTCCCTTTATACTGACATGAATTTGCTCTTCCTGTCAGACATCGGTTACTGCAAACCCACAAAGATCTCATCTGCATTTAACTTCCTCCTCTCAGCTCAGCATCCACACTTCTTCTCCAGCATAGTGCCAATTTCTTGCCAGTAACTGCCTCTGCTGTAGTTAGCATCTGCCTGAGCTTGAGAGCGCGCTGACCCCAGCTTTTCCATCGGCAGCAGCTCCCCCAGCCCACAGCTGCTCCACCCTAACCTCTCACGAGACGCCACCACTGGAGTCCTTCTCACAGGAGATCAGTCATCAAAACAGAGCTATAAAGTATCCAAGTGCTGGTTTTGAAGAACAATCCCCTGAAGGGATTGCTCAAGCATGTTATACCTAACCACTCTTTCACCGCCTCTCTGTGCTGCTGCTTCTCTGTCCCCTTCAAAAACCCACCTGAGCGCACAGGGTTTCACTATAGCAGCAGTAAAGCTCCAGCAAACCCTGACTTTCACCAAATCTGCTCTCAGAGGCAAACGAGGGAATCTGTAGAGGCATGAGGAGTGCTTTTCCTCATAGTTCATTGTCTAAAGCACAATCATATTTGTGCTGATGGGAGCAAGAGTTTCACCCACCACTGTGCAGGAAAGTCTAAAAGCAGGGTACAGGTAGAAGGCAGCGTCCTGCACAGGGCTCCCCAGGCTTGAATGGTCTATAGAAAACCTGACAAAAGACTTCACTTTCTGACTCCAGCCTTCTGGCATGGATCAGGATGGCGACAGGGCAAACCTCCTGCCACAGGACATGGGTGTCGATGCACAACAGGACTGAAGCAAACTTCCCTTAAGAGGGCTGGAGGCACAAAATACTGTTCAGGAGGAGGAGAGGGGAGGGTGGTAGGTAGAGAGACCAGGAGATAGGGGATAACAGCTGGTAAAGAAAATCAGATGGGAGCTTAAGGTCAGTAGTTGAAAAAGGAAGCAGGGTGGAAGAAACCCAGACGAAACAGAAAAGACATGGTTATGAGTTGGGAGAAGGAGAGTAGAGACTGGGTATGAAAATAAGCAGCACCAGAGGTTTGTCATGCTTTGTCCATGTAATTACACATCAAACTTCACGACAAGCCACCCATCTTGAACAGGAAGGATCCTATTGCCCTGAAAACATGCATGTGAAGGCATGAGAGAGAACAGGACCGTATTTTAGGAAAAAAAGAGATGCTGAACAGGTCTGCAGCGACTGTGCCAGTACCTCGAGCGTATTGAATTCAGTCTCTTTGTGGTGTACAGCACCCACAAGGTGACTTGCTCTCTCTTTTAGCACTTGCTGCCCTTTTCCCTTTGGTTTTTGGAAACACTCAGAAAATCATCGCCTAGGACATCGGTCTTTCTAAGATAAGATTTACCTGTAGAACTTGGGAAGGATCATGTGTTTTATCTATGCAGGAATGTAAAAATCATTTTCTTGGGAACCACACACGGACACACTCTTCCTCTGGAGTTGCTATCTTCTCGTCGAGACCACAGCCAAAGAAAATAAGAGAAGCTAGCACCCCTGCTAGGGGCGTATGTCTGAATAGGCACAAGCTTAATAATGTCCCTATTTAAATATGTATAGAACCAATTGTGAATAGTTAATGTAAAGCACGCACTCGCTATAACATTTCGGGGCGGTTTGGCTTTCCCTTCATGAGGTTAGGGCACCTTCCGTGAGGTCAATGCAAAGGAAAATATTGGTGTCTTCCCTTCTCCCGATGCTTTGAAACCAGAATCTCTGTTGTTTTAATTCCTGATCTTTTGCGGCTACTGCAAAGGAGCATCGTCCAGAAGGCACCGTGTGCTCGTCCTCCGGTGGCTGCTGCCCTCCCGGCCCTTTTCCAGCCGCGGGCCCCCCGCCGCACTCTGCCGGCCCTCCCCGGCCCCGGCGCGGGCAGCCAGCGGAGGAAGGGGCTGGGGGCGGGGGGGAAGGATCTCGGTGGGGTGTGAAGGGACACCGGGCGGGCGCGGGGGGATGGGAGAGCAGCAGGCAGCTGGGGAAGGAGGGGCGGCGGGGGGCCCCGGGGGACGGGGCTCGG
The DNA here is from genome assembly GCA_025345505.1 of Todiramphus chloris collaris. Classification (NCBI taxonomy): domain Eukaryota; kingdom Metazoa; phylum Chordata; class Aves; order Coraciiformes; family Alcedinidae; genus Todiramphus; species Todiramphus chloris. Next base: position 2,811,204 of record JANVCC010000019.1, on the reverse strand, counting down.
GGGGCCCCGCTGGCGCGTCCCGGGGGGGGGACCTCCCCGTGCCGGCGCTGCCGCCGCCGCCCCTCGGGCAGAGCCGCCCGGCCAACGGCCGCCCCCGGGCCGCCGGCAGCCCGCACGAAGCCCACCGGCCATTTTCGGAAGGGAGGGCTCCTCCGGCTTTGTCTGGGTGGCCGGCGCGAGGCAGGCGCGCCCCGCGCTCTCCGGCCATGTGGGGTTGGAGGCTCCGAGGGACCCGGCGCTAGGGGGGCGGGGGGCGGCGGGGGCTTCCCTGCCCCCCCCCCCCCCCCCCCTTCCGCACACCCGTGCCCGGGGGCTGAGCCTCCCACGCTATGTCAGTGCGTGAACCCCGCCCCCCATAAAGCGTTTGACTGTTGTTGGAGGGGAAGGGAGACCAGAGGTGACACCACGAAGCGTCCGACAACTCTGCAGCCTCCTTTGTCCCCAGTAGCCGGCTCTCCGTGCCCGCTCGCCCACCGCTGCTTCCTTCCCAAGGAGTCCCGAGCAGCATCAACCCCCAGCCGCTGCTGGTTCAGCTCTGCCTCACCAAGCCCAGCCCTTCCCAACACAGAAAGATGTCCTCGCTGCTCAACTTCCTCAAGCAAGCCAGTCCCCTAAAGCTTCGGCAGGTTCCTTAATTAATCATTAGGCATCAACTGGTGCTCTCAAAGGAGAAAAAAAAAAAAAAATAGGGGAAAGTGTAACCTATTGATTTTAAAAGACTACCCACTCATTTTTTGTAGGGTCCCTGCAGTCAACACCTCACTTACTCAACTGGATGGAGGTGAACTCAGTTGACACCTAAGAATTTTCTGTTCAAATGCCTGGCTGCAGGGGGGTGGTGCCTGCACATCCAAATTCCACTGCTGCCCTAAATTATCTGTTAGATTGGCCATGTGTCTGTGGAACCTGTTTTATGGGCTTGTAAATGCCATTAAATCTGTTGTGCTTTAGCAGGTAGTGCACGTTTCTCTCCAGCCTCTGTTCAGGGACTTCCATAGTAAAACAGGAATACAGAAAACTTACATTTTGGAGTCAAAATGGTGTATTTGGAGTCACCCACCACCTGCAGTACCCATGTGGATTTGACTCCATCCATAGCACATGGCTGTTCTTTTTGAAGAAGTACTACATGAGGAGTGGATAAAGGATAATTTCCCCCCTTCCCCAAGGACAGTTCTCTGTGCCCACAGGCAGGTGTTTTGGGATGTGTCAAAGAAAAGGCAGCATTTCATCTGTGATGCTAATGAGTTGCACTGGCCCCTATTGCTCTATTTTTCTTCTAGGACTTCATGGCTCCAATCAAAGGCAGCCCCACCATGTCTATCCGGAATATTTCTTACTGCTGAGCTTTTGCTCAAAAGCTGTTGAGGTTTTTTTGGGTTTTTGGTTTTTTTTCCTGAGAATTGTTGAACTTCTTCAAAAAAGAAATTTGCTAGAGAGGAACCCATTCCTATTTCAGGACAACTCCTTCCTGTTAAGAAAGAACACTGGCCACAGCTGAAAGGGGTTTAAGATTGTGTTAATATGTTCTCTCTTAGTGTTGTTTTCTGTTTAGTTACATATAGATCAGAACTTAAAATAGCAACTAACATAATGCAGGTTCTCATTCCAAGTCAAGACAAGGCAAGGTTTTAATCTGTCACTTGATTAGTCATTGATGGGGATTGCTAATGTAGTCAGGAGTGCAGTGTTTTGCCATATCTAAAACTTATTCCCCATTTATTTCAGGAATCATATTAAAAAAAAAAACTTATGGAAAAGAATGGTTTTCCTAGAAAGACTAAGTGCTATACTCAGTATTTAACTGCAAGAAATGTTTCACTTCTCACACAAAACAGCTAGACATCCATTCTGTTTTACTCTGTTGTTACTATTTCTTGGTTGGTTTTTGGGTTTTTTTGTTAAATTATTTCTTAACTTTAGATGTACTTGTGCAGGACTTGAGAATGTTTGTATCCTTAAAGTGTACAAAATGAAGAGAAAAAAAAGATATAATCTATAAAGTTGGCTTTGAGATTACAAATTAAAAAAAAATCAGAAAATGTGCTAGTAAAAAAAATTTGGTAAATTAACACTTTAGCAAGAACAAATTGATACAGGAGAAAAACCCATCTGCTTAAGAAATGTAATGCAGATCCAAAAGAAAATATTAGCTTTATTAATTTAGAAATTCTACAGTTTTGAAAATAAAAGGTGGATTTATTATCTGTTCTTAAATTTTGAATATGGGTTCTACATGTATGGTGTTTACAACCTGGAATAGTCATTTGATAACCAGATCTCAAAGGTGTTCAGAGCTTTCCACTACTTGACCTACAACTTCAGAACTGCAAAGCAAGTTCTGACTTGTTTTGCCTCTTCACCAGGCTCTGCAAAAGTTTTAAGATGAGAGTATGCATGCACAGATATGATGTCTTATGCTATAGGTTTGCAACAAGATGTCCAACATTTATTAAAAAAAAAACAACAAAAAAAGCTCCAACAAGAACCAAACCCAAACATTTCATACAAGAATAAACTAATCAACTGCAACTTTATTTGCAGTAGATGGAAACAGTGCATGTCTGTGCAATAGGGTTCTTGTGGGGATTTTAGGTATAAAATCTCATATCTTTTTCACTCCTTATTTAGAGAAAACAAAATCTTCCCTTAGGCTACAGGTTTTCAAGGTTTTTTTTTTCCTTCCTGCTCAAAACAGTTTCTAAGCTGTCTGGAAGCATGTATAGGGGAAAATTTGTTTTTCTTATTGTAACAAAAAGGGTTGTTCCCTCTTTCCTAATTATTAAGACAACTGCACTTTGAAAAGTGACGTTGTGCTGCTTCTCGTTGGAATACACCCATGAAGCACTTCGAAGTTAGTTTTGAACCTCTGCAAGTTACTTACAGGACATGGGGAAAAACATAAATTAGGTTGACAGCATTTGCATCCAGAAAGCTGATCTGGTTTGTTCTGTTTCTTCAAAAGCCAGCATTTGAAAATCGATTTACAGCTCACAAGCATAACCTTTTAGCCAGGCCAGGGAGTGATTTCCTAAGAAACTGAGCAGGCACCTGTTGGCCTTTGACTTAGGGGAGCCAGGAAACACTTTTGTCTTACTCTTTCCACTGCTTAACCCCCCTCTGCCCACACTTTTCTCTTTCTCAAAGTAAATAATCACAAGTTGCTGAAAACATACGCACATTTAAAACAAGCAGTGTTTGAGCTAGTGTGAGCTTCCTAAAGCTTAAGGCAGTATTAAAAGTGCGCAATTAAAGAGTCAGGATATTAAAAAAAAATTATATTCAAATGATTAGACTATACTACTGATATGAAACATCCCCATTCATTCTAACTATCTTAGAAGTACAGGTTTAATTTTCAATTTTTTTTTTTAACTTTAAGAGGGAAAGCTCTATTTTTACTAACTTGCCAGTGCTGCAGGAAATTTAGCTAGAGTTTCCTGAATTTCAGGGTTTAATTAAGCAACTTGAGCACTCAATTCAATTAGGTTACTTTACGTCTATGTTTCATTGCCATCAGAGTTGATATTTGCATTTTTTTGTTAAAAAAAAAAAAGAGATCGTATTTTGACTAGAACCATATTTCAGTTTGGAATTAGAATTTCAGCATCAAATATTAATATTAGAAATCTGCACAAAGCTAAAACAAAGGGGTATGAGACACTTTTGAATTTTCCTGGATCCACCATTTAACATAAGAACAGAGACTGAAGCATACGATTAACATTATTTTCATTCTTTGGGTGAAAAAAAAAACCCCAACAAATTTTAGCATTTCTTTGCTAACACAACTTTGACTATATTTTTACATTGTTAACTTATGGCAGATAATGTAGGTATTAGCTTTACCTCTAACTGTTGCCTATGAGAATGTTTCACTGACTGTTTACAGATAGGCTGGGGCTTTATCGCAGGTCTGATGCAAGAAAGCTGAATTTTTTCTCTGGCCTCTGTGACCCCATTATGGTACTTTGTTAGCATACATTCTGCAAGCTCAGCCCCAGTCCTACAGCACAACTATATGTTCAGACAATGGGCTCATAACAGACTTGCAAAAAAGTAGCTTCAAACTAGACTTGCAGACTTAGGTTTACCTCAATATATGATTTGTTTCTTATTTACCTACTTGATTTTTTAACTTTGGTTTAAGTAGCACTTTAAAAGCATTTAAAAACTCAGATAAACCATTTACTGTTGCAAAACTTTCCAGAAACCAAAAATATTTCTTGAAGAAAAATTTGAATCTGAAATTTGTAGAAACTACCAAGTCCAAGATATATTTGTGTGCCTCCAGTTGTAACAAGGACTGCTCAATTGAGATGTAAATTGAGGTTTAAAACAGGAATTAATTAGCATGAAAGTAATGCTGTATGTATGCACTTTAATTTTGTCAGACTAAGACTTGTACTTATTTTCACAGGCTATGCTTTATGGAGACGAAGGGGATTTTTGTTTTACAGATCCCTCTTCTACTTAAATACTTAATTTTGTAGAAGTTTTAGTTACTTGACTTAGCTACTTTTAGCAGTACCTACGTTGTACATAAAATGGTTTTGAAAAAAATAAGGTCAAACTTCATTGACTAATTAACTGTCAGAGAATCATAGCTTAGGGGGAAAAATATAGATATTTCCTTATACAAAAAGATTGTGCCAGACATCTTATACTGACCATACCTACCAGAATAAATACCTTGTAATCAAAATTCCCTAATATTTTTTTACCTAAAAATACGTACCATATACTAAGGTAATCCATTGCAAAGGAAACAGTTCTATGGTATGGCTTTCATGAGAAACACCAAAGACTAAGCTTGAGTTATTTTAAACCAGATAATGAATAACTGAAGCGACCTCATGAAATTATTCAGATATGAGCACTAATGTCTGCAGGAGGAGCCAACAATCCTGCAGCTCAGCCTTCAGACTCACAGGTAGTTTAAAATTGCCATATACTCTATAATTCACAGACTCCAGTATTCAGTCTGCTTAACAAACAGCAGAAACCAAAACCTCAGCTGTATTTAACATTAGTTTGCTTTCTGATCTTGAGAAAAATAGTAAGCAGCAAATGATAAAATATATATGGTGCTGGGAAGACACATTTTAAATGCAAACGTTTAGGACCATGTTCTTCAAAGGATACATGTATTAATGGCCAATTAAAAAAAAAAAAAAAAAAAGCTATTTTCATGAATGTTACTTTGAAACTGGAATACTTATTTCTGATTAAATTTGTAAAAGTCATAAACAAATTCTAAACCAAACTATTGCCTGAACTGGAAGGCAATGAATTCTTATCAACCACAGTCAACATAATAAATATATTTTAAGATATTCAACCAAATTAAAACAAAACAAAATAAAAAATAAACTAGGAAACTTCAGCAACCACCATTTCAAATTTTGCTTTACTATAACAAAATAAATTTATATCCAAAATAATTTTGAGGGGTTTTTATAAATATTAAACCCAAAAAGTTGCAGTTTCTTAAAAAGGCAGCATTAGATGAGAATTTTTAGAGAAAAGGAGATGAAATTTTTTTTCTTATTAATAAATAATGACTACTTGGAAGGAACTCTGGGCATCAGAATCTAACCAGTATCAGATATTAAAAAGCAAATTGAATACTCCTTCCCTATAACTTTAAGATATGTGAAGTCCTGCGGCTGAATTCACTGCAGACCTATGATACTGCTAGCTGAAAATACCACTATCATATTAGTAAGGCAAAACAGATTCTGGAGAGGAGGGTCTCATTGCTCTCACCAAAGGGATTTCGTGCTTGGGTTGCTGCCCCATTTTACTCCCTTGCTTGATGTTTTTTTCCCCTTGGCAAAAGATCTCCGTGATCAAAGCAGGAGCAAACAAGAAATACATTATTATTTTTGTAGAATGCAGGAAAATAAAACAAAACAAAAACAGAACAAAGAACCACCTGAACCGAGTTAAAATACGTTTAACTAGTGAAAAACACTTTTACTTCTGAAATAGCACCTTCATTTTAACTTCTCCACTCCTTGTAAAAGCTCCACAAAATATTTTGTAGCTAGAGGAAGCCATATTGGCAATTCTTCCTGTCACTTGATCAAATAAATTTCTGAATTTGTCTGACTATATTATATATGATATATTTCTATTTTTTCCTTCTCCCATCACCTAAATTGAAAAGATCTCAGTTTTCAGATATCAAACTGAAACATGATAAGCTCTCTTTTGAAAGTCCCATTTTAAATCCTGCTGTATCAAGCAAAGTGGTCACTGATGAAAAGTTTATGTATAGACACATTAAAAAAAAAAAAGAGGTTGTTAGCTATTTTCACATACTTTAAGTGTACATGACCAGATTTTTGTTTTGCAAGATCTATATGCCAGTATTTGAAAGCTAAAAATAAGATAAACTGAGCAATCAGTCCTTGAATAAAGAGATACTTGAACAGAAGGGAAAAAACAAAATACTTACTTTCAAATCAGCATGCAGAGATTCATTCTAAGTCACAGTCACAGTGTTTTATACACCAGAAAAACTTATTTAGAAATTGTTTGTATTATTTTAATACAATATTACGGTGATAAGATTGCATTACAAAATAAAGAATTCCTGTAACTTTCCGGCAAGCAAAACAGCACAGACGGCTATCCTGTTTGTAACGATTTTTATTGGAAACACAGAGCTGGCTACAATGTTTTCTCTCAAGCCCTAAAACTTCCGATGCAACCGTGTAATTCATTTGTTTCATTTCACCTCGGCACAGCCAGCCGCCGCGCTCCCCGTTGCTAATTCGCCGGCTTTTGCGGTGTTTTGTGATCAAGCTTTCCAAACCGGAGCGGATCCTCCGGCTCCAGCAGGAGCCCTGCAGAGCACCTTGTCTGCCCGGGCAGCCTCCGCGGTTGCGCGGAGCCGAAAGGAACCGGTTCTCAGCACCGGCAGCCGAAACGGCTGCCGGCACCAAAGCCGCCGGCACTTCCCCGAGCTGCCCGGCGGTACGCGCTCCCGGCAGGGCGGTCGGACCGGCCGGTAGCACCGCTTCAGCGCCCGGGGCCGCCGTCACCGCCGGCTGCGGGAGCCGCCCGCCGCCACAGCCGCCCACCCCCAGACCCCGAGGACCAGCTGCCGCCCCACGGCTCCCCGCGGCGGGCATCCCGCCCATGCGGCCGCGCTCCCTACTCCTGTAAGGCGCCCACGCCCCGCCGCTCCTTTGTTCGCCGCTCTCCTGGCACAGCTGCGGCGCGGCGCCTGGGCCCGGTCACCGACTCGAAGACCCCCGGAACCGGCATCTCTGCGGCGTGGCACCCACTTACCGCCTTAC